>JAOWCC010000019.1:54574375-55174375 GCA_030867875.1 Actinernus sp. WN-2022
CTCTCCTGTCGGCATCGGTCCCATAAGATCCACTGCAATGTCTTGCCACGGCCCAGAAGGTAGCTCAGTCCTTTTCATAGGTTCTGGGACATTGAACTGCCCAACCACTTGACATCCATGACAAGATTTACACACCCGCTCCGCATCACTGTCCATCCTGGGCCACCATACTTTCGTTCTTAGTCTGCTCTTTGTTTTAACTATGCCCTGATGTACCTCATGTGCAGCCTCCAAAACTCTGTTTCTTAAAGTCTGAGGAATGACAATCCTGTCCCCTTGCATTACAAGCTTTCCAACCGTACAAAGCTCATTCTTTACACACGTATACCCAGTTAACTTGCACTTGGACCAATCTCCTGAATTAATATAGTGCCGCACACTTTGTAATTCTGGGTCACTCTCGGACTCACGCTCGATTTCCTTTGTAGTTAAGGCTACAGGTGTTGCCTCCATAGCAACCAATATTACTATGTCCTCGGTATCACTACTAACGGCCTTTGGATTCTCCTGATTCAGTCTCGACAAAGCATCAGCAATGTTTGTCTTCCTGGGGCGGTAAACAACCTTGTAATTGTAACACTGAAGTCGCAATACCCATCTTTCGATCCTCGCAGATGGCTTCGATGTCTTGCCGAAAATTCACTCAAGGGATTTATGGTCGGTCCCCAATTCAAACTCGCGACCATACACGTAGATGTTGAATCTCTCACATCCCCATACAAGAGCCAGCGCCTCCTTTTCCGTTTGTGCGTAGCGCCTTTCCACATCCGAAAGATTCCTCGAGGCATACGAAACAGCCCTCCACTGGTCTCCTTGTAGTTGTAGCAAAACTGCACCGATACCCTCCGGCCCAGCATCTGCTACGATCCTCGTCTTACAATCATTCTGGAAATATGCCAGGGCCTTAGCAGTAGTCTGTGATCAGTTGAATGTATTTATTGAGAAACATAATATTCTATTCCAATTTCAATTCGGCTTCAGAAAGAACCACTCAACTGAACTTGCCATCTTAGAAATTACTGATAATCTGAAAACCTCAATAGATAATAATTCAGGTACTTGTGGGCTCTTTCTGGATTTTTCTAAAGCGTTTGACACGATTAATCATGGAATATTGTTAAAGAAATTATATAAGTATGGAATTCGTGGAGTAGCTCTGGAATGGTTCAAAAGTTATCTTTCTATACATAAATGACTTACCAAACTCATCCACAAAACTTTCTTTTCGTCTATTTGCTGATGATGCAAATATTTTTTATACTAGTAAAGATCCCAAAGAAATTGAAAGAGTTATGAATAATGAACTCCAAAATGTTATTAATTACTGTAATGCAAACAAACTTTCTATCAATATGAAAAAGACAAATTTTATGTTGATTCGCTCTTCAAGGAAGCAACCTATACCAAACATGAACATCTTAAACATTGAACAGAAAAACTGTATCAAATACCTAGGAATATATATTGATGAGCACTTAAATTGGAAAAACCAAATAACTCATATAAATAATAAAATAGCTAAGAACTTAGGTATCTTTTATAAACTACGTAACCATCTAAATATTCAAATGTTAAAACAACTCTACTATACTCTTGTCTTTCCGTACTTAAACTATGGATCAATAAGCTGGGGAAATACTTATCCAAGTAACTTAACAAAATTAAACACTAAACAAAACAATTGTATTCGCAGTATCTTCTTTGCCAATAATAGAGAATCTGCCCTTCCCTACTATCAACTTCTCGATATTCTAAGACTTGAGAATATTGTCAAGTTTAAAATTTGCACATTAACATATAAACTATATAATAACCTAACTAGTGTTCCCTCCTTATTCCACAATTTTCTATTACCTGTAATTAATGTCCATAGCTATAACACTAGACATGCAGCTAGACACAACTTTTATCGGCCAAAAATCAGAACTAATTCTGGTAAATTTACATTTAAGTATTCAGCTTCTGTTCTATGGGAAACCATACCTGGTAGTATGAAAGCATTAGTAACAACAAATAATTTTAAAAAGTATTATAAAGCTAATTTAATGGTGAATCAAATCTAGGATTTCTAGAACTCCATTGAATTATAGAACTAACTTAAACATAATCTTTTTACTGTTTTTGCCTTTGTTTTCTCTCTCCCCCCCCTTTTTTTTCCCTTTCCAAGTTCATTTAATTGACGACGTACGCATTATATATACAATACTTATAACACAACATGCTCAGTTATTCAGTTTATTTACTCAAATGTAAACGGTGGCCAACTCGGAAGCTTAATGCTACTTTGGCAACCGTACACTCTCTACAAGTATCTCTCTATTTATTCTGTATGTATATCATTAATTTGTTTTAAATCTATTTTGTCAAAAATCTAAAACCTATAAACAAGTGTGTAATAAAATTGAACTTGAACTTGAACTTGAAGTTCCTTCGATTTGTCAAATGCATCCTGTTGTTCTGATTCCCAGACAAATGATTGTCCCTTCCTAAGTATCAGTCGCAATGGCTCCGCAATCTGTGAGAAATTCGGAATGAACTTCGCTTAGTATTGTACAAGCTGTACAAATGACCTAACTTCCGACACATTCTGCGGTGGTCTCGCATTCACCACGGCCGCAATCTTCTCCAAAAAAAGGCAACTTCGTTAGCCTAAACTGACACTTGTCTCCAATGACAGTAAGGCCTTTCTCCTGCAGCCGCGCTAACACTCTATGCAAATTCGCGTCATGTTCTGCCAGATCGGCTCCGTAAACAATAAGCTGAATAAGATCATCCGCAATGTTTGCCACACCGTTGCACCCAGCCAAAACATCAGACACTATCTTTTGATATTCCTCTGGCGCCGAGGTAATTCCAAACATTAATCTCCGGTATCTATACAAGCCTCTGTGGGTCACAAAAGTTGTTATGTCCCTCGAGTCCTCCTCCAATTCAATCTGATGGAATCCCCACTTCAAATCAATTTTGCTGAACACGGTTGTCCCGTTAAGATCGCACAGCACTTCCTCTATTGTTGGGATCGGATGTCTCTCTCTTACAATCGCCTCGTTCGCCTTTCTCATGTCAACACAAACACATATGTCTCTCCCATCAGCCTTTGGGACTACGACCAACGGTGAAACCCATTTCGTTGGCGTCGCTTCCAGTATCTCCTCGATAATTCCTTTCTCTAACAAATCATCCAGTTTATCGTCCACATTATTCCTCAATCCAAACGGTAGCCTCAGAACAGGCTGTGCAACGGGCGTAACATTTTCATCTATGTGCAGTTTCAACTTATAATCCTTCAGATTTCCTACTCCAGTAAAAATATCAGAATATTGTTCGCGAATGTCTAAATCACTGCTCTCTTCCGTGACAGTATACACAGTTCCTGTCCGGTCCGACTCTTAGCAGTTTAAGTTGTTCAGCTGGAAAGGTTTTCCATTTCCCTTTATAACTGTAAATTCATCTAGGCATTTCTCCCCACTAGCCTCGCATACGATCTCAGTGATGAAAGCTCCCGCGACATTAATTGGTTCCTTTTGTCCATATGCGAACAGTTTCTTGGCGGATTGTTTAGATTCACATTCAACGCGATTTTGCTTAAGATAACTCCACGTCTTGTAATCGATCAAATTACATGTAGCTCCAGAGTCAATTAGAACGCCTCCTAATTCTACTCCTCCAATTGTTAGATTCACTTCTCCTGCATTTCCTTGTTGATGTTGTTCGACAACAAATGCGTAACCGTCGCTTTCCGGGCTTTCGTTATCCGCTGATATTTGGTATGCATTTCCTTTCCTCTTGCCCTTGTCAGGCCGTTTGCCCTTACAAGACGCCGAGAAATGTCCTTTAATCCCACATTCATTACAGCTTTGGGTCCTCGCTGGGCAAACTGAGTCTCTCGCAAAATGTCCACTTCGATTACAATTATAGCAGCGGTGTTTGTTGTTATATCCGGGTCTTTGCGGTGTAGGTTCACGGTCATTCTGATTAGCATATTCTCTCCCTCGACTTCCTTAGCGAATGTTCTGATTGAGTGCACTTAACGTATTCGATTGTTCCATAGATTTCATTTGCTCATCTACCACCTCGTGAGCACGAGCAACATCCTGTAAATCGTTCAGAGTAGCATTTGACCGTACCAGAAACTTTCGTCGCAGTTTCGAGTCCAATTTTCGAGTCCAATTTTCCAATTAACTGGTCTCGAATGGCCCCATCCACGTTGCTGAATTCGCACGTAACCGCTTTCTGTCGCAGACGTGAAACAAACTGATCTACTTTCTCACTTGGAGCTTGGCTCATCTGTCGAAACTGGTGTCTTTCAAAAGGCAAATTAACTTTTGGAACAAAGTAATCGTCTAAGATCTTCACACAGGCCGCGAACGTCTTCTCCTCGTCTTCAGACACTAGTGTGAAATACAGCTCTTGTAGTTCCCAGCCCGCTGTATGGAGAAGCAAAGCTACTTTCTGCTTATCCTCGTCGCCAATGTAACGTTTCCCAACCCGATGGCCAATATTATCGCAGGCATTCAATCATAAAATATAGGTCTTTTTAATCACTGAGTTTGTCCACTCACAGAGTAACCGACAAAGCCACCCGATTCTAATCACGTGCTGCTTTCTTACATAAGGTCTAAAGTCACGTGTACACTGGTCACGCTTCTTAACAGGATACTACAACAAGCATTCAATGAATTAACTTTCTTGAGACTTTAAAGCACAGGCATTCAATTATGGCGGTATTGGTCGATAGTGGGTTGTTTCAACTGAATTCTTAGACGGAATTTAGATTCTGGCTTCAGCATATAGTAGTATAGCCGGGAGTAAAATGATACCACCTCATTTGTAATCCACTAGAGAGCCGTTTTTAGTCCCCCTCCAACAACATCTTTTTGGATTCTAGTGGATTTTGGCGCCATAAACACCTGCGTTTGGTCAAAAACTCAATGATATCCAACGCAACCGTGGGGCGGCACGGACTATTTCACTGCCATATTGGCTACATTCGCGCATACAGCACTACACCTACGTTTGGTCAAATATTCAATGGTGTCCAAAAAGATGTTGAGGTCGGGGGACTAAAAACGGCTCTCTTGTGGATTAAAAATGAGGCGGTATCATTTTATTCCCGGCTATACTACTAGGAATGGCTGAATTGGAAATAATTACCCTGCGGTCCAATTAGAGAAACACATTCATAGGCATATATACCTGTGTGATCTACTATTATATGTGCGTGGAGCTAAGTAGACTATGGCTAATATATTAGTCCTCCCTCTAGAAATATTGTCTAAGATCGTATAGGACGCAAGCCCTGCATCATTTGCAAGTATTGCTTCGACTTCAAAACGTCTAGGCGATGCGGCATCTCTAGCGCGCTACTACAAGGTAGACCAAATGTTCCGCATGCGAGCCCTCATGTTCAGTTTAAGAGCCGTTTGTGACGATAACAAGCGAGACAATTTGGCTAGGATGTTCGGTATTTCCGCCGAGGACGTAGGTGTCGTACATAATTATCTGCTGCGCCACGTCTGTGAATATGGCCATTTCACCATAGCTAAGTGGCTCGCTAGACGCTTCAGTCTCACCACTGAGGACGCACGTGCCTGTAATAACGAAGCACTACGCCTTGCCTGTGAAAATGGTCATCTCAAGATCGCTAAGTGGCTCACACACCGCTTCAGGCTCAACACCGAGGACGCACGTGCTGAAGGGAACTATGCGCTACGCTTTGCCTGCGAAAATGGTTATCTCTACATCGCTAAGTGGCTCACAAAGCGCTTCAGCCTAACAACCGAGGACGCATGCGCCTATAGTGGCAGAGCGCTACGCTTTGCCTGTGAATGTGGTCATCTCGAGACCGTGGAATGGCTCATGAAGCACTTCGACCTAACCACCAAGAACACGCGCACTAGCAATCACTACTTGCTGCACCACGCCTGTAAGAGTGGACGTCTTGACGTCGCCAAGCGGATAGCTGAGCACTTCCAGCTCACCAAAGAGGATGCGCGAGACTGCGATAACCACTTGCTGCGCGACGCCTGTAGGAATGGATACCTTGACATCGCCAAGTGGCTAGCTGAGCACTTCCAGCTTACCAAAGAGGATGCGCAAGCCTGCGATAGAGGTTGCCAGAATCTTACCTGCATTTCATGTATGGTTGGTCACCTCGACGTCATCGAATGGTTTATCGAGCACTTCCAGCTCAGCACCGAGATCATCTACGAATGCCGAAGGCAAACCTTCTTTGATGAACTAGATGTGCTGGATTTGGAATAAACGCACTACCCAGTACTACGATAGTCTTGCGAAGTGAAAGTACGTACCACGCTCGCTTCTCTCGTAGGAAATATCCCACGAGACTGCCTAGCTTTGCTCGCATCTCTTCTCGAAGCTCGGCCGGAATTTGTTCCACACTTTTTTCACCACTAACCAAAGCTATATGTCGAATTTCAACCCTCATAGCCTCATATGTATCTGCTTCGGCAAGGATGAGAGTGAACTCAGAGTCAGACACAGTCTCATCACGCAAGGCTTTTGACACGAGATCACGAAGTGTATTCACTTTTGCTCTTGCCAACATAGCGGTTTTCTCATGCTTAGCAACTTTAATTCCAAGATTGTTAGCTCCAACAGCTGTAGAGGCTGAAATTGCCCCCACAGAGCCCGCCAACAACACCGAGTGGTAGGCCAATTATAGCACCAAAGCCGGAGCGAGAGACTGCTAAGCCTGAGCCCGATAAAAGCACACTCAGGCTACCTGTGGTCACAGCGATACCGTAAACGATTTCTCGCGCACCTTCGCACATCTTCGTAGTGTTTTACTTGGGCTTCGATGCCTGCAAGCGTCTCACACACCTTTTGCAGGCGAAAGCTCTCTCCAGAGAGTGAGGGATAAATCGGTGGTGCCGTCGGAACGGTTTGAATTGAGTCGCTTGCCATTATACCAACTATATAGCTATAGCTTACTCAATCTTCAATACATAGCGTACAGGTCGACCACGGAAGTCTATGATGTTGCCTTTCTCATCGCGAACTGTCGAGTGAAGGCTGCTCCGCATTGTCCCTATAGCTTGGACAGTTAGTGGTTGTCGTGAAGCATATGTTGTTTTTGCAAACCTCTCGCCTCGAATCTCTAAGCTAGCTAGGACTTTCGATGGCTTTCCCTCGAGAAGTGAGAAGCTCGAATCCACTACATCGCAGTGGACATTTTGTGGATATTTTGTAGCACCAGTTCATGCTTACCCACTTTGAGTGATACATCCCTCCCCTCTTCATTACATTTGACGCCCAGCAATGTGCAGAGATTTCTGCTAAATCTAATCTGTTTCTTGACGACCTCTAGGATCCAATTCCTCCTAAGTGGAGAGTCCACGAATCTCACGATGCCAGCATCGATTGCGAGTCTGAAGTCTCGTTGAATGCTTGCCATGCCATTGTACAGGTAAATACGGATGACGACTTGGTTGGGTTCGTCCCGCCACCGCCCCCAGAGGACTTCGCCCTCACGGTGCAAGAAAATACCAAAATTCTCACTGAATACAACAAGAAGGTGGCACCACGCAACGCAAAGGCTTTCGCAGCCTTCCGGAAGAAGTACCCCAATGCCGACTTTCAAAAGTTCTCTGCCGAGACAAATGCCTCCGATATAAAGGACGAGTCGACCTACAGAACTAGGATTACCTTCAAAGACGGCAGTCAGAACTAGTACATCGATAACCCCCACATCCCGACAGATGTGCAGACCAGGCTATATACGGCATTAGCTGTGGGGGATTTCCCATATACCCTGCTGTGGTCCCTGGGGTGAAATACCCTGTTCCAGCAATCTCCTTTAGCAAAGCAGCACAAGACGGATATACGCCACGCCTGTGGAATCATTCGAAGCAGGTGTCAGGGATATATTTAAGGAGACCGTCATAAAGCATAAAAGAGCAAAGGAGTCGAGGAAATGGCTGGCAGCTCCATCATTCAGCTATTGGCCTCAACAACTCAATCTAGCAACGTGGTGTGCAACTGCTGGCTGTGGAGTGTCGTTGTTTGACCCTGCTTTCAAGACATATCCACCTATTGTTCAAGGGTTCCTACGATTTCACACGTATTTCACAATACGACGAATTCTGCATGAACTTGGTGGCTCTCATGGAGTGCCTCTCCCTGGCGACTCCGCTTTCAAGCAACTTGATAACCTTTATAACAAAGCTGCTCTGGAGACCTTGTGCATTGAGTTTGGTTTATCTCGAACACCTGACTTCCGATGGAAGGGAGGTCGGAATCACGGATTAGGAGATGTATTCCTTTACTACCCGGGTGATGGCTACAGAAACGTCCACGTAATCCGAGGCTATGACAAAGAAGCAGACTCATGGCCCGATCACAATAATTTGTTTGCAGATGAGGGAGGCAAGGTGGACATGGGAAATCTGGTATCCTTTATTCGGAATGATGCAGCCGAAGGGAAACAATTCAACTGGTTCGCACCCCAAATCGGGAGAGGTCTTACAAAGGCTGGGTTGGGTAGGCTAAATCGCTCAGTCGAGGCTTTCGTATATTGCGTTCTAGGTTCCCAAGCCAACATGCGCTCATCCACCCCACTTCAGTTCCGAAACCTGCTTGAGGCATCAATCTTAGAAAACGACCTCACAAAAAGCGTAGCAAATTATCAGTTGGCTATTCAGGAAACAAAAACGAGGCTCAATCTAGCCGTAGCTATAGGGGTGTGGTTATTGCCAAGTGACCTGGTGATCAACACCCACAGCGTTGTAGGTTATAATAACGATCTCCAGAAGGCCTCAAAGGGTATGCGGTTGGGGGCAAACGACAATGTAAATATGGAGAACAAAAAACCGCCTCCACAAATGCTAGGACCCCTCCCAAAGAAACACCTTCCACATGCAGCAAAGCAACCAGCTTCACACCTCCAACCACATGTTGCTGCAGTAGTGCACGTACCAAAGGCAAAGCACGCTCCACGAGCAATCATCGATTGCTGCAACTGGAGCCGCATGGTGGCTATTTCGCTAACGCTTCCGTCGTCCCGACAATTGTTCTACAAGGAACACAACTACAGCTACGACGATAACCAGGCGTTCTTTGCCAAGAATCCTACAACCTCGCCTGCAGTTCGGAAGACAAAGCTTGCAATTGCTCTAACCATTCCAGGTATAATCTGCCCCAGCTTTTTTCCTATTGCCTTTAACCCCTTACCAACACCACTTGCTACATTAGTGAGACTCTGCTGTAACGCAGCGACAATGACACCAATCACAGTACTTGCTGCAGACAGCACACCAACCACAGTGAAACCGTACTTCTTGAAAATAGCTTTGACCCGGTCCCGCAGCGACATGTGCTCTTGGAGGGCTTCTTCTCGGCGTTCGAGGACTGCTCTTTCCTCATGGAGAGAGTCGATCTCCCCATTGGCTGCCTCTCTCTGAGCCGTGGTTGACGTAGGGTCTTGTAGAATCTCTTCGTTCTGTGCAAACCGCTCATCGAGCTGTTGTTGCGCCTGTATGACTTCATGTGCTCCCTCTTCTTGCGTAGGACCCAGAACCCTTTTGAGGTCATCTCCCATCTGCTTGTATCTCTCTCCAGTTTTCGTGGACAAAGGGATAGACTTCTCTTGGCTACCCATCGCGTGGATCGAGATTCTACCATCCTTCATGGTAGCTACCTCTAGCGTACCATTTCTGCCTACATCTGGGTAGAACCGTCTTATCTCCTCGACCATATCTTCACTCGAGCCTCTTGCGACTTGATCAGTGAAGACGATACCCTTAAGGCGAGCACCTTCTTTGTCATGGTTGCGGCGGCTCATGGGAATTTCCTCACCTCCACCTTCGGCTCCATCTTGCAATAGGCTAGCTATGTATTCGTCGTTGCTGCCACCGTCATCTACTCCACCTGTTTCGGCTCCATCTGAAACGTGAGTCTTGTCAGTTGGGTCCACCTCAGCATCCATATTGAAGGCTTATCCTTTCACCTTATATATCTATATAGCTTCGTTATATACATATTCAATATGATATCGTCAAAGTTAGTTCCCGCACAAACACGCAGAGAGCCTCGCGCACTCAAAGCTCGATGCATTCTATGTAGACACACTTTCGCACCATCATCTGCCAACCCAGGAGAGACTATCTATGTTGAGGTCCCAACACTAGAAAAAAACATCGTCCTAGTCCCAGGTAGCCTTGCACTCTTGGCTGACCTTGCATTGTCTGGTGGACACGCCAATTAACAACCGAGTGGTGGCCAATGTCGGGCGCTGTCTGGTCTCGCGTCGAGTTTGCAAAATGGGAGCCGAGACTCTGGAAGATACTGCCCGATCTATTACAGACATATTCCGATCTCTATCTTCCTACTCCAGAGCGAGAAGCTCGGACTCCACAAGGTATTCAAACAGAGAACACGAACAAGCTACGCTCTGGGGCCGGTGACAAGGACACTTCGAATGCTGGATAAAACGTGCTCCTGGCTGCATATGGATCAAAGTACAGAATTCCGTTGGACGTTGACATTCTGACACAACATGGAGCCCTGTATCCCCATGCCCTTCGTGACACTCTTTCATTCGAGTTGACTCTAGCATCTGTTACAGACGTAGTGGTCGGGTCAGACTCTACAAAGCTAGGCACATACAAGCTCAACAACATCCGGCTGGAGTATGAGCTCATCCAGAATGAAACTCTCGCCAGGCAAGCACAGGACGCGTATGCCACAGGCACTGCATTCCTGTACACCCACGCTGTTCACTTCAAAACCGTACCTGTGAATAAAGCATCTGACACTCTGGTGTCTCAGAACATCAACGTCCCACGGTGGTCCTTGACTGGGCTACTTCTCCTCTTCGTGGATCCACACACCACTGGAACCCGGGACAGCGAGTTGTTCACCAACCCAGGTATCACAAAGGTCGAGGTAGACGTCAATGGAATTCCCAACAGCCTCTTTCCGGGGGGTATGCTACCACCAGACTTCTGGGAGGCTGCCAAGGGATGGTTTGTTGCTAGCGATACAGCCATGACCCCCGCCAAGTTCTACACCAACAAATTCGCCATTCTTGTCGACTGTCGCACGGCAAAGGATCCAGCTGTCCACGGTGATGGATTGGGCCAAATAGGTAGTGGAAAAGACATCAACATCCGTGTGCATAGGAGTGGAGGCAGTGGGACTGTAAACATGCACATCTATGTGCTGGCTGATGCCCAACTCACGGTATTGAATGGAGCCCTTAAAGATATAACATATTAGATGGATGCCTTGGTAGAACACATCCCATTCAATGCCCTGACTGTAGGGCCCACAAACTATGGAAAAACGGCATTCCTTGTGGTGCAGCTTCGTGGAGCATTTCGCGGCAAGTTCGACTACATCGTATTGATCTGTCCTACGTTCGCCGTTCGTGGATTTGCCCGTGGCGATCCAAACTTCCACGTCGTTTTGCCCAGCAGTTCTTGCGAGGTACTGCATGTTTGTGCCACCTACTGGGCAGGAACCAATACCCTGCTCGTTCTAGATGATTGTGCCGCTTCAAAGGACGTAAAAAGAAGGACCAACAAGCTCGTGGAACTGGCCTTTTCTGCTCGCCATATTGGGATTTCTGTTTGGGTGCTCTCCCAGCAGCTCACGAGTATCTGTAAACCTTTCCGCGAAAATGTAGCTGTGGTAGTGGCCTTCCATACAGCGTCGGCTCTAGATAGTAAAAGGCTCTTCGAGGACTACGGTGGATCGCAAGAAGAGACTCACCATTTGCAATCAGAGCTCCGGGCCCACAAGTTTGCTCGCATATGCTTTTGTTTACGACATCCCTTTGCAGTTGTATTAGAGCTGCCTGCTCCATCAGTATACCATGGAGGAACAAATCAAAGCCCTACTAGGTGAGGATGATGTATCTCCGACGTCGACACCAGCCAAATCAGTGGAAATATCTTCTGACGCAACTGACGATCGCCGGGAAGCACTTTCAATTTTGGCTGCAACAGGCACAACGAAGGACTACCTGGGACAGAATCTCTCTCTAGGAGATGTTTCTAGGCTGTCTGCGAAGGACGTAGGACGTCTACATTGTAGATACCAGGCCATCGTAGCAAAGCAAATAACAGGCTGTCTAGTAAACGGAGCACTGCGTCTAGCAACTCGTGCAGTCGCGACCAACAAGACGACCAACAAGCACTTCTCAAAGACCTACAAGAAGACCACCTAGTCCGCAACGAGATCAGTGCTGTGGCCGGCTTGTTGTCTCTTAAAGCAGGTCGTCTAGTGGCTCTAGCTAGTGCTTTGTTCCATGTAGTTGGCCACATAGGCGTTCCTAGTACATCAAGCGATCAACCTATTAAAGACCTACTGTCTACTGCTATATCTCAACAAGATGGAGGAACAGATGAATCGGATCACTGCGGATTCACCGAAGACTGTGCCTGAGAAAAACCAAAAGGTAAAAGATCCAAAGCGTGTCGCTGCTGGAAAAGCACTGGTAGAAAGCAATCGTCGTGCTAGAGCGGCTCTCAATCGCGAGTTGGAGTGCGAAAGTGAAGTGGAGGTGGCTGAATCCAGCTGGTTGTACTACCAGTACGAGAACTTGTCTGCCAACACTACACTCACAGCTATCGGCGTAGGTGCTGCGTTGGTAGGGCTGTACTATCAATACCGCCTTTACAGAGGCAGCACTCCGGTGTCTCAGAATAGCGAAAGCCATAGTAGTACAACACCAGCTACGCCACGTACAGATCCGTCTCCAGCGCTCCGAGGAACTTGCGTGTTGCCAGACATGGAGTAGGTCAATTTGAGGCCAAGAACAATAGGTATAGCAAAGCTATAGCAGAATGGTGGATAACAAGTTGATGCAAACAGTGGAAGACGCTGCTATATTGTCTGGACTTGCTGCAGGTATTGGGTTCATTGCAAAAAAGGTGGTCAAGGAGTCTATGCTTAGCGATTATTCGGCTTCCGTCTTGAATTACGTGAAGTGGACGGCTGTATTGGCTGGTAGCATCGCCGCCAAGCAATATCTCGAGGACCAAAAGGTCATCCCACAGAGTGCGTAGATGGCAACCATAGCTATGATGCTTGGAGGAGCTCTACTCAATGCAACGGCCTTTGTAGGTGGAAGCTATCTCGCCCGGGCAATCTCTGGTAAAGATCCCGATGTGCTGGCCAAAGAGCGCAAACGCCACGACAAGGCTCTTGAGGAGTATCAGGCAGACTGGACTGCTTTCCAGGAGCACCGCGAAAAGTTGGCCGACCGGGTCCAAGAACAGGAAAGTCTGCAGCACATGCTTCTGAGGATCTCAACAATACGGACCGTGCTCTCGAGCTATACAATACAGTACACGTGGGACTACACCGCATCCCAGCACTGCACGAACGAACCCAGTTTCTCCGACTACTATCGACCATCAAGTGCACAGAAGACAGGTGAGTTGGTCTATGTCGGTGGTGGAATGCTTGCTCTAGGATATGCCGCCAGTCGCTGGCTGTAAGTAGAAATAAAAAATAATAAAAAATAATAAAACATTGTTGGGTCTAGCTTCGACGATATCATTGAATATGTATGCTAGACCCAACAAGTTAATTTTTATTTTTTTATTTTTCGGAGAATCGCGTATTAGAGGCTCGTCATTGTGTATATAGCAATGGATGCAAAGCAATCCTCAATCTTCTATGGTCCTAAGGGATACTGGAAAGGTCACGCTGCTGTGGGTAAGCTCGCAACTTCTGCGGGGGTATCAGAGGCTGTCGCGAAGGTTTGGCTGGAAAAGCAGGCCCTGTGGCAAATGTTCCTACCTAGTCCACATGACATTCCAAGACCACACTGGACAGTCTCAAAGCCAAACGAGGTGCACCAGGCTGACCTGCTTTTCCTACCACATGATCGGGTCCGTTCGGGGCGAACATGGAAGACGTATAAGTATGCACACTCGTTGTGATCGATATAGCCTCACGCTACAAAGAAGCAGAACCTTTGACCTCGAAAGATAGTGGTGAAGTGGCTGCGGCCTTCGAACAAATCTACAAGCGTAGTCCATTAACATAGCCAAAACTGTTACAGGTCGATCCAGGGGGGGAGTTCATGGGACGTAGATCTGGAACCTTGGAGCGACATGGTACAAAGGTCCAACGAGGCGAGGTAGGCAACCACAGGGCACAAAGCTTCGTGGAGCGAGCGAACAGGACACTGGCTGAGAGATTGTTTGGATATCAATATGCCCAAGAGTTGGTACTTGCTTCTCAGGGATCAGATGCTAGATCCAGAGAGTGGGTTCAAAGGCTTCCTGCAGTCATCAAGGCCATGAATAGTGAGGTGACTCGACTGACAGGAAAGGAGCCTTTGAATGCCGTGGTGGCAACTTTGCTGCGTAGCACGGAGTGTTACCGATATGGTCGTTGATTGCTGTACTAACAACCTCATAGACTATCTTTTGAAGCAAAGTAGTAGTGTCTCCGCAAGAGTGATTTTTGTGTAGCAATCTGGCTGGTACTGAGATAAGGTCGCTAGCATGGGTGCCTGTGAGTTCGAGTTTAGCAAAGTTGTTGCGGTATGAGGAGCTAGTCGATCGGCATTTAAGTCGATGTCGATTTTGTTGTCGGCATGTAATGAGCGCAGAAAGTCATCGCCGCGAGCAATACCCGGGATGTTCAACCTCGCTATTGTAGCGAATGAACTTGAGTCGTACACATGCATGGTAAAGTAGCGCAGCCAAAATAGTCTGCTTCATACGACTACGCTTTACGCAAACAACTTCTCGGATTGCCTTTGCCCTTTGCTGGAGTTCTTCGACGAAGGCAGATACAAGGTCCTTTGGGTTGCGTTGGAAGATGTGGGTTGGTGTGCGGTTGTGTGTGTCAGCTACTGATACGGATATGGGAACGTGTATGTTGTCAATGGTCAATCGGTCTGTTGGTTGTCGTCCCTTTGTCCTATCGAGGTAGGCCTCAAAGTCATACACTATAGCGTGTGGGTAGGAGGTTTGTGTTGACGTTGGCACGGGCTCGTTGGTCTTCTTTGTAGAGCAGCCCCAGGCCTCCACTACGGTATAGCCTGCCTCACGTAGCTTTGCTGTTCTGTTGCAGGTCTTGCGGTACTGGACTGTACTCCGGGGGAAGCATTTTGGGCAGCCGTGGTAGTAACACCCATGAAATTGTAAGATGGTTTTGGAAATGGGTTCGTAGCCATCAACAGGAGCTCCTTCCATCCAACGCTCTCCACCATGCCCACAGGCTGCGTGATGGATATGCTGCTGGAGTGCTTCCGACTCACGCTTGAGCCAGCGTAGAGATGCTTTGCTTGCTGTGTTCTCTGGCCAGAATGCTTTTTCATATGCTTTGATTGCTTCTCCAGGGCAAGCGATCTTTGTTTCACCGCGACTACAACGATCTGCATGGCGTTGGAGGTGGCAAGCCTGCGTGAACCGTTGCTTACAATCGTTACATACGTAGATATGTTCGAGCTTGCTAGTGTTCTTGATATAGAAGGCGTGCGAGTCGTATATCCCTATTGTCATTATGTGATTGTAGTGGGGCGCATGCCGCATCAGATGCCAGGCACCATCCTCCGTAGGTTCATACACCCGAATGCCTATCCCAAAGTATAACTCAATCTTCTCCAGCTGGTCTAGCGAAGTCTTAGGGACATCTGGTATAGGTACTGTCAAGTGATAGAAGTCCTGGGCGAGCTTTCGAGCTTCGATGGTACACCTGTCTACACGTGCTCCTTTATATACAGCAAGGCAGCGCCAAAGACATAGGTTGTCACCGTATCGGTCAAGGGCAATCATTCCCTTCTTCTGCCGAAGCCAGTGTGGCAGTGGGCCTGTTCCCAACAGTGACTGACGATCGAGCACGACTTTGACATCCACGTGGATCCACCACACGAATGCCCACTGGGTATTGGGGCGTTCGATGTTGTCGGGATTGAGACGGGCTCTCTCCTTGTTGGCAACCCACTCCTCTGCGTCACCTAGAATATTTATCCATGGAGAAACTGGGACTGTCTTGGAGAAGAGCATCACATGCCCGTTGTTGACGTTGCGAATGCGATAGGCATAGCCGTACCGTAGGTAGAAGCTCGTTGAAACATTCGCAGTCAAGTTTTCCATGATCCTAGGCGTGAGATCACCTGCCACACCTTGGAAAAAGCGCCACCTTTCTCCTCTCCCTCGAGCATACCATCTCTTTCATTGAGAATAGTGTCTGCCTCTCGAGCAAGACTCCGTGCCAGTGGCTCACTACGGGACTTTTTCAGGGACAGCAGTCCAATTCGTCGTAGGTGAGGTATACGGGTTTGAGGGTGGGCTATAGCTCGTGCTTCAACAGCTTCTGCCCTTAGACTTGCCGTAACCTCCTCATCCAACTGTTTGGCTTCACGTGCACGTTGGGCACTCTTGTGAGGATTTTCGGGATCACCTCGAAGAGCTGGGAACCTATCTGTTTGGTCAGCTCGTTTGATTCTCTTCTGACGTTCGGTGGCGCGGGCCTCGGCTATTGCCTGAACGAGACCAGATTCGTTGAGCCTAGAGAAACCTCGGAGACCGAACTTCTTTGCTTGCCTGTGTAATTCTTTGAGGGCGACCATTTTCTTTGGTAATACCTATACCTATCTTCTCTCTAATTGGACTGTGGGGTCGTTATTTCTAATTCCACTAACACCTTTGCGAAACGTACAATTAGCGGATCAAACAGATATATGCCTATGCATGTGTTTCTCTAATTGGACTGTGGGGTCGTCATCCTTAATTCCACTAACACCTTTACGAAGCGCTTCTTAGTACGGCGTTTTATCTCACGGAGGCGTTGGCACTGTGTTTGCGCACACTTCGAGCAAGTCCCGTAACTCGTATGGCAGCCGCGACCACACTTCCAACATGGAGTAGGTGAAGTGCTCCCACCTCGTATCTGGAAATTATGCTGGGCATACTCTGTTGTACTCAGTACTCTGTTGTCTTCGAACGACTCCTTACACACCTCGTATCCTTCCCAAACATCAACCAGATACAAGTGCCTTTCTCCATCGTCGAATGCTTTCGCATATATCATATATATTCCATTCTCTAATTGGACAGTAGGGTAGTTATTTCCAATTCAGCCATTCCTAGTATAATATCCGGGAATAAAATGATACCGCCTCATTTTTAATCCACCAGAGAGCCATTTTTAGTCCCCCGACCTCGACATCTTTTTGGACACCATTGAATTTTTGACCAAACGTAGGTGTAGTGCTGTATGCGCGAATGTAGCCAATATGGCAGTGAAATAGTCCGTGCCGCCCCACGGTTGCGTTGGATATCATTGAGTTTTTGACCAAACGTAGGTGTTTAGGGCGCCAAAATCCACTAGAATCCAAAAAGATGTTGTTGGAGGGGGACTAAAAACGGCTCTCTGGTGGATTAAAAATGAGGTGGTATCATTTTACTCCCGGCTATACTACTCATATTGATACTTTTAACGGATTATATACATTGTAATATTCGGCAGTATATAGGTTACGTGTACCTAGGTAATTCATTGTGATGCTAGTGCAACTCACGGTGCCGCTTATTTTGTTTCAGAATCGTTTGAAACGATGTTATGTAGGATAAAACCTTAGATACGTCAAAGAGCTTTTGGCAATTTTTTATAGCTATTGACGGAGAACAAAAATGTTAAAATAATTTCAGCTAACCAGAATGCTAGCTGGGCGTATACCTGTTCGAGAGTTAACAGGTGAGTGATGTTGATCGTTTTTGAAGTTTGCTTGCAGTACAATGTCTGCACATATGTTCATTGCATCAAGACAGCAGATTATTTGAGTACAATTGAACCAGTTGTCGGGAAGTTGAATCCTGTTTATTGAGAGAGTTTCTCGCAATGGGTCATTCTAAATTGACAGAATGGCAGACCACATCGGTTTCGTCAATTATAAGGAAGTTACCAAGATAATATATCTCGTATAGAAACTGATCAGTATACCAAAGCGTTTACACATTTCAATACTCTTGACACTTAATTACATTGCAAGAGCGCGTTTTTCATTAGTATGCAGGTACTGTCAAACCCGCGCCATTTCTTTGTGTAGATATCGTTGTACTGTCGTTGCACACTACGGCGACAGTAGAATAACACACTCTATACAGTTGTATTGTTGTTGGATGCGGTAAAGAGTTATGAATTGAAGCTTTCCGACGGCACAAATGAAGTCGGAAAGCGTATTCATAACGGCTTAAGAGCATCATTGTAGTAAGGTGAGTTTTTTGAATGAGTTTTTTAAGAAAACCAATAAAGTACACAAATATAATTCTCGGCTAGCTTCAAAATAATAATTTTATCTCCCTTCAGTAAAAACCTCGGTTTCAAGGAGTGAAAATTTGGAATTCTATTAATGATAACTACAAATACCTGAAAAAATATGCTTTTAAACAAAATATTAAATCAGTTATTATTAGTGCTTACTCCTAAATGTTTCTAGTACAAATCATTTCTACATGTATACCGATATAAATGTATATGTATGTATATATATGCAGTATGAATATGTGTATGTATGTGTATATATATGTGACATATTTGTTGTCTCTTTCATTTATTTTATGTATGTTTGAGAATGTGTGTGTTAGTTTTAGACTGCTTAACAGCCTACTAAGCAGTCTAAAACTATTATTATTAATTATTTCAATCATGGTTATCTGTCTCGATTAGCCCACTCGGCTGTTACAGGTAAC
This sequence comes from Actinernus sp. WN-2022, assembly GCA_030867875.1. Taxonomy (NCBI): domain Eukaryota; kingdom Metazoa; phylum Cnidaria; class Anthozoa; order Actiniaria; family Actinernidae; genus Actinernus; species Actinernus sp. WN-2022. The sequence goes on from JAOWCC010000019.1 coordinate 54,593,056, forward strand.
CTGTACCTACAATGCATGTTTTTTTCTTTATTTTTTGTAATTTCCAAAATGGTACGAATAAACTTGTTGTTGTTGCTGTTGTTGTGTCGTAGTTTTGTTTATATTTGGCATGTCATTGGTGACAAGAGGCCGGCATGCAATGGTGCATGTATATAAACGGGCAACTTGAGAGAGTAATTCATATCTCGCCGTTCGTGCAGCATTCGGAAGGCAAATTTTATTCACCTTTTAATTATTTACTTGAGAAATATGTTAAGGTCTTAATCCCCGAGACCCTGTGCTACTGCATTCGATCGGGGAATACGTTTCCAAGAGTTGTTTTGCCTAAAGAAGGTTTTTATCTCTGGGCTTTTCCTATCGGCCCGAGCACGTTTTTATATTATGTTATTTCCATTAGACAATCTTACTGATGTAAACTAATTATAGTATAAAACACGTAAGTGTAAATGCATTAGTGTTAAGTCATTGGACACTCTAGGACTGTAAAACTTAATATTATACAGTTACGTGTGAAGTTATTTTGTTACCTGTAAAACGTGAAGGCATGGACACATGTACACTGTAAGCTATTCTGATGCATTTAAAGTCATTATCGACACAATTAAGTCTTTGTGCAGACTAAGGTGTAAAGCTACTATAGATACATGTGGAGTGCTGTAAAGTCATTGACACACGTGAAGTGTAAGCTGTTGCAATACACGTGAAGTGTAAGCTATTATATCACGTGAGTGTAAGTCATTGTGACACACGTGAATTGTAATTGTAAGCTATTATAGCACGTGAGTGTAAGTCACTGTGACACACGTGAATTATAACATATTATAACACGAAGCCTAAGTCATTCTGACAGACGTGAAGCCTTTGCTATTATAGCACGAAATGTAATCTATTTTAACACGTGAAGTGTAGCTGGGTTGCTGTAGAGCGGGAAATATCTTGAGCTAGTTTTTTTTCTCCAATATTAGAAAAGTATTTATTGAATGCTGGGGCTATTGCTGCAGGGAGAAAACAATTCTGGAGGTGGGAATTTAGTTCCATTTGACTGCATACTAGTGCCCCAGGGGGGTGGGGTGTTTTTTTCTTACATTTGATTTTTTTTAAATCAAATCCCCACTTACCACCGGGGGGAGTCGGGATTTCAATTGATAAGTGCATAAGGATAAGGAACACTTTAAGTCCAGCCTCGACTTTAAAAAAATGGTTGAGGGCGAAGATTAGGATATCGATTCCGCGAACACTTGCTAGATGTTAGAACTAAGAGCAAGGACGTCGCCAAACCTGAGCTCATCACTTTAACCTTCCTGGTCATTGCAATTGCATTAATCACATCACCGTATGCGGAATTTCTCTGCATCAAGGCACTATCGACACTCGTAAACGCAAAGAACAGCATTGGAACGTTATTTTCAAATTAGGCACTTTAGCACCTCACGGTATTAATGAACGCTCAGATCAGCATGTTTCCTTAGTTTACTCATCAACACTTCCTATTACCATTTTTATTGTTGGTGCAATTTTCTTTTATCCCAGTTGATCTGAGTACATGTTTCCTTAGCGGTAATCATGCACTCAACACTATATAAACCGTTTCCCAACCCACAATTCCCTCTTTTGCTCTGACGAAGGTTTAGCGCTCGAACCATCAGCTGCTACTTGATTTCCACGGCGGTTAGCATATCTCAATCGACTTTAGTTGATTATATGCCAGTGTTTAAAAATAAGTCTTACTTCAAAACCCTTTTAGTCGTCAATCCAACTTGTCAACCCAGTTTTAAATAGTGAAATCTGTGTTTCCATAGCAACCAATACACCATTTACAAAATTGTTCTCAAAATTTAGATTTGACAAAGAAGAGAAAGAGGTTTTGTTCGATTGTTTGCGTAAGCGCGCAACAACAATATCTTGGTGCGTAAATATTTTGCCACCATGACATTGTTGCACTTCTCAGCTGCGTTCGGTTACTAAAAACGTTTTTTTTATTCGACATTATCACCGCAGCAAGCTCGCGTATTGGAGATTCCCTCACTTGCTTATGCTCTCTTGGTGAGAACAGATGCAACCTACTCTGCTGAATTGAGAAAGTCTGGTCTGATTCCATTTTATACTCCATCACATTTGTTTTTTTATTATGAGAGGATAATTCAACATAAGATTTAAAGCTATCTCAGAAATAAGTGAAGACCTCACAAATGCTACTTCCATAGTTCAAAGGCTACTCAGTCCATAAAACAACGAATTTGAGATGTTTGAGTTAATAAACCTAAAATGTGCAAATAATGGTTATAGCACTAAGCAGGAACAAGACGCGAATAATTACCGTAACAGTTCTAACTATATGTACTCACAGAAACTGCAGCTCAGGTATTCCTGTTATTGTGCCATCCTTCAGATCTGTAAGATTGTTCTGAGACAACCACCTTTAATAATGCAAAGCCAGGTGTCATCATTTGTCAAACTCCATTTTAAGTACAGAAACAAGAGCCTGCGGGCAGACTGAACTAGGGTTCGATACAGCATGTCAGCCGATGAGGAGCATGATATGAAAACCAAGTTATGTGTGCCTTATCTGTTTCTGGAGGTCTCAGAGGTGAAGGCATGATTTTGCCAAGGGACGGGGGTGGGGTCCTGACACGAGGTAGGTATTGTAGATATATTTGGCATTGTTTGATTTCGTTTATTCTGTACACATATTTTTTTCTAACCAAAGAGGGAGGGGTCTCGAGCACCCTAACTCCTCCCCTACCTACGCTCCTGTTTCTACTACTCATTAAATATCCATGAGGACAACTTGTACCACGTGTCGTACTTGGAAACCGCCGTCGAATAATATCATGAAGAGTTCAACTACACTTCAAAGCCGTAGGACTTTGAAATATTGAAAATACTCTCTCTGATTAATTAAACATCAGTGTCTGCAATAGGGACACAAACACTGATGTTTTATTAAACAGGTCAGTATCAAACAAAAGCAGTGGCAAACTTTCAAGGTGAAATCCTGACTTGATGCAAACAGACTGTTTCAACATTATGGACACTGTGCATGTCCGTAACGCACAAAATAGCGCCAAAATCTACACTTTTCATAAAAAACACGTCATGTTGTAAAAACGTACTTCCACGAGAGCAATCACATAATTATTAACATACCGTCTTTTCACAAACAATGGATGTTACATTACAGTGCAAACTTCCAAATCACACTTCTTTTTCAACAGCATAATCCTTATTATTAAGTCAAAGAAAACAACTATAAAAGCGCAAGTAAAACCTTCAAGGCTAAAACGTCGAAACTCTAAATGCATGAAGTTTTAAACTGGCTATGTCATTGTAATAGATTTTACATTCGCGTTCTATGCCGGAAACAGCTATTTCCACTGATATGAAGTAACGAACTGATATGAAGTAACGAACTGATATGAAGTAACGAACCTCTCGGCCATGTGGGATGCTCAAAATCAAAGCAAATATGCAAAAATGACTAACAAACAGTGTATATAAACAGTCTCCAGGAAAACAATTGAAAATCCTTTCAAACAAGCATTGAGGGAGGGAAGTTTAACTGTGTGTATCCAATTAACAGCCACCAACCGAGCGATTACTCGATACTTGCGCAGTACCATGACATAGCCCATTTAAAATCATTTAGTTGTGCGTCCATCATCCCTAGCTGTTCCCTGCTGAATTTGAAACCCTCCTCGATTTTGTAAGCCTTGGTCAAACAGTTTCAATATTAGGTCCAGCATTTGCTGCATCGTGTTGAAGTAATAATATGTAAAACACGAGGAGCCGTTGCACATGTATATGTACGGTTATCGGCATTCCGCTTGGGGATATGGGATTTATTCACCAAGGAATCTATTGGACTCACTTTCCTGCGACCTTCAGTCTATTGAATGGCCGAAAGAGAGTCCGGCCCTGGACTATTGCCATCCTTGGCATCCATAGTCCAATAACCTCTATGTTTCACTGCATAAATAAAACAAGCCCACTACTTTAGGATTTCAATAGCGTTTTTAAATAATTAAAATTTAATTTAAAATAATACTTTTAAATAAATGCTTAAATTACTTGACCTAGGATCCTTTAGAAATAAATCAATTGCAAAATTTATACTTCTATTACAATAAGGATTTGTTTTATAAACTGGCGACCAGAAATTTGTCTATATAACTGACGTTTGATTGTCTTCTTTGACTAATTCTGTTAAGGCTCATCCCCCAACTAGTCTGTTTTAATTTATCACCTGTAATCACTTACAGATAAGTCAGTGTAGCCATGTCTCGGAAAGCTCCGGGTTCGATTACAGATATGCTGTTGTTGTATAGATGCCTGCAGAATATAACATCAGCAATGTCTATTAGAGATCCAGTAACATTTTAGGAAAACAAAATTTACGAACTCTTGTCGGCCTGTGATTTGTCGAAAAAGCAAATGCATATAACATTATAAGAAACAACTATCAGTATCATACAAGATTTGTTTACTTTTCAACCAAGCCATACATTACCAGGTTTTATTCTAAAAACTACAGTGTTTTACAACCATTTCCAGCATTGAGAAACATCGTATATGAAATATAAAAAACAATTTAGACATTTGTGGCGTTATCACTTGTCGCACGTAAACTCCAGTAGTTTACAGCTTGGTCAATAATAAACAGAGGATTACATGGCAGCTTGGAGATATTAACTACTTATTAACTGAGAGTGAGGTCTTTACGGGAAAATATCAAACTGAGGCCTTGACGTATTGACCGAGCGATAGCGTGGTCAATACGTTCAAGGCCGAAGTTTGATATTTTCTCGTAAAGACCGAATGGTCGAGGTTAATAAGTTGTTTATTATATGGCTTTTTTTGGTGAAAAACAGAGCAAAAACAATCCAACCGGAAGTTGACATTTTACTTCCGTTCAGCGCCCGCTTTGCACTTATGCCAGCAGTAGTTTTCCGAAATGAATTTTCAATCGAACGTAAAAACACAGCAACCAAAGACTCACGGATAAAAACGTCTTTATTGCCACAATCATGCAAATCATTGGAAGACACATTGGTTCTAAAGACAGAGCTGTTCCTTCCTGACAATGTTTCTTTGACAGACGACGAAAAGTTTCCAAAAATCTGTCTCTAAAAACTGAACTTAGAAATGACACGTGGTACGGTCAAAATTCGACGTTTACTAGTAGTCTTCGTCATCATCACTCTCAATCACAAATCGTCGCCTCTTCTGTGGAGCTTGAACTATTTTCACAGAGCCATTAAAAATCTGGAACTGACATCCGGAAACACTGCTTATGTTTGCACCGGCGAAAACTGCCTGGCTGTTTGCATCTGGTGCAGCGGGGAAAGCACTTGCATTATTTACAGCGAGGAAATGTGTTGCTGTTTGCTGAACTGATTTCAGCTGCCCTCTGACTCTGTCAGGTGGATTTATCTGCGGCATTGGATAGCTGTGATCTGCTTAGTTATTAGTGTATACGACATCTGTCGCTGGTGCTGTTCGCTCGCCGATTTGTAAGATTGAAGGCTCTGAATGTTTTTGTGCCACAAAGGTTTCTGTCGTGTTGGCATCTAGCAGCCTTGAAATGATTGTTTTCCGGAAGGCATGGTTGCTAACTTTGGCACCAATTCGCTGGAGGCCTGCACTCTTTGCTGCTTTCCTTAGGAATTTCATTTTTACCCAGTGGAGCCTTCATGTACCACAGGTGGCTGTTTTCACGTCGGTATCTGGTTTATTCATTTATGCCGGCCTGTGACTCTTGAAGAGCTTGTAATAGTTCACTGGACATCTGTCCGTATTGGTGGCGTAAATCTTCTGTTGGAAAGGTCGCTGGTGACCGTTTTCTTGGCCCTTGCGTGTCTTCGTCCCGCGATCTTTTTAAGCCACACAAGCATTTCGCGGCCATCTTGGACCGGGGTTTTGCTGTAGTTCAACGTCGCCCCAGCACACCTTACGGCTCTAAACTCTCGCCCTTAAGCCAAAATGAAGGGACAAATATCACCATATTGTTCTCTGTAGGATTTCTGGACCGGAATCGCCAAACTGGCCAGTTTTGAACAGTTTATCCTCCTTGTTATCGGTGAGTGCACGAGTGGCGTTTGGCTTGTTGCCCTTGCCGGCATTGTTTACCAATTTTTGTCACTTGGCAGCAAGAACTTTGCGCGACTTCTCAAATTCTTTGTCACGAAGAATATCAAACAGTGAATTTCCATCCGAAAGGAATCTCTGGATACTTCTTTGGAAAACTGACAGGGTGCCGGGCTCGATCGTACTCCTCGCCGTTCACTTTACGGATATCTTTTAAAACCTTGGACAGCAAGTGGTCAAGCTCGTTCACCGGTAAGTACAGTATTTGTACGTGTCCCTAGGTATCTCTGGAAGGTGTTTAGATCACTTTCTGTCTTTCTTGCGGTGTTTTGGCTTTTTTGTTCCTTTAAAAATGTTTCAATTTCTTCCTGGCTATCATTTTTCTGGCCGCCGCTAGCTTCTGCTTGGTCAGCATCGTGATTGGCGTAATCTCCTTCCACTTGTATTTCATCTTGATAATAAAACTCACTCTCGGAATGTTCTTCGTCGCTCATCACGAGGTTTTGACCCGATTAGATATATTTCAAGCTACGTTTTGCTCGTTTATGTTTACAGGGCATTAACAATATTTAACAATTATTCCCCGAAGTGGAGGTGAATAGTGGTGTTTAGTATATACCACACTCCAGGTGAATAGCCAGCACCAAATAGTTATTTTATTTTCTGTCAAATGTACAAAAACTCGCGCGAGATGATCGCTGCTTTGCTCGGAGGTGAATATGAAATCATATTCACTGTTTGAGTAGCCAATCAGAGCGCGCGAAAAGTCATATTCCCTGGTGTGGTATATACTAGTTCATAATGCCCGTGGGCATTACGGGGGGTTCTTCACCGTCCAACAACCAATCACAACGCGCGATATGAACGGAAGTAGCCATATAATAAGGTAATTTATAGCTTGGATAATAATAAACAGAACATTACATGGCAGCTTAGAGATATGGTAATTTATAGCGTGGTTGATAATAAACAGAATATTACATGGCAGCTTAGAGATATGGTAATTTATAGCGTGGTTGATAATAAACAGAATATTACATGGCAGCTTAGAGATATGGTAATTTATAGCGTGGTTGATAATAAACAGAATATTACATGGCAGCTTGGAGATATGGTTTTATCTTCGCTTGGTGAATGTGTCGTAATACACAGTCTCAGTCAAACTAGCAAAGGACGAAACGAATTGCCTTGTCGTCTTTACTCAGATCTAAGCAGCCGTGTGAAGCCGTCGCCTGTTGAATTCAAAGCAAATCCTATTGGAAAGTGAAAGTGGAACTTAAAAAAAAAACTAAAGAGCACTGGTACTCTAAAACAAAATATTTCTGAAACGATGAAACTGGGCAAAAGGATTGTTCTGTCAAATTACTGCCCAGTTATGACTCTCGTAAGCAGTAAGACAATTGACTACGCGCCAAATCTTTTCGAAAACCGTTCAGTTCAGAAAACTCAAGATCAGGCGTAATGAACAGTCGGTTCAATTGAAGAGGACATCTATTGTTAATAATTAGCGCCATCACGTTATTTCTGGCATTGATTGACGGGTGCCTTATCAGCCTTGGTACATTTGTATTCCCATAACGATTAATTAACAACCAATCAGGTATCGTTAAAGCGAACTGCTCATGCGTTAGATTATAATCATTCCGCTTTGGATTAATTCTTCAACAGTAAGTACATGTCGCGAAGAACAATAGGATTCTGCCCGATGTGCCATACATAATTCATAGGTTATACGTTCGAGGCGCTCGTCCGTCGTACACAATTCATTTATTAGGTTCGTCGTTGTAGTCGCTCTTCCGTCGTACATAATTCATCTATTAGGTTCGACGTTGTAGTTACTCTTCCGTCGTACACAATTCATCTATTAGGTTCGTCGTTGTAGCCGCTCTTGCGTCGTACATAATTCATCTACATGTATTAGGTTCGACGTTGTAGTCACTCTTCCGTCGTACATAATTCGTCTATTAGGTTCGACGTTGTAGTCTCTCTTCCGTCGTACATAATTCATCTAGTAGGTTCGACGTTGTAGCCGCTCATTCGTCGTACATAATTCATCTATTAACTCGCGCCAAACCCCAACTCGTTTCTAAAGTGGCCCATTAGGTTCGACACATGAGAAGGTTGCTGTCTAAAACGGTCTAATATTTTTGGAATACACCGATTCAGATAAAATTAGACCTGGCATGGAAACGAGGCTTCATAGCCCCAGAATCCAAGATGGCGGCGGAAGCGCGGGATCTTTATTTTGAGCGTGAAGTCGAAATCGAGCTGAAACCTGAAGATATTCCAGGGGCATCGGTGACGGAAAAGGAGATAAGCAACCTAAATCTCAATCACTTAAAGCTCTGGCTGAAATGTCGAAGAATGAGGCAAACAGGGAATAAAAAGGAACTCTTCGAAAGTAAACATGAACAGCTGAGACCCACGTGAGTGCATGCACTTCTGAGTTAAAACAACCATATGGGCGGATCAAAGCCAGGACCCGGCTAATTCACAGATCAAATTGGAATTTAGCGTGTTGGTCTTTCCTCACTTTATGTGTTTTTTAGGATTCGAAATCTCAACGACATGCCAGAAATACGAGACAAGGTGTACGATCCTGACCCCAACAAGGCATACACTAAGGCAAAACTGAAGAATGACTGCGCCAATGCCAAAACCACTGTGCCGGGAGACCAAGAACACGAGCCGATGCAATTTCATTCTGACGATAACGCATTTAACAAGGATTTCTCTGTTTTACCGGCCTTCTTACCAGACCCCAAAGCAGTTGAGCGATTAAGAGATGAGGTAAAGGAAATCAATTCATGTATCCCCTTTGCCAAAATGACTCCTAACTCTGATGAAATAACTGTTATTGACACTGTAGTTGGTCCAGTTGCAACAGGTTCTGTACTTCACTTACAGCTTAAATATTTTAGCAATTGCAGAGAGGAAGTGACTGCCACACCCTTACAGTCTAAACAGAGTAACAGTCAAAATCTGAATTGTGAATCATCCAATCCAGTCCGTAGTTTGTACAGTGATGATGGTGACAATAGAAATAAGGATACATCCAACTTGTTTCCAATAATCTCCCCACCAAAACAAATGCCACTAAGCTTAGATGACATACGTGAAAGATGTAAAAATATAAAATGCAAGCTCTCAGTTGATGAAAATGAAATCTGTGAGATTGAAAAGGAAACCAGAGGCCAATCTGATAACCCCAAATGGTTTGAACATATATTTGGAAGAGTCACTGCATCAAAATGTCACCGCATAGCTTGCAATCACAGGCCAAACACATCTCCCAACAAAAATTGTGAAGGACATGTTAAGCTACAATCCCTGTGTCCAAACAAAAGCTATGAAGGTAGGACTTGAAAATGAACACCTAGCTTTGATGATGTATGAAAGGAAAATGCAAGAAAGAAGTCAAAGTGGATTTAAAGTTGAAAAGTGTGGGTTCTTTGTGTCAAGGAAGCATGGTATCATAGGTGCCACCCCAGATGGGCTAGTGACTGATCCAACAGCTGAGAACCCCCATGGCATTGTTGAAATAAAGAACATTGAAATTATTGATAATGAGATTTTATTGACAGCTTTAACTAGGAGATCAATTTGTGACAAAGAGGGAGAGATAGTAACCTCACATAAATATTACTACCAAATACAGCAACAGCTCTTTATTGTTAATAGGCCATGGTGTGATTTCGTAGTTAGAGGAAGCAATGGTGAGCTCTTTTGTAAGAGGGTTGCGTTAAACTCAGCATGGTGGAATGCTACTTTTCATCGCCACGAGTCATTCTATGATCTGTATGTCTTGCCAGAATTGGCATATCCTAGAGTAAGGGATCGCTTTGAATGCTACAGTTTCTAAGGCCTGTAAGTATGAGCTACACATTTTACTGTGACTTTACTTTCTGCAAGCAACATCCTAATTGCACCAGGCCAAAGAGAATGATATGATATTTTGATCTACTATCAGCAACTTTTAAATAACAACTTGGCATGGCATGGCCAAATTAGTAGTGCAGAACTGCTTAGAGTGTACCAAACCAAAGCAATTTTTGGCACATATTTTGTTTGCTGGAGTCTTCAAGTTTGTATTTGAAATCACTTGTAATGACCTTTGTGCTATGAATATTTCTTAAAAGCTAACTACCAGTTTTTGAATTTCTTATATTTATTGTTCAGCAAAATGAATATCAAGTATTGTGTTTTAGGAAGTAGAGACTCCAATGAGGCAATTATTACTAATGTATCCTTATCTTGGCTTTCTAGAGCTACATGTATGTTTGCCAGTAACAGATGATGGACCTTCATTAAACATTAAACAATTGACTAAGGCCATTTTATGAATTTAAATGTGTAAATATGCTGGCAGATAAACAAACAGGTGTACAGACAGGAAGGTAAACAAACAAATCTTCATGTTAGTAGCATAAAATCTATATAGCATGACACTACATGCACAAACAGATCTATGTACAAAAATATAACAAACTTCACTCTCTTACAACAGGTTTCTTTTGAACAGCAATATTATTTTAGATGGTTCAAACAGTACTATTTTTCTGAATGCTAATAGATAAACAGAGCACACAAACCTAGCAAGTGAGACCAGGTTTTTGCCAATTCACTAGCAGACAACAGACAGTCCACATCTGGTTGACCACACCATTCATACTCAAGGGAAGAACCTGGTCAAAAATATGCCATCCTTTCACTCGTCCTATTGCACGCTCGATATGAATGCGTACATTTGCAATTCTCATTGTTTCAAAACACTCTTCTTTGGAAAATTGATCTTGTGATGACTGTCTCTTGGGAGGAACATAAAGTTTCACCTTCTTGGTAGCTAAAAGGTCTTGAATTTCAAAGCCGCGATCAGGCATAACAACATCAGGAGGTTCCAGTAAGTCAACAATGTGTGATTTCTCCACAACTTCCCTGTCTGATATGTTCCCCCCATATAGATGACTTACAAAGGTGACCCATGCATTTGGCGAGATCCCCACCAAACCTTTGTATGTGTTGTGTGACTTGTATTCAGAGTATAAAGTTCACTCTGCTTCTCTAAGCAAAGTGACTTCTGAACTTCAATTTCAGTACAGTGTATGATACACCTTACATTCTCAAACTTGCCTTTAAATGCCTCAGGTAAGTTCTTCTTAATGCTTTCCCTTGATGCCCAATCAGGAAATCCGCCAAGGATAACAAACAGAAAGTTGCTCCATGTGACCATGATATCTGAGACAGTTGCAACTGATATATTGAATCTAAAAGCCAAATCTCGCTCAAAAAGGCCAAGTCGCAATCTACATAGGAAAAGCCAGAATTCATCAATATGTTTTAAGCTGCGCTGAGCTCCAACTTTGCTGTCAGGAAATTTACTATTTATTTTGTTAAGGAATGGAAACTTGTCAGCAAGAATACTTTCTGTTGTGTCCCTAGCATAGCTATAGTATGTCAGTCTAGATGCATCTGACTCAATGTATTTCCACAATTTCATAAGTATTTGGTAGTCTGGGAATCCAGTATAAAAAATTATGTCTTCTGCACTACCTGAGAACCTTTCCACACCAAACTTGGAAATCGCCTCTTGTTCCTTTGCTCTAGCAAGTTGTTTCTGAGGTGCTTTAATTCTTCCATCTGCTGTTTTGCATGATCTTCGAGCGTCAGTGGACTGAGAATGACATTGCTTGCACCAGACCCCGAGAAAGAATTATCTGATAAACCTAGCTGGAGCTGATTCGACATTTTTTCTCTCCTCGTAGTTTCGATTTGTTGTGTTCTTACTGCTAGTCGTTCACCTCGTTTTATGCATACATCCGCTTTCCGTTCAAAGACAGATAGCACAGAGCCTTTTTTTAAGATCTCTTCTATGCCATGTTAAACTCAGCTTGAAGTCAGAAGAAACAAAATGTTCTGAACAACAAAATTTGTTTTTTTACATTCTTGAACTCCTTGTCATCCCTCTTCATAGCGACTTCCCATTTTGCTCGTAATTCGTCATCCTGAGGGAATTCATGATACGATAATTCCGGCCGATTTTCACTCCTGTTATTACAATATGCTGCTGAACAGCACTTGTGCCCAATTTTGGTCTTCTTTGAGGCGAATTTATCGGAAGATAGTGCCTTGAATCTCTTCCCCATCTCTGCACCATTGTCCGCCATCTTGGATTCTGTGGCTATGAAGCCTCGTTTCCATGCTACGTCGAATTTTATCTGAATCGGCATATTGAAGAAATGTTTTCAACTACATTCAAGCCATTCCTTCTAACCAAAATCTAATGAATATAGCCGAAGTTTCATTGAAATAGAAAATCACACCGCTCTTGAATCTATCGTATATTTTGTGTCTGTATAAATTTAATAAAACAAAAACAACAAGTATTACATTTCTTGTGGTTTTAAACTTAATAAAAACTACTGCTGATTTATTAAACAGTACATAAGGTACTTACTGCGATAAGGAAACTGTGCATACTCACAACTGCTTTACTCGTGAAAGACCTTTGAGAGAAGCACTTTGCACTTTATCGATGAGATTGTTCTGAAGATATCTACAAAGAATAAACAACAAGTGTAAATGTCGTCGCGATCAGCACTCAACCATTATTGCCGCACTGCTGCTGTGTCAGCATCTTTGTAAAACATACAGCGCACGTTAGGCACCTGTCAGTGGATTCCTCTAAGGAAACCGTTAGGGTATCGGGAATATCCAGGGGATTTGATGACAGCTGTTCTCCAATAATGTAAGGCCCTAGTGTTGGAAGTTTGGCGCACCTCTTCATTTTAGCATCAAATATCTATTCCACAGGTGCATGACAGGACAATTTTTTTTTTCTTCAAAATTTCGGTTATTATTCAAATTAAACTTCAATTACTTTCGGGAATTCAAATGAAATGTCAGTTACCGTCAAATTACAGTAACATGTCCAATTCCGACTATGTATCCTATACTACTGCAACAGAGAGAAAAGATAAATTTTAAATTTCCGGTTATCATTCAAATGAGTATTCAATAGGATTTCCCTTTCCATATACTTGAAGTTGATGTTGCAGGGGATGAGTTTAGCCACCATTTTTCACTTTTGGAAAAGTGCGCACAATAATTCACCAAAGTATATGGTACACCGTTTAAAGTGCATATGAAGCGAAAATTAAGTTGATCTAATGTTAAATACTTTCGAAATGAGGAATAATGACATTTTCCGTTTGTCAATATCTCATCTCGTATCAGAGATATTCAGGTTTTTGTAATATGCAAATGAGATGACCTATGACGTCATATTGTTTGCATAGTCTGGAGACAAATCACAAAATGAAGAATATCTCTACAAGTATTGAAAAGTGTTTCCAAAAAATAATTTGCTTAAACTACTCACATACAATGCCTGCATTGTTCAAAATCTTATTTTGGACCCACACCAAAAAAATTGTGTTTGACATAGGAGAATTTAGGAAAGTTTGTGTTATTTGTAGTGGAAGCCTGGGGCCAGAGTGTTTCCATGGCAACATCATGATTTGCACATTGGTGTGTATTTTCAATAGTACCACATATTTGCAAAGTTTCAATACTTTTTATCCAATACTTGTAGAGATATTCTTCATTTTATGATTTGTCTCCAGGCTGTGCAAACAAAATGACGTCTTAGGTCATCTCATTTGCATATTACAAAAACCTGAATATCTCTGAAACGAGATAAGATGTTGACAAACGGAAAATGTAATTATTCCTCATTTCGAAAGCAATTTAACATTAGCTCAACTTAATTTTCGCTTCCTATGCACTTTAAGGAATGACTTTTTGCGAAATTATCGTCTAAGGAGTGCATGCCAGGATTTTAAACTTATCTCAAAAGTTTTCAACTTTTGGTGGAACTGACTTCCCTATAATTCTTAGAAATACCGATATTTCCATGTTCGAGCTGATCATAGAAGCCACTGTTTCTGACAACTAAGATAACAACATAAGACTGTAACGAGATCGAGGCATGATGACGTCACTCATCTAATTATATATCCCATGAGGCTTGTTGTTGAGTTGCCCGATTCGCTGAAGACAACATTATTTCTATAAATGAAGTAATTAAATAAATTGCCACATGCATGGCCAAATAATTCAAAACACATGACTCTATCAATTATTGGGGTTATCTTCAGCAAACAAAGTGCGGCCACCGACAAAGTTCACGCATGCATCTATATAAATAGTAATTTATCTTAGATCACATATCATTAGATAACATATCATCTCTTTACCTGTAATGTCTTTTTTGACTGATCATGACTATTTCTAAATATCAATGTTTGTCCCTCAACTAACGCAGCATGAAATTAGGGATTTACGCCTCCGTAATGGTAGCATAAAGACGACGTAAATATACACTTTACACTTCTTTACGTAATTTTTACGTCTTCTTAAAGATGGTCTTTACGCAGAATTTACGGTGATACGTAAAGAAAGCGTAGTGATACCCTTAAGCGCAGTGTCTACGCTATGCGTAAAGAACCGTAAACTTGCTCTTTAAAGAACTTTACAATAACCGTAAATGTATGTAAATCCAAAATTTACGCAAACGCGACAAGCGTAAATAACCTTAAATATGCTCTTTACGGAACTTTACAATAATCGTAAATGTGTGTAAATCCAAAATTTACGCAAACGCGACAAGCGTAAATAGCCTTAAATTTGCTATTTACGGAACTTTACAATAATCGTAAATGTGTCTAAATCCAAAATTTACGCAACGCGACAAGCGTAAATAGCCTTAAATGTGTTATTTACGGAACTTACTACAACGTAAATCCAAAATTTACGCAAACACGACAAGCGTAAATAGCCTTATATGTGCTCTTTTTGACCGGACCTTTACTATAACCGTAAAACTATGTAAATCCAAAATTTACGCAAACGTCACAAGCGTAAATAACCAATGTGCCCAATGTGCTCTTTACGGAACATGCAAAGCCATGCAAAGCTATGATTTACGCGAACGTTTCAAGCAGAGATGAACGGTTAAAACAAGACAAAAAAGATTTCTTAAATCAGGGGGTGTTTTAATCAAAGTCAAGTGTAAAGATAAAACCACAAACAAGAAGGTATGATATAACCTGTAGTTTATTCCATCCTCCTAAATTTACATTATTAACAACAAGTATTTTTCTAAAAGTTAAAAAAATTACTATATTTTAACTGTAACAACCTCATTTGATAATAAAATAGCAAGACTTAGAAAGTGCAGTCTTTTTTCGATATTTTTTTTCCTCAAGGTCAAATGTTATATATAACAACATGTACGTATAATTATAAATAGTCTTCATCCAATACAATTAATATCAGAAATGCTTAACTGTAACAATCAATATTTTCCAACTTTTTTTATGAATAAATGCCAGGGGCTTATATTTGAGAAAATACAACTTACATGTACATGTACTGCAATACATTTTAGTCATGTAACCTCTGCAGTAATTCAAGTAACTCTGTATTTTCTCAAAACAAATACCCAGGCTTTATTTTAAATTTAGCCATAATAATAATATTATGATAATCATTTTGTTGTTAAGAGCCTCATTTCTGAAATCCTCACTACTGGCTCAGGGAACCAGTAAAATGAAATACTAATTTCACACATGTTTTTGAAAGTCAATACAAAATCTACCAGGTCATGCAGTGATCAGAGCAATAATTGTATCAACTTTGAAAACACAAGTGAAATTAATCCTTAAAGGGAATCTTGGCTGAAAAACAATGTTTGCTCTCAAATGATTGTTATACATGCATGCCTACCATAAGTCTGTTTCTGTGTTTGTCACCAATAAATTGTACACTAGACCTTGGATTTTATGATGTCACAGTGTTGCCCCAATTGTCAGAAAACAATAGTGGCAACACTGTGACGGCATGATCCAAGTTGGCGGGGTGCAGGATATTCAAACGAGTTTTATCGACAGGAAAATTGGTGCCTAAATGACATCTACATGTAGTGTACAATTTGCTGGAGACAGATGGCAATGTCTTTAGGCATCTACAAACACACACTTGAGAACAAACATTGTTTTCCAGCCAAGGTTAACTTTAACAATTATTTTACAAGGACCCATGCTATTACTTGTTAAAGGGATACCCGAGTGAAATTTGGGCTCCAAAGCATCTTTCAGATGTACTTTGTTCATAAAATGTATTAAAATTTGATAAAACGTTTTCAGAGTTGAGAACGAGCCCCTCAAAGTTGGCCCTGTGAAGACCTGGACACCACCATCTTGTTGACATTAATTCCTATGACGTTTTTTACGTCACTTCGTCCCACCAGAGTCTTGCGATGAACTTGTAGTGACTTCGTTTCTTTGTATAATTTTCACATGCTCGGAATTAGAGTAGACTTTCATCGATATGGCAGAAGACTGGGAGGACAAAGAAAAGCATGTACATGTAGAAGGTGAGAATATCAGCTTGTACGTGATAAAATACGGTACTCTAATTTCCGATCGTGTGAAAATTATACAAGGAAAACAAGTCACTACAAGTTAATCACAAGTTAATCGCAAGACTCCGGTGGGACGAAGTGACGTAAAAAACGTCATAGGAATTAATGTCAACAAGATGGCAGTGGCAAGGTCTTCACAGGGCCAACTTTGAGGGGATCATTCTCAACTCTGAAAAAGTGTTTTCCGAAAAAAGTACATCTGATGCTTTAATCCCTAGATTAGATGCTTTTGAGCCCAAATGTGTTTTTCACTTGGGTATCCCTTAAGGAAATGAAATGTGTAAAAATTATGATAAATTCCATTGTTCTGCTGTATTGAGCCTCCTTTACTTGGAATTTGTCTTTGTTTTAGACTACAAAAACACTGGGTGACAGTTATGAATATTCTGAAATAAAAGTAGTAGAAAGTCTTAGTTTCATGCCAAATTTATGGACAAATTCTCTTCCAATTAATACTAGGAACAGCCAAAAACAACAGCTACGAAACAGGACAGGCATGATTGACAACATTCCAAACTGCAGTGAAAAGCCTAGTTTATGTTTTTATAAGTCTTATCTGTGGTCTTCTCCCATGTATACTCAGCAAACTAACAATTTGTTGCTACATGTAAGTGCTTTAAATACTGTACACGTATGCCTACCAGTCCTGATCTATCTTCGCTTTTCTGGCATACACATATGCTGAAAAAAGGAAGACTGCAACTGTTAGCAGTGCTCTAGCCACTTAATTTACATTATTTTCATAAATAAAGAATTTTTATTTTAATTTCGAGTTGTTTGTGTTGCCACTGGAAGCCCCACTAACAAAGAACATGTCTAATGTTAATTTAAATATTTCACTGGTATCTTAGTCATGACCTGAAGATAAACACTTTCGAAATAAATAAATAAATAATTACTGGCAAACAACTGATAGACAAATGTAAACAATTATGCAATATTAAGCCTCAACATACAGATTACATGATTGTATATACAGTCTGTACATGTAGCTATTATAAATCAGGACTGAACATGAAGCCAAAAATATTTTTAATGAATGCTGGCCAACTGAAGTTCTCAAAGGAGTCCAGTCTACACAAATGCAGTCTTCGACATTTACCTGTTCATCCAAAAAAACAGACCATACGAAAAACTACAGAGGTGTATGTTGACAGATAAAAATAACCTTGAATTTGTAACAGGACCTGGAACGGGATGATCTAAGCCAGGACACGGCTAAATCATTGATCGAATTGAATTTAGCATGTTGGTTTTTATGGAGGGAGGAAAAATGGAGAATCCCCAAAAAAAATTGGAGCAAAGGCAAATACCAACAAACTCGCCGCAATTGAGAATCCAACCCAGGGCCACAGAAGTGAGAAGCAAAATGCCATCCCGAAAATATATGGGCTGGTTTACAAATGGCTGGTTTACAAATTCAAACTGTTGGCATTAAAGTGGGCCATACACTATTCAAATTTAAATAAAAGTTTAGTATACAAATCGGAGCAATTGCAGAATACCCCCCCCCCCCCCCCCCCACTCAAGTATGTTAGGTGGAGATGCCAACATGTCAATGCATTAGTCCATACATTGTATATGGTTCTCTCTAGAGAGATACAGTATGTCTGGGTGTTAACGAGTCTCTCTGTTCACAGTAGTAGAACAAAGCAACATGTATGATTTTTATTTGATCCTTGAGATACTGATTGTAGTCAAATGTATATTAAGTTTATATGCATGTGGCCATTGTCCCTGACATTGTTATTTTGTCTATTTAGTAGCTTGCCAGTGTCATAGCTATTACCCCACACCCCCTCCCCCCAGTGAATCCCCCCAGGGGACGAAATCGCTAGTGAATTCGCACCTCGGGGCGAAATCGCCAGTGAATTGTACTCATAGTTCTTATAGAAATTGCCCCGCATCAGAAAATAGAGGCAGAACATGTCAACACAATGAATAAAAAGTGTTTTTCTATAAATCTGGTTTTTTTAAAATAAAATTAAGTGTAAGACCTCTTTAGCTACTGTTTCTACTACTGACTACAAAAATATGTGAGTCGGTAACACTCCTTTTCTTCGGAAGGTCATTTAAAATTCTTTCCGAATTTGAGTTAGATGTAATTACACTGCTAGAAACTTTCAAAACTTACCGCCGTTTTATCTTCTCATTAGAGTAATAAGCTGTTTATCCAGAAAGCTCTTCCTAGTTAGAACTGATCTAATTACCGAATTAACAAGCACCATTAGCTCAAACTTCTTTCAAAATAGATGGATCGACGCGAGCATTACAGGTTATAAAAACGTACGTACATGTACCACAATAATTACGTCAACTTCATTATGGTTTTCATGCCTGTAAAAATCATCAGGCTATTTGGCAGTTGTTTCCAAATATGAGCTCCACTCGCTACAAGCTAAGGTAAGTTTTAAAATCGATCTTAATTAGTTCATTAGCTATGGAGGGGGATTCTGGACAAAAATAGCATTAGATCGTACTGTAGTGGTGTATTCCATCGAGCCGCCATACCACTATGTCAAACCGTAGTCCATTATATCGAACCGTCATGCCATTATATCAAACCGTAGTTCCATTATGTCAAATCTTCATGCCATTATGTCAAACCGTCATGCCATTATATCAAACCGTCATGCCATTATATCAAACTGTCATTCCATTATATAAAACCGTCATGCCATTATATCAAACCGTCATGCCATTATATCAAACCGTCATGCCATTATATCAAACCGTCATGCCATTATATCAAACCGTCATGCCATTATATCAAACCGTCATGCCATTATGTCAAATCGTCATGCCATTATATCAAACCGTCATGCCATTATGTCAAACCGTCATGCCATTATGTCAAATCGTAGTCCATTATGTAAAACCGTAGGCACAGGCAGCCCAAGCTCAAAGTTTGAAATTATTTGACAGTTGAAGTACGAAGGTTCAAACATCCAGAATATCTGGTATTTTATCGCACTAAATGGCAAACGAATAACACTTTGCTTTGATGAAGATGATGTTGTTGTGTCTTGAATTTAATTGGGGGTTTGGGGGCCGATTTAACGAGTTTCAGGCTAGGAAACCTGGATTCACTCTACCTATAAAAGAAAGACCCAACGAAGTTTTCGGTTAAGAAGCTGTTCGGGAGAGTAAGTTAGCCTAAAACTTTCGGATTTGAAAAAAATTGTCCTAGGAAATTGTTTTCTGAAATACTGGCTAGAAAATTTGTTTTCAATTCACAGAAAATTATAGAAGAAAAGGGACACCAAGAGGTTTCCCCTAAAATATTCGTACGTATTCGTCTGATCAATAGAGTCAGAACGATCCGGGAAAAAACAACACATTATCACAAATCATTTAGTGAAGCGGCCACCTAAAGTTTTCGAGAACACATTTTCATTCCCTAAGAAATCCTGACATCTAAAAACCGAAAGAATAAACCTTTAGCAAATGGAGGTTACCGAAAAGAATTGCCTAAAGGAAAAAAAAAGACCCACTAAAAAATTCGTCCCTCCACAAAACTTTGCAACATGAAATTACTTGGGCTAGAAAATTCTTGTTTATGTTCTAGACGACTAACAAATTCGTAGGCCGGGAATATTTTGCCATATAATTTTCGGTTGACGCGATTTCCACCTAGAAAATCCGAACAGCTAATAGCTTTCTAGACTGATACGTCAAAAGACATAGTAGGCGCCTTAAAATGACTAGATAAGCTGCAGACAACTGGTTTCAAACGAATTTCAAAAAGTACTCGTTGGGTGCCCTTGATGGCGTGTCACATACCTGTCATCTCCACGGCAAAAATGACCCTTAAATCCATGCACTCAATCAACGTGATACTTCTGGATCCCGTAGACAGATCTCCTTGCTACGTATCCTCCAAGTTTCATGACCAAACATTCAACGAGTACCGAGAAATGATTTTTGTCACCTCGCATTTCGCCATCCAAAACACCTCTTCACAGTTTGACGAGACACCGGAAGTCCAACTAGCCTGAATTCCAGCCGTCTCCTCAGGCTAAAGTCCAACCGAAATGATACCTCCTTTGGAGTTGAAAATCACAGCATCGGATGGGAGAGTACCTTTTATCGCTCAGTTTTTACAGCCCCACTAAGGGACGGGAAAGTATTATCCGCGGTCATGTAAATAAATCGGCGTTTAGCCGGCTTTGTTAAGTTGTCAAGATCAAGCCGGCGTTGTTGTTTTTGCGTATTATTCAAGAGGTTCCAGTATGTTAGTACAGCAACTACAGAGAACATTTTGAAATGTAAGTGGGATTTGTTTGTTTAAAACTAAGAATACGGAGAGGAAAAGCTATCTCACTTCAGACTACGAGTCGGCGGGAAGATTCGTCAGTCTTCTAGTTTCCTAGAAACTCGTTAAATTGGCCCCCAAATTCAAGACACAACAACATTATCTTCATCAAAGCAAGTTTATTGTGTTATTCATTTGCCATTTAGTGCGATAAAATACCAGATATTCTGGATGTTTGAACCTTCGTAGTTCAACTGTCAAATAATTTCAAACTTTGAGCTTGGGCTGCCTGTGCCTACGGTTTTACATAATGGACTACGATTTGACATAATGGACTACGATTTGACATAATGGCCTACGATTTGACATAATGGCATGATGGTTTGATATAATTTCATGACGGTTTGATATAATGGCATGACGGTTTGATATAATGGCATGACGGTTTGATATAATGGCATGACGGTTTGATATAATGGCATGACGGTTTGATATAATGGCATGACGATTTGACATAATGGCATGACGGTTTGATATAATGGCATGACGATTTGACATAATGGCATGACGGTTTGATATAATGGCATGACGATTTGACATAATGGCATGACGGTTTGATATAATGGCATGACGATTTGACATAATGGCATGACGGTTTAATATAATGGGACTACGGTTTGATATAATGGCATGACGGTTCGATATAATGGACTACGGTTTGACATAGTGGTATGGCGGCTCGATGGAATAGACCACTACGGTACGATCTGATGCTATTTTGGTCCAGAATCCCCCTCCATAATTAGCTCGTTTATTCAGGAAGTTTTCAATTGAAAATAGAACAAAGCACGCGAGTCGATAACACTTCCTTTATTCGGCAGTCTTTTGAATTCAAAGTAGGCGGATTTATGGGTTATCAAAACCTTTAAGTATCCACAATAATTACATCATCTACCTGTTGGCTTCACGCAAGAAATACTAACAACTAATCATTCGAAGATGATAAATTACAGCACTTACCGTAGGCTTACCAACACGAATTTTGTCAAAGAAAAATGAAACGTGAATTTTAAAATAGAATTGAATTGAATGCCTTACACATTACTGATAGCTTTTTGCATTACTATTCTCCACGTCCAATACATAATAATTTATAACCTTTTAAAAGGTTGGAGGGGAGTGGGGCGAAATCGCTAGAGGGGGGCGAGGAAGGGGAGGGGGGGAGCAAATTCACGGGGGGGGGGGGGGTGGGCAAAATCGCTGGTACACCGGAAGTATGGGCTGGAAATTATCATATGATTAACATATCGGTGCCCGCGAAGACTTCTGGGTAGAGCTGAGAAACGAGGTTCACTACGATTTTGTGTTATTCTTATCATTATTTACTCGCTTAGTGTTATAGAAACGTTCTTGTTAACTGAGAAATATACTCAAACACAACGCAATGTCCTAAGCGTGTAACTAGATGGTTAATTCGAGTCGCCGATGAGTATTTAAGTTGTAATGAGACTTCATGTTTTCACTCCTCTGCTCGTCAAGAAAGGTGAGAGAGTGGTTTGTAGCAGTTGGACTCTGCCGTCTCTGGCCACATGTATAATCGTTTTTTGCATAGTTAGTTCGTCCATAGTCATTTACTTTTATTGATAGCATTATTAAAGTGCCTATAATCCCCAAAAAGTTACGATTTCAGATCAATCTTATAAGTATTCTAAGCAACTTCCCGAAAAAAATAATGCTTTTAAAGCATTTGTAAATTTTTTACGCCTTTTGAAAGATGAGAGCCGTGAACTTTTACCGTCAGCTTAGCGACTTGGTGGGGTCTGGGACTAGTTACGTCATAGTAGGGAGCCATGTCACGTGATAAAGGCTTCTCTCATGTACTTTTGGTTCGTTCTTTCTTATTTGCGTCGCAAGTTCTGTAATTTTCTGCTGGACTTTTTGACAAAATGTCTTCGTCAGGCTCCGAATCTGAAGACAGTTGTTCATCGGACAATTCCGAGCTAAATTTTATCAACTATGAGCTTGAAGCAGAAGAATCTGCCGGCGAAGAGAGCGGACGGCGCGGTGAGCCACTCGCCGATGAAGAATGGGTTAACAGAGTGCAGACGGAGACCTCCAGAATCGGTTGGAAGGCCTCGAACGAAGGAAAAGCTGGTGAGTTAAACTGTCCAAAATGAAAATAAGTTATCATAGCCCTTCATGGGCTTCCCGTGGCCGTGGTCTCCCAAAAAAAAAAACATTGCAGGATGCCAAAAGAATCCAGTGATCCTTGCAATCGCAACAATCATATAACTTATAAGCCTTTATTTACTTGTAAGAATCGCTATAAATGAAGATACGATAAACAGTTTCCTAATATCGTTTTTACAGGAACTAGTTGCCTATCGTATCCTAATATCGTAATTCCTCTTATATTTACCCTTTTCGGAATTTACTTTTTTGATAATATTTTACAGTTCGTGGACCAACACTGCATATTAATATGTAAGCAAAGATTTATACCAGGCATTAATAATGCTCAATAATGACCAAGGTATGAATTGAAATCCCGTGTTTAGTCTGACCTGGAAAGTGGAAGGTTTATCAGAGTATTTTGATCTATCGTGCATGTCAATTAAAAATAGTAGCTCTCGCAAGCAACCACACTGGGAATCAGGAAAAGGTGCTCATAACTAGTCAGAACTGGAATCAGCAGTAGTTGCTCGCTTATGAGAGCTTGCACACACCACACCCATGGGGATACATATATAGTGCGACTGATATCACAGTATACAATACTGTACTACTCTACTGTAACAGCATGAGTGTCAGATATAATAAGACTATTGTTGCAAAATGCTAGTGCATATTTATATTTAGTTGACTCATTGCACAGTCTGGGATCATGTCTCTGGAGTGGTTACTTACAAGAGTTTAAAAACAAAGAAAAATTCCAAAGGTGGTGGTATGCGTGGTGGTCACTTATGAGAGTGGCTGGTTACTACAGAGCACAAGAGTGGTCTCTGAGGGGAGCTGGTCACCTACAAGGGCAGTTTCACAAAGGGCTTCAACTGTATCAAACAAGTAATTGGTGCTAACATATAAACTTCTTTATTTACAGATTTCTACGAGTTGTCTCATACAGAGAGTACATCCAGTTAGTCTACGGTTATCTGGGCAACAATAGAATTCCTCTACTAGCATGTGCATATGACACAATCAAAAATTCAATGCTGGGAAAGAAACCTTCACTGGATTTGAAGAAGATGAAGATGGAAGTACTTCATAACTTATATAAACTTTAAGGAGAACAACAATGAACAGTCAAACTTTCAGTGCCATTGGCCACTTTTGATATAGGGCTTCACTGGTCACATACAAATGATTCAATACATGTACAAGGCTCTGGGGAATAATGTGCAGTGATTAATGAAATAACAATAATGAATTTAATTATGCTCCAGAACCTTTGTGTGTGAGAAGTGAAGCATATATCGAATGTGGGCTATTAACCTACATGTATGTCCATATTGCCATTCATAACTACCAGTATTATTTTCAATGGTTTATTGCATCACTATTATGTATACATTTTATTTGTACTGTATACAATGTACATGCAAATTTTATGTTCCAGGGCACGACAAATGAAAAAAAGCAGTGTGCTTGCTGGGTTTAGTAGCCTAAAGCTCTAGGGAGCTGGTCCGAATTAGGAAGCTTTTAAATTGCAAAGTAAATTACCTGAGTCATACAAAAAGAAGCAAAATGTTACTTGCCCATTCAGGCAACCTGTGAACAGGAATCACTACCCTGACAAGCAAAACTACTAGCCCTGGGCTATTGGAAAGCACTTGCATCGCACCCTGTGTTCCTTTCTATAATTTTACACAAATTTTGAAAATAGGATTATAATATTAAAATTTAAATGTTTGAGTAGTAAATTGGAAAACAGTAAAATCTGACTAACCCCTTTTACAAGATGGACATGTTTTCAATGCTCTGGCCTAACCTTAAAGGAACCGTGTCATGGTGAGAGACCATTGCATTAGATGTCCGGGCCGGACACACTCATTATCAGAGATTCTCATATGAAGTGACGAACCTCGTGCACATGTGGGATGGTAAAAATCAAAGCAAATATTCAAAAATGACTAATAAACTGTATAAATATACATTATTCAAGTGAAATAATGAACATACTTTCAATCAAGCATTGAAGGAGGGGGTTGAACTGTTTTAACCCACCAATCGAACACTGACTCCATACATGCATAGTACCGTGACATAGCCCCTTTAAGCCTCAAATTCAATTGCCCTATTTAATTATGGTGTCACATGATAGACACAGCTGCCATCTTAGGGGGTCAAAACACTCCTCTTTAACAACAATACAATACAAAATAAAGCTGTTCTGCCATAGATTGCCTTCCTTCAAATTGGCTAATTTTCCCAATATAATAAGAATGGTGGCTTTCATCTATTTGTTTTGATGTGATGTCAATGAAATAGGGCAATCGATTTCACTGAGCTGGTCACAGGAGTGATTAGCCTATGGAAGTTGACAGTATAATATATTGCTACCTAGATTGTCCATTGATAAAATATCAAATCACTGAGATAGCTGGTCGACATTTCTGGTTCACTCTGTACTAATAAGGGGACAAGGGTTGTTCTTTGGACAATCAATAACACCTTTATGCTCTTTCATAGGTTTACACAATACAATACTTTCTTTAACAAGGAGGACATACTTAGCTACAAGCTAGTTTACAGAGTTCCACAAATAAATTTTAAAAAAGAAACAATATATAATTTAGAGATTAACAATTTAATTAATTTTAATTTAATAGGTTTCTTGCACACTGAGCAATGGGGTTTTGCCTTGGTTTTTGTGGGCCTTACAGCAGGTGGAACTGGAATTTCTGGCCTTACAGCAAGTGGAACTGGAACTTCTGGCACTAAAATACAAAAATAACAATTATTATTAAGTTAGTTATGGGTATATACATATTGGTTTATGCCTTTATGGTAAATAAAGCACTGGTTTCGTTTCAAATACAAACTTACAGTGTAATATTATATGTTTCCAGCTGGTATTTTAATATTTTGTTTAGTCTCGAAAGACTAAACAAGCAGTATACCTTTATGTTACATGTCCAACAGTTTGATACATGTGGTGTTATTGGAGGACAAACACAGAAAGTGTGATTAGCACAGACTCGATTTTGTTTGAATATTTTCAGAATTTGAATAGTTTCTTTTGTGCAAAAAAATATTTTATACAAAACAATTTGAATTACCTGGAGCTGAAGGGGGAACATCTATAACAGTCATCCTTTGTTGTCTCTTCTGGGTTGCTTCTGCCCTTGGCTGCTTGTTGAGCATGGTGTCCTGTCCATAGGTGCAGGTGTCATCTAAAGAAAGTTGTCTGATTTATTCACGGTTATTTCCCTTATACTAAATAACAATATATTAAACATGCACTCTCTTAGTTTAAACACTTGTGGTGAAAAAATGTTCAGTACGTGGAACCCGGTCATAATGAAGTTTTCTTCCTTTCCCTAGGAACTTCTTTATACATGCAGGTTCCACTGTATTGCTATAGCCTCCTATAGTAGCCGTTTTGTAGCGCTTCAATTTCACTCCATTCCGGGGAAGGCTACTGCAATCTGTATTGCCATGCAAACTAAATACAAAAGCACTTACCAAAATCGGTGAATGGCTTATCGGTTTCGATGGCATGGACTGATGGAATAGGAACAACTCCATATTCAACCGACTTCAGTCTTGGCGTAGAGTCAAGGACTAAATAAAATCTTATAAAGTCTTCCGGCTTAGAGTTGGTCCCACTTCGCTCGCTTTGTTCGCACGAACCTCAACTACTGGCGTCTTCTCTTCTTTGCTTCTGGCCGATCATCGCTAAAAACGGGACCTTGTGTTAGAGCTACCTTTTTTGAGTCTGGCTCATTCCTACAGCCCCCAAATACACATCTGTTTGGCATTTCAAATCGAGTTATTCGCTCGGTTCGCTCTGTTTTTATCTATCTTTGTTGTTGGTGGTTCGCTTTCTCTCACTACTATGACGTTTTCGTTCCCAGGCTACTTCCAGACTCGAGCTGACGGCCATTTGGGACAGGGTGCCCAAATCGGGTTGTTTTACAATGTTTGACCCCAGAAATAAGGTCGAACTCTTACTTTTTTCCTTTTTTTCTCTTCGAATTATTGATAAGAAGGATGTAAATAATTTATTTAAAATAGTTCAAATTTGGGGTTATAGGCACTTTAAGGGACCTACTGATCAACATATCTACTTGTAGGTAAATTAGGAATTACATTAAAACTGATGAAAAAGGCTTACCGTCGTACTAATCTTCGAACTGTTTTTAGTGTTTCATTTTCCTCCACGGATACCAGCCCATACATAGCCATTCAGGGTCCACACGACGTCTTGATGAGTTCTTAGCTTGGTTCCAAAACTCTTTAAGCAGCTAACCTTCTGTAAATCCATTGAATTTGTAGGAAAAGAGCACTCGGAAAGTGCTTCGTCATGGAACCATTGAAGTTAGTTCGCCCGCCGAAACCTGATATCATGAGCGTTGCCGCTGACCGATTTGCAGTACTGTAGTTACCAGTCTCTACTTGTGTATCAGGAGGCACGGTTGTACTCGCGGAACAACCGCGGACTTGATCGATTTTCCGGACTATTTTCATAATATTACTTAGTACTATTATACAGTATTATTTTTCATTTATTAATACAAAAGCAATTTACATGCTAACTTGCTCACAAAGTAGATACTATTTAAATAGTTCTCCGCATTTGAGAAAATTTCCGGTCAGTTTAGTTTTACACAGGCTGAGAAACTTTATACCGGCCCTGTGTTTTACGCATCTTTATACTTCCACGTAAATACAGCACACAACTCTACTTTACGCATATTCACGCTTCCAAGTAAATCTGCATAAAGATGGCAACTTACTTTACGCAACTTTATGCTTCCAAGTAAATCTGCGTAAAGATAGCAACGAACTTCACGCATCTTTACGCTTACATAAATCTACGTAAAGATGGCAACCAACTTTACGCAACTTTATGCTTCCAAGTAAATATGCGTAAAGATGGCAACCAACTTTACGCAACTTTATGCTTCCAAGTAAATCTGCGTAAAGATGGCAACCAACTTCACGCATCTTTACGCTTACGTAAATCTACGTAAAGATGGCAACCAGCTTTACGCAACTTTATGCTTCCAAGTAAATCTGCGTAAATATGGCAACCAACTTCACGCATCTTTACGCTTACATAAATCTACGTAAAGATGGCAACCAACTTTACGCAACTTTATGCTTCCAAGTAAATCTGCGTAAAGATGGCAACCAACTTTACGCAACTTTATGCTTCCAAGTAAATCTGCGTAAAGATGGCAACCAACTTTACGCAACTTTATGCTTCCAAGTAAATCTGCGTAAAGATGGCAACCAACTTTACGCAACTTTACGCTTACGTAAATCTACGTAAAGATGGCAACCAACTTTACGCAACTTTATGCTTCCAAGTAAATCTGCGTAAAGATGGCAACCAACTTCACGCATCTTTATGCTTACGTAAATCTACGTAAAGATGGCAACCAACTTTACGCAACTTTATGCTTCCAAGTAAATCTGCGTAAAGATGGCAACCAACTTTACGCACCTTTACATTTTCAATAAAGAAGTGTAAAGTTGTCATTTCATGCTGCGTAATTTGTTTACATGTATCACTAGAAGTCGCTTACAGTCTCGTAAGTGCTAAAACTTCTGGTTCAATTGCAGATATACTGTTGTTACTTAGACAGGCGCATAATATGATGCCACAAATATATCTTAGACTGGACGTCTAGATTTTCTAATATATCATGCTTGCGTATCTTTATAAACAAACATTTCTTTTTTGAGTAGTTATTGATTAACATCAAACATATATATAGCTAAACGAAAGAAAAAACACTAAACTAAATATAAACTTGGATGATTCAGAAATGTTCAGTCAGATTTATGATTATCGTTATCCATTGATTCATGATTCTTTGGAAAGTCTATGGATTGTTCTTCCATTAAAGAAAAATGAAAATTTCAAAACCTACGAAAGTAAGTTTTTAGAAAAAAGCATCGTAAAGAAAAACTAAATAAATCGTTGACGCGTTATAACTCCTTTACACACGACGGACACCCTGTGGAATTTAGAGGGAATTTATATAAACTAATGAATGTGATGTAAAGTGGTAAGCTGCAGTGCTATGTGTGCACGCCCTACGAGGGAAAGAGAAACAATCTCTGACCCAAGTGGGACTCGAACCCAACGACCTCCAGGTTGCATGTCTGGCGCTCTACCAACTGAGCTATCAAGTCAGATGAGAGCAATCGTGGGTATAGGTGCGTTTTATGGGGTCTTTTGCAGGTCTTTTGCAGGAATGCAATCACGTGGTTGTATTGGGTTGCAAAAAAAATTAAAGGCACTTGCTCGAGCTCGGTAGCGTTATTAGCAAAACCTGTTTCTAAATCCAATCGATTGTCGATCTTTCTATGACAGCTTTAAAAAATAGCTTAGTAGTAGTAGAGGGACCGAATTAGCCGTTTTTTTTAAGGTGTTATGCAAATTTTAAGGCGCGCTCATTAATTCAATGACGTCACGGTTCTATTGTCTTGGACTCATGAATAAAATGAAGTGGAAATTGAAGTGGAATCTCATTAAATGAAGTGGATAACATTATCTATTGTCTTTTCTCATAGATTACGTCATCTATTGTTTCAAGCTCATGAATAAAATGAAGTGGAAATTGAAGTGGAATCTCATTAAATGAAGTGGTTTCTCATTATCTATTATCTTTCCGCATGAACAAAATGTGGCGCGCTCATGAATAAAGTGTGGCGCTCTCATTATCTATTGTTTCCTTTGGATGAGGTTATCGATCTATTCGGGCATGTTTGGGCAAAGCCTATTGTTTGGGGTCGTCTCTAAAACCAGAACCTGTGTCTCCGAGTCAGTACAACCCAAAGTATAAAACCAGAAAACTCCAACTACAAGAAGGCAAGGAAACCTATATCAGAAGACACTGTTTGCATCGATGAAGTTGAAGTTGTCGAAAGAAACAGAGCATTTCACAGGATATCAAGTACAATACATTTGGTGTATGCTGCACTCTGTGAAAAACCAATCTATGCCGAGAAAGAAAGACAATGTGAAACAGATCACCCAAATCAAAGACAGCACGATTGCTTGATGTTATCCGAAGAGGAATCGTGGAATTTGTTCTACGATAATGCAAAAGAAAAAGTCAAACCAGACAAAGTGTGGGAGATTGTGAACGCTGTTTGCTGTATGTTGAACATTGAAATTCATCGCTCATGGAAAGTTTACCTATATGAACTTTACAAGTTACCTCTTACCACCAGATAAATTAAACAAAGTTTATTCAATCTCAAAAACACCAATTTACAGTTCGTTTTCCTTATAGTCGCGGAGTTGATAACTTTCTTATTTCTCAGGCTCGCAATATCTAAACCCCTTTGTAGCGTAAATAGTAAGAACAAACTACCGCGGCCACTGGTTCCAAATCCGGACCCGGTTCCAGCGCCAGAACAGACTGCTAGACTGGTACAACTTTCGCCTGGCCTCACTCCAACCTCAAGAACTCCTACCCCATCTTGACCAGATCTTCGCGGACCAGTCTACGATCTTCAAACTGAACATCTCCTTTGGCTACCTTCTGAGTAACAACGAGACCGGCGAGCTTCAATACCATTACACGTCCCGCAACAACAACCATGCCTTTGAAGAACCCTTTCTGATCGCCAATGCGGGTGATCCCCAACAGGTCCGAGACGCTCTTCAAAACCTAGACATCTTGGAATAGGTACGCCAACAACGCCCCAATTCCAAATGGGTGGTGGACAAGGTCACCAACATTACTTTCTTCATCACCAAAATCCGAGTTCATCCCATTGGCCGTGGTAAAAAGCTACCCCACTACATCGTGGAAAACTGAGGTATTATTCCCCTTGATATCGACAAGAACACTAGCAAACCGTATAAAGACAACCTATGCTTCTTTCGTGCTCTGGCGCTCCACAACGGCTGCCATCTGAAAAATCTGGAACGGGATGCTCAACATTATTATGAGAGGTAAGCGTATATTAAAAGTGTGTTTACATTCATGCCAATAATTTGTATCTGAAGTTAAAAAAATGCTTTGGTGGTTGTTATATCAAGAAAGCTTTACATAGGATTTAGAGAAAACACATCACAGATTGCTTTCAAATAATATTCGAAGCAAAAACAATAGACAACTTGGTTGTCTTGTAAAAACAAGCGTTTATTGTGCGTATGCAAATACAGGACAAAAATTACGCATCGCTGGTTCGTATCAATTACGAGCCCTTTCTTTTAATTTATAGAAAACAAAACTTTTATTGTCCTGTGAAAACAACCGTTTATTGTTTGTATGCAGAAATAACGCACCGCTGGTTCGTATAAATTAATGGGTGTTTGTTTTTTAGGTATCGAGCCACGCAACCTTCCAAAAAGAAGTTCAATGGCGTCACCCTGGAGGAATTATCGGCCCTGGAACAACTCTTTGAAGTCAACATATTTGTCTACTCCTTGGAATCTACCCAACCTGATGGTGGTAATTAGGAGGAAGAGAATGAAGATGATGACTCCAAGCCAAAGATTGCAGCCCAATTAATACACCGATCTCATCACAGTTATTCGAGTACCCTCTACCTCAATCTTCACCAGAACCACTTCTCCTACATCAAGAACATGAAGAAATATTCTAAATCCTTCTGCTGCTCTCGGTGCGGGAAATACTGGAAAGATGGATTCATGTTGAATCGTCACGAGCGCACCTGTGAAGCTAAAGTCCGCTACACGTTTCCAGGTGGGGCATACAAGACTCCCCCTACCATCTTCAATTTACTCGAAGATGAAGGATTCTACATCCACGAATAATTAAAATACTTCCCCTACAGAGCCACCTACGACTTTGAGTGTATGTTCGACCATCACCTCGAACCCAAAGACACCAACAAGCTGACTTGGGAAGCCAAGCATATCCCGCTAAGTGTCAGCGTATGCTCCAACGTCCCATCCTACGAGCAGCCTAAATGTTTTGTGTCTTGTGAAAGATATGGTAGACTATTTGGTACATATCAGCAAGAGTTCGCCTACTTGTTTGGAGCTATTGACGAGAAACTAGGGGTGATGACGGAAGAACAACGAGCTGAACTGTCAACACCCATCATAGAGAACAGCATGGAGGATAGTGATGATGAAGGAGAAGATCTGATGAATACGGATGATGAAGAAGAGATCGAGTCTGAAACCGAGGAAGACCGGGATTTCTTAGATGATGATGAAGTGGAGCAAGACCCGTCTTTCTACCGGGCATTCAATCGAAAGCAGGAAGAGAAACAGAGTGACAATGAACCGGACAGTCCACAACCTAAAAAGAAAAAAGAAAAAAGAAAAGCCACTAAAAAAACTGAGAGATAGACTGGAAGAGTATCTGAAAGAGCTTCCTGTCCTCGGTTTCAATTCTGGAAAGTATGACTTGAACACTACCAAAGAGTTCCTCTTCCCTATCCTAGTCCAAAACGAGCAAGTGCAGTTTACTATCAAACGCAACAACAATTTCATGTGTGTGAAGAGCGAGCATTTACGCTACTTGGATGTCACTAACTTTCTCGCTCCTGGGTTCAGTTACGCCAAGTTTCTGAACGCCTATGACTGCCCTCAAGCCAAAGGTTTCTTCCCTTACGAGTAGATGGACTCCCTAGAGAAATTAGACCACCCTTCTCTTCCTCCACATACAGCCTTCTACTCTGCCCTCACCAACACCAACATCTCCGAAGCTGACTACCAGTACTGCCAGCAAGTTTGGTCCACCCACAACATGCAAACATTCAAAGATTTTCTCATCTGGTATAACAACCTCGATGTTCAGCCCTGCTGTGATGCCTTGGAGAAGATGTGTGCCTTCTGGAAAGAACGAAACATAGATATGTTGAGGCAAGGCATCTCCATCCCTGGCATCACCTTGATCTACTTCTTCCAAACACTACAACATTTATTTATTCATTCATTTCACTCATTCATTTATTTATTCATTCATTCAGTTCACTCACTTACTTATTGATTTATTCTATTTTTCAGGTTGCTGGTGGCACGGTCACAATTGCCATCTGAACCGGGTAAAGGAAATGAATGACAAGAGGAACAAGTCCATGACTGAACTCCTAGAAGAATCTCGTGCCAATTCCCAATATATCAAGGACGAGGGATATCAACTTGTAGAGCTATGGGAGTGCGAGTGGCGGACGTTGAAGAGAATCAATCCTTTCTTACAACGGTTCCTGGAAACCGCGTTCTGCCGTCCCCTAGACAAGTTCAACACCATGGACAAAAGCCACATCCTCCGTGCTATTAGGAATGAAGCCTTGTTTGGTGTGGTCGAATGTGACATTTCTGTGCCAGAACATCTGAAAGATCATTTCTCGGAAATGTGTCCAATCTTTAAGAACACATGAAAGGGTTTGCCGAGGAACACAAGATTATGCCTCAACCACGACGGAGTTTGATAGGGAACTACACCCCTAATCAAGTGGTATTTGGAGCACGGTTTAGAAGTGACCAAAATCTATCAAGTGGTGGAGTACACGCCTTCCCCCTGCTTCCAACCCTTTGCTGACGCTGTCTCAGATGCCAGACGGGTTGGGGATGTCGACCCTCACAAAGCCATCATCGCGGATACTATGAAACTGGTAAGTACATCTCAAAAGTTAACATATTAATGCTATTATACGAACAGAGGGATACTAATTTTATTTTCAACAGGTTGGCAATTGTAATCGCGTGATGACTCATTTTATTATTGTTTTTTCTATAGGTGGGCAATTCCAGCTACGGAAATGCGATCACCGATCAAGAGCGTCATCGTGAGGTCAAGTTCTGCGACGAAGCCAAAGCTTCGCAACTCATCACCACACCCTTCTTCCGACAAATCGATAATATAGATGATGACACTTATGAAGTGCAATCGTGCAAGAAAAAAAAAATATTCCTATGCAGATAGGGTTTTTTGTCTATCAGTGTGCCAAACTATGTATGTTACAATTTTATTTTCATTTTTTAGATAAGTATCTGGCCCGTTCGGATTTTCAATACTGTGAAATGGACACCGATTCTACCTATATTGCCATTTCTGGAGAGTCTGTAGAGAGTTTAGTACGACCAGAACTCAGAGAAGAATTTCAGCGAGACAAAACTAACTGGTTCCCTCGTACAGACACACCCGAGCACAAAGCCTACGCTAATAGAACGCCCCGTCTGTTTAAGGAAGAATGGTCTGGTGACGGGATTATTGGTTTAAGTTCTAAAACGTACTATTGTTTTGGCGCTAGTAATAAATTTAGTTGCAAGGGAGTCAAAAGGAGATGCAACGACATTGACAAAGAGAAATATCTCAATGTATTACTAACCAAAGAGAGTACCTCGGGTCTCAATAAGGGTTTTCGTGTTGTCAATGTATTGAACATTTGTTAGCCCCTATTCTCACTGGGCTTCTGATGGTTTAAATAGGGGACTCTTAGGTCTTTGAAGATCATTTGCTACTGAAGTCACTCTGTGGTGAACATGAAGAGAAACATTGATTGGGAAAGTGAAGAAAGTGACACCTCGAGTGAGGATGAAGAAGAACCAAGAATTAAAGATGTTTTGGATGATCTTCCAAGAGCCGTCCCCGATAAAGATGATTCGGATTTATTGCACCGTATGGCCTCTTCTAAGGATATTTTATTTTGGACGCCAAGTGGAGAATTGCTTCGTAGCAAGCGTAGGATTCCAGTGACAAATGTAGCGGCCCTGGAAGAATATGTCTTACTTCCCTACAATAAGGATATGCTGAGACCTCGCGATCTCAATACATTCCTAGAGGGTCTTGCTGAGCTAGGAATAAACAAACGTCTAATTCACAACAAAAAGGTTTTGAGCGATCTTATCGAAAAAGAAAAAAACATACCAGCAAAAGGAGGAAACTAGCAGCAGTGAACGAGAAGAGAGTCAAAATGAGAATGAGTCTCAGGAGAGTGACAATAACAGTGATGCCGAAAACCAAGATAGTACTATTACAAACGAGGAAGAACAGAGTAGTGATGAAGAGGAGAGTGAAGATAACAACGAAAATAAAACCAATGCCTCTTGTGATCATTGTAACTCTACCAATGTTCACGCAACGGGTGTTGTTGGCTGCCTCAAATGTCTATGGCATGATATTGTACTTGACCCGATTGTTAAGAATGGCATCACCACATGTACCATTTGTGAGAATGAGTTTCCATTGACAATCAAGTCGGTTAAGAACATTTTGGTACGATGCCAACATTGTCAAACAGCACGGCATATTCACCCCAAAAGTAAAAAGGAAGAAACTTATCACCCAACAAGTGACGACGAAGACTGATTGTAAACAAACCTTAAATGCTAAAATACTCTTTAATTTTGTTCTGCCTCATTGCAAATCTTATCGCTTATCATGGTTTGTATCAATAAAATCTCGTTCCGAGTAGTTTGTTTTGTTGATTATGTTAATTGTGGTTGTTTCGTTACAGAGAAGAAAATGCCTATAAGATTGTTTTTCCCTCCAAACAATAGGACCTTCAGTTATCGCTAATCCGTAAGAACAATTGCAGAGTTGATCTAATGAACCATACTGGATTTTGTATACGATTATATTAAGAGTTATGAACTGTAAAGGAAAATAATAAAGACAGTTTAGAACCTATAACGAGTAGTTCGTTCTTCCTGTGTACGATACAACGGGGTTAGATATTGCGAGGTATGTTCTACTTTTTTCATTCAACTTCGAATGGATTCAGGGTCGATCTGTCCCGGCTTTTAGGCCGCTCATAACAATAGGATCCCAAAAATAGAAGCATGACATCACCCACAAAAACAATAGATAATGAAAAACCACCGCACTTTGTTCACGTGGAAAGACAATAGATAATTTATTCACCTCACTTTTATTCATGAGAGCGGCACACTTTATTCATGAGAGCGCCGCACTTTATTCATGCGGAAAGACAATAGATAATTTATTCGCCCCTTTTAATTTATTCATCCACATTAGTCCAAAACAATAGAACCGTGACGTCATTGAATTAATGAGCTTCCACCTCCTAATTACGTATTCACCCCCCTAATTATGTATTCACCCCCCCCCCCCCCCCCAAAAAAAAGGATAATTCGGTCACTCTCCTACTACTTCCGGTAACCTTAATAGCTTGATTCGGTAACGCTTTATTCTTTTACAAAATAACTTTGAAGTTGTTTTTTTCCCGAAAGCAATATTTCTGTCAAAAAGACAAATATAGGAACGTCTACTGTGAATACTGTTTAAAAGTCTAAAGGCCTTACCGCCTTCCTCCCAACTCGAACCAACAGGTGCATCATAGGAGAAAAACAATCTTCAAAATTCCCGTTTTCATTCAGATTAGTATCATTACAATCGTATGTTTTGTGAATTTTCAATTATTGTGATGAAATGCTTTAAACGTTACAGTGAAAAAGTATAAAGTCATTGTGACATCATACATGTTGCCAAAGTCTTTAGACATATAACTTCAGAGAAATCTTTAATTTTTATTAACTCGCGATATATGTATGTTAGAAACTTCAAAACTGTGCCAATCAAAAACACATCGCTATATCACTGTGATAACATTATTTATTTCAAACGCGTATATACTTTGATCTTTGATCTTAAAAGGAGTCGTTTATTATGACGTCACAACAATGTCAATACCTAAAACTGTTCAACCCTGAAGCCGTAATTTCGTATTAATATTAACCTTCGAAAATTTCTTTAAATTTACGTTTGACTTTAACTTTTTTGTGATAGTCTATAAATTTCTGTCACGCTCATCCTTACCGATTTCAAGGTCATTTACACCCGACATCAATCCCTCGACTACTTTTAATGTATCACTTGTAACCACTTACAGTATAGTCAGAGCAGCCAAGTCTTGGAAAGATCCGGGTTCGATTACAGATATGTGGTTGTTGTATAGCGACCTGCAGAATATAACGTCACACATGTCTATTAGACTGGATTTCTATATTGTCTGGTTCGTTTTATTTGTCAATGCTAATAAACAAGTTTTGTGCCTTTGGTAGCTAATTCTTGCTGAAATGTCAAACACATAGTCACACTAAACGACAACACTAAAATATATATAAACTTGCATAATTACCAAAAACTTAATACTTGGATTCAGTAAATTTATATTCTTTAACTATAGAAAATATAGAAAGTTTTTTAAAGAAAATAATATTTTTGGAATTTTCGTATTGTGTGATTAGTTGATTTGTTGATTTGTTGAACTATACCATGTTAGGTCACATCATCGGCGTCAACACTGCAATGATTTGGGACACTGGTCGCTTGTAGATTAACCCTCACTCCCCCTTCAATCTTGTTATAGGTACACGTTCAATGTGTGAATTCATTGAAACAGGGGGGAGGAGTTTGGAAAGCTGCAGCTGTTTTAACATTGCGTGTAGTATTTTTATTGTCATATAATAGTTTTTTGTCGACGGTCCAATTTGTTTATCCATGCATGACTGTGTGAGAAGCTTCTTGGAGGAAAATGGGCTGTAGTATCTCGAGATACAGGAGAATTCTAGTCTGACTTGGAATGCTCTTTTATCATTGGAATGTACATCTCGTGAGTTATGCTTAATGACGTCAAAACACGTCACGAAGATAAAAACATTTGCAGCATTGTATGAAAATGACAGTAAATCAGTGCTAAAATGTTCTTTAAAATGACGTAAAAAGACTATTTCTCCAGTAGTGGGGCTTGTTTTAACGTTTATAACAGTTCACACAACGGTACACCCATAATTGTGACATCACAATGATGTGATAACTTCCTCTTATCACCAAACCAATAGCAGCATTGGAAAGAGCAGCCAAAGAAGATAAAAAGTGTCACGATTTACCACAGGTGAAAGTGAAATGTTAAAAGTTACAATGATTCCTGCAGTATTGAGGCTTGTTTTAGCGGTTGACCCACGGTTGACCACATGGTTGACCATTACATGTGATGTCATAATGACGTCACAATTTGCTCTTATCACCAAACCAATAGCCTCATTGGAAAGAGCAGCCAACCTAGATTTAAAATATCATGCTATACCGCAGGTTTTTGAAATTTCAAGGGGAACAAAACAAGCGGATCCAATCTCCCCGTACCTTTTTATTTTAGTGATACAAACAATGATTCGTAAAAGTTAAGATATTAAAGGTTTTAATTTATATGAATATAATGAGATTAAAATATTGCTTTTTGCTGATTATACTACTTTTTTTCTTGCAAAGTATCGATTCTTTAAAAGGTGTATTGAAAGTTCCAGACAATTTTCGGCAATACTCTTCGGTTACGATTAACCTGGATCAATCACAAATCGAGTGGATCGGTCCACGATCAGCAACTTATATTAAAGACTCTATGTCGACCGGCATGCAATGCGGGCGCTTTGGAGGTTTCGTATCATACGAAACCTCGAATTTTAGCGAGTTAGACGGTATGGTTCAGTAATCTTCTTCCATCCTTGTAATCATAGCGACTTTTTGGAACAAATTACTCTCAAAAGACGTATAAGTCAATCAGTTAACTTTACATTCAGTTATTTCGCAAAAATCATTCAATTCTATACTCTTATTAGACCTGTTATGAGTCATGAGCTTGAGTCGTCCATCTTAGATGGCGTCCAAGGAACCAAAACGGCAACTAGGTAGAGGAGGACGGCCCAAAAAACCAGTGACTGTGAAAGTTATATATGCATTCAATGGGTCCCACCTCACTTTAATAATCCATCCCTGTCATGTCATAGTTTGTGTGAACTCAGCTGTACTGGAGGGGGGGGGGGGGGGGGTGGCGGTGGGAGGGGGGAGAACTCTCCGGGATCGACTCCCTATATCTTGCTGATGGCAACGCTCATCATACCTTTTGGGGTAAAAATGTATATTTTGGTACTGCTGGGTGTTTAATTTGAAATGCCAACAGTACCTTTATGGTATTCAGAGTAAACCAAGTTAGATATTAAAATAGCTAGTATTGCCACCTCTTAGGGTAAAAAATAATTTTGGCCATGCCCAGAAAAATGAGATTTTGATACCTTTTAAGGGTTCCTTTGGAATTTTTTAACAAGCATCCCATCATTTTTATATGGGAGCCCCCACCCATCCGGGGGGGACTTTTCTACTCCCATCTCAAGCCAATATAGACATTGTCTGTGGAGGGATCTGTTGATGGAACTTTTTTATGGCACAAGAAGGAATAACTTCCTTTCCCCAAATAGCCATGCTCCCACAAAATAAACTGTCTTGCTGTAGCTGTACAACAACTATCATGAAAACATAGTACGAATGGCGTTCTTAAAATCTTTAAGATTTATGATGGTTCTAAGTTGTTCCGTTGGGTTGTTCCAGGTCCTGGCTGTCGTATATCTAAAAGAATGAAGACCATAAGTTGTAGAGTTTACCCTAGGAATAACTTCTTTTTTTTTACCCACGTATCCCAAACGCAGCAGACCTCAATTCAAAAATCTCCTTTAAATATTTAGGCGTGTAACTGCCATTAGTGGCCATAAAGGCAACTATTAGCATATATTGAATACGCTTATGTCTCAAGGATGTAGATCCTATTTTATCTAACAGTTCTTGATATGTTAAGGAGTAAACATTAAACACAACTCTAAGTGCTCTCTTATTGAGAAGTTCCAGTTTTTAACTATTCTGAACACTACAAAAGTGCCATACCGATGAGCAGTACCTAAAACAGGGAAGGATAAAGGCTTTGTATAGTTTACATCGTACATCAGGAGATATGAGTTTCTTAAATATTGAAAGTACAGCTATTTGTTTGTTGACTTTGTTAAAAATTCCTGAGATATGTTTGCTACACACTAACTCTTTATCTATGTTCATGCCAAGTAGATCAATACTATTATTAATGGTATGTTATAATTTTTAACATTAAAATTAAAGCAATAGCTAGATTCTCCCAAAACTATAGCTTGGTACAAGTCTGCATTGGCAATCATATCGTTTTTATCGAACCAAGAGTCGCCATTTAGCAAATCTCGTTGTAGATTAGATTCCAATGTTACAGGGTTCTTATCAGAGTCATACAACTGTATATCGTCAGCATATGCGCTAACGGATACCTTTTCCACAAACAAGAAGAAATCATTAAGGTATATATTAAAGAACAGTGGTCCTAGGACTGATTCTTGAGGAACACCCTTGGATATGAGGTGCCAAGAGGGTTAACTATATCCTACTTTGACTTTGACTTTTCTGTCAGTGAGATAGTTCTTGACGAGACTCGCACTCTTTTCACCTACTCCATATGCTTTTAATTTAGCTAGCAAGAGATTATGTGGGATAGTGTCAAAGGCCTTAGTCAGATCCAACGATACAGTTGCAACTTTTTCTTTGTTATCCAAGCTTTTCTTCCAGTCTTCCACCAAGTGCAGTAATGCGCACTGACAGCTATAATGTTTTCTGTATGCAGATATAAAATCAGAGAGCAGGTCTTGGAAATGTTCATACATCTGATTAGATATAACTTTCTCGTAGATGTTATTGAAGACTGGTAGCACTGTTACAGGTCTATAGTTTACTTAATTGAGTTCATCATCTTTTTTAAATAGCGGAGTAACTTGTCCCATTTTCCATCGCAAAGGATACGAATAATTTATTATGGATGAAAGAGGAGATGATATTGCTGATGCAGATTCTTTGATCAGTCTCGGATGCAGCAGATCATGGCCGGCAGACTTGCAACTATTTATCGATTTGAGTAAGTACTCGATAATAGTTGCATTTGTGGAAGTGAAGGTTAAAACATTGTTTTCTGGCATGTTGTGTAGAATAGCCTGTATGCTAAATTTGGATGATAAATAAAATCTTGACCAAAGTCTTTCTCATTTGGTGTATCAACAGAGTCCGCTATATGGGCAAAAAAGTCATTAAAAATCTCAGCTCGCTTATGGATAAACCAAAACGGAATCCCAGTCCTTTGGATGCCCTATGACAACATCTACAGCCGGAATTCGCGCTGGTTTGCTGCGACTTCTCTTTGGATTTGTCGTCGCTTTCGCCTTCTACTTGTCCTCGATATCTTTGGCTGCTTTTTTCTTACATCGCTTTACGACAATTTTCTTTTCGCTAGGTTTCTTAGTTTTTGCCATGATAGCTAGCAGTCTAACCAGATTGTTCGGTGAAATTAGCAGCGCAGTACTGTATACAGGAATGTAAACCCAGGTAATACGAACCATTTCATTGCCCACGAATTATTGGTTCATTCACAACAACCCCAGCGGTCCTGTGTTTCATTGGCTTGTTGGGTTAACATGTTGACAGAATCTTTGATGAAGTGTGAACTCGCTGTAAAACTTCCGAAGCTAAATACTGACTTCATTTACTTGCTTATTCCCTATCTTTGAGTTAATTATACGTCTCTTAATAATTGTCGGATCCTTGCGAAACTTGGCCAAAAGATAGATATGCCATCAAGAAACCAAATATGTCGGGCTTTAGTGATAGTTTCGTTATTTCTTGTTTTAATGTGGCTTAGCGTCATATAGCTTGGAAGATTTTCCGACCTCAAACTTCAAGGAGGATTTGCATACGAAAAAAGTAAAATATTAGAAATCCCCGACATAGTTTTGGAGGCTGTTATCTGCTGATTGACATGGGGTAATTGAATGGTCGTACGCCTAAACGCGTACGCGCATAATTCATTGATCTAAACTTCGTCTTTTTATGTTTGTAGGCTTAGTACTGCTCTCCAATATTTATTTACAACAGTAATTCCAACAGATACCTTGTTTCATAAGCTTTACAGTGATGTATAGGTTTAATATGGTTTCCTTTCAAGCGTAGCGTGTATATTTTTCTAACGAGAGGCACCCCCGAAGGTCTACGGTAACCTTAAATTTAACGTGGAATTCCCTCGTCAGGCAATTAATTTACCTATAGAGTTCAGCTCTTGTTTCAACTAAAGGAATCTGGTAATAATGGATTTTAGATATGAGGAGAAGTTTTAGACTTTGAAGAGTGTAGCTTGGTCGTTTATGGCCGATCCAAACAGACACTTGGCTAATTTGATAAGCTGCATTCCTTGATTTGATCACGTGATCCAGCCTTTACCAGGGTCTCTAAACTTGGCTTTGAACGAAAGGCTTCAAGTAAGTTACAATTCTTGAATACGTGGTAATTCAAGTCAAGCAAAGTATGGAGTTTCATAATTCAGATCCAGGTTGACACAACCATGAACATTTATGTTTTATTTTTCTCTCTATATATCTTACTTTGCGTGTTGTTGTATTTCAAAAATCATGCTAATTTAATGTAGTGTGTTCAATACGAAAATGATACTTGATTCAAAGAGCGTCATTTGAATTCGCAAAGCTAGTTACTAGAAAGAAAGCAAGAATTCTGGCGGAAAGGGTGGTGGCAGAAGAAAATGTTTCGAAAAAGTGTAGAACATCGACAGCAGAGAAAACTCCAAAAAAAAGAGTTTTCTTTAAGACGTTTTACGGCCATGGCGTTCACCTCAGGCAAAAGAGCCAGGATTAGATGAAGATCTAGTTCTGTCGATTACTAGTGAATGGTTAAGCACAATAGACCGATTTAGCTTGTACATTTGTTGCCCAATTCTTGACTAACGTTTTATTGTTTTTCCGTATCCCAAGAGGAAATGGACAAATTCCTCTAATTGGAAAACAAAGCACTGAATCGGATCTGGAGAGCTATAACATGATCTGAATGAATTGGGGTCTAAAGCTTCTAGTGCTTCGGAAGAGAAATTGTTCATCGCCAGTAATTCGAGACATGGTTATTGCGCAATACATATTGACCCCTGTTCACTGTGTGAAATGGGTCGTGAAAATTTACAGAGAAATGTATGGGATCCTAAGCATTTTCCTTATTTCTCATGAAATACGGTACAATCGTAAAAATGTGCGATCGAGGCATTATTTCTACAGATATTATCAATTCAATTTAGAGCAATTCAAAGCCAAGTAGTAAACTTTAGTGATTCATTTCTTTGATTTTAGAGGAAGCATAAAAGTTCGATTTATTTACAGTGGACATTAAAGATTTCCAGTAAAAACATGCAGATAAGAGTTTATATAATGTATCTGCTGCAAATCTAAAACCTTAGCAAAAAATGTGCGGGCGAAGAGTTGAAAACATAAACAAGACCCACCGTATTCTTCCCTTCTGATGTCCCAAAGTTCATTTTCGGTGATTCATTT
This sequence comes from Actinernus sp. WN-2022, assembly GCA_030867875.1. Lineage (NCBI taxonomy): Eukaryota > Metazoa > Cnidaria > Anthozoa > Actiniaria > Actinernidae > Actinernus > Actinernus sp. WN-2022. The sequence goes on from JAOWCC010000019.1 coordinate 54,636,229, forward strand.
TCCTTCTTGTAAATTCAGCTTTTCGACAAGAAACCTCAGACTCCATATTGGCACGCTAAAACCCGTAATAGTGCTCGTCTTGAAACTGTCATAACTCTGACCACAAGTGACCAAATGCAACAAACATGGCAGCTTTGGAAACCTTGTTCTGTACTATAGAAACTGCAATGTGTTTGTTTAAACAGCCAGCAGTTATTCAAGCTAATTTTTCCTTTTGGAAAGTAGGTCCTAAACGGACCAAAAGAGACGAGTCTGCAATAAAATTTTGGTGAGCGGTGTTACCCAATTACGGGTTGGTACTTTATGTATCCTGCGTTATAGTGTCCCAATGTAACATACATGCTATGTCTACCATCTATATACTATCAGGCCTCAATGTCTCGAATTTCTGGCTATGTTCCACAATTTGTTAGAGGGCACTTTGAAATTTTGGATACATTAAGGTTATTTAATTATAATATTAATGAGTTAGAGGATTGCCTTACGATTGGCTTAAATAAATGAGCTTTGGGAGTTGCTTGTCCCTAGCCGATCTCAAATGGAACGAGCTTTGGGAGTTGCTAGTCCCAAGCCGATCTCAAGTGTGAAAGTCAATTCAATAGAAGTTCGTAAAACCAGGCAAAACTATATAGTCAATGGAATGAAAGAGCGAAACAATAGTTTATCCACATGCAAAACGACATACCCTTCGGCTTTCAGACCCTGTATCCGAGCCCATGGTGCTTTGCGCCAATGTTATGATTAGTTTGTTTATCAACGGCCGCATAAATTAAAGGCCAGCTTTTGGTCGAACTAAAATGCTCTCGATTGTTTATAAGTTTCATAAAAGAAGTACACATACACTTTGGATAATGAATTTCATAATTTCTACCCCATTAAAAACCCAATCGAGCCCACGAATTTCCCCCCGATGCTTCGAAGAAATAATACTCAGCAGGAAGCCAGTTGTACTGCCTTTAGATTCTAATTCGGTTTACGAGTGCGACTTTTCACAACTCTACAAGCAAACACATACATGTACTCTTGCTACCTTGTTTTCATGACTCCAGTAATGTTTAGCTGTATTTGATGATCTCTACTTTCCTTGTGAAGATATATTTTGAGTACAAAATGAAATGTCGTACTCGCACTCGAGTCACAGCGAAGTAACATGTACAGCTGAACTTGGCAGATTGGAGTTTGACCCGTGGTCGTAGTTTTGGCAGCAAGACTTTCTGGACGTACTGGATGATGAAAAAAAAGGTTAAGAGCATTGCTTTCTCTGCTAAAAAAAAAGAGCAAAACATATACAGATACAGATAAGTCGTGACACCTCAGTGGAGCTGAGCCGTGCGAAATTATAATTACGAATGATCTTGATGCCAGAAGTGGTTGCTTTGTATTTCCAACGAAGCCCGCCGGTCCCTTAGTGCAGCAAATCCCACTTGCTTCGCTCCGCTTGTTAAACACCCCCAAGGGACTCAACACTCTAATACCCCACTTCCGCGATATGCTTTACTTGTCACGCACAAAGGTTTCAATACGAGGCCCCGTGCTAAATTAAATTTATTCTATTCACAGAGAAAATAATAAATTTAATTTAGCACGGAGCCTCGTATTGAAACCTTTGTGCGTGACCAGTAAAGCATATCGCGGAAGTGGGCTATTGAATCGTTCAATTCATCTGATGGCCAGAAATACCGAATTATTTAACTTTTTCATTTTTTTTATCCAAGGTACAGGGTTTTTGTAACCGTTTGGAAAGCTTGAGGTCTCAATTTTAAAGTTAATTTTAAGGGCTACAAGAAGCCGCGTGTAAGCCATTTCTGCGTCTTATATTACAAGTTGAAATAGTCCCGAGCAACTTTTCATACAAAATTCGCCCAAAACTCGCCAATATTCAGAAGGCTAAGGTACAGGGATTTTTGAAAGATGCAACTTCTTAGCTATAATAAGTCGCGTGTGAGCCGTTTTTCTGTCCAAAACCCATGAGAGTGCTTCAAAGGTATGCTAGTGAAGCGGTTTTCGCCGTTTTCTCTGTATTTGAATCTCCCGATGCCTCATTAACCAGCGATGGTTCAATCATTTTCGGGCCTCTAATGAGATTCAGGGCTGAATATGTCCACTGATTCTGGGCGATATTCTGCCAAGGTGACGACCGCCATGGATTTCGAAAGTCCCGAGCTGAACGAATACTTAGAGGAGTTGGACTGGCTAGAAAACTATAGCTATGTCGAGTCTGTGTTGGGTTGTCCTGATACTGAATCAAACATTCCAGAAGACACGAAGCAAAATACTAAGAATGAGAAGAAATGTTTTCGGTTTGCTAAGACGTTAAGCGAAAGCGAGTTAGCTTCAAGAATCAAGCTAGCAACCCCAAAAGCAACGATTTGCAAGAATGCTTGGGTCGTTAAAGTCTTCGAAATTCATCTTCTGTGATTCGTTGATATGTTGATCTATTGAACAATACCATGTTAGGTGACATGATCTTATAATCGGCGTCAAAACTACAATCTGAGACAAAATGATTTGGGACACTGGTCGCTTGTAGATTAACCCCCACTCCCCTTCAATGTTGTTATAGGTACACGTTCAATGTGGAAATTCATTCATGGCCAACATTGAAACGGGGGGAGGGGTTTGGAAAGCTGCAGTTGTTTTAACATTGCGTGTAATATTTTTATTGTCATATAATAGTATTTTTTGTCGACGGTCCCAACATTTGTGTTCATACATGGCTCTCTTAGAAGCTTCTTGGAGGAAAATGGGCTGTAGTATCTCGAGAGAGAATGGCGGTCGGACGTACTTTTGTTTGCTCCCAACTACTGACTGCTCCCAAACTCATTTACTGGAAGTTAGTTTGTAATTTGTAATTTCCACTACACTATAGTATTTCTCAAAAGTATACTCATCTAGGCTTAACTGCAGAATACCCTGCCACTTCAGGAATGTACGGTTAGGGTTTGTTAAAATGGTTGGGTAAGCGTTCTATTAAAACAATAGAAAACAATGGAAAATTAATTACATTCCTGAAGTTGCAGGGTATTCTGCAGTTACTCCCTGATCTAATCTGATGATATAATATATTATCAACTGCATAATGCGGTTCTCGGCGAGAGCGAGTTCGTCTCGCTATCCACCGTTAAGGCAATGATGTCAGCCCAGGAAACCTTATTCAAATCAATGATCGACTCATTAGTGAACTCTACGATTAACCGTGTCGATAACCTAGTCATGGATGTCGCAAACCTACGTGCCAGTCTAGAATACTCGCAAAAGGATAGCGAGTCACATGGCGTAAATCTCGAAGCCAAAGATCAACTTCTGGCCAATATTTCGCAGGACATTGGAGAAATTAAGAATTCGGTCTCGAAGTACAGCGAGAAGGCAACTTACCTTGAAAACCAGAGTCGCAGAAATAACATTAGAATATCTGGTATCCCCGAATCTACCAGGAAAGAAACATGGGACGAAACTGAAACTAAGACCAAACGAATCTTGAAAGAGAAGCTTCGCCTAGACTCTGAGCCACAAATTGAAAGAGCGCACCGTACAGGAAGCTCAACGAAACCTGATGGTACTCCCCGCCCCGGCCCTAAGACTGTCATATGTAGGCTCTACGATTGGAAGGAGAAGGAACTAATACTCAAGCAAGCGAGAATTTTGAAGCCTGAAGGACTCTTGGTAAATGAAGACGTAGCGGCGGAGACTATACAGAAACGAAAGGACTTAAATCCCATGTTAAGAGAAGCCAAGGAACAAGGAAATATTGCATATTTCGTGTTGGACAAACTCGTAATTAAAAATAGGCATTCTACGTAATTTCTTCTATTATAGTAAGTACTCTATAATCTAATTTAAATGAATTTACCTTTAGTTTGTAAATTTTGCGCGAAGTCAGTGAGGGAAAATCAAAGATATGCTCAATGTTCACACTGCCTTTGTTACTATCATGTTAAATGTACATGTCTTAATAATCTCTCTGACTGGAACCTAGCGCTAAAACTACCCTCTTGGCTGTGTTCAAATTGTTTAAAATGTTATTTTCCTTTCAACCATCTTGACGATTATTATTTCGACTACTGTATTTATGAGCTAGCCAATGGTTCTCTAAATTATGATAACGACAGGTTAGCAACTTTAAACTTCAATCCTTTATTTAATAATCCTGATGTTAATTTAACTTTATTCCAGGACATAGATCCTGATTTGAACTTCAATTGGCCTAAAACCTGCGATTACTTACTCGTTGACCAGTTCAACAACTTGTTCAATACCTCAGCTCCATATCCAGAGTAATAATAATAATAATAATAATAATAATGTCTTTAATGTCTTTAATGAATAGTTATCTTCACTTTCATTTATGCACTTAAATATTCGGAGTTTGTCGCGTAATTATGATAAATTGACTGATTTTTTGTCATGTTTGTCGTTCAATGTCTCGTTTATTGGCCTTTCAGAAACTTGGTTAACCGAAAAATCCAGTCATGTTGATATTCCTGGATATACAGTTATACACCAAAACTGTGAAGATAAATCTGGTGGTGGAGTGGCTATTTACTTAGACGAAAAAAATTAATTTAGAATTCGTGAGGATTTATTTGAAGCTCTTTTTATTGAAATTCAGAATCCTCTCGGGAAAAACACAATTGCTGGTGTAGTTTATAGACCTCCTAATAATAATTCAGATGCCTTTCTTGTGAAATACAATGAAATAATTTCCAACATTTCAAAAGAAAACAAACTTACTTACATAATGAGATATTTCAATCTAAATCTCATTAACCGTGACAGCCACTCTGTTACGGGTGAATTCCTAGATGGTATGTTCTCTTGCTCCCTTTTTCCATTAATTACAAGACCCTCGAGAATAACCGCTAACTCTGCAACACTAATTGACAACATTTTTACTAATAATTTTTCCAATATAAAGAGCGGTCTCTTTTTCACGGACATTTCTGATCATTTTCCCGTATTTTCCATTTCAAATGACTCCAGTTTTCCTAGTCCAAAAAAAAGCGACGTGCTTTTTGCGCGGGTTTTTAGCGAAGCCAACAAAGAAAAAATTGGCAATTCTTTGAATGGCATTAACTGGTCTGAAGTATATAACTCTTGTGATCCCAATGATGCGTATAATGTATTTGTAAACAAATTCACTAAAACCTACAACGATTCTTTTCCTTTTAGAAAATTAAATAAAAAAGCTTTAATTTCACTTAAAAAACCATGGATCTCGAGCGCTGTTATGAAATCAATTAGCAAGAAAAACAAACTTTATAAACGGTTCCTTAGAAACCCTTGTGCACGTAACGACTTTAAGTATACAAATTATAAGAATAAACTAAATCATTTGTTAAGAATTTCGAAACGTAATTATTATGAATCGCAACTAGTAAAGGTGCGAAATAACATGAAAACTTGGAGATTATTGAATGAAATAATTCACAGACGTAAATCCGGGTCTAAACTACCCTCAACGTTCATGTATAATAATAATGAAATTACTGATCCTTTAGAAATTGCTAATCGATTCTGTAGTTATTTTTCAAATGTTGCTGTAAATTTAGCTGATCAAATCCCTGATACTCCTATATCCCACACATCATTCCTATCGGGTAATTATCAATCTAGTATCTTTCTTAAACCCGTTACAAAAAATGAGATAGAAGATATATGTAATACTTTTAAACCAGGTAAAGCCTCTGGGCATGATAATGTATCAATAACAACAGTTAAACAATCTATTCTTAGTATCTCTGAGCCACTTAAGTATATTATCAACCTATCTCTAACTACGGGTATTGTCCCTGATAGTCGTTCCTACATTCAAAGTAGATGATCCAATGTTTTTCAATAATTACAGACCGATATCTATTCTACCTTGCTTTTCGAAATTTCTAGAAAGGGTTGTCTACAACCGAATTTACGACTTTATAAATGCTAAAGATATTTTATATCACAATCAATATGGATTTTTTTTAAATCACTCTACGTCATTTGCGCTTTTACAATTACTAGATAATGTGTCTACTGCAATAGACCAAAAAGATTTTACTGCTGATATTTTTCTTTATTTATCTAAAGCCTTTGACACGGTTAACCATCGCATTTTATTTGATAAGCTCTATCACTATGGTATACGTGGAATCGCTCTTGAATGGGTAAAAAGCTATTTTACGAACAGAAAACAATTTGTACAATACAATGACTCCAGTTCCTCTCACCAAAATATCGCTTGTGGCGTTCCCCAAGGTTCAATCCTTGGACCAATTTTCTCTCTTTTGTATATAAATGATATTTCAAATGCCTCAAATATATTAAAATAAATTTTATTTGCAGATGATACGAACGTTTTTTTGTCTCATAAAGATCCTAATTCTTTGTTTAACGTACTCAACACTGAAATGATTAAAGTTTCCACCTGGTTTAAAGCAAATAAACTCAAAAAAGACAAATTTCATGGTATTTAAATCACGACAGAGACCGAATTACACAATTGACCCCCTATTAATTGATGGTAATAAAATTAAACAGGTATCACAAACCTCGTTTTTAGGAGTTATAATTGATCAAAACCTAGCCTGGAAACCTCATATAAATTATATAACAACTAAAATTACAAAGTCAGTTGGAATCATATACAAATCAAGTTTTTATTTACCTAGGAAATCATTGCTTTCACTATACTATTTAATCTATCCATATTTGCATTACTGTAATATAATTTGGGCTTCAACCTACCCAACTAATCTTCGTAGACTACTGCTCCTACAAGGTTTTCATACTTGGAGATATGAATATATATTTTTTGAAATATAATACACATGCCTTAACTGAATAATATTTAGACATGCTGTATGCTAATAACTTCCTACCCATAATTACAAAACCAACTAGAATAACTAATCATACTTCAACCTTAATTGATCACATCTACAAATAGCTCAATACAAAACATAACTACAGGAATTATCACTATGGATATCTCTGACCATCTACCAATATTCTGCATTACAGATATTCATGTTCCTATAAGGAAGCAAAAACATTATTTTAGAGATTATAGAAATTTCTCGAAAGAGGAATACTTGAAGGATATCGACTCTGTTAATTGGGATGAGCTTCTCATCCAGTGTGATAATATTAACTTAAACCAAGCTGCTAACTTAACAATAAATACTATTAAGAACATAGTCAATAAACATGCACCAGTTAAACCTGTCCCAAGAAGTAAAGTTAAACAATTATCAAAGCCCTGGATAACAAATGGCATACTTAAGTCAATTAAGGTCTCGATAAAGGTTCAAAATGGAAAAGTTTCGAAAATGCGTTTTTTCGCAAATACTAAATCTAAAAGCCCTAACCTAGCATCACAAAAAAACTCAAACTCCAAAAAAAAATATAAGGCCTAGAAAATGCGACTTTCCGATTTCCCGCTAAAAAAGGCGCGAAAAATGATTGACAGCTGCTGTCATTCACTGGGCATGTTATTTCATTCTCGCTATCCTGTGATTTTCTGCGCTACTTTTCGTTCGTAAAGATTTACTCTGTTTATAATGCAATGCCCAAAAGTGTAAAAGTAGATCTTTCTTGGTGCAGTATTCAAAAAAGAAGAAGAAAAAACACAGCACAATTTAGTTTGTTATAATTTAGTTTGTGAGTAAATTTGGAAGCGGGTGTAAAGTTCTTAGGACAAACAATGGCTGGAGGGATCATGATACTCAAGTTTCAAGAAGTTAGAATCATCGAAGACTGAAAGTCCACAAAGAATGAAGCAATAAAGTTTTGTTATCTTCAATCGGCCAAAAATTTAAAGAGAATTCAATGCAGGAAGCTAAGGTTTGCCGGTTTTGTTTCAGCGCGATGACAAATTTTAGAATGACATAAACAGTCTACCGTGTACATGGTGTGGATCGAGCTGCGCTTCAGTGGTTTTCCCTGCATGATATTAATTGTTTGCTGACTGTGGTGCCATTTTTCTGTACTCCTAAAAGAGTGTTTCTTCTTGAAATTAAGCTGGAATCGACACTACAGCTAACTAGTTTCAATCTGTAGAAGTATCGAGCATCGGTGAACTGTTCGTCTGAACTTTGTAATCGGCCGAGACTGAACACAACATGAATCGCTCTGATTGGCTAGTGTTAATGAGATTACCCTTGGAGGCGGGACTTTTTAGTCAACCGTGAAATGAATCGTAAACCTTTATCAGGCTGTTTCTCGGCTGTTTTTTCCGGCCAAAAACAGAACTTCGTTGAAGTCCAGCCTTTTAGCATTTTGTCCTATTTTCCTAAAATTTTCATGAGTCGTAGAAAACAGCCGTTTCTCAAATGCTGTGTCGGGGAATTTTGAAATTATTTTTCGTTCAGGTTTTATGACCTGGTTTGTATCAAAATGGGATGAAAATCTACTTTTTCAACTTTGAAAATGCATAAAATCTGTAATACACAATATATCAAAAATGCCCGACACAGTATTTGAGTCAATTTAGTTGGGATTCGAAAGGGCTAATTAAGAAAAAAAATGTTTCAAAGCCTGAAGGGCTGAACTTCTTCTGGCGGACGGAGTCATTTCGCGTAGAAATATATACAACATCTACGCTTTTAACTTTTGTCCAAAATGGATTGAATATATACTTTCTTCAATTCAAGACCTTTAAAACGGTATATAGTACGTCTATGTGGCTTTAATTCCGACGTTGCAAGAGCGTTTTTCCGAAATGACACGTCGAACCTTTATCGAGACCTTAAAACGAAACAGAGTCTATATCGTACATACTTTTTAAGTGGTAATCCTGAAAAGGTAGCAAAATACAAGACTTATTCTAAGCTTAACTGGTTAAAAAATGAAAGTAGGAGAAAATATTATATGGCACATTTCCAAATGTATAAAGATAATCTAAAAGCCACTTGGAAACTTATTGGTACTCTGATTAAGCGGAAAACGAAAGGACAGACAATACCAACCAATTGCATACCAATTTAACCAGCATTTTATCTCAGTTGGCTCTGATCTTGCTACGTTCATTGAAACTGCTGATCATGAAAGTCCAGTACAATATATGCAGAATTCACCAATATCTAGCTTTGTTATGTCTCAAATTACTAAGGAGGAAGTTAGTCAAATGTTCTCAAACTTAAATGCTAGCAAGGCCTCACTAGATATCCTAAATAAACTGATTAAATTTGCCAGTAATCAACTTGCAGTGCCCTTTACCTATATATATAACCAATCTATAGCAACAGGGATTGTACCAGATATTTTTAAAATTTCACGAGTAACTCCAGTCAATAAGAGCGGTGTCCTCACTGATCCAGCTAACTATAGGCCAATTGCAATTATCTAACCTTTCAGTAAGGTACTAGAAAGAATAATTTATTACCAGCTTGTTAAATTTTTGGACAAATACAATATTTTATTTCAGTATCAATTTGGATTTAGAAAAAAACACTCTACTGAACAGGCTATACTTGAGATTACTGATACCCATAAGATGGCAATTGATAAGAAGCAGATTACTTGTGGAATATTCCTTGATTTTGCCAAAGCTTTTGATACTATTAACCATGAGATTTTACTTAAAAAACTATATCGTTATGGTATCAGAGGTACTCCATTCAATTTGTTTGCTAGCTATCTTAAAAATCGTACCCAGTATGTTAAAATAGAAGACATAGCATCAGGTACTATGATTACTAAGTGTGGTGTCCCCCAAGGGTCTACACTTGGCCCCCTATTGTTCCTACTTTATATAAATGATTTACCAAACTCCTCAAGCAAACTGTCATTTCGAATATTTGCTGATGATACAAATATATTTTATTCTGATAAAGACCCTAAACAACTTGAAACCATTATGAATGAAGAAATGAAAAATGTCTTAAAATATTGTGCTATAAATAAATTGTCGATAAATTTTAAGAAAACAAATTATATGATTATAACTTCTCCCGCTAAAAAAGTTAATATCAGCATTAAAGACTTGGAGTGCAAATCTTATATAAAATATCTTGGAATCTTTATTGATGAGAAACTAAACTGGGAACCCCAAATAAAACATGTCAGTAGCAAGATAGCAAAGAACATTGGCATAATCAATAAACTACGTCATTACCTTGATTTACACATGTTAAAACAATTGTACTATACCCTGATCTACCCTTATATAAATTATGGTTTAGTTAGCTGGGGTAATACTTATACCTCTCGACTGACCAAATTGTCAACTAAACAGAATAAATGTATTAGAAGTATTTTTTATGTTATAAACCGGGAAAGCTCTACACCTTATTATAATTTACTGGGGATATTGAAACTTAACAACATACTTAAGTTAAAAACTGCAGTTCTAGCTCATAAAATCCTCTATGATAAACAGAATATTCCATTGATTTTACAAAATGTTCTTGTCCCAGCTTCTCAAATACACAGTTATAATACTAGATATTGCTCAGGTGATAATTTATATAAACCACAAAATAAGAACTAATTATGGATTATTCTCATTTCGATATTTCGTTACTTTAGTATGGGAAGAAATACCACTTAATATAAAACAATTAGGAATCTGGAGCTTCAAGAAAGAATACAAAAACCATTTGTTGTTGAAGCAAGCATAGAATTCCTTGATATAATAATTATAAAACAATTGTAATGTTCAAAGCTTATAGCTTAAAATATCTCAGTAGTATATGTACTTGCCTTGATTTGATTTTTTATTATTATTTTAAACTTAATTTCACATAATTTGTAAAAGTATTGCCCTTTTATGGCAGAGGCCAACTCGAAAGCTCTGCTACTTTGGCCTCTGCACACTTATATATGTAACACTTTTTCATATTCTTTTCTTTTTTCCCTTTTGATCTATTATCTTCTATTCTGGTATTGTAACTTGCTCTATCGATAAGTGTAAAATAAAGTTGAAGTTGCTTGATTGAAAGGATTTCCAATATTTTCTTTGGAGACTGTTTATTTGTCATTTTTGTATATTTGCTTTGATTTTAAGCATCCCACATGGCCGAGAGTTTCGTTAGTTCATATCACAATCGGTGAAAAAAGGTGTTTCCGGCCGGGAACGCGAATGTAAAGTCTTTTATCGTGACATAGCCCTTTAAAGGGTACCGCGTATATTTTTTTAACGACAGGCATCCGCGATGGTCTACGGTAACCTTAAATTTCACTTGAAAAACCAATATCGCTTCGCGATTCGTACGATATCGGTTTTTCTCGTGAAATTTAACGTTAAATTCCCTCGTCAGGCAATGAATTTACCTATAGAGTTCAGCTCTTGTTCAAACAAAAGGAATCTGGTAATAATTGATTTTAGATTTTGTTGTCACTTTGAAGAGTGTAGCTTGGTCATTTATGGCCGACGCAATCAGACACTTGGCTTTGAACGAAAGGCTTCAAGTACAATTACAATTCTTGAATACCTGGTAATTCAAGTCAAGCATGGAGTTTCATAATTCAGATCCAGGTTGACCCAACCATGAATATTTTTTTTCTTTTCTCTTTACATATCTTTAGGGTAACTTTTGTGTTGCTGTTTACAAAAATCATACTAATTGAATGTAATATGTTCAATACGAAAACGATACTTGATTCAAAGAGTGTCATTTCAATTCGGAAATCTGATTACTAGAAAGAAAGCAAGAATTCTGACGGAAAGGGCGGTGTCAGAAGAAAATATTTCGGAAGGGTGTATAGCATCGACACCAGAGAAAACTCAAAAAAAGAGTTATTTAAGACGTTTTTACGACCATGGTGTTCACCTCAGGGAAAAGAGCCAGGATTAGATGAAGATTTAGCTCTGTCAATCACCCGATTTAGCTTGTACATTTGTTGCCCAATTCAGGTCACCTGACGTTTCCCTTGAGCAACGTTTTATTGTTTTTCTGTATCCCAAGAGGAAATGTACAAATTTCTCTAATTGGAAAACAAAGCACTGAATCCTCGGGAGAGCTCTTACATGATCTGAATTGGGAGCTAAATCGGTCTATCGCTTCTACTGCTCCGGAAGAGAAATTGCTGCCACATCGCCCAGAATGGGCTTTGTCAGATGGGCACTTTGACATTTTGGATACATTAAGGTCAGCTAATTATAATATTAATGACCCAGAGGATTGCCCTACGATTGGCTTAAATAAATGAGTTTGGGAGTTGCTTGTCCCTAGCCGATCTCAAGTGTGAAAGTCAATTTAACAGAAGTTCGTAAAACCAGGTAAAACTATTTATTTTCTATTGTTCTTTCAGGAGAATATATCACATAACCCCTAGCCCAAGTGTCTCAAAGCCGGGGATGGCTTTGAAAGCTCCGAGGAAGCTCTGGGGCTAAACGAACTAATTAAATATGCTGGTGGAATATATATTTAACCCTAGGGGAAAATATATATTCGCCCTGCATATTTAATTAGCTACACATGGGGTTATATGGCATTGGGTCAGAACAAATACTGAGTGGTATATTCTGGACTAACCATATGCCATGCATTAATATCGCTCTGTAACACCATTTTACTTACAAAAGGTATTCGCCGCAGTCCATGTGGGTCTAATAGAAACATCTACGCATGCTCAAGGAATAAAACAACTTACGTAATATATTCACAGTTTGGTTTTGTCTTCAATACATAATAAGCCGGAACCCTATTTTTTTGGCACGCAGCATGCGCACACAGTTGCTATGGTTGCGATTGAATTAGCTCTCAACAAGCCCCGTGATCCAATTAGTACAAGTACGTGTTTTGACGGTGGTATTGATATTTACCACTCAATTCTTGTAGTTGAACATTCTAGAAACCATGAATCGTAGTCAAGCCCATAACAAGATTAAGCCTTTTATGGTCCTTGCGTTTTTTAGCGGCAAATACAAATTGGTAAAGATGTATAGCAATGTAGGCCTCCAGCATGGCACCGCGGTTAGTTATGTTGTACAAGGTTAGTTCAGGCAAACTACCAGCCAGCAAGGCTTGGTATGCCTTAAACAACGACTTGTGCGGAACAAGGCCCAGCATGTTTAGTACTTCCCCGATATTTGAAGTCTTCCCCCAAGAAATCAAAGCCCTCCCGCTCGAAGACCTTCGTGCCAAAAATGGCGAGACTGTATCACCCAAGCGGTTCAACGGAGGCAACAAGATTCAGAGCGATGTCTTTGTGGGAACCTTGTTCACCGATTTAGTTGCAGCCATATGACAGAAGGATCCACGCGAATCTATGCTTTTTAAGAGCCCGAATGTGGAAGAAATTCCGAGGGAAATTATAAACAAGATTCATCTCCCTGGTTTGTGTTTTGGCGCCATGATAAACGGTGACCTCGACGAGGTTTACAAGGACAACTCAACCGGACTGTGAGAGTTAGGGCTGAGTAGACCCAAACACAATCTACCAGTACACCTAGATTCCACTACACTGCCTTCTCATACATCCACCATTCATCCAGCCACAACCCCACACCTCACCACGTTTGTCAATGCCACCTCCCTCCTCTCAGCGACTGATCAACCCACTCAAAGTATAATCCTCTCTCACCAGAACACAACTGACCCCCACTACCAAGCCCTTAACAACCCCCCTACTCCATTCACCCCTTTCTCTGACAACACCATGAACCCTCCCTCACCAACAGACAGCGACCTACTAGATGTTGATCTCGACATGTACAACCCCGACTCTCCAGACCTAGACATAGACCTTACAGAGCAAGAAATTATCTCCCCAACTCCAACTCTCCATCCACATATCACTGTTGAGACACACTCCACACACACATTCACTGCAATCTCACCACACCTTCACCCACCCATGGACCATATTGTCAACGCAATTTCCACACCACCAGACAACAACACTCCTCAACCTAACATCCCTGAACCGTACCCCACACAGACCCCTCCCACCATAATGACCGCCCTCTATCACAAACAGCCCCTTCTACCTGAACCCACACAAGTCTCTCCCACCAGAACCCCCACAAACCAGCACAAACCCCTCTCCCCTGACCCTCAACGTAACCCTCTCACCACAAGCACCTCCCTTAACCACAAGAAGCCACTTCTACCCAGCCCCCCTCAAGCTCCTGGCCATCTGCGACCCACTCCTCAGCCCTCCTCAACCAACCCCACCAAGCCACACTCCACACACCCCCCTCACAACACCCATCCACAAGAGACCTTTCCTTCCAAATACCCCCACCACCCACGCCCAAACCCCCAACACCCCACCATCACCAGACTTCTCCAATTACACACAGAACACTCCCACTTTATCAACCGCCTCACACAACACCTCAACTCAAACATGGTACCCCCAGAACTTGCACACCTTGCCCCTATCCCTAACTCCACACCACCAAATGTCCACAAACAATACACAGACATAATACATGATGCTGCCACCAGGCTAACAAAAGTTAAACTACAACACCACCAACATGAACTCTCCACGATCACACAACAACTCTCCCTACTGCTTCCAACCACTATCATAACGCACAACACCCCACCACACATGCACACACCACACACTATTTCCAGCCACCACGATAACAACACAAACACACTCATCCACTTCAACCGAAAGAGACAGGCCACACAATTACCCTCCCCAGTCCCTTTGAAAAGAACCACCCCACCCACCCCTCTCAACAACACCACCACACCCCGTGATAGCACCTACAAAACCAGCAACATTCCCAGCCTATTCGATTTCAACCCTCAAGCCCCTATGAAACAAACCAACCCACACACACCTCTCCACAACACCGTACCACCCAAGAGCACCAACCGTATCCCAAGCCTACTTGACCTAAATGTCCCCTATCGCCACAGCTATGGGAATTGTAAGGCCCTTTTCCACACAACCCATCTACCCCTATGACTACCACATCACAAACACTACCATACACCCACACCATGCTCAACCCCAACTACCACATCAAAACAACTACCAACTCGCACTCTCCGATTTCTCACCCAAGGTACTTCTTCCTCGCGCACCCGACGCAACAACAACAACACCAAAAACCAACGCAAGAAACAGGCTTTCAAATGCATGGCACACAAATTACATCAGAAAGCAATTGTCAACTTAGGCACAAAACCACTCACCCCACCCCAAACTCAAGTACTCCACAAAGGCCTCAAATTCGTCCCCAGCCCTCGCCCAACACCCCTGATCGCCCTGAAATCTGCCTATACTCACTTTCGAAGAAGAATGTTCCTTCGTCACCATTTTCGTCATAACACCAACCCCCCACACCCTTTCCACACCCCTAGTAACTGGAATCCACCCACCCCAGATGATCTCACCCTAAGACTCTATACTTCACAGATCTGGTCCCACCTCTCCTCCTCACAGAACAACACCGTTAAATCCACCCACTGTAACCTCACACCCCCCCAGAAGATTGCCCTCACATAACTCAAACACCTTCCCAACACTGTCATCAAACAAGCCGACAAAGGAGGCTCTATTGTCCTATGGCCCACACATCTCTACATGGACGAGGCACACCGACAATTACTAAACACAAACCACTATACCCCCATCACACACAACCCAATACCAGAACTCACACAGAACATCAACAACTACCTCAACACTCTCCTCGAAGATAACATCATCGACAAGAAAACCCACCAGTTCCTTACCCCAACTTCACCTCCCAGAACACCCCTCTTCTACATGCTCCCCAAAATTCACAAAACCAACAACCCTGGCCGCCCCATTATCTCAGGATGCGATTCCCCTACTGAGAAGCTTTCTATTTTTGTGGACCACTACCTCCAACAACTAGTACCCAACACCCCATCATTCATCAGGGACACAACCCATTTTCTACAAACAATTTTCAACATACCTACCCCCCTTCCCCCACAGTGTTTTCTAGTCACTATCGATGTGACCTCTCTCTACACAAACATACCAAACTCTGAGGGCATTAAGGCCTCTTTAGAAGCCCTGTCACTCATTCCCTCACACCAACGCCCACCCCTGGATGTTTTTCGCCAATTCATGGACTTCATTCTTTCCCACAACTACTTCTCCTTTGACGCTAAATACTACCTACAAACACAGGGTACAGCCATGGGTACCCGCATGGCACCCTCGTATGCAAACCTTTTCATGGCCTCCTTAGAATGCAAACTCCTCAAAGACCCCCCAAATGGACTCACACCACCCATCTGGTTACGCTACATAGACGATATTTTCATGATTTGTACACATAATGAACCCTGTCTCTTAACTTTCCTTAACCACATCAACTCCTCCCATTCCACCATCAAATTCACACATGAGTACTCACAACACAAGATTAACTTCCTTGACACTTCCATACTAGTGACTCCCCACCGCAGCCTCAAATCAACTTTATACATCAAACCAACTGACAGCACACTCCTCCTGCACTTTACCTCCCACCACCCCTTGTCCTGCAAGACAGGCACTATTTATAGCCAAGCACTGCGGTACCGACGCCTCATCACAGACGACAATGACCTACACACCCAGCTCAACCGACTACGACGTACACTCCTTGCAAGGGGATACCCTAATGCATTGATCACCCACTCCTTTGACAAAGCCACACATATCTCCCAATTGCAACTACTCCAACCCAAGCCCACAAAAGAGAGAAACACTTCCCATCCGCGGTGCGCACCACTCCCTTTCATCATCCCTTACAACCGTAACACACTGTCTGTCCCTAAGATACTACACTCTCATTGGCCAATTATCTCCTCAAACCACAACCTCTCCCAACTATTCCCCACACCCCCTGTAACAGCTTACCAACGACACAAGAACATCAAGGACCTACTAGTACACACCAACTTTACTTCCAACAACACCGAGCCCCAATAGCCCTCACCCACTTACATCCACAATACACTTTACCACACACAATTTCACCACACCACCACCGGGTCCACTCACCCTTTCAACACGAATAATTATGGCTAGCTACCACTCACGGGCCTCCTGGGAAACATCTTCCAACCAACCAGCAGATAACAGACCATGCTCCCCTCAAGACCACATTTATGCCCCTTGGCAGGGCCCCCCAGAACTGGGCGCCCCTCAAACTCCACTGGACGGCAGCAACTACTATCCAGACCTCACCCACCCAACACACCACAACCCGCCAACCTCAGCTTCTGCATGACCACTTCGCAACCACCCTAATATTAGCCCCCAGCACCGCTTACCTCCACCGATGATACAGTTCCCAGCTGGATACACACTACAACATCATGTTTCCAAAGACCACAACAACAACGAAGACGATACCCACACCAGCAATCCAACAACCCTCGCATCAACCGTGATACAAGCTTACTCCGCTCCACCACCAATTCCACACAGGCCCCATACCAGTTTCCACCTCGATCGATAACACAAGTTCCCTGGCCTAGGAGGTACACATACCACAACAACATCTCTTCACACCACTGCTAAGTTGCACAGACCATTGGCTATGTACATCTACTGGACTAAAATAAACCGCAATCCTACACTTGGCCCACACATAGTAATCCTACTACTCTCGAAAAAGGAAAACACTTAATTCCCCTTAGAAAAACTACAACAGACCAGAAGCCAACCACACCCACTGAAATACAATATCCACATATAGGGATACAGATCGATTCTCAAACCACAATGTATATGAACATACAAATTATACCACAGAATTTATGACTGACTGCAACTAAGATCTTTATAGCCACCATACTGTATGTAGGCCATAAGCACATCTGCCATTATATAGTCACACAGCCCCTGGCTACCACCACTACCACTATTTTAGCTAGGTCTACTACTATATCAATTTCATCTACATACCAATAATTCACAACCACCGGATATGATCTCACCTCTTGCTGCCAGTCACAAGTTACTGTACACCAAGCAACATTTATCATTTCACCTACAATAGTTCATTCAGACCACAGGGCCATCTTAGTACCATCAATACATGTA
Source organism: Actinernus sp. WN-2022 (assembly GCA_030867875.1). Lineage (NCBI taxonomy): Eukaryota > Metazoa > Cnidaria > Anthozoa > Actiniaria > Actinernidae > Actinernus > Actinernus sp. WN-2022. The sequence goes on from JAOWCC010000019.1 coordinate 54,654,190, forward strand.
CTTAGCAAATTATAATTCACCTCACACTACATGTTACCAATAAAGCTACCTGAATTTGGTACACCATTAAATGATAATTTTCCTTATTATGATTCCAATTCTGAGTCCACACTGCACACACACCTTGCACTATCACAAACCTCCATCCACTACACTACCACACTTCATTTAGCCCCCCTAGGTTTTATAAAACCACCACCCCTTACTTCCGATCATTTTTATTACCATGCATGCTACACTCACTGCGAATACTCAGCATTAACCCAAATGTGCCACTGTGCCATAATTATACCCACTTTTCAACACATTTTCCCTTTTACTCAGGCCTCAGGGTTTTGTATACCCACCTCCATAACATTTATAGGTTTCTGGCCCCTACACCAATAAATACACACCATAATGCCTCAGTACCCCCATATATGTACCTTGTCTTCAGCACCTATATGAAATCGGAACATGCCCTCACCTTCATTTAGCATTCCCACACACACACTGTCATCCGAAGCCTCCACTGCCGCACATGCCATGTACCGAACTCCTAAGCCCTCAGCTGAAGACACGCGTGCTGTACATGTACACAAACATTCGCACTATACACCAATAAACCACACGACACACTCATACTCATAGGAGAACATTTCCCAACACATTGCCACTAAGCCATACTCATCTTTTCATCCCGTCCTCTCTCCTACGAGTGTTCCACTGTAAACCCTTCGCCTTTCTCCACTACCCAGCCCGTTTTCATATCTCCTCGTACCTCTTCCTTTCAATTTACAAAATGGCCGTCGCTCTTCAGACCGTTCCAGGTCCCCACGATCCACCACAGGCTACCCGTGTAGCGTTCAATCGGACAACCTGGTTTTTATCGTATCAAGCTAAACCGGCTCTACCGGCTAAATATCATACATACTTCTTCCCTTATACGGGAAGAAGCCGGCTCGGGATCACGTTTCGTCCTATTTCCTACGTGTTTGCATAATTGTGTGTGGTTTATCGATAGCTTCTCATAATTTACACATCTGTCAGCAACAATTTTCTTTGCACTCGCAAGGGTGTCTGTTTGGTGATCTTTCTGGTCTTATATTTCATGTGTTTATTGTATTTTACACAGATAGGATCGTGGTTATATCTGTCAACGCTTGTCTGCCTTTCCGATTTGCCGCCGGTGTAGCGCTCTCGGTATTTAGCATGGTTCAACTCGATACGCACAACGATAACTGCCGGATCCGCCACACCCTTAATACAATATAACATCCAATCACATACTAACATGTGCTAGTTTTATTTGCCCTTACCACGAGTTTCCTTCCCTTTCTCTGCTACACGTTGACCCACAATGTATCGAGCTAAGGTCCGCAACTCAACAAGAAAACTGGCAAAATCACTGGGACTTTTCACCCCCTACCGGCCTCCAGGTAACCAAATTCATTATGTTTTTCTTCTTGTCTGTCCTGATCCCACACTTAGTTATCAGAACGAGCAGTCCAATGTCCATCCAATCACGTGTCGGGCGAGAATGCTTGAGACCGGTCTACAGGCATTTCGAAACACGTTAAACCATGTAGCATTCCCCCTCTCCACGGCACCTTTTCCGTTCTTCACATCCCCCTTCCTCCCCTCCACAACTCCCCTCGGTTCTTCATACATATTCCCTCAGTTTTTCGGCTTCCCCTCCAAGCTACAGTGTTTTCTGTATAGCATCCCGCCCCTGAAGAGATTGCTATACAGGATTTGGTGGACCAACATTGGACTTGCTCTATCCCCTATGAGCTCACTAGGGTCCCCATCCCCTAAGTTTTCTTATTCCCTTATGTTTATTGGTGTCTCCGTTATTTATGTATCTATTTATTATATTCATGCCCCCTTCCCAGCGCAGTCTTATTGTTATCCACCGCTAGCTACCTTCGTCATTTTACGACTCCCGTATTAACTACACATAGTTCGCCCTCCCCACTCCTTTCTACGTATTAATACGACCGTTTTCTTCCGAAATGTTCTCCTATATATTCTCCCACATAAGTACAACCTCACCTATTGCGAAAATTTCTAAACGGGCCCGCCCCCTATATCTTGCATTTCTTTATGTTACAGGGTCCACATTCCTCCCCATACCATCAACGCCCCTCCTCTCCCCAGGCTTAGGCTATCATTTTCACACAGGCTACCCATCATTGATTTATTCTCCCCTTTTGTTGTACTACGAATATATTTTCACTTTTGTGTTCAACTACACATATACCTTTGTTCATTCACATCGCTTCATTCATTATTTTCCTATATGGGCCCTTTATTTTTCCCATTTATAACCGTCTTCAGTAAAACCATAACACAAAGCACTTTCAATTTATCTCGTACCAAGCCAAACTACCCCTTTACCGGTTCATAGCATACATACTTCCTCCCTTATATGGGAAGGATCTTACGGCCGGCTCCTATACACGTGTTTTCATGGTTGTGTGTGGTTTATTGATGGCTTCTCATTAATAACACATCTGTCAGTTACAATATTCTTTACACCCGCTAAAGGGATCAAATTTTGAACTTTCTTATCTTGTGTTTCGTTTGTTTGCTGTATTTCGCCAAGAGGGGATCTAGGTTTTATCTGTCAACGCTGGTTTGCTTATCCGATTAGTCGCCGGTTTCGCGTTCTTGGTATTTAGCATGGTTTAGCCCTACACGTTTATCTATTTTCCTCCGGGCTCACTGTCACCACGTTTCTTCTCCTTCAATTACCCATTTCTTGTTTATTTTCCTCTAGTCTAGGCTCTTTCTGCACTATTTCTCCACCAATTATTTTATTCATAATTCACATAGTGTACCCAGTGTTCACCCCACCACAGGATATCCAGTCCTTCCGGCTCCTTTTCTTTATTTAAAAAAAAAACATTTTATTTCTTTCACCTGTATCATTTCTTGCATTTTTTCAATCCGTTTGTCCCTTAATCTCTTCCAACCATGGCCTCCTTTCACCTTGGTTTCTTCAACAATTTTACCCTACCTAACCACCCCCCCCCTCTCATTACTTTTCCCTCCCCCTTCCTGTACGATGTCCGGGCATACCTGCACTAACACAAAAACCAAGGTTTCAGTCCCTTTCCTTCCCATCGTCCCGTCACCTGGCCCGTCACCCCTCAGGTTTTGCATTAAACTCCCTTTTGATGTTTTGTGCAAATACCTACATTAAACAAACAATAAAACAAAAACCATTCTCTTGCCCTTCCCCCCTCGCGCTGCGCATTAGACTCCTGTTTGATGTCTGGGTGCGAATACCCGCACTAACACAAAAACTTGAAAGAGAACTGGAGCGTTTCCAGGTTCAACATATTGCTTTACAAAAGCAACTGGCCTCCTGTTCTAAACTGAAATTTTGACTTTGAGGTCAAAAATATTATCTTCTTCAATCGAAAGCCCGCCAAAAAAATCAGCTCCAAACTCCTACACTTCGCCGTCAAGTTCAAGCGGTTTTTATAGTTCTAGTCCTGGTTCGCCCGATTTGTCAATAGAAGAACTTAAATAGCAAGAGTATGCACCCGCCTTAAGATAACAGAGTTTCCGAAGATTTACTTAATGACATCTAGAGAATTACGATTGCCTCGGTCCTGTCAACATGAGCTCTGATGCAACCGAAGGTAGACCCAGCTGGTGTTAGTAAAACGATTCAAGAAGTCGTGAAGACAGTTTGTGACGAAAAGGGAGTTCTGGCGGGATTAGACCAGTTGATTCCGACAGAAATCTGACAGGAACGTGTAAATGCCATGAGACTACCAGACTGGCAACAACTCTTACTTAAACTGGAAGCGATGGATGGCAATGCCTCCTCAATAGGACTGGCCTTGCCGGCAGTAAAAAAGGCAAGGTAAGTCTAGAAAGTAAAGTTTTAAAGATGTTAAAAGTGATATTAGTTTCTTTTCTGGTAATTAAAATGTAATTGTTGCACCTATTAAGCTGGATATTTGCACAAATTACTTAACTGTATATTATTATTTCCCTGTTATTTTTCTTTTAAATCATATCACACATGTACCATTTAATGAAGCCTTTTATAATTTTGTTGTTATTGCAGAAAAATACTATATATTGAAATCGCCTGACGTGTGCTATTAATTGTAGATAAATTCAAATACACGTACAATTATTTTTTACAGTTGCATGTATGCACTTTCAACAATATTTAAGACCAGTAACCCAAATAACCTATGCAGTACTGCCAAATGTAGGCAGTGAGGGTACAGAGAGGTCGCAGATGTACCAGCGTCATGCCTGAGAGCATCGGGGGTCAGTAACATTGCACTAGGCGATCTCGCAGATGTCCCGGCGTTATGCCTGAGGGCATCGGGGGTCAGTGACATTGCACTAGGCGATCTCGCAGATGTCCCGGCGTCTTGCCTGAGAGCATCGGGGGTAAGTAACATTGCACTAGGCGATCTCGCAGATGTCCCGGCGTCATGCCTGAGGGCATCGGGGGTCAGTAACATTGCACTAGGCGATCTCGCAGATGTCCCGGCGTCATGCCTGAGAGCATCGGGGGTCAGTAACATTGCACTAGGCGATCTCGCAGATGTCCCGGCGTCATGCCTGAGAGTATCCGGGGTCAGTAACATTGCACTAGGCGATCTCGCAGATGTCCCGGCGTCATGCCTGAGAGCATCGGGGGTCAGTAACATTGCACTAGGCGATCTCGCAGATGTCCCGGCGTCGTGCCTGAGAGCATCGGGGGTCAGTAACATTGCACTAGGCGATCTCGCAGATGTCCCGGCGTCGTGCCTGAGAGCATCGGGGGTCAGTAACATTGCACTAGGCGATCTCGCAGATGTCCCGGCGTCGTGCCTGAGAGCATCGGGGGTCAGTAACATTGCACTAGGCGATCTCGCAGTTGTCCCGGCGTCGTGCCTGAGAGCATCGGGGGTCAGTAACATTGCACTAGGCGATCTCGCAGATGTCCCGGCGTCGTGCCTGAGAGCATCGGGGGTCAGTAACATTGCACTAGGCGATCTCGCAGATGTCCCGGCGTCGTGCCTGAGAGCATCGGGGGTCAGTAACATTGCACTAGGCGATCTCGCAGATGTCCCGGCGTCGTGCCTGAGAACATCGGGGGTCAGTAACATTGCACTAGGCGATCTCGCAGATGTCCCGGCGTCGTGCCTGAGAGCATCGGGGGTCAGTAACATTGCACTAGGCGATCTCGCAGATGTCCCGGCGTCGTGCCTGAGAGCATCGGGGGTCAGTAACATTGCACTAGGCGATCTCGCAGATGTCCCGGCGTCGTGCCTGAGAGCATCGGGGGTCAGTAACATTGCACTAGGCGATCTCGCATACATTTTGTATGTGTCATTTCCAATTTAGCTTATAACGTTTTTAGTTAAGACAAATTTAAATGGTCATTAACAATACTGTAGAAAAGAAACAGTTGCTATTAGTTAAATGACTAATAGTATGTACATGTATATACATGTATAAATGTACTTTTTGAAAATGTTCGTTGAATAATTGTTTTGACAGTTTTTATATTTTGCAAACAAAAATGTATTTACAAATGCACAAGCAAACAATAGGTTGTAGAAATTAATGTAACAATATGATTGTAAATAATGAGAAGTATGCTCCCCAAACAGTATTTAGTTATAGGAAGCATTCACAATATTTTGAATGCCGCTTGAAAATAAAATTACCTTTGCATGCACAACCACGTAATTTCACTGTTTATTAAAAAGAATGTTTCTCAACAAAAAATCTGATTGTAAGTTTTCCTAGTGATGTGTTATGCTTTCATACCGGCTGTAATTGAAAAACAGATATTACATTTAAGACTTTACAATTGCAATTTTATATTTATAATTGTTCCAACGAAATGCGCTTTCATACTGGCTGTCATTCGCCGAGTTAGAATTTTTCCCGCAAGGAATTTATTACCCTAAACTAACATTGAAGGGCCACATTTAAAAACAAGGGAGACTTTTTGATACTGTATAATCAGTTACAATTCATTTCAATGCGCTTGTACAGAGTTAGCCTTCTCCGCAGGCAACTCCTATTTATTTTTAAATCCGCAAGAGTCCAGAGTATATTGTGAGATTTTGTTTGGATTTGTTAACTGTTGAAACCCAGGAACAGCAATCATAAATAAACAGATCATGTTCTGGTATATTATTAGTATTTCTACTTGTATGGAACTTTTCACTTAAAGGTGTTGACAGTTACGTGGCTCATAGCGGGCAATTGCTTCTGGTCTCCTGCTGGCAAGAGACAATAGGCAATAGAGTTCTTTAACACAAAGCACGAAAGGAATGTGGATTTCAAATCCACATTCTTAACATTTTTTAGGGTTGCGGCTTGTTATATTCATTTAGCATTGCAGCCCTGGGTGTTGGTTATAAAAAAAAATGCATAACTTGATAAAAGGGTTATGCTACGTACAAAAATAAGCATTTGATATTTCCCTTTGTTTATAGTTTTCGAATCAGTGTATTGAACTTGTTAATGAGAAAACTTCGCCATTGTAAAAAATGGGCATTTTATCGGCCTGAAACGAGGGGATATGTGATATAGTCCCCGCGGGTTCCGCACGAGGGCTGCGCGCTTCAGGCCAGTAACCCTTACCTGGTCAATGGAACGAAAGAGCGAAACAATAGTTTATCCACATGCAAAACGACAAAGCCCTTCGGCTTAAACCTCATGCTCTCAATGTTCTCCCAGTCGTTTTCAAATTAAACCACATCGCAAATAAGTCTGAATACAGATTCTTGGAAGATGTAGCTTTAAAATGAGATGTTACTCAAGCTTATCCGTGTCCTAGAAGTCAAACAAAATCGGATCCACAAAGTCACCCACAAAGAAAGTGAGCTAGTTGTGTTCATGCAACTCACGTCGAAGCGCTGATCCGGCATTGCTCGATAATTGTCAACTTTTAAAACCTACTTGCTTCGCTCCGCTTGTTAGACACTCCCAATTAAGGGACTCGAACTATTATACTCAATTGTAGAGTTCAATTCATCTAGTGGCCGGAAATGCGAATTATTTAACTTTTTCAAGTTTTTTTATCCAAGGTAATGGGTTTTTTGTGACCGTTTGGAGAGCTTGAGGTCTCATTTTAAAGAAACATTTAAGGGCTACAAGAAGCCGCGTGTAAGCCATTTCTGCGTCTTAAATTTCTAGTTGAAATTGTCCCGAGTAACTTTCCATGCAAAATTCGCTCAAAACTCGCCAAGATTCAGAAGGCAAAGGTACATGGGTTTTTGAAAGATACAACTAATTAAAAGTAAATAGACAAGCTGTTTTATGTGACCCTTAGCTATAATAAGCCGCGTGTAAGCCGTTTTTCTGTCCAAAAACCATAATATAAGAGCGCTTCGAATTTTTTTTTTTTTTCGTTTTTTCACAAATTTTATTTTACATTAAACAAATAAATTACACGAATATTTCTTTTTTTACATTTTTAACATTACAATATGTATATAAAAAATAAATAAATAAATACATTCAAAACATTTTGGAAAGAAAATCAAGAAGGTATACAGAGCAAGACGCTTACTACTAATATAACAGCATATTAATGATTCAAACTGGTTACGGTGTCATCACTACGTTTAGTAAACAAGAAAGGAAGAAGTTTATTTCATTTATCGAAATGGAAGGTTAATCTATCATTCTCCCTGGCGATAAATAATTATATGTCATACACAAATTTGATTTTAGTACTACATTGTAGGTCTCGCAAGTCGCATTACGAACTTTTGTACTTTTAATAAAGTGTAAAATTAATTTTAATTGCTTGGCTGCGGATTGACCAACATTCTCGACCTTTAGTAAAAAAAGAAGAGGCACTCCCTTGAATTTACATTTATAAACAAATCTCTTTGCTAACAAGATAACGTAGTTTACCAAATGATAATCATCAGATAATTTTGTTACTCCTAATATAACCACTTGTTCAGAAAAACGATTCAAAAACACGATTGTACTTCCGTAAAAAATGAAATACTGATTGTCAAAGACGCTCAACAAATATACAGTGAAAGAAAAGGTGTTCAACCGTTTCCTCTTCGGAATGACAAAACGAACAGAGAGGAGACTCTATTTTACCGAACTTATATGCGGTTTTGGAGCTTAAATTGAAATTCTCGTATCTAAAACACACTTCAAAGGAATTAAATATATGTTTTCCAGTCAAGCAGCATATTTACGTGGGCATAACGAGAATCGAAATAGAGTTTAGCAGTGGGGAGTGTAGCCTTATACAATTTACAAAACAGTTGTAAGACACGCTTTAAGACACTTTACTTATCAGAAAGGTTTCGTCGTTGTTTGTTAGATAAAAATCTAAAGGCTGCAGAGGTTCTGTAAACAAGTAAATTTGGCGAGGATTTGATTTTAACTCTTTTTTCCATTTAATTGGAAGAGCATCATAAACAGCTCTCAAATAAAATAAGTCATTAGCACTAAGATTTGGCAGATTAAATCTTAATTTCAATCCATCCTCATGAAACAGATCGCCAATTTTAACGAAGCCTTTGCACTTTAGATTATTATTATAAACGGATTTTTTGTTGACACAAATAGGTCTATTATTTCAGAATATCTGGTGTGCAAATTCTTCAATATGGAAAGACTCTTCATTATTTAACTTAGACCAGAATATCAAACATTATTTGTCGTATTTAGGCAAGTCTAGTGGAAGTTTAGAGTACTCAAAGTTGCAATGAAATAAAAATTTACAACAGACTTTGTTTTAGATAGTGATTAAGAATGATTTTCCAGAAACCCGGTTCATCTTGTAAAAACCTTTTAACGCATATAATTATTTGCGTTTCTATAAACGATTCAATGTCAGGCGTCGCTAAACCTCCATTTTCAATAGTGTTTACTAGTTCAAGTCTCTTTACCTTATCTTTACCTTTCCAAATAAACTTTGATTTATTTCCTTAATAAAGCTCTTATCACATGATATATGAGCTAAAGGATACAATATTTTCGGAATGGCAAATGTTTTGATTATTTGTATTTTCCCTATTGGAGTAAGACCCCTCCATTTCCATCCTCTTAAAACGCTTTTTAACGAATGAATTATATAACCAAAATTAAGTTTCTTTGAGAGAGCTTGATTTTCACCACTGATTTGATTTCTTTAACTGCCAATGTTTCTGGCAAGATTTGCATCGAACCAAGGCAAGAAATCTCCATTTTATCTTCATTTAATTTCAAAGATGAATAAGATTCCTTATCTCTAAGAAATGCAGTCAGGTCGTCAGCGAATATAACAATCTTTATTGCATGGTCATCCACTTCAAAGGTATGCTGGTGAAGCCATTTTCGCCGTTTTCTCTGTATTCGAATCTACCGCTGCCTCATTAACCAGCAATGGTTCATTCATTTTCCGGCCTCTAATGAGATTCAGGGCTGAATATTTCCACTGATTCTGGGCGAAGTTCTACCAAGGTGACGACCGGCATGGATTTCGAATGCCCGAGGTGGACGAATACTTAGAGGAGTTGGACTTATTAGGCTAGAAAACTATAGCTATATCAAGTATGTGTTGGGTTGTCCTGATACTGAATCAAAGGTTCCAGAAGATACGAAGAGAAATACTCAGAATGAGGAGAAGAAAGGTTTTCGGCTTGCTGAGCCGTTCATTAAATAAGCGAAAGCGAGTTAGCTTCAACAATCAAGCTAGCAATCCCAAAAGCAACGCTTTACAAGAATGCTTGGGCCGTTAAAGGCTTCGAAACATGGCGCGAAGAGAGAATTAGCAGAGCTGCCTTCCACAAGGAAATTCCGTGTTTGGTAGAAAAGGCTTTGGAAGATATGTCGGACGAAGAACTTGGTAAATATATTTCACTGTTTATTTGGCTATTTAACAGATACAGGATAGTGGCGGTACAGGATATTGACTCATTTGGTGTATATACCTCATTAAGTTGTTTTGAAGCTGGATATAATTTCTTGCTTTTTGGGCCTGACTGAGATCATTACGGTTTAGTACCCTTTTCATATTATCCTTCAAGCTTTGTATTTTTTGTACTTGGGGAGAAATTGTAAAGCTCTGCTGCTCGACGTACTTACGCAGTACGTTAGAAACGCTATCCTCGTTAGATATCTCTTGTGGTTGTTGCTGTTCGCCGGGTAAAACATTGTTGCTTAACCTACAGCCCTCCGGTGTATTTGGTTCTAAGTCGACAAACAAATAACCATAAGGTCTCCTAACAGCCTTTTCGTACTTGTTGAGAAAATACTCCTGGGATACATTTGCTTGGCCAGTGTTAAAATTTGTGGTTTATCACGTGGATTCTTAAACAGCACCAAGTAATGACTGTTTAAACTAAAGCAGCGATTGCCTTTAACCTGATGAAATAGGTTCTGTAAAATGTAGAGGACACTGTGATGAGATCCTTTGGTAAACAGGTTGACAATTATATTAACATTTCCCGTTTCAGTCATCAGATCATCAATGACAATCAGGTTTCGTACATGTACATCAAAATAGTGATCTTGCTCGATATCAGGTGGGATTCCTTTCACAAATTCGATACCAGGTACCGTACTAAGGAGTGCTGTATACGCAGGCTGTCACTGCGAGTAACACCACACAATCCTGTGAGGTGGATGATCGGAAATTGTTTGATGGGCTTGTTCGAGTAACGTCTGTATCCAGACCGTTTTACCACATCCTGTCATACCAGCAACCATACATGTGAAGGGATGTCGTAATTGAAAAGAGTCACAAGAGGTATGACGCCCAGTTGACTTGGGCTTAGAAAATCTGGATAAATTGTGTTTGTTATCCATGTGTCGTTTAAGATTATCACTCCTTGAGAATTCTTCTCCACACTCTTCGCTGAATGAACTGAAATACTATATACTCTCATTTATAACCCTTCTTCACTATAAATAGCCCTCCTAACAAAATATCAGATCAGTTTCAACCATGTCTCGAACAGTAAAGATAAATCGTGGCTTTCCCCATCTCTTCTTGCTCCGACCATCAACGTCAATTTCTTCTCGGAACTGCTTCTCCAGAACAAGTACATTCACTCGCCCAAGCGACACAGAATGTTGTAAGAGGATATGTACCTATCAGTGAGGAAGACAGGCGAAGAATATCTCCACACAGATAATCTATTTATACACTCGTGGATCGGGAGGTTCCATTCAAAGAAAAGAAACAACTACTAGTGCAAGAGGTCGGTGGATTTATTGAACATTTGTTAGCCCCTATTCTCACTGGGCTTCTGATGGTATAAATAGGGGACTCTTAGGTCTTTGAAGATCATTTGCTACTGAAGTCACTCTGCGGTGAAGAGAAATATCGATTGGGAAAGTGAGGAAAGTAACACCTCGAGTGATGAGAGCGAGGATGAAGAGGTACCAAGAATTAAAGATGTTTTGGATGATCTTCCGAGAGCCGTCCCCGATAAAGATGATTCGGATTTATTACACAGTATGGCCTCTTCTAAGGATATTATATTTTGGACGCCAAGAGGAGAAGTGCTTCGTAGCAAGCGTACGTAGAATTCCGGTGACGAATTTAGCGGCCCTGATAGAATATGTCTTACTTCCATACAACAAGGATATGCTGAGACCTCGCGATCTCAATACATTCCAAGAGGGTCTTGCTGAGCTAGGAATCAACAAACGTCTAATTCACAACAAAAAGGTTTTGAGCGATCTTATCGAAAAAGAAAAAACATACCAGCAAAAGGAGGAAACTAGCAAAAGTGAACGAGAAGAGAGTCAAAATGAGAATGAGTCTCAGGAGAGTGACAATAACAGTGATGCCGAAAACCAAGATAGTACTATTGCAAACGAGGAAGAACAGAGTAGCGATGAAGAAGACAGTGAAGATAACAACGAAAATAAAACCAATGCCTCTTGTGATCATTGTAACTCTACCAATATTCACGCAACGGGTGTTGTTGGCTGCCCCAAATGTCTATGGCGTGATATTTTACTTGACCCGATTGTTACGAATGCTATCACCACATGTACCATTTGTGAGAATGAGTTTCCATTGACAACCAAGTCGGTTAAGAACATTTTGGTACGATGCCAACATTGTCAAACAGTACGGCATATTCACCCCAAAAGTAAAAAGGAAGTAACTTATCACCCAACAAGTGACGATGAGGACTGATTGTAAACAAACCTTAAATGCCAATATACTCTTTAATTTTGTTCTGCCTCATTGTAAATCTTACCGCTTATCATGGTTTGAATCAATAAAATATCGTTCCGAGTAGTTTGGTTTGTCGATTATGCTAATTGTGGTAGTTTCGTTACATTTTTTCCTCCAAACAATAGGCCCTTCAGTTATCGCTAATCCCTAAGAACAATAGCAGAGTTGATTTAATGAACCATACCGGATTTTGAATACAATTACCTTATGAGTTATTAACTGTAATGGAAAATAATAAAGACAGTTTAGAACCTATCACGAGTAGTTCGTTCTTCCTGTGTACGATACAACGGGGTTAGATATTGCGAGGTATGTTTTACTTTTTTTCATTCAACTTCGAATGGATTCAGGGTCGATCTGTCCTGGCTTTATGGCCGCTCCAAACAATAGCATCCCAAAAATAGAAGCATGACATCACCCACAAAAACGATAGATAATGAGAAACCACCGCACTTTGTTCGTGTGGAAAGACAATATAATTTATTCACCTTCTTTTATTCATGAGAGCGGCACACTTTATTTATGAGAGCGCCGCACTTTATTCATGCGGAAAGACATTAGATAATTTATTCACCCCTTTTAATTTATTCATCCGCATTAGTCCAAGACAATAGAACCGTGAAGTCTGGAATTAATGAGCTTCCACCTCCTAATTATGTATTCACCCCCCCAAAACAGGATAATTCGGTCACTCTCTACTACTTACGGTAACCTTAATAGCTTGATTCGGTCTTTTACAAAATAACTTTGAATTTTTTTTTCCCCGGAAGCAATATTTCTGTCAAAAAGACAAATATAGGAACGTCTACTGTGAATACTGTGTAAAAGTCTAAAGGCCTTACCACCTTCCTCCCAACTCGAACCAACAGGTGCATCATAGGAGAAAAACAATCTTCAAAATTCCCGTTTTCACTCATATTAGTATCATTACAATCGTATGTTTTTGTGAATTTTCAATTTTTGTGATGAAATGCTTTAAACGGTACAGTTAAAAAGCGTAAAGTCATTATGACATCATACATATTTGCCAAAGCTCATAAAGGTAGATATGTGGAGGTTTTGGAGGTTTTATCGAGGAAATGTACTTCTAAGACAGTGAATAGCTGCAATGTGCATGCATGGTCTTTTATTTATATTTTAAGCATAATTTCTGTTTAGACATATAACTTCAGAGAAATCTTACATTTTTAATAACTCGCGATATATGTATCTTAGAAACTTCAAAACTGTGCCAATCAAAAACACATCGCTATATCACTGTGATAACATTATTTATTTCAAACGCGTATATACTTTGATCTTTGATCTTAAAAGGAGTCGTTTATTATGACGTCACAACAATGTCAATACCTAAAACTGTTCAACCCTGAAGTCGTAATTTAGTTTTAATATTAACCTTCGAAAATTTCTTTAAATTTACGTTTGACTTTAACTTTTTTGTGATAGTTTATAAATTTCTGTCACGCTCATCCTTACGGATTTCAAGGTCATTTACACCCGACATCAATCCCTCGACTACTTTTAATGTACCACTTACAGAATAGTCAGAGCAGCCAAGTCTTGGAATGTTCCGGGTTCAATTACAGATATGTGGTTGTTCTGTAGCTCCCTGCAGAATATAACGTCACACATGTCTCTTAGACTGGTTTCTATATTGTCTGTTTCATTCTATTTGTCAATGTTAATAAACAAGTTGTTTGCCTTTGGTAGCTAATTCTTGCTGAAACATCAAACACATAGTCACACTTAAAGACAACACTAAAATATATATAAACTTTGATAATTACCAAAAACTTAATACTTGGATTCAGTAAATTTATATTCTTTAACTATAGAAAATTTGAAGTTTTTTTAAGAAAATAATATTTTTGGAATTTTTGTATTCTGTTTTTAATTGATATGTGGATTTGTTGAACTATAGCATGTTAGGTCACATCATCGGCGTCAAAACCGCAATGATTTGGGACACTGGTCGCTTGTAGATTAACCCCCCCCCCCCCCTTCAATCTTGTTATAGGTACACTTTCAATGTGTAAATTCATTCACGGCCAACATTGAAACGGGGGGAGGGGTTTAGAAAGCCGCAGCTGTTTTAACATTGCGTGTAATATTTTTATTGTCATATAATAGTTTTTTTGTCGACGGTCCAATTTTTTTATCCATGCATGCCAGTCTGAGAAGCTTCTTGCAGGAATATGGGTTGTAGTATCTCGAGATACAGGAGAATTCTAGTCTGACTTGGAATGCTCTTTTATCATTGGAATGTACACCTCGTGAGTTATGCTTAATGACGTCAAACACGTCACGAAGATAAAAACATTTGCAGCATTGTATGAATACGACAGTAAGTCAGTGCTAAAATGTTCTTTAAAATGACGTAAAAATGCTATTTCTCCAGTAGAGGAGCTTGTTTTAACGTTTATAACGGTTCACACAACGGTACACCCATACTTGTGACATCACAATGATGTTATAACTTCCTCTTATCACCAACCAATAGCATCATTGGAAAGAGCAGCCAAAGAAGATAAAAAGTGTCACGATTTACCACGGGTGAAAGTAAAATTTTAAAAGTTACAACGATTCCTGCAGTATTGAGGCTTGTTTTAACTGTTGACCCACGGTTGACCATTACATGTGACGTCATAATGACGTCACAATTTGCTCTTATCACCAAACCAATAGCCTCATTGGAAAGAGCAGCCAAACTAGATTTAAAATATTTTGATAAACCGCAGATTTTTGAAATTTCAAGGGGAACAAAACAAGCGGATCCAATCTTCCCGTACCTTTTTATTTTAGTGATACAAATAATGGCGATAATGATTCGTGAAAGTTAAGATATTAAAGGTATCAATTTAGATGAATATAATGAGATTAAAATATTGCTCTTTGCTGATGATACTACTTTTTTTCTTGAAAAGTATGGATTCTTTAAAAAGTGTATTGAAAGTTCTAGACAATTTTCGGCAATACTCTTCGATTACAATTAACCTTGATCAATCTCAAATCGGGTGGATCGGTCCAAGATCAGCAAACTTATATTAAGTTATGGAGAACTCAAATGGATTGACTTTCATGAAACCGGTATTATAATTTTAGGGATACGTTTTTCCCATAACAAGAACTAATGTTGAGCGAGTTTTTTGAAAGGTTTAGGACAATATTCTCAATTTGGAGGTCTAGGAATCTTACCCCTTTTGGAAAAAATCAAATTGTGTACCCTCTGGGTCTCTCCAAACTGTATTATGTGTGTACCAAATGGGGTGTGGGACAGTTTTGTGAAAGCGAGAGAAAATTTCAAATCGGGTTAAACCCCCTGAACTTCATTTGCACCAGTAATAACGCAAAGATTTCATCTAGCTGGGCGAAATCATATAAGATGGGCTGGTTTTTATTCCTTTATCTGTTGGCTGCATACCAAATATTAACATCTCCAATCCGTGAATTACGAATATACCTTACCCCACCCCCTAGCAACGGTGTCAGCAAACTGTTTTCCGAATGTCATTCATGACAAAACCAATCGGTTTCTAAGATTTTACGCTGTAAAAAGAGCTACAGAATTAAAGTTAAACGATTACCCAGGGCCCGCTCGGCCAAGAAAAATACGATTAAAAAACACCTTAACCCCCTGAACTTCATTTGCGCGAGTAATTACGCAAATATGTCACCTAGTTGGGCGAAGTTACATAAGATATGCTGGGTTTTATTCTTTTGAGTATGCGCTACATACCGAACATTAATTACTTAATTAATTAATGATTGAAATATTTCTATGATTATCGTTAGGAATTATTATTATCCAGCGAAATTTGTGGGGTATTCTGCAGTCAGGCCAAATGACATGAATGTGTTTGTATTGTGTTAATTGTTATGGCGATTGTATTCGATATTATGAAACTTTGGTACGGCTGTGGGTGTTTGGTGCCTGTCTGGAAAATTGCAATGACAAATTATTTTTGGTTACTATCCGGCACGTAGAGGTCTCTCCTGTATGGCTAATTAAATTATACAAAGCTCGATTTCCGCCGATCTTCCTGATCAGCAATTGCTTTGTCTTTTGTTATGCAGATGTATTTCCCGGGAATCAAGGCCATGGCTCCTATAAGAAACTTAATTGTGTATTTGACAAGGAATTCTACCTGTCAGTTTCAGGAACTTTAATCCTTTTGAATAATATTATTTTACTAATAGAGCACAGCTTAGGGTCATTCCATTTCATGTCCATACACCCCTATTGATAACATTTATCCTATACTACTTCAAGAGAGAGAGAGCATTTTGAAAATTCTGGTAATCATTCAAATCAGAATTCCATTGGATTTCCCCTTTCCACATACTTGAAGGTGATGTTGAAGGGGATGAATTTAGCCACCATTTTTCCGTTTTTGAAAAAAAACGCGCACGAAGTCACCAATGTATATGGTGCACCGTTAAATAATGACTTTTAGCGAAATCATTTTACGTATCAGGCTTTAAAACTTAACTTAAAATAGTTCATGATGTTTTTAACTTTTGGTAGAAATGTTATAATACGGCGATTTTCGAGCTGATCATAGAGGCCACTGTTTCTGATAAGTAAGCATCATAAAATATTAGTAAAATATTAGACGAATTTGTTTCCTACTCCTGCCACCCTAGATGTAACAAAGAATCATCTTGCAATTTGTAGTAAGCACCAAGATTTGGCTATTTTCCGACATAATTCTTATCCTTTTATAAAATGGTAACCGATACCAAAGTGTTTAAATGTGTTCAAGATAACTGGTCTGATGATAGTTCCTAGTGATGCGTATAATGTATTTGTAAACAAATTCACTATAACCTACAACGATGCTTTTCCTTTTAGAAAATTAAATTTAAAAAAGCTTTAATTTCACTTAAAAAACCATGGATCTCGAGTGCTCTTATGAAATCAATTAGCAAGAAAAACAAACTTTATAAACTAAATCATTTGTTCAGAATTTCGAAACGTGATTATTATGAGTCGCAACTAGTAAAACATGAATCAAACTTAGAGATTATTGAATGAAACAATTCAAAGACGTAAATTCAGGTCTAACCCGACTCAACGTTCATGTATAATAATAATATAATTACTGATCCTTTAGAAATTGCTAATCGATTCTGTATTTATTTTACAAATGTTGCTATAAATTTAGCTGACCAAATTCCCGATACTCTTATATCTCACACATCATTCCTATCGGGTAATTATCAATCTAGTATCTTTCTTAAACCCGCTACAAAAAATGAGATAGAATATACATGTAATACTTTTAAATCAGGTAAAGCCTCTCAGGGTCCGAAATTGCGCCTTATTTGGCGACTAAGTTTTGAGTGCTGGCGACCAAAATGTTAGAGTTAGTCGCCAACTGGCGACTTACCTAAAGTCTTCACAATGTTTTCACAATATCCCGAAGTCACTCGATGTTCTAAGTAAATTTAGCCAATAAAACATGCCAGCAAATGTTTTTTGTGACGTGTCGCATTTGAATATATTCATATATAATTTTTCCCTGCTAGCAGAGGTCTCTCTCAGTCGTAGTAAAATGGACGGCGAGGGAGAGACCTCTGCCGACATCCGACGCTTGCCGTCCACATTCATGGACGAGTCATACCAGTTTCGAAAACACGTTTTACCGGAAATAGCTGTACGCGTCAGTTGTTTGTTACAGTTGTTTCGTGCGCTCATAAGTACGGGTGAGATCGCGTCACTTGTTGCCAAGGAAACTTCACGCATGCGCGACAAAGAAAGCGTCGGATGTCGGCAGAGGTCTCTCTCTCGCCTTCCATTTTACCAAGACCGAGAGAGACCTCTGCTAGCAGGGAAATAGAATTTGCGGTATATAAATGAATATGTTTACCTTTTTTTACCTTTCTCTATCTTCTTTCTCCTTTGTTACTCTAATTTCCGATTTTGTAGTGTTTTCAAACAACAACTTTCTTCTCCTTGAATTTTGTTTTTGCTGTCATTCTTACAAGATCGCGCATTTCAGATGAAAAATGTGATTCAGACTATGTTTACGTTGTTTTACGTTGTCATGGGAATAGCGGAACAATGTGTGGTTCCAGAAAATATCCATACCTTCCCTCGGAGTCGATTTTCCGTTCCATAACTGTTTGAAACCTCCTACCAATCGCAACTTCCAACCCTTTCTATACGTCCTCAAATGGCAACATTCATGTTATATTGATCCCTTTGGATAACGTCGAGGCGTGCTAACGCTGTAAACTAACGTAAGTAAAACATTCGTTGTTATTTTCAGATCGCCTCTGTGAATGTTTAAATTCCATAGACTCAAATTTGTTTAATGCATATGTGATTTGCACTTCAATTAATATGTATTGCAGTGGTCATTTAATTTGTTCGCAACTTCGTATCACATCGCATCTAGATCAGTCACAAATCAGCTTACGAAACAAACACTGAAGTGAACCGCAAATATTAAAATATAAAAAAATATTTCTCTGAAATCATGAACTTTAGCGGCCTACTCGTGTATATATATTTCATGTGTATGAGCTAGATTCTACATTTTGTAGGTACTGTAGATTCTCGGCTTCTCGCTTTACTAAACTAAGCTAACACGGACTAACAGACCGAACACGCACGCACAGATTGAACTCCAAAACATGTGTTTCTTTACTCCCATGATTCCATGCGGGAACACTACAATCCCTCTTTTTCCTCAGAATCAAAATTGCAATAAACATCCATAACAGCAACTGCATAATACTAATGTATGCAACACAATGCAATAAAGATTGTCTCAGTTCCAAAACGATTCAGTTCAATGTAGACTCAATATCGTTCATAGTCTTTAAGGTACTCGGGTGGTCAATGCCCACGTTGAGGCCTCGATGCTAGATCAAGCAAGTCATGCTGCCACTCCTGAATAGACTCCTCGCTGCCAATGCATGGTTTGTCCCCAGTAACTCCCTCAGCTTGTTGTTTGTCCGGAATTGTTGTCTGAGCATCTCTTTCTGACTCATACTTCTTCAGATGCGTGATGTTTCTTTTGTAATGCTCCCCACTGGGAGACTCAATCTCAACATGACCACCTTGCCTGCTCACTACTTTGTATGGCGTCGCTTCATAAGTAGAAGAGAGTTTGTTAACCTTAGGTCTCTGTGGAAATACTTCATCCCCAGACTGAAGATTGTTTTCTTGCACTCTTCTCCGTCCATCTGTATAATCTTTCCCTCTCTGCTTCTGTTCTCTGTCTCTGTCAAGAGCCTCGCTGCTTGTTTTAGTAGGCTGAAAGTGTCCAATATCTGGAAGCTTAGTCCGGATCTCTCGACCAAATAACAATTTAGCCGGACTAACTCCTGTCGTCGAGTATGGTGTACTCCTATATGCGAGTAAAACCTTGGACAGTTCCTTATGCCAATCCAAGCCTTCAGCTTGTGCCACTCTAAGAGCTTTAAGTAAACTCCTATTCTGCCTTTCCACTTCTCCATTTGCTTGTGGTCAAACTGGAGTCGACGTTCTGTGTGTAGCAAATATAACTTCTAGACAGTCTACAATTTTCTTTGTTGCCACTGACTTGGTAATTTTCACCTAAAAAAATCGACTGTAATAGTCTACAACTACACATAGGTATTCACCTGTCGGAGAGGTCCAAGTAAGTCAGCTGCTAAGTCTTGCCATGGATGTGTAGGTAGTGCTGTTGTTTTAACTGGTTCTGGCGAAAAGGGCTTGCCAACAAGTTGACAACCGTAACATGTCCTGCACTTCCGCTCTGAATCCTTGTCAACCCCAGACCACCAGACCGTTGTGCGAAGTCTTGCCTTGGTCTTTACTATCCCCTGATGACCTTCATGTGCTAAGTTTATAACCTGTTTCGGAAGCTGTTTGGGGACTACAATCCTGGTCCCTCTCAAGACAAGTTTACCGAGCACCGTAAGCTCGTTCCTCACAGCTCTGTATACTGCCTCACATTCACTCCAGTCATCTGTCTGAATACACTTCCTCAGACATGATATCCCCTCATCATCAGCTGACACCCTCTTCATTTCCTGAATTAATATCGCTGAAGGGGTAGCATTCATAGCTACATATCGAATGTACTCCTCTGTCACATTCTTCTGTTTCTCTGCTTGTATCTAGGTCAAACGAGACAAAGCGTCAGCTGCATTTTGTGGACCCGGCCGATATTTGACTGTGAAATCATAGGGTTGCAACCGTAAAACCCATCGCTCTATTCTCGCTGATGGTTTGGATTTATTTGAGTAAATCACTTCAAGTGGTTTGTGATCAGTCACAAGTTCGAATTTCATGCCATATAAATACACATGAAACCGTTCACATGCCGATACCAGTCCCAGGGCTTCTTTCTCTGTTTGAAAACATCTGCGCTCTACATCTGTTAAGCTCCTGCTTGCATAATACACCGGTCTAAATGTCCCATCATGCTCTAGAGCAAGAATGGCCTCTAGCCCAACTGGAATCGCATCCACTATGACCTGTGTTCTAGCGTCCTTGTCTCAGCACTAGCTAGCTTCTCCTTCAGTACTTCGAAGGCTACTTTCTGGTCTTGACCCCACGCAAAGTTAACTCCCGTACGTGTCAGGCTCCTAAGTGGCTCAGCAAGCGTTGTTAAGTCTGGAATGAATCTTGCACTAAAATTTACAAGACCTAGAAAACGTCTCACTTATGTGGCTGACTCTGTTTCTCTAGCATTAACTACTGCTTGCACTTTGATATCTGCTGGTCCAATGCCCCGTGTAGAAATTAAATCAGATACCCCATAAACTCTAGCTGTGGCATCTTAAACATGCACTTAGCTCTGTTCAGAGTCAGTCCTCGGGCTCTTAGCCGCTTAAGCACTTCCTCGAGTCTCTCATCATGCTCCTGCTCATCTTTAGCATGCACAATGATGTCATCAGATATGTTACGTACTCCTTCACAACCACACAGAACTTGTTGTAATACATACTGATATGTCTCAGGTGCAGATTTTATGATATTCCAAACATGAGTCCCTTGTAACGATATAGTCCTGCATGTGTTGTGAATGTCGTAATCCCTCGCGAGTCTTTATCCAGTTCCAACTGGTTGTAGCCCCATCTTAAATCTAATTTGGAAAATACACCACTTGGTGTAATATCATAAAGAACTTCCTCTACAGTAGGAATAGGGTGTCTCTCCCTGATGATAGCTTCATTAGCTCTACGCATGTCCACACACAGACGATTATCTCCTGAAGACTTTGGTACCTATTGGACTAACCCAGGGAGTAGGGCCTTCCACCTTCTCTATTATGTCCATTTCTTCCAACTCTTTTAGCTTGTCTTCAACTTGCGCTCTTAAGTGGAATGGGACTCGCCTAGTGTTTTGAGCAACTGGCTGAACGTTCGCATCAACATGAATCTTAACTTTATAGTCAGTGAGTTTGCCAACTCCCTCAAAACAATCTTTGTATTTATCAACGACGTCAGTTCCACAACATTAACCTGCGGTCCAAGCCTTAACACTTCGAGTTCTGTGGCTGTTTCCTTTCCCAGAATTGGTCTCCCTTTGTTGCTCATGACCACAAATTGTGCTTTTACTTCCTTTTCAGTTGTACTGACGACTGCTTCAAACATGCCCAGAGTGTCCAATGGCTTTGAAAGGACACTTATCTCACTTTAATAATATTCCTAACATTGTACAATATGATGCATTGAAGGTACTTGGAGTAAACTTTCAGTCAGACAGTAAATTTTCAAAGCATGTCACTGTTAAACTCAAAGAAGCAAATAAGTGCCTTTTTATTATTAGAACTCTTCGAAAGGAAGGGTGTAGCCAAAAGGAACTCGACCATCTCTTTAAATCACTCATCCTACCTAAATTAACTTACGGTTTATCCGTCTATGGCTCTAGTGAATCCGACCTTACCACAGTACAGCGCTTTCTTAAAAGATGCCATAAGAGAAAGTACTCTTCAGAGCTTATTAACATTCATTATCTTTTAGAGAAAAGTGACCGACACATTTTTAATAAAGTTAACTCTATTTCTAATCATCCATTACGATCACTGTTGCCTACGGTTAAGCAGTCCTCTCGAAGGCTTACAAAACAAACCGCCGTATATCCTAAAGTTAATACAGAGCGTTTTAAAGGTAGTTTTGTAAATAGATTAATTTTTAAGTACAACCTAATTTCTTAATTCAAGTCTTGTCCTATTTTATATATCCATGTATGATTTTACGATAGCTTTTAATATTACCTTCTCCACTTACATTTTTGTAACATCTGATATGTACAATATCAATGTATAATAAAGACATATTATTATTATTATTATTATTGATGATCCATAAGCATAGAGCTTTCTGATTGGTTTCTCTGACTGACACTTTATCTTCTGCTGTTTCAGATCATTCCATGTTGACTCATCAATAATATTACAGGTTGCTCCTGAATCAATGAGCACTCCTTTGATTACTGCTCACCAATTTCCAAGTCAACACTATCAGCTCCATCAGCTGTCTTATTCTGCGAAATAGTGAAAGCATACTCGTCCTCACTTTCATTGTCCTCTAAACAATTAATGCTGTTCCTAGCTTTCTTCTTGCTACTCTGTTTCCCAACTTGACTCGAGCTCTTACTCTTAGGTTGACTGTCCTTTTGTTTTGCCTTACAAACTGCGTCGAAGTGCCCTTTCAAATTACATTTCCGGCAAGTTTGTGATCGTGCTTCCTGAGCGACCGCACCGATAACACTTATTTCTCTTGTATTTTTCCTAGTTTGCTACCACAATTATTGTTATTAACACTGTTGACAGCTTCTCCAAAACCACTCTCCCATCTTCTGCGCTTGTATCTCTGACGCTTGCACTGATCTTGCGATTCTCTTCACGTCTGAAAGAACTATACCTTGTCCTTTCTCCAGGAATTTTCTCCTCAAAACCGTCGACTTACATTTGTCAATGACTTGATCTCTTATCTGTTCGCTTTTCTGTTCGCCAAATTCACAGTTCTGTGCCTGTTGGCTAAGCTTAATGATAAACTGATCAACCGTTTCGCTATCCTCTTGTCGCGTTTGCCTGAACAAATGTCTCTCGAATGGGGTGCAAAGTTCGCATCTAGTGTTCGTAATGCAGCCTTGTATTCGTCGTCGTTTTCCTCTCCCTCCGGTACTCCGGGATCAGTTAGCGTCTCGTAAATCTCCTGGACTTCCATTCCAGCACAATGCAGCAGGAGAGCCATTTTCCTACCTGCCTGTTTTATTCCTTTTCCATCAACATAGTATTTTTCGCTTTCCTCCAGCGCCGCCATCTTGGCCCCACGCTGGTTATGTCACCTCGACAATCAAAGTGCGGAATGCCTCCATTGTCACCGTTTGACGCCATAATTCCATCTCAAAATATTTCCAAACCCTTTTCCTTTGTATTTACATCGTTGCCAATGTAGATTCTCGGCTTCTCGCCTTAGTAAACTAAGCTAACACGGACTAACAGACCGAACACACACGCACAGATTGAACTCCAAAACATGTGTCTTTATTCCCATGATTCCATGCGGGAACACCATAGGTACGATTATCTTTCACGAGATCTGTTACATTTACACCAATAACTAAGCCTCCTGGCCTTTTGATAGTTGGTGAAAGAAATGGGAACTAAAATCTTCAGTTGGCAAACTTGCACCGTTCAGTTTGTGGGTTGTTTTAATCTGGAGTTGTGCTTTTACAATGGATTACAACAAGCGATAATTTAATTTAGGAGTTGTTGACGGCTTTACAACATCTACAGCTTTGATGAAAAATAATAACTCTAAGAAACAAAAGGACTCCGTTAGAGGGCTTCGAATGAGTTTTCCGGGTCGACCATTTTTGCTCATTTCGGCTTGGTCGAACGGCAACGAGTGGCTTCTGAAGGCGCCTTGGCGAGCACTCATAATTTATCTAGTGGGAGCTATATGCATTCTATATTTTTAACAAAAGAATTGGGCACCCCCTCGCCAATTAAACATGGTTTAGTGCCCCCCCTCCATTTATAGAATTTCAGTAGTCCCCTCTGCAACTGATATTCATAATTATAATACTAGTTTTGCTACCAACCAAAACTTATACAGGATATTTGGAGCACAGAAAATACATAAATATCTATTGTACAAGTTTGCTTGAGTAGTAAGCGACTGGAATTAATATTAATAGGAAGAAGAATATATTTACAATATTGATACATAGTTATATGGAAACGTTGACAAGATATATATATATATATATATATATATATAATAATCAGAATAAAGGTGAAAGAGAAAAATATGCCCTGAATGGCCGTGGGTTCGAATCCCATTCAGGGCATATTTTTCTCTTTCACCTTTATTCTGATTATTAATATTAGGGACGGGTTTCTTCTCTCTATATACTTAATATATATTTAAAATAAGCTCGTATCCATTCGGATCCTTCTGGCTAAGCAATTCCTAAGTTGGACGTATGTGCCTGTGAATCAATAATGATCCTTAGGTTGAAAGCTTAGTTAAGAAGTTATGGGCTTTCCCGTCCCGAACCCGAAAGAGAAAAAGCCTGGGAAAACTCACGGTACCACAAATAACCAAAGTCGGCTGCGTTTCCAGCGTGGTCGTCCTGATGGTGTAGTGGTTAATACATCGGACTAGTGTACCGAGGCCGTGGGTTCGAATCCCATTCAGGGCATATTTTTCTCTTTCACCTTTATTCTGATTATTAATATTAGGGACGGGTTTCTTCTCTCTATATACTTAATATATATATATATATATATATATACAGCGAAGTGCAAAAACTTTGACCCCCCGCTCCTCAACTATATCAATATATCGGGTGCATTATGGGTAGGAGTAAGTTCATTAACATGCAACTACAGCCAAATATCCGCGCGCGTTTGCAAATCATCACGTGTACAGCGAAGACTTGTGTAGTTGATTTAAATTTCAAGAATTTATCTAGAATACAACACTTTTACTCGGAACAGGCAGGAAAGTTTAAAGCAAAGTAAATGCGCTCTCTATTTTCTGTTTGGACAAATATTTTTGATGATTTTATATTATAAATTAATGTTTACGTTAGCAGAACGTAACGCGGACGGAACTATAATCACTATGCTGAATTTCATCTGCTAAGCAATAATTCAATGCTATTTTTTAAACTGTTTCGCGGAAAATTGAAGAGATTAAAATAGCTTAAAGGTTTACACAATTTCATAAATTTATTGACAACAAATTCATAAAACATTTAATTATTTTGATTAAGAAACGGATAGAAATTAACGTATCCCATATCATTGTCATATTTTATGGTATTAAACGATTCTAAAAAAATTCTAATAAACTCTTAGTTTTTCCTCTTGAAATTCTCTTATCCAGTTTTATTCAAGGTTCGGAGGGATCCAGTTTTTATGGTATAATTTTTTTAGTAAAAGCTTTTATGAAAGGTACGTTCGATAATTCTTGGATTCGCATCGCTGAATGTTCTTATTATTGTTGCACAGTTTTCTTTCATTCTTAAAATGTATTTTGTATGCTATTTAAATCTCATAATTGTGACGAAACTGTTTATTTAGCTTCGTCATTAAACCAAAAACGTTAGCAGCTATGGTTCCATTTAACAACATCACTTTATTGTGAATCCTAGTTTCCTAATTTCGTAGATAACGAGCCGCGACAAACTTTTGAATATTTAATTTTCGAAGTTTCATTTTGTAATTATATTGCAGCTCCAAACAACATCAGTTTTTTTATCAGATTGTGAATTTCGTCTCATCGGGATCAGCTAAAAATAAACATTACACAACAGTTAAAGAAAACGATTCGATGTTCAAACTGTAAGAGGTTTCCTTACGTTACACTATAAAGTGTTTATTTTGCTTTGTCGATACGTTTTCCAACTATAAGCCAGACTCTTGTGCAGTCTGTGCATCCGGTCAGCTCCGGTCAGTACATATGAATCCTTTCATTCTGCTCTTTAAAACGTTATATCAGTCTAATAACACTGATCAGTTCAGTCTTCACAGAAGTAGAAGACAGAGAACGGAATACCTGCGCTGATATCGAGCTGAATTTTTTCATCGCTCTCAGTTTTGGTTTAGAATCACTGACAACAAATGTAGAATGTCAAAGTTTCAAACGAATTGATATTGGCCCTGAACCCACATATCAGGTGTAATAATGTCTCCTCTTCATGGGTTATCTCGATATTTTAGGTCATCATAAGATATCCTAACAGCTTCAGAAATAGCTCTGAATTCACGCTTCGAACCTGAAACTTCGGCATGATCATTTCCCGTTCTCTTTCCGCCGACCATGGATATGTTCTGTTTTGCAAATATTCGATCTAACAGTAAATATATAGAGTGCATTTAAATACTCAGGTTTGTTTAAGCTGTCCTGCCTGTCCCGAGTAAAAATGTTGTATTCTAGATGAAATCTTGAACTTTAAATCAACTGCATAAGTCTTCGCTATGACGATTTGCAAAGCGCGCGGATATCGGCTGTAGTTGCATTTTAATGACTTTATTCCTACCCATAATGCACCCGATATATTGATATAGTTGAGGTGTGGGGGTTCAAAGTTTTTGCACTTCGCTGTATATATATATATATATATATATGCAAATAACATAAATATATTAATTCGATCTTAGTTATTATTCTATATTTACAATTATATACAATAATTTAGGCCTGGTTTTCAAGTAAAAATAAGTTGTATTGTTTTTAAAACTATTGTGTGGGAGGGATTTTATTTCTAACGGTATTTTTTCCCATAATCGTGATGCAAGAGATTTAACTCTTGATAGACCATAATTAGTTCTGGAAGCTGGTCTCATTTATTTTTGTTGTGATAGGGATCAACTAGAAAGCCTATGGCTGCTTTGACCTCTATGCACATTCTTGAAATTCATAACTATTTTATTATTACCGTATATCTCTCTTTTTCTTTCTGCAATTATTTTCTTGTGTAATTATCTTTTAAAAAATAGTGCAAAATAAAATGAACTTGAACTTAAATGATATGCTGTGGAAGACGAAAATGGGGTACACAGGTTCAGTGGTACACAGCTTCCTATGGATTTCTTTAAAATAACGCGAGTATATATTTTCTAATGAGAGACCCGCGAAGGTGTACGGTAACCTTAGTATTTTGATTCGGTAAAGCTTTATTATTCTATAAAAGAACTTTGGAGTTTTTTTTCTGATAGCAATATTTCTGTCAAAAAACAAATATAAGAACGTCTACTGTGAATACTGTGTAAAAGTCTAAAGGCCTTACCGCCTTCCTCCCAACCCGAGCCAATAGGTGCATTACAGGAAAAAAACAATCTTCAAAATTCCCATTTTCATTCAAATTAGTATCATTACAATCGTATGTTTTTGCGAATGTTCAATTTTTGTGAAGAAATGCTTTAAACGTTACAGAGAAAAGGCGGAAAAGTCATTATGACATCATACATAATTGCAAAGGTCTCATAAGGTAGGTATGTGGATGTTTTGGAGGTTTCATCAAATAAATGTACTTCTAAGACAGTGAATAGCTGTAATGTGCATGAATGGACTTATATATATATATTAAAGCAGAATTTGTGTTTAGACATACAATGTCAGAGAAATCTTACTTTTTTAATAACTCGTGAAATATTTATCCTAGAAACTTCAAAACTGTGCCAATCAAAAAATCATCGCTAAATCACTGTGATAACATTCTTTATTTCAAACGCGTATTTAACGGATAACTTGATTTTAAAACATTGAGGTCAATACACGAAACTGTTTTAACCATGAAGGCATAATTTCATTTTAATATTAACCTGTGAAAATTTCTTTAAATTTCAGTGTGACTTTAATTGTTTTTGTGATAGCTTATAAATTTCTGTCACGCTCATCCTTACGGATTTCAAGGTCATTTATTCCCGACATCAATAAATTCAATACATGTCCCTCAACTAGTTTGTTTTAGTGTATCACTCGTAACCACTTACAGTGTAATCACAGCAGCCAGGTCTTGGAAAGTTCCGGGTTCGATTACAGATATGCGGTTGTTTTGTAGCCACCTGCAGAACATAACGTCACACATGTCTATTAGACTGGATTTCTATATAGTCTGTTTTATTCTATTTGTAAATAGAACAAGTTTTGTGCCGTTAGTAGCTAATTCTCGATGAAACATCAAAGACCTAGCTACACTGAAAGACGACACAAAAATATACATAAACTTGGTTAATTACCAAAAACGTAATAGTTGGATTCAGTAAATCTTTATTCGTTAACTATAGAAAATTTGACGTTTTTTAAGAAAATTATATTTCTGGATTCTTTGTACTCTGTTATTAGTTGATTTGTTGAACTATTCCATGTTAGGTCACATCATCTTATAATCGGCGTCAAAACTGCAATCTTAGACAAAATGATTTGGGACACTGGTCGCTTGTAGATTAACCCCCACTCCCTCTTCAATGTTGTTACAGGTACACATTCAATGTGGAAATTCATTCACGGCCAACATTGAAACGGGGGGAGAGATTTGGAAAGCTGCAGTTGTTTTAACATTGCGTGTAGTATTTGTATTGTCATATAATAGTATTTTTTGCTTTTGCCGACAGTCCAATATTTTTGTCCATGCATGACTGTCTGAGAAGCTTCTTGGAGGAAATGGACTGTAGTATCTCGAGATACAGGAGAATTCTAGTCTGACTTGGCATGCTCTTTTATCATTGGAATGTACACCTCGTGAGTTATGCTTAATGACGTCAAAATTACGTCAAGAAGATAAAAACATCTGCAGCATTGAATGAAAATAACTGTGCAGAGCCAAAATGTTTTTAAGTCTTCAAAATAATTAACATTTGCGGCATTGTATGAAAATGACATGCAGTAAATTTCTAAAATGTTCTTTACAATGACGTAAAAAGACTATTTCTCCAGTACTTGGGCTTGTTTTAACGTTTACAACGGTTCACACAACTATACACCCATAACTTCTTCTTCCCTCCAAGGAGATAAAAAGAGTCACGATTTACCACAGGTGAAAGTAAAATGTTAAAAGTTACAAGGGGATCCAATCTCCCGTGCCGTTTTATTTTAGTGATACAAATAATGGCCATAATGATTCGTGAAAGTTAAGATATTAAAGGTATCAATTTAGATGAATATAATGAGATTAAAATATTGCTTTTTGCTGATGATACAACATTTTTCTTGCAAAGTGTGGATTCTTTAAAAAGTGTATTGAAAGTTCTAGACAATTTTCGGCGATACTCTTCGATTACGATTAACCTGGATCAATCTAAAATCGGGTGGATCGGCCCAAGTTCAGCACATTCATATTAAGAATCTTAGGACTTTCAGAAACTAGGAGTTTCGAAGTAACGTGGAAAATCTGAACGACCGATTGTTAGTCATCGTTCAGTTTTACAAGTTGCCACCAGTTAGAATTCAATTACAATACGATTACCACCAGCTGAGTTTAGATTAGCGTAACAGTTGCTTAGCTTTTACAAGTTACCACCGGCTGAGATTCAGTTATATATATATATGCCGACGACACAACAATCAGCTACTCAACTGATTATAGGGCGGCTCCCCAAGCACTCTCTGATGGACTCCAGAAGGATATCAATGAGCTCATAAAGTGGTCAGCAGAAAATAAGATGATTCTCAATGAATCGAAGACAAAATCTATGATTGTCATGGGCAAGCGACTGGACAATAAAATGGAACATTCTGCATTACAGATACAGTTAACCTCCACTGAACTTGAACAAGTAAGCTCGCACAAATTGCTAGGGGTAACGATTGACAATCAGTTGACCTTTGACCAACATGTCGACAAACTCTGCAAGAAACTAGCACAGCGAATTGCTGTACTGCGGAAAATTAGACGTGTTTTACCTTTTGATCAACGGAAACTGTACTATAATGCAATGATCAAACAGATAATGATGTATGCTTCAACCGTGTGGAGCTCCTGCTCTGTAGAGAATATCCAGAACGTCTTCAGACTCCAGAAACGTGCAGCACGTGTAATACTTGGTGCTGATGCACGAGCGAATAGTGTCCAACATTTTAAACAACTAGGATGGGTCCCATATTACCATGAAGCAAAAATAAATAAATCCTTATTAGTATATAAACGGCTGTACGGGGACTGTCAATCGTATATGTCCCAGATGCTGATGCGGAATGCTGATGTTAATGAGAGAACCAGCAGACACGGAAAATTAAACCTAGTCTGTCCCCGATTCAAACGGGAGACAGAGGGAGGGAGGTCGTTCGTAGTGTCGACTACACGTTTCTGGAATACGATCCCAAATGAAATAAAAAGAAAACCGAGTCTACCTAGTTTCAAGAAAGCTATGTTCGAATATTTTATTGCTACTTATCAGGATATAGAACATTTTACTATTTAAATATTAGCTCTGCTTTTGGCGTCACATTTTTACCATTTTTAATATAGATACACTGTACATATAGTTACAATATTGATACGTTTGTCTTTTAGCTTGCTCATAAATTAATGATATTTTGTAATTGTTATTCAGAGTTTTTATATTTTATTATATTAATTGTTGGAGGGCCACTGGTTTTTCAGTTGTAATACTGTTATGTGTCTACCCTATAAAGTTGATTACTATTATTATTACAGTTAGTGTAACCATTACGCAGTCCTTACTCTATAATTTATAGGTGTAGGACAAACCAATGATTTCCCTTCGACATTACGTTATCCTCATGGAAATTACATATCTATTACAAATCGTGCTATGATTCGCTTATGATTGCATCGGTGTTTGATTTCAACTTATTCGTTATTTACGATATGTGTTCATTTTACCTGTAATGATAATGATGTAATTAATTAAGCTGTTAGTATAAATAGAAGTTAGAATCAATTGTAAATCAGAGGCCGTTCAGTGTGAACTGAACAACGACAATAAATTACAGTACAAGTCAGGAATAGTTCGTGTCTCTTGTTTCAAGTCCCGTACTTCGAGCAGGGTTGTTTACGAGCCCAGCCAAGTTGGGTAAGTTCTACCACAGCTAATCCACCCAAAAACCGAAGTTGCACCCTATAGTACAAAACACTTTCGTAACATTATGTCTGTACCAAAATGGGGGTGTGGGACAGCTTTATGAAAGCGGTAGAAATTTCAAATCGGGTTAACCCCCCTGAACTTCATTTGCACGAGTAATAACGCAAAGATTTCATCTAGCTGGGCGAAATTACATAACATAGGCTGGTTTTTATTCCTTTATCTATTGGCTGCATACCAAACATTAACACCTCCAATCCGTGAATTACGAATATACCTTACTCCACCCCCTGGAAATGGTCTACCCATCTGTGTTGGCAAACTGTTTTCCGACTGATGTCATTCATGACAAAACTAATCGGTTTCTAAGATTTTAAGCTATAGATAGAGCTACAGAATTAACTGAAGTTAAACGATTACCCAGGCCCCGCTCGGCTACGAAAAATGCGAGGAAAAAACTTTAACCCCCTGAACGTCATTTGCGCGAATAATTACGCAAATGTGTCATGTAGTTGGGCGAAGTTACATAAGATAGGCTGTTTTTTATTCCTTTGACTATGCGCTACATACCGAACATTAATTAATTAAATAATTAATGATTGTATTATTTCTATGATTATCGTTAGGAATCATTATTATCCTTATCAATATAAAAGTCTATCTACGTATCATATTGTTTTAAGGAGCTAGCGAAATTTGTGGGGTATTCTGCAGTCAGGCCGAATGAAATAAATGTCTTTGTATTGTGTTGATGGTTATGACGATTGTATTCGATATTATGAAACTTTGGTACGGCTGTTAGTGTTTGGAGCCTGTCTGAAAAGTTTCAATGACAAATATTTTTTGGTCACTTTCCGGCTCGAAGAGGTCTGTCCTAAATCGCTAATTAAATTATACAAAGCTCGATTTCCGCCGATCATCGTGATCAGCAAATGCTTCGTGTTTTGTTATGCAGAT
The DNA here is from genome assembly GCA_030867875.1 of Actinernus sp. WN-2022. Lineage (NCBI taxonomy): Eukaryota > Metazoa > Cnidaria > Anthozoa > Actiniaria > Actinernidae > Actinernus > Actinernus sp. WN-2022. The sequence goes on from JAOWCC010000019.1 coordinate 54,686,323, forward strand.
ACCTTTACCAGGAATCAAGGGCATGGCTCCAATAGATGGTTTGCGCTCATTCCCCAGAGATTCAAATGACATGGCGGCCATGTTGAAACTAACGAAGAATCTATTGTTAACTGTACACCAACATGGCGGCGATGACGTAAAGTGCAAAGGGTCCATAAGAAACTTAATTGTGTATCTGACAAGGAATTCTACCTGTCAGTTTCAGGAACTACAATAAAAGTCCTTTGGAATAATATCCTTTTACTAATGGAGCACGGCTAAGTGTCATTCAATATCGCATATCGACACACCCCTGTTGATGACATTGATCCTATTCGCGCCAGTCCATTTCAATGCGAGTATAAATAAGAACACGACTAGCGAACAGGCGCAGTTGATGTCAGATGCGATTCACCTAGGTCCGCAGTCTGTTCTCCACGACCATGGCTCAATTACAAGTCCCACGTGCAGCCCATGGCGGTGCAGTCGAAGAGCAGCGTTCTCTTTTGGGTGAATTCGTTGCTGCACAAGAACTCATGCCTCCGTCCCTCGTCCTGACCCCAATCCTCCTTTCATGCACCAGTCGCCAGCTCAGCTTGGGGTTTTAATCTTTATTTCGAATTTATTCCCTTATTTATTTTCGCTTTCCCCCTCGGTAATTTACCCGGTTCCCAGCCTTTTTCTACTTCCCTTTCCCTGCCAGTTCGGTTTTATGTGCACGTTGGGCTGAGTATAGCCAAGGGCTGAGTAGCCAGTTATAGTTAATTTGTACGTGCTTGGCCTCACCGTATTTGTGAGGTCAAGCACGTACAAATTAACCATAACTGGCTATTCAGCCCAACGTGCATACAAAACGGTACATGGAGAGAAAGGAAATTTTCCAGCAACTGCACAAATCCGTATTTGTGAGGCCAAGCACGTGCAAATTAACAATAACTGGCTACTCAGCCCAACGTGCATACAAAACGGTACAGGGAGAGAAAGGGAATTACCCAGCAACTGCACAAATCCGTTCCCGATTTGTTTCCCGCTAAATTCAAATTCCCAGAACGTCCTTATAGGGTCCTGTCTCTGCGTTCGGAACAGGCGGTTTAAACACCTAATGGGAAATAATTAATAAATGATGCAAAGCTGATTTGTAAGCGGTTTGAATTTTTTTTATATTAGACCAATATTTCGGCTGACACGGCCGACCTTCCTCATGGTTAACGAGTTGCAAATTCAATTATACGAATATCAGACTAAAAAATATGAGAGAAAATATTACAAATGCTGATATACATGTAACGAGAGGGCGTGATAGAAGATCAGAGAATGACGGATATCTGATATACAATGTAAATTAAACATGACGCACGGTTGAAAGAGTAGTACTTCCGTTACATTTCTTCTTTTCTATTTATAATGTTGGGCTCTAGTGCTTGTCTTCTATCGATAAGGTATGTTTCGCGAGTTTTTCGTATACCATCACGATTAGTATTAATGAGTTCTAAAGGAATTAATTGCATGTCATCGGGAGAGTGGTTGTTAGTGAGAAAGTGGTCCGAGACGGCAGAAGGTTTAGACATATTAGTAGACTTGTCAACAGGGCTGCAGTGTTCATTAAAGCGATCTTTAAGGCGACGCTTAGCTTCTCCTATGTATTGTTCATTACAGCGTTTGCATTGAACCATATATATGAGATTTTTAGGATTACAATTAATATGATGTTTGATTGATCTGGTTTCGCCAGTGTAAAGAAAAGTTTAATTAGTTTGGCCATGATTAATATATTTACATGTTAAACAGTTATTGCCACAGCTAAATGAAGATTTTGATATACAAGTTTGTCGTTGCCTCTATCGACCACACTACCGCTTAAAATACCATATTAAAACAAAACAACGGCTTTACTGTAATATAGAAGTCCACATAAATTGATGCATGAGTATAAATCTATGGTCTGGGTCTGGGATAGGGTATACATTTTTGCTTCAAGTCTGGAATAGGGTATGGTAAACGGCATTTTTAGGTCTGGGATAGGGTCAGGGTTTTGAGATCTCAGCGGCACATCCGTACCCAAAAATACCCCCCGGTAGTTTGGATCTGACCAAGATACTGTGTAAGTTTTAAAGCGACGGAAGGCTACAAAAGGTGTAGTTTTAAACACATTTATGCATCGGTTAGATGAGGAAATAATGTTAACGTGTTTGTGGATAATAGAGGGTATGGATGGTAAAGCAGGGTTATATGTTATGACTTGAGGAACTAGGTTAGACTGTGCATTAGTTTGTTTGGGTGTGAGTGCCCGTCCGTCATGTTTCATTTACATTGTACTGATCAGATATCCGTCATTCTCTGGTCTTCTATCACGCCCTCTCGTTACATCAGCATTTGTAATATTATATCTCATATTTATTTCGTCCCATGTTCGTATTATTGAATTTGCAACCGTTTTTATATCTTCACAATTTGTAAACAACTTGTAAACCCTGATGAAGGTTGGCCGTGCCAGCCGAAATATTGGTCTAATATAATAATTTCCAAACCGTACAAATCAGCCTTGCATCACTTATTACTTATACAATCTTGCTGATTACATCCCTCCGAGGAGATTCCGTCCTTCTACTTCGTCTGTTTGGTCCTGGTATATGTTTACCTAATGGGAAGCCTATTGTGTCTTCTAAATCCCCATAAAGTGTTAAATCTAACAGCTATAATCTACCAATTCAGTGATATCACCTAGATAGAAATAATTGCACAGCGGGCATTTTAAACAAAACGCCGGGTTGAGTTAGGAAGTTTTAAATCTGGAAACAGAAGGAACTATAGAATAGCCGGCAACTTTTGAAGACATCTTACCTAAATTAACTGCCACCGCGGTCCGCGGTCCCAAAGTGGTTTTGAGAAGAACAAGTTCAAGTTTGATTTGCACAATACATATATAATACATTTAGGTGAAATACATAAATAAAAGGATATAATAACAGTAATTAAAAAGTGAGAAATGAAACGTTATTATATTTATAGCCAAAGTAGCATAAGCTTTCGAGTTGGCTGCAGCTAAAGTACTCTAATTAAGCCGTGAAACTGAGTGACTGAATAATAACTTTGCTAAGGCATGAAACTGAGTGCTACAGCGGTCCCGAAGTGAGTGAATAATAATTTTGCGAAGGCATGAAAATGAGTGCTACCGCGGTCCGCGGTCTCGAAGTGGCTGAATAATATTTACTGCTAAATTATTCTAACTGACTGCGGACAGAAACATTGTTGATATGAAAAAACGAAGATCAGGTTTCAAGTTTATTAACAAGTATCTATAAATATATTTTACTTAACACACCCGCAGATAGCTTAGCTAATCGAAGCGGGTAGTGCTATACTATTTCTTATTTACATGGAAGATATTTTGCAATAACTATACAAATTTTACAACTAGAAGTATTCATAGATTATTAAAGTGCGTTCCACATGTTTTGGTAAGAGAAAGGACTGGGCTTCCTGTGGTAACACAAAAGACTGAAAGATTGCTGCAATGATGTGGGTGTACATGTAAATAATCCTGATAAAAAATGCTTGTTTTTAACTAATGTGAAAATTTTGAATGTCTTGACTTATAAATTAATATACAAGGGGATGCATATGGGTATAAAACTTTAAATATTTATATTGTGTAACATTAAATCATTGGATGCATGTGGTGCTTATACATGATGTTTATATGGTTATCATTCATTTGAGCATTTGTAGCACATTTTGCTGTGTGGTATACAGTGTAAAGCAATAATCGGAGTTAGTGTAGAACACAATCAACCTTATAGTTAGCTACGGCTATTCAGATGTGTATAAACTGCATTTCAGTTACTAGTATTCACAATATTAAGTACACTCCAGTGTAGAACATAAACTATATATGCATGTGTATAAAGTACACCCCAGTTCCTTCAGAGCATTGAAAATATTTTTCAAGTGAGAACATGGTGGTTGGCTGCAGAATATTGAGTGGCGTTGTTAGTTGCAGAATATTTTATGATCAATGTTGATAGCCGGGTCCGGGCTTTTATCAGCCTCTTATGGTTGTTTCAGGTCCCGTTAGAAATTCAGTGTAGATTAATTGATTAGGGAATTGAACACAGCAATGAACTCATTACTTTGATCATGAATTTCCCTCACCTTGTACTGTGTTGATATTTGAGTTCCTTGCCATATCAAAGTGTCATTATAGATTAACTATTTGCCTGAGTGTAGTGTTAATTTGTATAACCAAGATGCACACATGCATGTGTCACTGATGTGTAGTGTCACAACTCACACAAGATACGGGTGTTTAAAAAACTCAGGCCAGGTACTGTTTGTAGTTTTGGTATCTGTATGTACAGCGAAAAGCAGAATCCAATACAGCGAGGAACCGAATTTTCGATCGCAGATTCACTCTGGCTTTGCTCAATTGTACTTGCGAACCTTTGAAACCTCATTGCATTGGATTGTCGGAAAATAAGGCAAGTAACTTACCGATCGCGAGCAAAACAGAAACCATGCCAGCTGCCATTTTGGTAAAATGAAGAACGGCCATGCCACGAGGCGGTAAATACCTGCGTGCGCATATGTGCCCCTGGGTACGAGATTGCATATTCACAGACATAGTCCAAAAAATGTCGATTGCCTTCCGCCTGGAAACGCACAGGTAGCCCCGCATCACCACAGGGAGCGCCATGCAAGATTAGTATGCGTTCTCCTTCGTCGAACGCAATAAATAAACAAATTTACAATAACTGAATAAATAAGTAAAAATATATAAATAGGAAGAAAACGTTTTGTTGTTGTTATATTTTTGTTTTCATAATGACTGTTTTCGCCGTAAGTGATCAGGAATCCCATATTTTTACACCAATGCGAGAGAAGGATTAACTTTCATGTTTAGTTCTTGAATATTTGAAATAAAATGTTTCTGTTGTTGATAATCTAGTATTATAGGAATGTACCGAGCTTACGCGGTTAAATAAATTTATTATGTAGGAGGAGCCGCGTTATAATTTCATATATTAGGACTGAGAGTGTTTTATAATATAACATATTTATTAGAAACAACGTCACATATACAAATAGATGTGACATTGTAAACCAGCTTAACCAACACTTCGTTAATGTAGGTTCTAATTTGGCAAGCTCATTAGAAACCTCAAACGATAACCCAACTAGAAATATTCACAATTCACCAGCGTCAAGTTTCATAATGTCACCAGTGATGGAAGTACAAGTACTTGAACATTTTCTTGCATTAGATGGAAACAAGGCTTCTATTAATATTCTGAATAATATGATAAAAATGGCAGCTACTGTAATTGCACCAGTTTTCACTTCTATTTACAATGAATCAATTAATACAGGTATTGTTCCTGATATTCTAAAAAAATCGCATGTTACACCAATTTATAAGAGTGGCACAGTAACAGACCCCAATTACTATCGACCTATATCAATAGTATCTCCCTTTATCAAAGTGCTCGAACGGTTAGTGTATGACCAGTTGGAATTATTTCTCGCCAAAAATAAAATTTTCTTTGACTATCAATTTGGATTTAGAAAAGGTTACTCTACGGAGCAGGCGATACTAGAAATTACTGATAGCTTAAAAACTGCAATTGACAATAAAGAAATAACATTTTTTCAAAGCCTTTGACACCGTTAATCATGAAATTATTTTATCTAAATTTACTAAAAATGACTTGTGGGGTACCTCACAGCTCCACTCTTGGGCCACTTCTCTTTACACTTTACATAAATGATATGCCTAACTGTTTAATGAACTATCATTTCGAATATTTGCCGATGATACCAACGTATTTTATTCAAGTACATGTATTAATGATGTGGAAAATGTGATGAATGAAGAACTTAATCAAACTTTTCGTTACTGTGCCACCAACAAACTTTCAATAAACTTAAAAGACTAATTTTATGTTGATAACCTCTTCAAAGAAAAAATCCGAGACATAAGCATTAGAAATATTGAACAAAAAACTCATAAAATATTTAGGTATATACATCGACAATCATATAAGTTGGGAACAACAGATTAAACATGTAAATAACAAAAATGCAAAAAATACTGGAATCCTAAGTAAACGATACTACATTGATTTAAAAATGCTGAAGCAACTTTACTATACACTAATTTATCCATATATCAATTATGGATTGATGAGCTGGGGTAACACCTATACTTCGAAATTGACAAAATTGCGTTTTCGTTTTTTGCGCGAAAAAGAGAGAATGCCACCCCTTATTTTAATCTCCTTGGTATACTTATACTTTTGCATATAAAATTATAAATGAAAAGAGTAAAGTCCCAACAATATTTTGTGAAACTATTAAGATTGCATCAGATCGACACTCCTATAATACAAGATTTGCCGCCAGACAGAACTTTAGCAGACCTAAAGCACGAACAAATTACGGAATACAAACATTTAAATTTATTTCATTACAAATTTGGGAAACCATTGATCTTGGAATTAAACAGTCTAATTCAACCTCTACATTTAGGAAAAAATATACTCAATCTACATAATAATGTTTGACAATAACTCTTTTCATTTATTGAGGCTGAACTTTTTATCCACGTCCGTCCTTCTTTTTTTTCTTTCCTAGCTATGGTAGACGTAGGCAGTGATCAACACGAAAGCTTCTTGCTACTTTGATTACTGCGCACGAATAATTTATTATAGTTTCTTCTCAGTTATGTAAATGTTACTATTGTTATGTTTTTATTTATCTTGTAATTATCTACTACCATGTTAACTAGAAAATGTGCGAATAAACTGAAATCTGAAAAAAACACTGAAATCTGAAGGATATTAGAGGCTAAAAATAATGGTATAGCATGTACTCTATTTGTCGCAAAATACATAAGTCGTAAGACACGTTTTTGTAGAAGTAGGATTTTATTGAGGTGTGTTTGGGCTGCCTGACCACAGATAAATAAGTGAACGGTAAATATTCAGAAGAGTGGGGGGAGGGACAACATGCCTTAATCTAGAGATTATACCTATCGTTTTACTAATTTTGAAAGTAATATAGTCTATGTGTGTATTCCAAGAAAGACTAGAATCTATTAGAACACCAAGGTATTTTATATAGTTCTTTTGTTCAAGGGGTATAGGATGGCTAGATTTATGATCAAAGACTTTAATGTTAGGTTTATGGTCTAGTATCTTTTCATACGGGTGGAATATGATAACATTTGATTATATTAATATTTAATGTTAACTTGTTTGCAAGTAACCAGTCGGAAACATGCGTCTGGTCTTTATTAACAACGTACTCAAGAGATTTCACGTTTTTGTCAGCATAAAGTAGGTTGGTATCGTCAGCAAAAAGAAAAAAAAATGAACTTATCAGAGGAGTTGTGGATATCGTTAATATAAATAAGGAATAACAAAGGACCTAATACGGAACTGTTTGGAACATCACATAATGTTTGTTGTTTAGTTGATATATTAGGGTTTATCTGAGTAGTTTGTGATCGTCCTATGAGATATGAACGAAACCAGTTATTGATGATACCCCTTATTCCGTAATGGTTCAGTTTACTTAATAGTATTGTGTGATTGACAGTATCAAACGCTTTCTGAAGGTCTATGAAGACACCACATGAAAATATTTTTGTATCTATGTTTGTTTGTATTTTATTGACTATGTCTAGTAAAGCGTGTTGTGTGGAATGTTTCTCACGAAACCCATATTGCGTTCAATGCAGTACGTTATTCTTTTCAATAAATATGTTGAGTCTATTATACATCAACTTTTCAAAAATGTTATTAATATTAGAAAGAAGGGAAATTGGCCTGTAGTTTCCCGGTTCGACTTCCTCGTTACTTTTATGTATGGTATCATTTTTGAGTGCTTTAATTTACGAGGATATGTTTCTGTTTATATTGAGAGGTTCATTATTTTTGCAAATGGTACAGATAAAATACTCTTGGCGCATTTTAAAATCCGCGTTGGGAAATAATATAGTCCATGGGCTTTGTTAAAGGGTAACCGAATCAAATAGAAAAGAGCTAGTTGGTGTAGGACCGCTTAAGTATTCTCGAAAATCACGTTTAGAGGGCGGCAGCGTGGACGCGAAATTATTTCCAACTGAAGCAAAATAGCTGTTGAGCACCTCAGGAATCTCGGTTGGATCTTTGGTTATTCCACCATTGTTAGGCCTTTGTATCGCCGTAATCGTGCGTCTATTCTTGCCTTTTTTATCTATCAAACCATTAATCCCTTCCCATGTTTTTTTCATATTATTTAAATTACTGGGGAAAAAATCATGATAATATCGCTTTTTGATTATTCTAGTAGGTAAGAAAATTATATTTCTATATAACTTATATTTATCTTCATAGCCTAAGTATAATAGCTTATTTTATTTTTTTATCGATTTAAGTATACCCTTTGCCGTTATCCATGGTTTTAACAATTGTTTAGGTTTAGATACCGGTTTCAGAGGCGCGTATTTATTAATTATTTTATTGGTTTTGTTATAAAGAGTCGAAAACATTTTATCTACGTTGTTACCTGCGTTTTCATATTGCTTTTCGAAGTTAATTTCCACAAGATCATTATTGAATCTGGTAGGAGAAAAATGAGAGAAATCGCGATATTTGTTTTGCAATGCCTTATCGGCTAATTTATGTTCACAAGATGGGACTATGCAAAATTGAGAATAATGGTCACTGATATCTGACACAATGTTCCCACTGATTTCCCATGTTATTTACGTCGTTCATTAAATTATTGTCAATAAGTGTTGCCGAATTGTTATATACTCTAGTAGGCTTGTCGATTGTCGGAATGAATCCGTAGCTTTGAAAAGAGAGTAAGAAATTGTGGGCATATTTACAAGTTTCAAAACGAAGGAGGTTTATGTTGAAGTCAGCGAGTATGTAAGTTGGTCTGTTGTTCGAGGTATTAAATTTCTCAAGGGTCGTGTCAAAGTAATTTTGGAAACTCTCTGGAGAGTTGTGCTGCCTATAAATAACACAGCAAATGATGTTTCCTTTGTCTGAAAATTAAATGTCAACCCAAAGAGCCTGAAACGCCTCATTATAACTCTTTTCAATTACTCAGTATCTTAGACTGTTATCAATGTACATTCCAATTCCCCCAGCGGACAGAGGTGTCGGAACATATTCAAAATTATATCCAGGAATGTTTGGGTTGAAGTCAAAAATAGATGTGTTTGTTATTCTGGTCTCGTTTACGCCGATTATGCTAACATGGTTATCTAGTTCCTGTAAAAAGTGATTTTGAAAATCATCAAGATTTCGTTTCAAGCTCCTTACGTTGTTATGCAAAAGAGAGAGGCAAGAATCCGAGAAGTCATTAGTATTTTCAAGTTGAGAAAAACTATGTGGTGAGAAATAATTACTTCGAATCTGTAAAAAAGGAGAATTACAGTCTGGGTTTATATCAGAGTTCGTATTTAAACTAAATAGGTCTAAGTCGTAAATGGTAGATAATTTGTCCAAATACTTTTTTGTAGGTAGTTTGGTATTTATGTTATTATTAAATTGACCAATTAACTCCGTAATAGGGTAATACGCGGAACAAAGACTTACTAATAATTCTACTATTTTCACGAGTACGTACTTTGAACTTTACGTTGGCACAAAATAAAGTCAGCTATTATAACTAACATTGTACTGCCCAGTTTTATACTTATTCCTAGTTCATTGAATATTCATTATCCCTCATGTGAGGTCACAGCGCGACTGGGACCCTGCTACAAAATGCGTCATCGACATTGATTATAATAGTTGTAGCTGAATGTCTACTTGTCACAATTAAGCACTACCTACGTGCGTTTGCCAGCAACACTCGGATGTTCAGTATTTTTATTCTAGAGAATTTTATCAAGTAAATTACTTATATAGATTATATATTAGGATTTTATATATATAAATAGATATTATTAGCTGGATTTCTGTTGTGGCAATACCTGTAAATTAGCTCTTTACAGCTAAGTGTATCTGATCACGTTAAATAAAATTGTATTGTATTGTATTGGCATTATATTGCTGGTTTTCACTTGACGTCATAGCCGCCATGTTGGTGCCCTTAAACAATAGATTCCTCGTTAGCTTCTTTTGTTGGGGCACAAACATGGCCGCCATGCTCTTTGTCATTTGAATCTCTGGGGATTGAGTGAAAACCAGCAATAAGATATCATTAAGTATGCACATGTGTCAGTTTGCCAAAGTTGCAACGGATCTACAAGTCTTCAAGATGTCTGCTACGCGCCCTGCCGCCCCGGAATCGGAGTCTCTCCAAGCAGCAATTTCTAATATCTCGCCACAAGGGTTACTCCTGCAGTGGCCCGTGTCTCCAATATTCCGGGGAATCCAGCACCTAGCAGTTCAACAGCTAGTCATGTGACTGGTGGCCCTTCGCCTGGCTCTTCGAGTGCGAATTCTAGCTGTTCAAATTTCGAACCCGCAAACACTACTTCGGGCACCGAGATATTGCAAGATGAGCCAAAGAAACTTGAGGTTGTTTTTTCTTTCTACATGTATGTGTTTTAATAACGGTCCGGTGTAGTTGGAACTTATTGCTCGCTACCTCGTGAGACGTAATTTACGCGTCCTTGTTGTGGATTCCCGCCAAATCTCTGTCTTCCATTATGGTTCTTTGTTCTCAATGAGTGGGAGTTGTCCTGTTAACGCGTAATTAACACTAGCGTCTTTGCAGTTTAGTGCTATAAACATAAACATTTAGTGCATTTTTCTTTTCGTAGTTGTAATTAAGCATCATTGAATGTATCATGGTTACCAGTGGATTTTTCCTTCGACGGGAAAATAATATAAAATGATTATAACAACGTGCGTTATTTAAATTATTATCATGACGAGAGAAGCGATTTCTTTTGCTTCTCGGTAACGTTGGGAATTACGGAGCAGCTAAATGAAACAGGATCAGTTCAAAAACAATTACATCGCCCTATTTAATAGTTAAATAAAGCACAAACGAGTTGAAATTGGATTAGGTACTAGATCCCCTCAGTAACGCCTTAGATTAATCTGTCATCTCTCCATGCAGAGGCGCAGTGAACAACGCCAGCGCGCGGAGTAGATAAGCTGGGAACAACCTACCAATCAGAAGAGTTTTAGGTGAAAATGTCCATAATCATCAATAAATTATTCAGAAATCCAGATGTCCGCGAAAACAATAGCATTCTGTGCGATGCCCTGTCATCCTGTAAGCCCTCAACAACAACTTTATTATAATACTCAGACTCACGTATAAGTAGACACATCAACAATAATAGTGACAACGATAGGAGTATTAGGGTACCTGAAATAACCATTAACAGTTAATCTAGATCAGGTACCCAGAATATAGGTCAGGTACACTGTAATCCCTCTTAGCCCTGTCATCCTGTAAGCCTTGTCGGTCATCCCTGTAAGCCCTGTGAGCTCTGTGGGCCCTGTCATACCTTAAAGACCCTTTAGCACGCCCCGTGATACTTTGCGCGAGACCCGTGTTTTTGTTTTGATTTCGTGTTCACTGACTGTGACGAGCGCCTAACTCAACAACCGTCGTCAAAATTCTATGGACCTCTAGAAAACTTTATATAAACGGAAATAATGGCTAGTTTAAGAAAGCCCTAAAATCGATTCAGCGTTGAAAGCTGAGACTTATTCATTAATCAAACATCCACAAAGGTAGAACTTGGAAGAGAACTTGATGCAGGACGTTATTTAATTATTCAGCGCGTTCTAGGATTTTAAAACTGATGCACGAACACTTCTTACATGCATTTCATATCAGATTATAGAGCACAAACAGTTCGATTATTGATCAAATACACATCTAACTAATAATCTAGATGAAGAATAAGTCAAGCAACAACATACAGCAATAGAAAATCAGTAGCAGCAATAACTTTATTTGTTCGCTGAGGAGAATATTGTACTGACCGATCGCTACAAAGTATTTGCGTTGACTTCGGTTTGAACACTTACAAGCTACTAAATATCGGAATACAACGGAGGAATGGCAAAGTATTCATTGAGTTTATCCACTGAAATACACGCAACTAGAAAACTGAACCACAAATATCATACCGTTGGAGAATCGACAGTCCTTTGAACAGCCAGAGTCATCCGCTCGGCATCCGCTAAGCCGCCGGCTATTTACAAATGTACTCAGAAATGCAAGAATGCAGAGTACTCTCCAAACTCACCGCAGTTGCTTGTGTTTCCCTAACTGGAAGATCGGAGAATTATCGGCGAATGATCTTCTTACCTTCGTTTTAGGAAGGAAGACAGACCGTGACAATGTTCTCGGCGGTTGTTCTTCGCTGGTGCCATCTCGGATTTGCTAGGCCGTTGGATGTCACACAAAATCTGTCAGCAAATTTTGGTTCAATATTTAAAAGAATGCCCTAAATAAGTTCTTAAGAAGAGTATTCATCGTATGTGCGTATATAATAGTAACTATCAGCGGTAACAACGACGATGCAAGCAGATTCTTTACATGTACACATTGCCGGTCACAGAACTGAATTTCGTGGTCCACGAAACTACTTGTTTCGCGCAAAGCATCACGGGGCGTGCTAAAGGGTCTTTAACGGCCATGAGCCAAAGGATGGAATCGTTCTCTACGGTAATTTGATGCTGTTTGCATAGTAACATAGGTGTAATCCCTGTTGGGGCTTACAGTAAAGCTCACACTCAAAGCTCATTCTTTTATTTTGACTGGTATAAATCTAGTTTATGAAAACGAATAAGGATCGGGGTCAGGAAGATCAATGGAAGCATTGACGTTAATTACCAAGAGATTTTGTTGAGGAAATTCTCGTGGCACGACTATTATTGCGATATGATTTTGAATAGCGTTGAAAAGAAGTCGCTAGAAGTGGCTGCCCACATTTTGCAAATTATTTCCGAGTCATGGTGATTTTCTGTCTACTTTCACCACCCGCCTAAATGTTGTGGTTTGGGACGCAATCGTTTAATCAAATATTAGGACGATACCTAAGGGAAGGGGAAGTGTCTCAACAACTGTGTCTTAGATTGTAACAAATCGGTTATTAAGTACAAAGCTTTTGGGGTTTAGCTGCTTGATTGCTGTCCATTATAGGCTGTGACAGAATCTATCTATCGATTTATTTCAAATTATCCTTTTATTTATGTAATAGCTGTGTCCCGGGAAAGGGGGGACTCCCATACTGAAGTGACATGGATGCTCGGCCGTACCATTTAGTGGGTGTATGGATAGACGCTAATTATGCTAATTATGCAATCCAACCCAACGCTTGAGCTCGTGGGGCACGCTTTGACAACGGATAAACAAAAGCAACTTCCCAAAGTGGGACTAAAATCACAGCTTTTTAGAGTCCTTGATGGCTCTGATCTGATCATCCATTTTCAATCCAAGATGGCCGACAACAAGATATATTTTGAGGGTTCCAGAAGAAAGTTTGTGAATACTTACCTACGAAATACATTTTTCTCAGAATGATTGTGTAAGGTCAAATTCTTATAGCCTAATTATCATGTATCTATTTATCTCATCGTATGCATTCTTCTCTTGGAATTTTGTTTGTTCAATCCTTTATCCTTCAAATCCATAGCAAACTGTAGCAGTCACTTATAAATTAGCATTTTCAGTTTTCGCAATTGAATCATTATGTTACCGTGGCCATTAACGTGCACAAGATGTAGGAATCTCGCTAAGTGCTATGCGAGCTAAGGACATTTCTGATTTCACTGTATTACATTTATCATTACATTGAACATGTTTTCATTTATTTATTTTCTTTGACTAGAAAACCTATGTATATCTGTACTGTGTACAAGACATCGAGTAAGAAGTGTTGAGGACAAGTAAAATGTACCGGCTCTTACAGCTTTTATGATATTCCTACGAAACCACTCATGAAGACTTCATAAACTGTAACGAATAATCGTGTGGTTGGAAATCACAGAAATCATTTTTGGTACGGCGTTGTTAATATTTATAGGCCTACTCTGGGTCCTTAGGTCGCCGCGATGAAGTGCGACATTGAGCGACTTAAGGCGACATAAGCAATTTTTTACAAAAAACAATGAAATTTTAGGCAACACTGCGCGTTATAAAGCGACATTGGGCATTATAAGGCGACATTAGGCAATATAAAGCGACATTGGGTGATAGAAGGCGATGTTGGGCGACATTAGTTTGTAAAATCAGGTGACAGTGTGGCTTTTACCATGTCACATAATATATAAGGTGACATTCATTGACCATACATTGTACTGTATATCTAAAGTAATACTACTATATATGAGTTTTTGATTGAAAGCATTTCAAGTAGAAATATTAATTTTAATCAAAAATGCCAGTATGCATGTTTTCCATATAAAATTTAAATAAAATAAACATGAACAAGTACATATTGACTACATGTATAACACATCAACTAATGTGTGTAATATTTTAACCCATGGTAACATGCAGCATATTTGAGATATTAAGATATTAAATTTCAAATGTATTAACTTGACCAATTGGCTTAGTGACTCATTTGTTTTTACTTTAAATGCTCCCATGAATGGCTCTCTAATAGAGCGGTTTTCAATTGAGTGTCGAAATCAATAAGTAATTGGTTTGGTTTTGTGTTTGCTTATATTTTCTATTGGCTGTGAGAAATGTTTTGTAATTAATTATCAGCCAATCAAGTTCTAAACTAAAACCAAATGCAATCACGCCGTCTAGTGAGAGTTATCCACGATTGCATTTACTTTTCCTCGTGACTGGTTCTTGAAAGTAAAACCAATCATGAATTACTTCAGTTCCTGATTGGTTCATTGCATTTTCACTTGCTCCTGTGATTGGCTCTGTAAGTACTTTGGTTTTAGTTTTATGACACTCAATTGAAAACTGCTCTAAAAAAATATTAAATTGGTTTTGGTTTTAGAGCAGTTTTCAGCCGAGTGTCATAAAACCAGAAAACATCAATGAACCAATCACAAACATGGGGCATTTGCGTAGCTCGCCACATATGTTGGAACAGGGGTGGCAGGTGTGGAATAACAACTAAGATATTGTATAAGAATATTAAGTCTTAAGATTCTTTAGAGAGACAAAAATAAAGCTTGAGAGTTGAGTACTATGAAGGTATGCATTTATTGTTGTAATAATTTAATATGTATGTGTACCGATAAAAAACCGCTTATAAATTTGAGTTTAGATAGGCTTCAAAGCCAAAGGAAAAGACACAAATTTATACAATGTAGCTTTATTTATATATTTAAGCTTCTTATATCTTGTAAAATTAAGAAAGGATGCGTTTGCTTTGTTTACACTTAAGTTTAAGTCTTAACTTACAGACACGGATTTACAAATTTAAAATAAGAACAAATGACATAACAAGTTACACACAGAAGTTGGAATTGTTACCTTCATTTGTGTCATGGAAAAAACCAGAAACGTTTGTGCAAAAGTCGTACAAATTCCCAACGCCTCCATAAACGTTTGTGCAAAAGTCGTACAAATTCCCAACGCCGCCAAAAACGTAAACATTTGTGCAAAAGTCGTCCAAATTCCCAACGCCGCCATAAACGTGTGTGCAAAAGTCGTACAAATTCCCAACGCCGCCATAAACGTAAACATTTGTGCAAAAGTCGAAATTCCCAACGCCGCCATCTTGATCTTGGTGAGTCAGCACTTTGCTTTATAAACCAGTTCAGCGGTCGACTTCCACTAAAATGGTAGGTACTTCATATATGGTCTATTATATGTCTTCTATCGGTGCAAGAGAATAATAAATTATGTGCAATACGAAGTTTAGCATATAATTGTATTCTGTGCGTTTTGGAATCCGCCCAAGTGTACACGTGTTGTTTGGTATGTCAATTAGTATTATTCGTTGTAGCGTGTTATGTTAAGCTAGTTGCGTAATAGCTTTGTTTAAGGAGTATATACGCAGGTAATTAGAGTTAATAGTTCGTTCTCTCGGTCGCGTGTCCAGCACTTCTACAGTTTACTTTATAAAAGTCTAATTAATTAAATAAATTTTCTTTTTCTTCATTTCTGTGCTGGGATTACGGTCATTTGATAAGGAATTGTCCGTCAGTTATCGCAACTTCCAACGCCTCTAACCGTCCGCCAGCCCGGGCGTGACAACTAATAGAAAGCAATACTTTCAGTGTTGATGCAGATATTGTTGATACCGATGAGTATCCTTTAATCGTTGATTATCAACTAAGTAAAGGGGTTGAGTTTGTAGAAGGTTCTACCAGCGTGAAAGATCGCCTGAAACAGTGTTATGACTATTGGAAATCTGCTATCGATGCCCCCAAGTTTGTATTAGATATTATATTCGAAGGTTATAAGTTACCTTTTACTGAATTTCAACGGCGATGTTATCTATGGAACAATCGCTCTTCCAGGGATCATTCCCAGTTTGTAGAAGAAGCTATTGTTAAGTTGTTATTGAACGATTGTGTGCAAGAGCATTTGGAGCCACCCTATTGCGTGAACCCATTAACAGTTGTCGAAGGAAAGAAGCTAAGGCTTGTTATCGACCTCCGAAACGTCAATTCCTGTCTTTACAACCATTTGTTTAAGTACGAAGATTTACGCTGCCTTTCTAAGGTATTTGAGCTCAACTACTGGTTCTTCACGTGGGACCTCGAATCTGGATACCATCATGTAGATATTTATAGCGGTCACCACCAATACTTGGGCTTCGCCTGGCCTTTCGACGGCAGAACTCGCTATTTCACATTTATGGTTCTTCCATTCGGTTTGAGTACTGCTTGTTTTTGTTTTACCAAATTATTGCGTCCTTTGGTAAAGCGTTGGCGTTTAATGAGTCACACCTGCTTCGTTTATTTAGACGACGGGACATCCTGACAGATTGTCGCCACGTGCGGCTAGTTTAATACATCAGAAAGACTTGAAGTTAAGTGGATTGAAAATGAACGCGAAGAAATCGTTCTGGGAGCCTATGCAAGTTGGCGAATGGCTTGGTTTTATTATCGACACTATGAGAATGCAGTTTCGTGTTCCTACCAGGAAAATTATTAAGCTGCAAAGTAGGCTGGATGTTATGATAGCTTCGGGCAGTACGACCTTCAGAGAACTCGCGGCAGTTGCCGGTTTCATCAGTTCGTTGTATTTAGCAGTCGGTCCGATTTCTAGGTTATTTACGAGGCAAATACATTTTACTATTCAATCAAGATCGCTTTGGGATTGTACATTTCCTCTTTCTATGCCCTTGACGGAAGAGTTACGATTCTGGTATGTCAACATAGAAGCCTTTAACGGCTATGGTATAGCATCGAAGTTTTCTTCAGGGGCTGTTATTTATTGCGATGCTAGTGATTACGCTTATGGCGGTTTCTGTGTTAAGTTAAATGAGCACCCGGCCAGCGGTATGTTTAACGAATTCGAAAGCCGTCAGAGTTTAACATACAGGGAACTGAAGGCCATTTACTACGTCCTTAAGGCTCATATCGCATCACTCACACACAAGAAAGTGGTTTTTTTTTACTGATAATGAAAACGCATCCAGAATTGTTTCGATCGGTAGTCCTAAGCAGCAGCTCCAATCATTAGCGACAGATATATTCCGGTTATGTTTGGAAAAACGACATGCAAATAGATGCGCAGTGGATACCTCGCGATGCAAACCAGAGAGCAGATATTTTGAGCCGCTTCATAGACAAAGATGTTTGGTCATTGAATCCAGATATTTTTGCCCAGTTAGATAACAGATGGGGTCCGCATACTTTTGATCGGTTTGCCTCTCACTACAATGCACAAGTACAGAGATTTAATTCTAGATTTCTATCGCCTGATTGTGATTCAGTTGACGGTTTGTCACAAGATTGGAAAGGTGAAACTAACTGGCTTTGTCCCCCTGTCGCAATGATAGTTGATGTAATCAAGCATGCACAGTCCTGTCTTGCGGTCGGCTCTCTTATCGTGCCTGAATGGCCATCAGCTTTCTTCTGGCCTTTATTAAAGCCTAGTCCTTCGAAATTTGCTTCATTTATTAAAGAAGTTGTATGCTTGCCTAAGAGGTCTGACTTAATCATTCCTGGTCCAGGTCAGAACGTGTATTATCACAGCAAGGCCTCGGTTGCCCGAAATTCAACATGCTGGGGTTACGTATAGATTTCAGGTTAGCAATCTCGATCATGACTCACTTTATTTACTTTTTGGGGATTAAGTGATTATTAGGTATGCCACAGAATAAGTACCATATTAGTTGAGGTACACAATACAGCGAGATATACCTGAGAGGAAGTACCTTAAGCTATTATTCAAGGTAAAAATATCCAAGATGGCGGCCAATAAGGCTCGCAAAGGGCTATGGGTTTTATAAGTTCTAGTTTCCCGGGAAATGGGTCGACTTAAAGAGAGGATTTAGGAAGCATGGGTACTAGACCGTAGTTAATGGCGCCGAGGTTTCTTGTGAATTTGTTGCTGTTTGAAGTCATGTTATTTGCAGAAAATGACAATCTCACTCATGGTGGTTACTACTCCAAGTAAGCATTTATATTTTTATATTTTATGTTATTCAAACCTTCAGGTTGAATTCTGAAGCCATGCGATTTTAGCCCGAGGCATCCTCTCTTAAAATATGTATTTATTCATGTGATTCACCTTTGTTTGAAAAAAAATTCCATAGCGTTCTGGCGGAACCCGAGATTAGGAAGAAACCTCTATGCGCCTACAACAGAGAAAATAAGAAGCAAGAAGGATCCCTTATCAAAGAAAAACTTGAACTAGATGCGAACCTCATACAGCTCAAAGGCCAGGTAGAAGAGAAGCATCAAGAGCTGAAGAAAGCCAATAATGAGGTACACTTACTCGAAGAACGACTCAGAAGAAGACAGCGAAAGGTTAGTAAATTAGCTGAAAATTGTGTAATTCGAATATACAGTAAACATACAAGAGTAAGAAATATTCCCTTTTGATTCAGTCTTAATTAAACCTATTAGTAATTAAAGATTTAGTGGCTTATTGAACAGAAGTTTCAGATTTTTTTAGTTCCAGCTACTAGGTCTTAAATATAATTCTATATAATTTCCCTACAGTTAATTATTTAGATGTTGCTCTGAATGGAATTATCTAAAAATATAAGCTTAAATTGTAATGTGGCTGGTTTTAGGCTGTAGTTATTGTTAATGCAAATAAGGTAAAGTAGATATTTTTTAGGCACAGACAAATTAAGTAGATATTTTTATGTTGTAGGTATATTATGTTTTGGTTTGCACTTGAACATACACAATAAACACTCTTTCTCGCAGGGTAATCAATAGTGTGATTCCTGAATTGTAATTGGGTTAATTACTGATTACACACAGGCTGCTGAGCTTGCAAATGTGAATGAGGGAGATGAGAATCAAGTGTTACCAAAAGTTGCAAGGGCACCAAATGTAACAAGAAAATTAGAAAATGAGTCAAGTGATAAATTAGAACTTTCAATGGCACAGTCACTTAGAAGGAGGAAAAAGTCTTTGGCTTCACTGAGAAGGATACACTGTTCAGGAACCACTAAAAGACATGAACAAAGGCCAGTCTTTGATGGTTTATGGACTACTTTGGTTGGTACAGCTTCAAAGCAAGAAATATCAAACTACATTTCTCATTCAGAGATATGTACCAATCACGTGTTGCCAAGAATTGTAAATAGTAAAGTTAAGATGTACGAAACCAGTAAGGCAAATCAGGTTCGAAGCATACGTGTGTTGTATGAAGGAGGACTAATGAGCAAGAGAAAGTACACCAGCATAAGAAACTGTACTGCTGTTGTTGAAGAGGCCAAAACTGTTAGGAAAAATGTAAAGACCGAGTTCATGAAGGGGTGTGAGATTCCAAGGATTGTTGCTTACAAGAGTCTTATGAAAATAGTCAATAGCATTGACATTGGAGAAGTGTTTGATTTTGAAACCCTTGCTGCAAAACTGTCTGTTACTCCTGCACCAGGTGTCTATAGATCTTTAAAGTCATTCCTGTTAAGACTTGCAGATCGCTATTTATTTCTTCATGAAAAGGAACCTTGCGTTCACTGGTTTGATGATGAGGCAAGGGTATTTCGAGTGGCTTTAGGAGCAGATGACGCACCATTTGGGAAAGATGAAACTGCAACAGGTAATATATCACTGACAATATATACAATGTAGTCTATTAACTTTTAAATTATGTGGTGCTGTTGTTTCTCAGAGTTATGGAAACCCAACAATAAATAGGAATTAAATAAAGAAAAGGTCAAGCAAGGACAAAAACTAAATAAATATACATGTATAAATATAAAATAAATAGTTTAAATATTAAAATATTAAATAAAGAGAACTTGACCACCCCTTTCTTTCTCCGCTCTTCTAAGATTTAACAGAGATAAGTATATATCATTATTAGAAAAATCAAAACCTCTCAATTGCTCACTTCAGCATTTTATTTTCGTTTTGTTTTTCACATAATTTTTCAATTTTCTTGGTTTCATTGAGTTAGCTAGTTAAGAAAATTATAAATCCAGGGCCATTAGGCCATTCAAAATAATTAAAATAACAACACGAATATTAAATTTTGATTTTGATTTCCCTGGTATTGATGGTTTGCACCTGACGTCATGGCAGCCATGTTGGTGGTAGTTTACAATAGATTCCTCATTAGGTTATTTTGTTAGTGGCACCAACATGGCCGCCATGCCTTTGTTATTTGAATCTCTGGGGATTGATTGCAAACCAAGAATTTTATTTCATGATAAAAAAAATTGAAGAAAAATTTAGAATGTGATAGTCACTTGTGTCGTTTTTGCACACAGCCCTTCAATTGAAATCGGCAAAATTAGCATGCCTTTCTGGCGCGACTACTGAAACCAGGGCCTCTTAAAGACAACGAGAACCAATCACATTGCAGAACAAAAACTGACAAAGTTACTTGGTCCAATCAGTGTTGGTTACAAGACAATAGCATTTTGACTTGCTCAAGCTTTGATCCAATAATACAAAAGGCAAATTTGGACATCATAATGAGGAAAATTGCATGGGATATGCTAGGATATATACTTTTGAATAGTTTTGCAATGTGTTTAGTTCTTGTTGTCTGAGTGGCCCTGGTTTCAGTAGTTGCACTGTAACTGTAATTTACTCTTAGCCTTCTTTAGGGAAGCTCATTCCTGTTTAGGCTGTCCCTTGGCACATTACATGTGCCTGTATTTTTGTTCTGTTAAAAAAAAAAAAATTAGTCATTAAAAACATGATTATTTATCCTTGGATTTAACCCAATTCTGTAATCTGTGTAAAGTGACTATAACTGGGTATTTTTTTCCTGAGACTGATGGCATCCAAAATCCCAAGAAACAGACTTTCATTCTCCACAAATTGAGAAAATGAAGAGTGAAATGATTTTGTCTGAATCTTGTCCAGTGTGTTATTTGCTATCCTGTTGCCTATGGTATCGTACTGAGTTGACTCCCCGTTTATTGAGGATGTATATTATAATCCATCTTGGAATGCAGGGATGGACAATCCACCACCAATAACGGTGATATTAGGAGCTAACGTTGAAGGTATGAAACTGATTATACAAAAGACTGTAGGAGCCCTGAAAAGTAACAATAATTTATTGCAGAATACATTAAATAATTCTCAACTACGACTACTCATGAAAGCTGTGTTTAGTAGTATGTGTATAAAGTGTTCCCATCTTAAACACTGATCAGGGAGGCAAATCAAAAACCAGCAAAAAGGATATAATAACAGATACAATTTCCTAAATTCCAATTCGATCTGTGGATTAGCTGGCTCCTGACTTTGATCAGCCCCTATGGTTGTTTCAGGTCTTCTTAAAAAAATTCAGAGTTTTTTTACATTTCTTGACTTAAGATAGATAGATAGACACCTTTATTTCAACAGGGTAATTCTTTCAGTTACAAAATGTTACTGTTATCAATAGGAGCCCTGTTTTAAAATATTGAAATGGTAGATAAAACTAATGTTAATACTAAGATATAAATACAAACTATTAACTACTCATATATGCTAATTGATCACTAAATTGACTATATAAAACTAACATATCTAAAAAACTGCGCTTCGCGATTTCTGTTCTTACTCTAGGCAAATGCAAGAGATGGCTTTGTCTAGTTTCGCGCTGTGAAACACTGCTATTAAATGTAAAATAATTCATAAAAAATTGCGGACAGCGACCACTTATACATTTCTTTACTAGGTTGAAAATGTGATGCTCACGCCTACGGGAAAGAGTTCCCCACTTCAAGGAGTCCATTGCACTGTCACTATCAAAACATTTACAGACTATGCGTGCCGCGCGTCTTTGTAGCCTTTCTAGATATTGACTATTCATCTCTCCACAACAATGGTATACGGTGTCGCAATAATCCAGACTAGGACGAATAAATGCTATATAAGCAATATTTGAACAATGCGCTGTTAAGTTATGCCTAATACGCCCTAACATTCCTACCCTTTTTTCCAGCCTTAGCCAGTATATACTTTACATGGGCATTCCAGCTAACATGTTGATCGAATACGACACCTAAATATCTAAATTCAAAGACACGCTTAATGGTATGCCCATTGATTTGAATATCGAAATTATCTACATTGTTCAGTTTTGCATAAGTTCCAAATAGCATAGTCTCAGTCTTGGTAACATTCAGGAAAAGGCCATTTTCCCTTAGCCAAGAGTCGATGACCTCCATTTCATCATTAAGCTTCTTCACAATTGTTAAAACATCTGAATCAGAGAAAAACAATACAGTGTCATCTGCATAAAGCAGAATGTTACAATGATGGATTACATCTGGGAGGTCATTAACATGCAGTACAAATAGCAGCGGGCCCAGGATTGACCTCTGGGGAACGCCGACAGTCACGTGTTCATTGTGTGAGAGAGTACCATGAAAGCTTACAACCTGGGACCGACCAGATAAATAGTCATCAAACCAATTGTTCTCGTGACCAGTGACACCAAGGGCTGATAGCTTGTTGAGCAGGATCGAATGATCAACCATGTCGAACGCCTTTCGTAAATCCACAAATACCGCACCTGTTAATTGGCCCTGGTCAATGTTGCGGCGGATAGTATCAGCAAAGGAAACGGCGGCAAACTCGGTGGAATGTCCTTTTCTGAAACCACACTGATACGGACTCAGCAGGCTGTGTTCTTGCAGATAATGAACCAACTGAATATGAACCACCCTTTCAAGTAGTTTGGAGACTGTAGGTAAAATCGAGATGGGGCGATAGTTGTCCATATCACTAGTATTGCCTTTCTTAAACAAGGGAATGACACGCGCTGCTTTCCAGTCCGCTGGGAATTTGCCTGGGATAAGGAAGCATTAATGATATTTGTTAAAGGCCTTGCCAAAATATCAGCTGTAATAAGGCTGTTGAAGTTATGATTAAGCTATGTACAACTGGGTACATGCTCAGTATTGTCTTTTCAGGTTATTGATGAATTGACTGTGTTAACACCTCGATGATCTCTATGTGATGGATAAACTTTATCCAATCTGGAAAGTAGGGCTTGTCTGTTATTAGTATATTAAAATATTTTCCAGAATATTTTTCCAGGATTTTTGATTTCAAGTATGCTTTTCTAGGACAGCAAATATAACTCCATAACATTATGATTAAAGCCAGAAGCAAAACTTATGTCTCTATCAATTCCAAGCCCGCCCATGCCCCCCCCCCCCCCCCCGGGGGCATTTGTGGGGATTTTGTCATTTTAGAATCAGAACGTTGCAAATGCCCCACCGTGGGGCCAGCTAAGTTATGCAAATGCCCCACCCCGTGGCAAGTATAGCGAACGCGCCAAATTTCTTCGCCGTTTCAAAGCCACATTTCACCGCTTTTCTTTATTAAAGTAATGCAGTACTCACCTTCAAACACTTTCGTAAGTGCCCCCAAATCCCACATTCACTAGCCAGTTCCCAACAAACCGCACACTTCACCCCGAACCTAAGAAATTCCTAACGTCATGTTCACGGATGACTTTTCCGCCGCCATGTTGATCGATGAAGCAAGCACGTGTTGATCAGTTAAGCAAAACAAAATCAAACACAGGGGAGGGGTGGGATATTTTTTTGACAAATGCCCCGGACCGGGCTGACGCAAAACAAATGCCCCCACCCCAGGGACAGATAGGTTGTCAAATGCCCCATCTTGCCAGGGGGGGGGGGGGGGGGAATGGGCGGGCTTGGAATTGATAGAGACATTATGATAATTTGTTGTAATAATGTGATCACGTCAAAGAATGAAATTTCAATTTTAGTCCCTTTTGAGATATGCAACTGGATAACCTATTCTGACTCTACAAGGTTATATATAGTCATCAATTATTCATATTACAATATTGACAAAGTAGTAATAAAAATAAAGTACAACATAGATTATACATATGTGAGAAAAAAGTCTTACAAGAAAATAGCAATACTAGTGCATTTTTAAAGATGGATGAAAAATTGATATATGAAAGCTTCAAGAGCAATGTGTACAGTGTACAATATATGTTTAGTAAAGTCTTGTATAAATTTGTTGCTCAAAACATCAATTTTGAGTAGGCAAAAAATTCAAGCTTTCAAAAGCCAGAAGCTGAGAGGGGGCCTGTTTACATGAAGTGAGGTTGACCCTAGTACCAGGGCTATCTCCATTGGTTAGTGTATTGTTTATATTTGAAATCTCTTGAGACTGTTTGTATTTCAACAACAAGAATTGTTGGTCCTAGCATGTACTACGGTCAACCTGGCTACATGTACACAGTCCCTAATAAAACTTATATCTGAAGGTGTTTAGAGAAAACTCAAAAAAGGGTTAATATGAATCTTCTATAAAGGCTTGGGAGGTTACAAGTTATGAGAAAACTGCAGCAGTTGATTTTTTAGTCGAAAATGCTAATTGCTATGTACCGGAGATTACTGCAGCCTAGCTGGCCTCTCCACTATTTGGACTTTCACAAGAACTGGAATGTTGGACTCTTGTGTACGACTATATCATTAGGAATGAATGCATCACTGAACCATCACTGCTTCTTGGAAATACGAGTGGGAGCATTTTATATAACCAGTACAGAGTCGAGTTGTTTCTCTACACATAATTACTGAGAACATTTTTACACTAAAGATTATCTTCTTCTTGCACACACATGTCTCCAAACCGCAATATCATGTTTTCAAGTTATAAAGCCTTCCCACAATCGGACAAAAAGTCTGATATGCAGTGATATCATATCCATTTGTGCACTTATCTCTCCGTACAATGGCACTTACTCGTGTTCTTTTGGGACGTATTCCAAAATCAGAATACCTCGAAATTTTCCAGGTATTCATCTCCCGAATAGCCTGCAATGCAGGCGTTTTATTCCACGAAAGCGGGGAAAACTACTAGAAACGCCTGCATCTCCCGAAATATAGAAAGTATTCGCCACATTTAGTTAATCCTTTGCGTCCTTAGTTTTGATACTATCTGCGATATTCTTCTTTTCCCTTCTGATTTCAGAACACACTCGACTTCATCGTAAATCTTAGGAAACTGGACAATCAATCAAAACAAGTGTTACAATGAGGCTATTATGTTTCATTGTAGCCAATGAGAGCAAACGTAGTGTCGAACTTTACCAGATCCCACTTTCTTTGGATAGGAAACATGGGGTGGGATCTGGGTACGAGATTAATTCATACCTAGAGGTTCAAGAGTTTGACCTCTATCGATAAGATACGCTTCGCGCGCCTTGCGTATACTGTCTCGCTGAGAAAAAAACAAGTTATAGTGGAATTAACTGCATATCAGTAGGTAAATGATTATTAGTTAGACGATAGACGCTAATTATGCAACCCAACTCCGTACCATTTAGGGTGTTATTTTATTTCTCCAAGTGATTGAAAAGTTCAAGTGTTGTTTGCTTTCTTCTTGTGGTTATAAAATAGCGCAACTAATATTTGAGGCACGTTAAAACAAAAAGAACCTAAGACAGGAAGGCTCCTTTCGTGTTAACACGCTTCATCTTATGTGCTTGTTCGCTTTAAGAGGTAATAACGCACTTTCCAGTGTTTTATTTAAAGATCAAATGACAGTATCTGACTTTTCCGGCCTTACGATCCCGTAATGCCTTAGTCTGAGATCTATGCCATTATTTCTTTATTTTAAAGCTAGAGGTTTGGGTTAGGTTAGAAAAAAAACATTTTCGGGTATTTCTGATCAAAATTCCTGAAAACTCAGGAATAGAACGTTGTTTCGCCGTGTAGTGAATTGAAATCCATTAAAAGCTCGAGAAATGGCGTCACTTTGAAATTTAGGTTACACAAGTTTAGACAGGAAGGCTCCTTTTGTATTAACATGCTACATTTACATTTGTGAACGAGGTCTTTAAATGTCTCGAGGCTTGATGCAGTTACATGTATTTTTATTGTGTCTGTAATTAAAAGAAATATTAAAAGGGGTGTAGTGGTCGTACCTCTTAGGGGTCAAAATCATCAAGACTCTCATGGTCCATTAATTTATGGGTACCTTTTAGGGGTCAATTTCAGGTCCACGGCCGAGCACCCCAAGCTTTCACTTCAGTATGGGAGTCCCCCGCCCCGGGAGCTGTATCTTTTTATTTATTTTTGCTGTATTTTTAGGGCTATTTATAACAGTGAAACATTGTAATTTTACTGAAGGGATTACACAGTTTTAAATTAAAGTATCTATGTCTAATTAAATCGAAAGCTTTTTCGAAGTCTACCGCAAAGCGAAGCCGTCGGCAAAGAGAATATTCGTGCCATTAACATTATCTGCTTGATCTGGATGATTCATCTTAGCTAAAATATATAAATCATTCTACTCTCAAGAGGTTTGAGCTTTTAAGGGAAGTATCTGCAATGACTGAAGAAAGTTTTAAATCATATTTTCAAAAACTCATGAATAATTAATGAGAATTTTGTCCAATCAGATGAAGCAAATCAGTCACGTGCATGCTCCTTTATACCTGATAAAATCTCATCATTCTAAAAAGCCCGGGGAGGGCTTTGATTTCGGTACCAGGGGAATATGGGGTACAAAGATATTACAAAAGAATGCAAATTAGGATGAAGACTTTATATCAAGAATACCAATGAACATGAAATTTTATATAAAGTTTCATCCTAATTAAGAATTCACTGATAAAGACCCAAAGATAGCAAAAAGTGCACGGAACATAAGGTACCTAGATAAAACATTTTGCACTAAATTTACTAATATCAGCAGACTACCGAGATACACAGATAATATTTTTAAAATGAAGTTATCCAACTACCATTACTTGTTTACCGAGCCACTGTTTAGTTTAATTATTAAAACCAAACTCAAAGCCGTAAAATAATAAAAACATGCATTAAACTTACATATTTTGTGCCGGAGCAAAAAATTTAGAGTCTGCCGTCTGTCAGTCACATCGCTTTCCAAGTCTTGAACTTTATCGAGGTAAACTACGACACCAAATCCTTCAAGTGCAGGTTATTATTGCATTGCGAAACGCTGCTTCAAACAACATAGTATGGTAATTTCTTCATGTCCTTCCCTTGAGATATTCGTAATTGCCGGCGGTGATTATTCGAATATTTTGCATGGCGTTGTGAATACAAAGGTTCAATGGTTCATTAAGTAACCATTCCCTTGAGATGTGCGACTTTCTTTCATTGCATTCTTGAAGCGTTTTTGAAGCCGTTTAAAACACTCACAGCACGTGTTTTATCAAGTCTAAAAATTCTCGGGCTTCTTTTTAAACTTGATAAAACACTGCTGTGAGTGTTTTAAACAGTACTTATTATCGTCGTTTTAACAAGAACGTCTGCTTTAGCTTTTTCTTAATCACGGTAAGCACAAATGACCCTCAAATCGGTTACGTTTCTATATTTTCAAAACTTTCTATCGTGAAAGATTCAGTTTTTGTGAAAGGGGAAACAAAACAAAATGAGTTGTTTTGCAATAGAGTACACATCTTGATGACGTCACAAATACGTCATTTAGCCATTTAAAAATAGGTTTCTTAAAGACCCATGACGGATCATTACGCTTTGCGCGCCTCTGTTTTTGTTTTGATTTTCATGAAACCGAGGCTTCTATTGTTTTCGCCTCGCGCGCGATTCCCTCGTCTCAGATGTGAAGAGAAAATCGTCCTTCTACTCACCTTTGTCGTTTGTTTGTATGTTAGCAAAACACGGAAATGAACTCTTCGTTATCAATCGAGTGTTGATGGAAGTTTATCAAGATAGTTAGAGTGCTTATGGCTCCATTATTGCAGGCGAAGTAAACATCTGTGAGCATCAGGCCAGAGAAAATGAAAGTTTAATTTACTCTCTCTTGATGCGTAAAATGGTCGCTGTCGGTGTTTACTTTTTTCTTTTACTAACCAAGAACCCATAAAAAACAAAGCCAAGTGCAGTGCAAGGTCAGTGTGCCATGAATGGAGAAAGGGGTGCTTGTATAAAGTTTCGCGAGAACAAGGCCAAATGTATCAAAACCTTCCAGCTTATTGCATAAGTAAATGTAAATATAAGGTAAACTATAAAGGCAACTTGTTTATTAGCACAATCTGTCCATTTGTACGTTGACCTAATGGAAATATCCTTTATGGGAATTTGCATTTCGAACATGGCGTGCATGTTGTCCAGAATGGAATAAAGTGCTCAGGTTGTTGTTGGGACAATGAGCAGCACACATTTTCTCAACATTGCATTACATCAATATTCCAGCAGTTTACCCACCTTTGATAAGAAATATTCTTCTCTTTGTTACAGGAAAAGGGCATGCATTGTTTTCTTCAATCTGTTTAGTGTGACAAGAGGAAGAGGAAGTATGGACTTTGCCAAGAAATTGACAATAAATAGTCCCCACCTTCAGATTCACCACTGTGGTATATATGCAGATAAATGGGAATTGTATGCTGTAAGAGGATAGATTATTTTGTGTAGATTGGGACAGTTTGAAGGTCGACTTGTATTATGAAGACTACAAGGCTGATCGGATGGCTTCAACGCCACGCATACCCGTGTGCTTGAAAGATAAAATTATGGTATACGGGTATCCCTTACAGCACAGAAGCTAATGGGTTTCTGGACAAATTAGACTAAGAAACTAGTGATCAATATCATATATATTGTTGTTTCCACTTTGAATACAAAAAATCAAAATAGTGATTACCAACTTTGTGTTGAATATTCTTAGAGAGTGTTCATTATTTATGGATTGGGAGTCTGCATTTCATCTGCTGCTTTTGTTAAAACTTTTATGACCTCCCATGGGTGAAATTAAAACTTAGATGACCCCCCAATAAAATCGCTCAAAACTTTATTGACCGCCCACCCCCACCCCCCCCCCCCCCCAAAATGCATGGATGTGCAAGAAAGAATACAAACTGCATATACATGTAACCTATTAAATTTACTATTAATGGTTTTAGATTTATGGTATTTTCCATGATACATTACCTTTGTTTAGTAGAAAACATATTATATATATACATGTATTATTCTGGAAATCTCTACCTCACCCTCCTTGTTAGTTCATGCATCATATTGCATTCTAGTGCATTGTTCCGTAGTCTCAAATAAATAAATAAACAAAATAGTCATCATTGGCATATATAACTAATCTCCTGGGCCGGGTTGTTCAAAGCCCGATTAGTGCTAATCCAGGGTTAATTTCCACGACAACCAATAGGTTCTGTGCAGAGTTAATCCAGGATTAACACTAATCGGGCTTTGAACAACGCGGCCCTGGACACAAATGTATTATCTGTCCTTTGATCATGAGCTTAGGGAATACCCACATGTTCCCTGCTAGCAGAGGTCTCTCTGTGTCTTGGTAAAATGGAAGGCGAGGGAGAGACCTCTTTCGACATCTGACGCTTTCTCTGTCATGCATGCATGAAGTTTCCTTGGCAACAAGTGATGCGATCTCACATGTACTTATGAGCGCACGAAACAATTGTAACAAACACCTGACGCGTACAGCTATTTCCGGTAAAACGTGTTTTCGAAACTGGTTTGACTCGTCCATGAATGTGGACGGCAAGTGTCGGTTGTCGGCAGAGGTCTCTCCCTCGCCTTCCATTTTACCAAGACAGAAAGAGACCTCAGCTAGCAGGGAAACCATCATGCATATACAGGAAAAAAAGCAAACTATCTTTAAATGCTGTGACGACCAAAGGCCTGAGCCGAAATATTTGTGATTTGACTGCTCCCTAAAACACTGGTTTCCTGTGTTCTGGAGACTAAACATTGGCTTGGGATTATAACAACAATTTCATTACATGTTCAGTTAAATTTTAGTTTACATGACAGGTACATAAAAACTTTGATGACCCCCCCCCCCCCCCACCCAGGAGTAGGTAAAATCTTATATGACCCCCCTCCCACCCCCCCATATACAAGCACTTCAATTTGTTTCCCCACCCCCTATGATTTAGCCAACCCCCCAAAGCAATAAATAATGAACACTCCCATAGCTTGTTACAGACACATACAGACTATTACATACTATCACAAAATGCTGGTAGCTTTTTCACGAGTGGAATATTCGTGGAATACTACGAGAAAACATTACACAAAAAACTATTTTATCCCATGCCAATCTAAATAAAGAACTGTGACCTCACCTGGCACATATGCTGCATCACAGATTCCAGTTTTCCTTCCAATATATTGTTATGAGTTGTACAGCACATGGTGGTGTAAAAAAAACATTGATGCAATCTGTGGGATACTGCTGAATGTGCAACAAATCTCCAGCCTTCCGACTGGCTGTAATTTTCAAGGCATGGCCAGTAAACAACTACCGGTATATCTCTTCTGCCAGATAACTCAGAAATATACAAAGAGGAGCCTCTTCATTTGAGGCTAAACTTAGCACTGTGGACAGGACTCGGTCTGGTTGGGTACAATGTTTGGATGCTTGTGCAAAGTAGAGGTAAAATGGCAGCATATGTCAAAGAAATAATATTGGCCCTAAGATACATGTAGCTGATTGGTTGCCAGTGAAAAATTGTACCATGAAAAAACACCTGTGGTTTTTAACTATGGGGGAGGATGACATCAATTATAGTAGTTTTTTGAACCAGGCAACATTTACATGTATTTGCCTATATTCTACTGGAGTTACCTTGATAACATATATATTGAAGATATGACTAATGGTTGAAATGGTGGCAGTAAGAAGGGTGTATGAAACTTTAGGTAAATTTATTGATTTCAGCACTTTTACCAAAACCTTAATGAATTGGCATGTTTAATTATCTTAGTTATGATTGTTATAAATATTGTTCTCCAATATATTTTCTGATTAGAACTACTGAAATACCAAAACAAATTGCATACACCATTCTGACTTGCTGTGCATCCCTCCCCTCAATAGGTAGCTGGGGTCATGTATTATATGAATACATGGCCAGAAATGGAGAGGAAATGATTAAATTAATGACTGAAATTTTATGGATAAGGTCAACACGTCATATTATTTTAATCTCACTCAAGTAGTTTATCCCTTTTTCTTAAAACTGTTTGAAGCAATGATATAGTCCTGAGGATTCTGGTTCTTTTGGTAAAATTACAAGTTAGAAATGCACTACTCAATCCACATTAAACCACAATTATTAGTATTTTCTAAAATCTACATCCTTATAGTTCAAAATTTGTAGTGCTTTGTTTATAAAAACATGCTAGTATAAGCATTATAAACACTCAAATTGTTCCAATTTCTTTGCTACCCCATAGTTAGAATCAACATTTTTATAAAAATTATTTGCTATAATGTGAAGTTTCTAATATTTTCATTTCCAACAGTCACTGAAATATTGTCTCAAAATGTTTGGGCTATATTCTTGTAGGGAGGTGGAAGGATTCTTGGCTTTCTCACCTACAATCTTTTTATTATAAAATTCATTCATGTTTCAGCTATAATAATTAACTTAGTTGTGAATTTAGAAAAGTCTCTGGTAAATATTTGTTGTAATGAACGTATAAACAGTATTGTTATTTTACCATGTTGTTGTTGTTGCTCAGTTCAGTCCGCCGAAGGCGACGGTTCACATACATGTAATTCACATGCAAACTCCCAATCATGCCCATCGGCTCGTCAAAAATATGCTTAGAAAATGCACTGTACTTCTAGCTTCTCCAGCATTGACTTGCAACGTGTTAGGATAGTGCCAGTGGCGAATCACTCGATCAGTTAAAATAGGTTTATAAGATCATTGAAGACTGCTTACTGTTGATGAGTGGCACAGCACAACGCAAAAAAACACTGATACTTTTCCCTGAAAAATCCAGATTTGGCTTCCTCTCGTTCCGACGATCAAATACAGAAGAACAGAGTCCTATTTGCCGAACAGAACCAAGCTAACGTGGTCTTCCTACCGACGGTCCGCCATGATGCCCTCCTCATAAACATACATAACATTCTTAGCAACAAACATGTCACCTACATTGTGGCCTAAGTGTCTTTAAAATGCTACAGAAATGATGCCTTACAATTTGGCAACATGTGAAAATAAATATACTGAACGTCAGATTGGGAAAACGGCCGATGGAAGTGGATTGCGTAGAGCGATTAAAAATTGTGCATTTGTCAACACCGACAAAAGATGGCGGCCTGCGTCTAAGCGCACAAAGCGTAATGGTCCGTCGTGGGTCTTTCATATTTTCAATTTCCTTTAACTTCTAACCATCTAGCAGATTATTTAATATGTTTCAGCTTTCAGCCTTCTTCATTTAAAAAATAAAGATTATTACAATAGTAGTATAGGGCGCATGGAATTATCCTGTTTTTTGGTGAGCTCTCATTAATTCAATGACGTCACGGTTCTATTGTCTTAGACTCATGAATAAAGTGTGGTGGTTCCTCATTATCTATTGTCTTTCCGCATGAACAAAAGGCGGCGCTCATGAATAAAATGTGGCGCTCTCATGGATAAAGTGTGGCGCTATCATGAATAAAGTGTGGCGCGCTCCATTCTCGTTCCCAGTGTCTCCTCAACTAACTGAAAAATCGGAGGCTCTGATAAGACACGAAACAGGCTGCGCGATGAAGAATAAATTGAACAGGTGCTGCGCACAGCGCTTTTCTTCCGGTTCACTTAGTGGATAAATCACTTCCGTTGTAAACATAACAAATATAGTAAGGCATTTTTTGAGGTGTTCTTTCAATAAAAGTAAAATAATCAAAATAATAAACATTCATATGTGAAAATAATAAAGAATGAAGTGATGTGCCTTTTAAAAGAACATGATTAAACAGATTAATTAATTAATTAATAAACATTCATATATGTAATGTATGGTGGCAAAAGCCGAAAGGTAATTAAAATCTCCCTTCGATCGACTATAACCCAATAACTGAACTTTAATTACCATACGAATAAAAACAAACCACCAGATAAATTAAACAAAGTTTATTCAATTTTCAAAAACACCAATTTACAGTTCGTTTTCCTTCTGAGATCGCAGCAGTTGACTTTGAGGTAAATATTTTTTGGATTGTATTTAGACAACAATATGTTTGTTTGTGTGCAGGTTTTGAGAGTGTTTTTATCTTTATAGACCATGCTGGAAATTCCCGCCGAAATGTTTGAGTCCTGGACTGACTGGGAAACAGAGTTGGAAACGGAGGTAAGTGCTATGAAATTTATACAAGTTGTCCGAGATTCAAGCTTTCAATTTATTTGAATTATTTTCTATCCATTCAGAATCATTTGGTCGAAGTCCAGGATATTCTACCCGAGATATTCGAGCCCTGGAGTGACTCGGTAAGTGAGTCGATGGTCTAGTTCTGTTCATACACCGTATTATTCTTACCACGTTCTCTGAATTGTTTTCTCTTAGGAGGCCACCCCAGAAACCCATCAGAGAAAACTCCCATTTATGCTAACAGTTCTGCCGCCACCCTGAACGCCCGTCAACGCCCGTCAACGCTCGTCAACGCTCGTCAACGCTCGTCAACGCCCTCCAACGCCCGTCAACGCCCGCCGCCCGTCATCGCCTCCTCCTCCTCCTCCTCCTCCTCCCTCCTCCTCCTCCCTCCTCCTCCTCCCTCCTCCTCCTCCTCCTCCCTCCGCGGCGGGCGTTGACGGGCGTTGACGGGCGTTGACCGGCAGTGGGCGTTGACGGGCGGCGGGCGTTGACGGGCGTTCAGGGTGGTGGCAGAACTGTTAGCATAAATGGTAGTTTTGTCTATTGAGCTTCTGGGGTGGCCTCCTAAGAGAAAACAATTCAGAGAACGTGGTAAGAATAATACGGTGTATGAACAGAACTAGACCATCGACTTACTTACCGAGTCACTCCAGGGCTCGAATATCTTGGGTGGAATATCCTGGACTTCGATCAAATGATTCTGAATGGATAAGAAAGAATTCAAATAAATTTATAGCTTAAATCTCGGACAACTTGTATAAATGTCATAGCACTTACCTCCGTTTCCCAGTCAGGCCAGGACTCAAACATTTCGGCGGGAATTTCCGGCATGGTCTATAAAGATAAAAACACTCTCAAAACCTGCACACAAACAAAAATATTGTTGTCTAAAACAGTCCCAAAAATATTTACCTCAACGCCAACTGCTGCGATCTCATAAGGAAAACGAACTGTAAATTGGTGTTTTAGAGATTGAATAAACTTTGTTTAATTTATCTGGTGGTTTGTTTTTATTCGTATGGTAATTATAGTTCAGTTTTAGAGACGAATTTTCATCTCAAGAGTTTTCCTCAAAACAATAGGACTATTGTTTCTATCAAACTGTACTGATGGCTCTTCAGTTATCGTTAATCGCTAAGGACAATAACAAAGTTGCTCTTATCAGTCATAGTGGATTTACTGTAAAGGTTTATAAATATTCTGATCTCAGAATTACGTTACGAGAGATAGCGAATGTAATAGCTGTAAGGAAAATAATAGACATTTTAGGTGTTCCGTAGGGGTTCTGATGTGCAGCTGAAATTAAAATCCTCCGCCGTCTATGCCGTCATTAGATTCCACAGCACTTTATTCACGAGCTTCAGCCAATAGATAATTTATTCACACCTTTTTGTTCATGAGCGCGCCACACTTTATTCATGATAGCGCCATACTTTATTCATGAGAGCGCCACATTTTATTCATGAGCGCCGCATTTTGTTCATGCGGAAAGACAATAGATAATGAGAAACCACCACACTTTATTCATGAGTCTAAGACAATAGAACCGTGACGTCATTGAATTAATGAGAGCTCACCAAAAATTAACATAGCTCACCAAAAAAACAGGATAATTCAATGCGCCCTATACTACTTACAATGGCAGGTATATATATAGGAGAAAACAATGGTAATAAACGCGGTTATGTAATACATAATTGTAAGAGCTGAGAATGTAGAACGATTATGCAAAAAAAATGTTAAATTCAACTAATATAAGACAGCCAATTGAAAAGCTGTCTAAATTAAACCAAGAAAAGTAATGTAAAGGTATATGTAAAACTGGCAAAAAGCAAATAATGTACAACGATTACGTAATCAATAATTACATGGGACTATCTGCTTGAAAAACTCTCTAATTATTCCAAGACAACTCAAATTAAATTATACCTTTACACTACTTTCCTTGATTTAGTTAGACTGCCTTTCAATTTGTTGTCTTACATTAGTTCCTTATCCCTCCTGCTTACTCATTAGCATTACTATATGGGATAGCCTTCCTCTGTGAAATCGACAGAGGAGACCGAATGTCTAACGAGTAACCAAGAGGAGTGAGGTTGGGAGGGCGCCTTGAGCTGAGCGTGTTCTTTGCGAATTGATACGTCCATAATCCTGCCTCACATAATGCTTATTACGTCATCATGAGGTCTAATGAATATTCAAAGTTTCAATAGTTCCTTATCACTCTTGCTTACTCATTAGCATTAAGATATGGGATAGCCTTCCCCTGTCTCCGTCTAGACCCAGACCTGTGATCCTCACTGTCTTCCGCCTCGCTTTATACCCCGTATCCTCAACCCTTACCTAGCCCTCATTCATTTCCCAATCTCCAGTCTAGAATTATATACTCTCTGCCAGTAATTTTGCTAATTCTGCCCTCCAAGATACTTTTGAACCACGAAAATGCAAGTTATGGAAAGGGTAACCGTCAGTCTCTTACTGGATTTATAAATTATAGCAACCTCTCTGATGTAACTACCTATTTTGGAGATTATATTCACTGGCATTCATCTGCTCGATTCATTTCACGGAAAGTTTCGTCTACATCTTCAAATGTTCCGCTCCAGAAGTGGATCAAACGGGGCTACACCTGTCTTCTGTTACCTCGCTTGGTACCTTTGATAGATATAACTATATCTACGGACATTTCTACAAATCCTGGACCCTTTTCGCTTACAAGCAACAGCCATATTTATCTACCAAGAACGAACCGTAATTTACATATTACTCAAACACCTTCGGTAAAATCATCTCAGCTCAAGTATTCACCGCAACACTTGAAATATCTTCGCAGATTCAGTGTAACTACGCTCGCTATCTCTACTGTGTCGTGTTTAAAGCTAAATTGCATCTTTAAATATCGCGGAAATAGAGCTGGACGAACAATCCGTTATTCACAGAAGTTTATTAAACAGTACTTTAACCGAGAACATACGGTCAAGGATTATACACACTGTAAAAAAGGCGTGAACTTGCATAATTTAATTTATATCCAGCGATTAGACAACAAGGTTGAATTCAATAACTCTCATTTTGTTCCATCTCTAGCTTTATCCAACGTTATGAGTTTGGCACCAAAGGTTGATGAAATACGTGTGTTCCTTTCAGAAAATAATATCGATATTGGCTGTTTTACAGAAACTTGGCTGAAAGATTCCATTGATGACAGTGTTCTTTATATAAACAATTATACCATTATCCGAAAAGACAGAATTCATTCTAAACATGGTGGAGTGTGTTTATATATTAAAGATTCAATCAGTTTCACCGTGCTAACCGAATATGAAGACCCCGCCGGCATAGAAGTTATCTGGTGCAAACTACGGCCTCACCGTTTGCCACGCAAATACAATCACCTCATAATAGAAGTAGTCTACCACCCCCCGTCATCTAATGACGAAAACTTAATCATCTACCTTCTGGATGTACTTTCAAGAATAGAATGCTCCTTTCCAAATGCTGGGCTTATACTTTCTGGTGACTTTAATCGAAATATGTTTCACAACTGATTAACCAGTTCCAACTGAAACAACTGATTAATTTTCCTACCCGAGGTGAAAGAACCTTAGATCTTATCTTAACAAACCTTAATGAATTCTACAAATCTCCAGAGAAACTACCACCTTTTGGCCTCTCAGATCACTGCACAATCTCAGTTTTGCCTAAAGGACGTGCTAAGAATAATTTAACTACAAAGAAAACGGTAATTATCAGAGATGTAAGACCAAGTTCTAAACAAGCTGTCGGACGTTATCTCAACTGCACAGACTGGTCATCGTTAGACCTATTCGACAACACCAATGATAAACTCACTCACTTTCATGAACTTTTACATATTGGATTAGATACAATAATGCCTCAAAAAACAGTTAAAATTCATAGAAATGATGCTCCTTGGATGATTGGTCAATTGAAGGCATTAATTCACCTTCGCCAGAAAGCCTATAGTCAAAATGATCTTCTACTTTTCAAGCATTATCGGGAACCGAGTAAATAGAGAACGAAAACTTTGTAAAACTAATTACTACCAAGCCAAAGTTAACAACCTCAATGAAAAAGATGGTGGTCGGAGTGTCGGCGTATCTGTGGAATGTCTAAGTCGTCTAAAGATCTCGCTACAACGTTTTTACCCGGTGAACTATTAAAGGGGCCGTCTCACCCACAGTGCTTAGCGCGCTCACATAGCATTGCGGCCATTTTCGATGCCATCGAAATCCAGACTTTTATGGCAGTAATTTTAATCTTCTCTACATCTCTGCCATCCTTCCAGCTATCGTCAAAAAAATCATACTAGGTTGAACCTTTTTTATTGCTCTTCCTATTGAGCCTCTTATTTAAGTGTTTTAAATTATTTGGTCATGCAAATTTTAGTTTTATTTCAGGTGGCGGCGTAGTTCTCTGATGGTGCCAGTCTCGTTCGTACTCAACGAAAGGAAACAATTATCCGTTTGTGTCCACGATTTCCACCTACAACATGGAGAAGCTATTCTGACCATTAATATTTATATGTAAAGATATATTAGCGCTTAGTTCGAGTATCTACTATCTTTGAGCCGACTTGGGTTTTTGAACACCGTGGCTGGCTTACGTGACCACAATTTGTAACAAAACTCCACTTGAAGAACAGTTTCCTAAAATTATTTTCAGGGCTTTGGCGTTTAACTTGTGGAAACAGGTCTCTCACTGGTTTCAAAGGGCGGAATTCGGGCTATTAGTCTGTGATTTTGCCGAGATTTTCGGATTCACCGGGTTGATCATTTGAAGTTTATACTCGCACGAAATTTGACAGTCGAGCTGCATGATAAAATTTCCTATTCAAGCGAGCTGTTATTCGTTCACTGTTCTCTCTTGAACTGATTCATGAGATTTACTGCTAGCAGATGCTCTCTCTCTCTCTATCTCTCTGCAGGGAAAAATAAAACCGAGGGGAGAAACCTCTCTTTTCATAATTATTATTCTCTGTTTATAGTACTGATGACAGCTGGTTTGGAAGCGACGGGTGAGCGGTAAATATTATAGTGAACAAAATATTATAGGCAACGAAACTCCGCTTGGTCGACCCGAAAAGAATTGAGCAATTTCCTAAAATCATTTTGAGAGCTTCGGCATTTAACTTGTGGAAACAGGTCTCTCTCTGGTTTCGAAGGGCTTTCACGCCGTGATTTCGCCGAGATGATTGATCAAAGTTTATGACTCGCACAAAATTTGACAACAGAGCCGCCGTGATAATAATTTCCCATTGAAACGATCGAGCTGTAATTCGTTCACTGTTCTCTCTTGAACTGGTTCTCTGCTACTGCCAGCAACGAGATTGCCTGCTAGGAGATCTCTTTCTCTCTCTCTCTGTCTGCAAGTAAAAAAAATACCGAGGAGAGAAATCCCAGAGAGTGTTCTGTTTATAGCAGCGACGGGTGAGCGGTAAATGTTATAGTACAGCCAAGTACTGCTATATAACACTTTGTTGGCTTCACATTCAACTTGTAAGGTACTGTTAGTTTCATCAAGGTCATCCATGTTCAAATCAAAATTATCATGTCACCAACATAAAGAAACGCTCAGTTCGTGAGGTTCCCGCCGTGATCAAGGGGTCAAAGTCCCGGATATAAACAATAACAAAAGCACGCTAAGCACTGTGGGTGAGACGGCCCCTTTAACCCCCGAAAATAAAGTCACTCTTGCTAATGACATAAACCACAGCTTCTTTGAACCTCAACAAGTGTTTTAACCTCTTCCTACTACACATCGCTTGGATGTTACAGGATATCCCATCCCAGCAGTATCCCAGGAGGCTGTGGCCACAAAACCCAGCGCTGTTTGCTCAGCAAAAGCTGGGGGTCCAAATAACATTCCAAATTGGATTTTAAAAGACTTTTCCTACATACTAGCTGCTCCCGTCTGTGCAATCATCAACTCGTCTCTCGAAGCCGAAGCCTTGCCAAACGCTTGGAAATGTGCTAACGTTACACCACACCCTAAAGTGTCAAAGGTAGAAGACTTTTCAAAGGACCTAATACCGATTTCCCTAACACCTACCTTGTCCAAACTAGCAGAAGATTATGTAGTTCATGTTCATGTGAAACCTGCTATTCTCAATCATATAGGGACTGATCAATTTGGCTGTATCCCAAGATCATCTACCACTTATGCCTTAATTAGTATGTTACATAACTGGTCTAAAGTCACTGACGGAACTGGTGCTGATGTAAGAGTTTTTATCCTTGATTATAGAAAGGCCTTCGATCTAATCGATCATACTCTTCTAATTTCTAAGCTAACTATGGTATTAACCCACATATTATTAATTGGATCTGCGATTTCCTAAGTAATAGATTCCAGAGAGTAAAGCTTGCCCAAGACTGTTTTTCTGAATGGAAGTCCGTGCCTGCTGGAGTCCCACAGTGGACAAAACTTGGACCTTGGTTGTTTATCGCTATGATCGATGACCTTGAAGTCCCCTCTGCTCATGGTATTTTCAAGTACGTTGACGACACTACCATTTTTGAAGTCGTCAAAAGCAGAGGTGTTAGCTCAGCACAGACACCCATTAATGAAATACATGCGTGGTCTATGACTAATAAATTTCAACTACATCCAAAGAAATGTAAATAACTCTGTATTTCATTTTCACGTTCTCCAAAAGTACATAACGATGTATATATTAATAATTGCTCGGTCGATCTTGTACAGTCTGTTAAAATTCTCGGTGTAATAATTCAGAGTGATTTAAAGTGGAACTCTCACATTGATTACATTATAAAGAAAGCTTCCAGGAGACTTTATTTTTTAACACAATTAAAACGTGCAAACGTTCCAGCTAAGGACCAAGTTAAATTCTATGTTGCTTGTATACAATCTATTTTACTCTACGCTTGTCAAGTATTTCATTACAGTTTACCAGAATACCTTAGTCTTACCTTAGAACGCATACAAAAGAGAGCAATGCGTATTCTTTATGGCTACGACTTACCTTACGAACAAGCTCTTGCTTGTAAGTCGTAAGTCCCAACTGTAATTTATATCATCTTTTACCACATAACCTTAGTAATCCGACTGTCACACTACGGTATAAGAGGTCTTTCACACTTCCGCTTTGTAAAACAAACCGATTCCGGAACACTTTCATTAACTCTAGTGTTAGACACTATAACTCACACCATTTAAGTTAGAACACAGGTCTTGAACTAGCAAAATAGCTGCTTTTAACTGTTAGTTTTAATATTAACATTTTATCGAATTAGTTTATAAGTATAGGTAATAAATGTTTAGAATTGTGAACCTTAGTAATTCAGTTATACTGTAAGTAAGGTAATTATAATAAACGATCTATCTATCTATCTATCTATCTATCTATTATATACAGCAAGTATTATTAATTCTCCGTCTCCGCAAGACCTACAGGCCAAAGCTTGGGTAAGATCCATAAGGTTATTTTGTTTCTGGTAAAGTTCGGTCGATAGCCACAACGCTGACAAAAACGAAAATCCTGGTCGTTGGGGTGTGCACATTTGGTACACCCTGCTGACGGCGCGAATAGACTTGAGTCCTCACGTACATTAAGGCCTGTGTCAAGAACTACCACGCTCCTTAGAAGTGAAGGGGTGGTCTGATTTCGGTTGGTTGTACTCGATAACATCGAGTTCACTCTACCTAATTAGGCTTTCCTTTATTACGCTCTGGCAAAGACTGTTACCATGGTGACAGAACCTGTGATCTTTGATCTTATGATATATGATATAAGGCTTCGGGTGGAAAGTAGAGCGCACAAAGGTCAGAAATAAACTGGTGGAACTATTGCAGTTTAACATGTAGTTTATCAGTCCAAGTAGGCATCGTGGAAAAGTATATTAATTTCGTAGAAACTTGAGGGTATCAAATTTCGCATTTACGTTAATTAGCCTTCCCCTTAATCTAGTTGGATCAAGAAAGTATGCACTAACCGTGATTCAATAACACTAAGATACCCACCATGTCTAATGAGACTATCTTCCTCCCTGAGGCTTTTTCTAATTTTCTTAAAGGGGCTGTGTCACGGTAAGACTTTACATTCGTTTTTCCGGGCCGGAAAAAGCTATTTCCACCGATTTTGATATGAACTAACGAACCTCTCGGCCATGTGGGATGCTTAAAATGAAAGCAAATATGCAAAAATGACTAACAAACAGTGTATATAAACAGTCTCCAGGGAAAATATTGAAAATCCTTTCAATCAAGCATTGTGGGAGGGAAGTTTAACTGTTTGTATGCAATTAACAGCCACTAAACGAGCGATTACTCGATACATGCGCAGTACCATGACATAGCCCCTTTAAATCAAAGTAAAAATGTAACATTAGATGTTTCCATGGAAACTGTTACGAGAAGGCATGCAATATTCAACAGCACCTTAATAGAGATGTTTAGTCATGTCCAACGAATGTTTGCTAGCTATATGAAACACCGAAAGAATTGTGGAGACAGGAGCACGAAGCTTGATGGCGAGTGTTTTCACAGCTACTAAAGTATTTACATAACGTTATGTAAAGTCACAGAAACTATTTCCTCCTTCTTTTATTTTAAAAACGATTAAACTTTAAACTGACAATTTTCGATACTTTGAAATAATGCCCGTTCCTGTGTTTACATGCGCAGTACTATCAAATCTATAAGGAACGAGGACAGGCCTTGCAATTAAGAGCTTTTGTAGAAAACATATATTATGGCATGACTGTTTATACTGTAATGATGGTATTTAAGTGTGATGATTGTATTTAAAGAAATCAATATTCATGTCAGCCATTATGTAAACCTGTTGTTTCAGTTGATTTATTTGTTTGATCAAATTGTCTATTTCTAATGTCAATTCCTGTAAATTGGCAGTAGGATGTCGGTAAATACATCCAACTATGATATTTGGTTTGCCATTGCCAGTGACAAGGATTCCACTAGTGGCATTATAAATTCTAAATCAGGTCTATAAGTAGCCTGGAGATCTTTAGATATGTAAAGACCAGTACCTCCAGCCATAGTTAGAGAATCAGTATGACAATAATTGTAGATATGTCAGTGTTGGTTACAGTACTTCTATTTATTAGCCTTGTTTCGGTTATAGCTAACACATCAGGTTTACTGAAAAGTATCTATATGTCCAATAGCGTTGTTCACAGTTACTAAAAATAGATCACCTAATCTTAGACCCCCTGCGAAACTCAGAGAAACAGCGCGATTATTTTACAGAGCGTGTCTGAGTAATTCCACTGCAATCGACTATTACTGGGCTTTTTCCTTATTTTATCAGAACTAAAACTCGGTCAAATTAGTACGAAGGTTAGAATATGGTTAGTACTAAGCACTTTGGTCGGTGGAAGTTTGCAAACGATTCAAGATACCCTGTAAAGCTTCGGGTCAAAAGGCATTCATATACCATTCACAAAGCCGTCACAGGGAATTGAAAAATGTCAGCGCTGGGTTTCAGCATGTTCGCGAGAAAACTTCGATGTATCAAAGATTACGAGGAATACCTATATTTGTGCAGTTCATTGGCGTGGAGAGAAAGGGCCCACGGCTGAACATCCAGCCCCATTGAAAGCAATATTTATTCCACGGAAAATAGCGAAGGCTTGCGTAAGAGAAAGGCGCCTAATTAAAGCAAAGGCCATTTATTTCCAGGACTGAAAATGAAAGTGGAAACTGTAGAACAGACTGGAGATTCAAGCAGTTCTTCTCTTCCTGGTATTGAACTCGATGAGGGAGAGTAGGAATATGTAAGTCCTACTTCTGGAATGACAATAACAAACACATGCAAGGAAAGAATTAGGATATGGAAGCAGAATTGAGACTTTAGATGTATTTCGTGAGGCCCAAATCGCTAGATGCCATACAAGTGATACAAACAGGCGTTTTTTTTTTGCCAACACATTATATATGCAAATATATAAATGACGTCAGTGTTTACAAACAGTGAGTTTACAAACAGTAAGTATCGCTATATACATCAATGCAGCCATTTTTTTTGCCCCTTGGTTTTTTTCTTTGTTATTTTCCGTTCCAGGATTTTTATTTTGGACTACCCTT
Source organism: Actinernus sp. WN-2022 (assembly GCA_030867875.1). NCBI lineage: Eukaryota > Metazoa > Cnidaria > Anthozoa > Actiniaria > Actinernidae > Actinernus > Actinernus sp. WN-2022. The sequence goes on from JAOWCC010000019.1 coordinate 54,730,031, forward strand.
CTTCAGATTTCTGATGGTAGGTTCCCAATGAGATTGAAGATGAAATACACTTTCATTTGAAGTCCTCTTAGTAATAACCAAAGGGAAGAATTATTAGCTGAATTTAGAAGTCTTTAGGATTGGCCGGTAGCGCGGTGACTTTCATTCTCTGCTCCCCTAGTATATATGTAATTTTTGTTTTCTGTTTTTCTCGTATGTAAATTAAAGAAGTTGACCTTTAATTTTACTGTAAACACTACTTATTCATGTAACACACGTTTACAATTTAGTCTGCTGTTCTGTTATACTGCAGGTTCCGAATAGTAATAGATGATTGTCTCAAATGTATGTTTATATTTGTACCATATTATAAGTTGTATCCTGTCCATATCACTATATTTCTTTACTGTTTTTGCTACCTGCTTTTTCTCCGCGGCTGTTCTCTCTGGAAGTCATGTTGATTGTGTTCGTTGTCGATTTGTGTTCCTCTGTGTAACTTTATATGCTGTTCTTGTTATACATTATGAGCCATTACGAGTCCATCTTGGTATTTGGTTATCTCTAATTAAAAGCTTTACCCTCATTCCCAAAACCTCAGTCTGCTCATTATATTACAGAACTATAAAGAGAATTGTTGGAAGCCTTTACTTTCTCGAACCTTAACCTCGTCCGTGAGAGGTTTCTTGTTTAAGTTTACCTCGAGAGTTGAATATTGCTTGGCTCATCATAAATTAATTATGTGCTGAGTGTGTATTTCTGGCTTCATGTTGGCGAGTGACAGCGTTGCTCTCGCAGTTCAAGAGTTCAGATGTCTTCAGACTTCGATAGAGGATAGTAACCCATAACTGCTCAACCAGAGTATATGTATTTGCTAGTAAATCCCTCAGTATACTTCGCTATAAATCAGCTATCCAGTATACCTGTGTAACGTCCACAGGTCTCGATACGAGATCGGTAAACCAGCCAAAAACACGGTCCAAAATATTTTAGTGATGGCCTACCGATCACGGTGTTTGCGTTGGTATGTATTATGACCTGGAGTAAAATGAAATATGGCATAAAACCTACGAAACGTATCTCAAACAAAAATAGCGTCCGCAGAATCTTAAGATGGTGACTGGACTGGAGAGAAATCTATTAGCGCCAACAATTAATGCATAATTAACGCATACGCAGAAATTTTGTTGCACCGAACAGAAACAAATAACGGCCTGCAGATTTAGACTCGTGCCTGCCACTGGCAGCCCGAGTAAAAATACCGAGTTTGTCTTACGAAAACACTAGTAAATCAGTATTATTCGTCGATGAAGCATTTTACTGGGATGAATAATGAGCAGTTTGAAGAATTATATTCCTTCCTCGACATGTGCGGTTTGTCGATAATATCGTATATCACACTGCAACCAAACAATGACATGAAGAACGCAAAATCAAGAAGAGAGGGCCAGAACCGAAAATTTCTAATCGTGAGGAGCTCTTAAAACCTTCGCAGCTAACCATTTTCCGCCGTCGATGCTAACGATAATTCCCTGAACGTATGCAATCAGTGACTCGCTGAACAAGATCTTCACGCTTACCACGTTGCTTTAATCCCCTGAATTTTAACCACCGCTTAAGTTGATCCACAGTATATTCAAAAGATCATGCTCAAAATGTGAGCATGGAACGGCGTCATTTTCTGTGAGAGTCGTTAAAACGAGAGGAGAAGTACTAGTTTTGGATTTCATTTTGTATAGATACAGTAAGGAAATGTACAACAAGTGTGGTTTGTTTGTCGGAGTCCTGCAGGGGGTCGGATTTTCGTGACGTCATCTGTGAACAGCAGACATTTCTTTCTAGCATACGATTCTCGGGTTCTCCTATATATGTTAACGCTTGATTGGGATGATTCATCTTAGATAAAATATATATATCATTCTATTCACAAGAGCTTCAGCTTTTATGGTATTTTATTATCGTCGTTTTAACAAGAACGACAATTTGGTCAGTATATTTTCAAAAGTTTCAAACGTAGAAGACTCAGTTTTTTATGAAAGGGATAAGAAGAGGGAACAAAACAAAATGCAATGATTTGCATTAGGCCTCGCGCACGGTGTTGGTGATCACTCGCGTAACAAAAACTTCACAACGTACATCGTGCGTTATACATCGTGCATCGAGCCTTCCTGAAATGCTCGATGCACGATGACTGATGCACGATGCTCGAATATCGAGCCTGCATTCCTTTCATCGTGCATCTATCGTGCCTTCATGGAGCCTAGATCGAGCCTTGAATGATTTTGGATCGTGCCTTCATCGAGCCTGGCATCATGCCTGCATCGAGCCTTGGATCGTGTCTACATCGAGCCTGGCATCAATTCATTCGTTTTTGCTGCAAGTTGTTTAGTATCTTTCAAAATGTATGGGTTTTATCGAATTTGGAAAAGCTTGGTCAATAAGGTTTTTATTATATGGCGAAAATAGTGCTAAAACACACTTTTTGACGCGCCGACCAGGAACCCACTTCGCGGTAAACTGAACAGCGAATAGAAATTAAGCTAAAATTAGACCGAGACCCGACGAGTTTTACTTGAAATTGAACTCGTGGTGTTCACAACAGTTTTTTTTTTACATCAAAAATGCTTTTTATGGATGAAAACTGACCTGTACTTCACTTCAGATGCACTGAGTTTCAATGACAACTTTACCAAGAACCCGAATGGCATTATCTGGAGACAAACATGTGCATATTTGTGGAAGATTTGAAAGTTGAAAACAGGCACGTTGAAATCACTAGAGTTGAGTGGCGATACGATAAGCACACTGAAAAACTTGACAAAATGAGCTGTAGAAGAATACGAACAAACTTGTAAGTACTAACTAGTAAACACTCTCGTGTTAAATGCCATTTACCAAATGTGAATGCTGAATTTCTCAACCCATATATAATAAAACAATTTGATTTCTTTGATGAAACTGTGTGCTAATTATAAGTTAGCTTACGCGTGTTCCCGGAATAATTTCTTTGTACTGCGATTTTAGAAGCGTTGAGGTAGCTGAACTTTTCATTGTGTTTTTGGAAGTCTGCATGTACAGCAATTTCAGCTTTTGTGTATTTAATTTGACAGCTACATGTAAAAAGTTATTTATCCACTAATCCAGCTTCTAACGTTCAATTCATTCGTTTTTGCTGCAGTCATTTTCATCGAACTTGCGAGAGTCGGAAAGCCGCTTCTTTAGTTTGCTCTATAAAGTTGAATTTTAGCCGAACAACGGAAATTAGAAAGATACTTTAAATTAGTATTTGCCTTCATGTGACAAGTTGTTTAGTTTCTTTCAAAATGTATGGGTTTTATCGCCTTTGTTTACGAATGGTTGTGAAGGAATTAGGAAAATCTTGAGCGGTCAAGATGAAAAATGTTGCCCGCTGAGCAACCATTCAGATTGCAGCATTCAGAGTCCTCTTGGAGTCTTGCCTGCCCACGGAGCTGCCATATAATAAAGAGATAATTTATTATACCATTTCAATGTCCTGATATAGGATTGTAAAGATTAAGTGGACCAGTTGAAAAAACCGATTATTCTAGAAACTGATTTCGGTTACACAGAGTGAACCGATTCTCTAAATCTCTCTTAAAAACACATTGCATCACGCGAATCTTTGCCACACTTCATCAAAAACTTCTCAAGTATACTTGTCAAATGGTGCATCCAAAATGAAGAAACTATATATTTCTAAATAAGAAAGAAATGAAAATAGGAACTAATTCCTTGGCTGATAGATGTACATGTATGGTCAATCTGAGCAATATTTCTTTCTTCGAAACTATATACTCAAAGCTTACAGTTTTTAATAATAATAGTATGGCTCGCAGTTTAAAACCACAGACTGCTTCAACTTTAGTTCTATTATGCATTTTGGGTGTTTTTCGGTATTTCTCCGCTAACCGAGTTTACCAACAAAAGGCAAAACATTTAACCTCTGGAACCCAGGGTATGTAGTGACATGATTATGCAAAATGTTATGAACCTGGCATCGTGCCTTCATCGAGCTTTGGATCGTGTCTTCATCGAGCCTTTGCCTGAATATTATCGTGCCTTTATAGAGCCCTAATGGTGCCCTCATCGAGCTTAACGTAAAAGGCACGATCTAGAACTTTGAAGGCTCGATAATCGTGCCTTTATGCTCGATCCGAACATCGAGCCCCGAGGACACGATACGCGAATCTGGCAATTTTGTGCATTTAAAATGGCAGTCTAACGCTATAAAATGGATTGTGTTTGTAAAACCTTCAACAAACCACAAAAAATACGAAGTGCAAATGAAACTATAGTTAATGTGCATCACAAATGTATAACCTTTTTCCGGATGTTGGGGCTCGTATCGAAGGTGAGTGACTTCTAAGTTTTTCTATCGGGATGAAAAATAGGTCAAAAACAGCTAAAATTAAGTGGTGTGCTATAGAAAAAAAGCGCTTTTAAAAATCGTTTCGAAACTTCAGAAAACGATTTTCACTCCTATTGGTGCACACGAACTACATCATCTTCCTGTGAAAAATCAAGCTTATACATTAAAGCATAGTGAAATTATGACACTAAATCTAGCGTTAGACTGTAAAATGTGAAATGGTGATCACCAACATCGTGCGCGAGGCCATTAACGTTGACATCTTGGTGACTTCACAATTACGTCATTTATCCAGTTATAATAGGTTTCATAATATTTTCAATTTATATCTATTTTTCAAATTCCATGTTGTTGAGAACAAAGCCCGATTTCGCTTTGTTAAGAGGGAGCACAGTTATAACATTTTGAAGTATGATAATTATCCTGCCAAATATCAGCAGGAAATACAGAAAACTATCAGTATCAAATAAACTAACTATCAATCAAATAATCAGCAAATGCATGTGACATCACAGAAGATTTAAATTCTTAATATCTTGGGATATATTTATCCCAGATAATTCATAAGTGTGCCAGTCAAAAACACATCACTATACACCCCATTCCAATATGGCGGATACACGGCCGGAGCGTTGGGACGGGACACGAAAACGAGGGTAGTTAGGTGGAAGTATATGTCAAGAAGGTCATGAGGCGGGAATTTCGCGCAAGTTTTGAAGTGAGTTTGTTTTTCCGAGAGGGTTGGAATAAGTAGATTTTATCCCCAGAGAGTTAGAAAATATGGCGGATATTCAGGCTATCGTTTTCACTGAAGATTATATCCCTCAGGGAAAATGATAGCCTGAATATCCGCCATATTTTCTAACTCTCTGGGGATAAAATCTACTTATTCCAACCCTCTCGGAAAAAACAAACTCGCTTCAAAACTTGCGCGAAATTCCCGCCTCATGACCTTCTTGACATCGACTTCCGCCTAACTACCCTCGTTTTCGTGTCCCGCTCCAACGCTCCGGCCGTGTATCCGCCATATTGGAATGGGATGTATATCACTGTGATAACATTCTTTATTTCAAATGTGAATTTAACAGAGAATTTGACCTTAAAAGGAGTTGTTTATTATGATTTCACAACAAAATCAATGTACAAAACTGATTGACCCTGAGGGTGTAATTTCCTTTAAATATTAACTTGCTAAAAGTTGAGATCGATTTTTAAAATGTGTTGGTTTAGAAATTTCTGTCAAGCTTAACCTTACCGATTTTAAGGTCATTTAAGCCTGCCTTCAATATCAATGTTTGTCCGTCAACTAGTCTGTCTTAATACATAACTTACAGGTGAGTCAGTGCAGCCAGGTCTCGGAAAGCTCCGGGTTCGATTACAGATATGCGGTTGTTTCCTAGAACCCTGCGGAATATAACATCACACATGTCTATTAGACTGGAATTCTATAGTTTCTGTTTCATTCTATTTTTCAATGCATGTTAATACACCTCAGTAATTTTGTAACTTGATCATGAGTAGTTATTGATAAAACATCAAACATATATAGTCACGCTAAAAGACAATACCAAAATATCAATTTAATAGTTTGATTCAGTGAATCTTTATTCTTCAGTTTCAAACGAAATTTTAGTAAACCATATTTCTCGACTCTTGTGTCCTGTGATTTATTGAAAAAGGAAACAAGTATATTAAGCAATAACTATCTAAAATATGATGTTAGGCCCGTCAGATCATCCCTCAATTTACAGCTAAATAAAGGAAAATTAACGTCCAATAACCTTTTTTCGCTTGGCTCAATGTTGTCCCATTTCAAATCGTTGGGGAATAATATTCTTTGTGCGAAGTTTTCCATATCAATGTATCTCCTCATGTGTTAACCAGAAATAAAAGAAACAATACACAAGGAGATGGTCACGTGATCTGAAATGGGACAACATTGAGCCAAGCGAAAAAGGTCTATTATTACTATACTAATAATAATAATAATAATAATAAAAATAATGCACTTATATAGCGTAAATTAGCATATGGAAAATGTTCAGATGCGCTTTAACAAAGATTAACTAACTAATTAATTAAGAAACACAGTCCAATAAAATGCCATTACTACGAGTAATGATAAAGTTTGGTCTCTATCTAATAATAGCGATAATAAAACTAGTTGTAAATAATAGTTGAAGGTCAAAGACTTCTCTGAACAAGTAAGTCTTGAGCAGCTTCTTGAAATAATTATAGGTTTTGATTTCCCTAATACTAGCAGGTAATTTATTCCATAGAAAAGATGCAGCTGAGGTAAATGACCTATCGGCAATGGTAGACTGATTTCAAGGACGGTACGACCAGCAGTAGCTCATTATTAGATCTACTGTTATAAAAAGATCGCTCTCTGACTTTAATTAATGGAGAAATATACGAAGGGCACATACCATGGATAGCTCTGTAAGTGATAGTAAGTATCTTAAAGATTATTCTAGTTTTGACTGGAAGCCAGTGTAAAGTAATGAGAACCGAAAATTGAACTCCAAAACACGTGTTCCTTTATTTACATGATTCAATGAGGGAACACTACATTACGGACTAATAAAATAGCAATATAAGTTAATTGGCAAAGTGTACGAAGCATAAGTTCATGAGTACATAAGTATAAACAAATGAAAATCGATTAAATGATAATGGACACTTTGTTTGTACAAGGATAGCTATTTCCTAAAAGTCAGCGAAGAGGTCAAACCACGAGGCAGTGATTGCATTTGCAACTGAGCCAGTCACCTTTCTTTCATCCAGTGCCAAGCGCAAGTCATCTATCATCTTGATCAGCGCAGTACAGCATGAGTGGCCACTCAAAAATCCAGACATATTTAATGAGAATATAGGATAAAACGATTCATAAAGTTGATCATATTTCACTTTCTCTAGGATCTTAGATATTGCTGAAAGAATACTAATGGCCTATAGTTAGACTTTGAGGTCGTCTCATCTTTCTTAAAAGCAGGACTGATATTGCTAGATATCCATTCCGTAGGCCAAGTTGAAGTAGTAATACAAAGGTTGAGAAGATGTGTTAGTGGACCTGCCAGAGCCTGGTATGAAAATTTTAGAAGCTTGGGGTATACCGCCCGGTCCACATGATTTATTGTAGTTGATGTTATCGAGAAGAGTACGCACAGGGCTTAATGAGAAGGCCAAGTTAATGTAATGTGACGTAATAGCATGACTCTGGTAATCAACTTGACTACGCGCTAAATCAGTCTGATCCAACACTGTTTACAAAGCTTCCTTTATGGCATTTTGTCCTTATCACTTTGTCCAACAGAAATATAGATTATGCATGGGTGCACTACAATGCCATTTAAAGGACCGGTCATTATTTATCGCCTGGTTTGGGGGGGGGGGGGGGGTGCGGGTGGGATATACGGTCGCACTTTGTAATAATCGTCTCACTTTCCAATACCTGTCGCACTTTGTAATAACTGTCCGTCGCACTTTGTAATGAACTAAGCTGTCGCACTTTGTAATAATGATAGAAAAGATGGTTGCCCTAAGATCAACCATAGTTAATAGAGTGGAATGTTATGAAACCCAGCGACCTTCTTTGTTTTGTCTTTGTTCGCTTTTTTCAACCGTGACCGTGCACAAAGCACAATAGAAATTCAAATATGTTAATCAATCAGCCAATAGACATGTGTGTGTTCAGGTGACGCTAATGAACTATGAACGTGCACAATCTTTTGTCTTACCCCTTTCCAACATACATCGCAGCGCCTTTGTTAGCCCCTTTGAAGTTTAGCGGGTTTCCTAACCATTCCACTCTATTAACAATGGATTAACATATCCTAGCAAACAACAGCTGCCAATCAAAAGGAGTCACGTCATCAGTCAAGTAATCCTTTTAGTAGTGTTACAACATGAGCGGGGGTGTTGTATCAGACTTTGCAATTTCGAATGCGAACCCACGTGAATGTTGTAAACTACTTGTGAAATGAATAGATAACTAAAATCTATTGGGATGCTTGAGGCTTTGCATCGCACAAAAGCAAAACAATGTGATGTCATTTCCAACTTTAGAGAAACTGGGGTTATGAATATGATAATTAGTTACAACCACTAGTGATTGTGACTCTTCTGATACAACCACTAGTAGTTTGTAATGGTGTACAGGGGTATGCACGTGACCTGAACTGCGCATTTGGATAGGCTAGCACCCTTATGAAGTATTAATGAATTTTACAATAGAATATACAATACAGCTACGAGTCTACGGGTACAGGACACACAACACCTGTCAATCAAATTATGAGACGTCATAAGTAATGTGACTTACTGAGAATCTCCTATATCTTCCGTATGGTGCCCGCCAACAGATCGACCGATTGTTGAATGTGTTGAATGCGCGCATTCTTCGTTTATCATGTACTTTGCACCATGGTACTGATGTAACGACGCATGCGCGTTTTCAACAAGTCATCGAAAAGAAGTCGAACGCGTCGAATGCTGACCTGACTTTGTGCATTGCAAAGTGCTTTATTACGAAATTCATACATTTCGCAATTTTTCGTTAGTTAGTTGTACAATTTCAATGAATTTTCATGTTGCTGTGTGGCTCAAGGGTTTCTTTTCCTCCAATAAAATTATGATACATAGAATTATGCGAATGCTAGAAAAAAGAATTTTTAGATATTAAAACATTTAATTGTCAATACTATTAGGTGCCCTATTAAAGGTGCCATTGTAATAAACAAGCTGTCGCACTTTCTAATAACGGTCCATCAGACTTCAGACATCAGACATTTTCTAGTTAACACGGTAGTAGATAATTACAGGATAAATAAAAACATAACAATAGTAACATTTACATAACTGAGAAGAAACTATAATCAATTATTCGTGCGCAGTGATCAAAGTAGCAAGAAGCTTTCGTGTTGATCAATAAATAATCAATTACATCGCGCTATTTAATAGTTAAATAAAGCACAAAACGAGTTGAAATTGGATTAGGTACTAGATCCACTCAGTAACGCCTTAGATTAATCTGTCATCTCTCCATGCAGAGGCGCAGTGAACAACGGAAGGGCGCGGAGTAAATAAGCCGGGAACAACCTACCAATCAGAAGAGTTTTAGGTGAAAATGTACATAATCATCAAAAAATTATTCAGAAATCTAGATGTCCGCGAAAACAATAGCATTATGTGCGATGCCCTGTCATCCTGTAAGCCCTCAACAACAACTTTATTATAATACTCAGACTCACATATAAGTAGATACATCTACAATAATAGTCATGAACAACGATATGAGTATTAGGGTACCTGAAATAACCATTAATAGTTAATCTAGATCAGCTATCCAATATCCAGGTCAGGTACCCTGTAATCCTTGTAAGCCGTGTAATCCTTGTCATCCTGTAAGCCCTGTAATCCCTCTCATCCTGTAAGCCCTGTAAGCCCTGTCATCCTATAAGCCCTGTCATCCCTGTACGCCCTGTCATCCTGTACGCCCTGTCATCCCTGTGAGCCCTGTCATCCCTGTCATCCTGTAAGCCCTGTCATCCCTGTAAGCCCTGTCATCTCTGTAAGCCCTGTCATCCTGTAAGCCCTGTCATCCCTGTAAGCCCTGTCATCGTGTAAGCCCCGTCATCCCCGTCATCCCCGTCATCCCCGTCATCCCCGTCATCCCCGTCATCCCCGTCATCCCCGTCATCCCCGTCATCCCCGTCATCCCCGTCATCCCCGTCATCCCCGTCATCCCCGTCATCCCCGTCATCCCCGTCATCCCCGTCATCCCCGTCATCCCCGTCATCCCCGTCATCCCCGTCATCCCCGTCATCCCCGTCATCCCCGTCATCCCCGTCATCCCCGTCATCCCCGTCATCCCCGTCATCCCCGTCATCCCCGTCATCCCCGTCATCCCCGTCATCCCCGTCATCCCCGTCATCCTGTAAGCCCTGTAATTCCTTGAAGCCCTGTCATCCCTGTAAGCCCTGTCATCCCTGTCATCCCTGTTATCCTGTAAGCCCTGTAATCCCTGTCATCCTGTAAGCCTTGTCGGTCATCCCTGTAAGCTCTGTGTCCTCTGTGGGCCCTGTCATCCCATAACGGCCATGAGCCAAAGAATGGAATCGTTCTCTACGGGTAACTAATTTGATGCTGTTTCCATAGTAACATAGGTGTAATCCCTGTTGGGGCTTACAGTAAAGCTCACACTCAAACCTCATTCTTATATCTTGACTGCTATAAATCTAGTTTATGAAACGAATAAGGATCGGGGACAGGAAGATCAATGGAAGCATTGACGTTAATTACCAAGATATTTTGTTGAGGAAATTCTTGTGGCACGACTATTATTGCAATATGATTTTGAATAGCGTTGAAAAGAAGTCACTAAAAGTGGCTGCCCACATTTTGCAAATTATTTCCGAGTCATGGTGATTTTCCGTCTACTTTCGCCACCCTTCTGAATGTTGTGGTTTGGGACGCAATCGTTTAATCAAATATTAGGACGATACCTAGGGGAAGGGCAAGTGTCCCAACAACTGTGTCTGAGATTGTAACAAAGCTTTTGGGGTTTCTCTGCTTGATTGCTGGCCATTATAGGCTGTGACAGAATCCAAAGTGTGTAAACATGGTAATGTAAGATACTGCTCTATTCCATATTTTTCTATCGATTTATTTCAAATTCTCCTTTTATTTATGTAATAGCTGTGTCCCGGGGAGGAGGGACTCCCATACTGAAGTGGCAGGGGTGCTCAGCCGTACCATTTAGTGCGTGTATGGATAGACGCTAATTATGCTAATTATGCAATCCAACCCAACAAGTTAAAGTGTAATGTGCTTTCTTCTTGCGGTTGTAAAATAGCGCAACTGATAATTTCATTTGTCAACGCTGATTTTCAATTTCTCGGGGCTTGATGCAGTTATATGTATTTTTACTGTTTGTGATTAAAAACAGTAATTTTAAAAGTGGTATAGTGGTCGTACCTTTTAAGGGTCAAAATCATCAAGACTCTCTTGATTGCGTTAATTTATGAGTATCTTTTTTAAGAGGTCAATTTCAGGGCCACGGCCGAGCACCCCTGTTACTTCAGTATGGGAGTTCCCCACCCTCGGGAGCTGTGTGTTTTTATTTAATTTTGCTGTATTTTTAGTTCTCATATTGACATCAGTGTAACATTGTAAGTTTACTGAAGGGATTACCCTGTTTTAAATTAAAGTATCTATGTGTAATTAAATCCAAAGCTTTTTCGAAATCGACGGCAAAGAGAAACAGAGACATTTCAATATTAGTGCTATTAACATACTCTGCTTGATCTTAGCTAAAATAAATATCTCATTCTACTCTAAAGAGATTTGAGCTTTTAAGGGAAGTATCTACAACGACTGAAAAAAGTTTTAAATCATCTCAAGCATGTTGAGGCCTGGATCATTTAACGGAAAATAGATTTGCTGTAAATAAATGTTTCTAACAGCAACAACAGTGTAAACAAAATCTAATCACACCATAATACTAATATCCACTTCCTTAAATTTCTGAAGTGGATGATTGTCGTCTCACGTGAACGATGGCGTCATAATTAGAGGAAATCATTTAAGTGAAATTCGATTGCGACGATAAGATATGAATAGAAAGTAACCCTCCTGAAATATTCCTCTTCCAGTAGTATTTTAGGCCACGCTTAGAAAACATGACTATCATGTCAAGATAAGGAAATATTAAGGGTACAAAAAGTCACTTGAACTATTTTGCATATTTTCGCCTTAATAACTGGTTAACGAAACATTGTAAGCTGAAATGTAAAAGACGTTAACCTTAACCATATTCACTCATTATCCTCACCATTTCTGTTAAACTCGGATCCGCGTTTTGATTTACTGATTTCGTGGTCTACGTCACGTAAAAGACCACGTGACACGTTTTACCGCACACAAACCATTTAAGGGAGTCAAGAATGACGATATATGTTATCGTGAGAAACTTGGCGCACTTACCGTACTCGGCTGTGCTCAAATAAGGAAACATGCTTGAGATATTTGATTATCGTTGTTTTTCGTTCGACGAAGGAGAACGCCATCCTAATCTGGTGGCCGTTGGGTTCCCTGTGTCTCACAGGCAAGAGAAATCGAGAATTTTGTTGTGGTCGTGTATCTTTTTTCGCCAGTTTGAATAAATTAACCTCGTTCTGGCGCGTGAAAATGCGCACGCGGTCGTTTGGAGTCGTTTCGTTTGTTGCGCTGTGGTTCACTCGGTAAGTAATATAATATTTCTTCAATCAAAAGCAATGTTGTCTAAAATGTAGGTAGGTATGATTTATCAAAGCCTGAGAAAAGTGTGTACTAGTTCTAGGCCATTTCCAAAACCCCATTCTCCGGCTACAACAAGCATACACAGTCCGTGTTAGTACAGCCCAAAATGTTTTCCTTTATCTCAGCAATTTGATGAGCTGCATCCCTTTTTATACAAGTTGTATAACTTATTAGTGAAAACATTCAAAAGTTTACACCCACAATAGAGTCAGTCTGTTAATATCAACAGTGTAGTCCAGAACACTGAAGCAATCTTTCAGTCTCCAAAGGCTTATGTTTGTTTTACTACAGGTAGCCAAAAACATTATATCGAACGCACTTTAATAATCTATGATTACTTCTAGTAACAAGAACGTCTGCTTTAGCTGTTCCTTAATCATGGTAAGCACAAATGACCCTCAAATCGGTCACGTTTCTGTACTTTCAAACAATTCTCTCGTGGAAGATTCAGTTTGGGTGAAAGGGGGAACAAAAGAAAATGCCGCTTTACACTCGACTAATAATGATAATCGAGTCATTTTGACAAGCCGCTGACAGATCTGTAAAACTGACCAATGGTATTTCCCGTTGCTGGGCTGACGGGGAATTTAACGGTCGCTATAAAACTTACAAGGGTCGGCAGTCCCTACTTACAGACGTCCCTAAGGGTACGAAGTTTTCCGAAAGGACAGGAATGGCCGTACTGGCGAAGGTGTGATGCTCGCTGTGAGGAACAATTTTGCTGTAAATAGTTTCCTATCCTTACCGGGTGAAACAATTGGCATCGAAGTTAAGCTAAGCTCCAGCAAGCTTATTGTGATTGCAGTTTGTTATCGGGCTCCTAATGATCAGAATCTTTTAGATCACTTCAAGTGCGTGACGAAGGTTGCTTGCGATAAAAAGTACTCCATGTTGCTGATTTTGGGAGATTTTAACTATCCCGGCATTTGCTGGGTTAATGGATCTGGATTTGTCAACAGTGATGTGGAACATGAACTCGATTTCGTCAATTTATTATCGGATACATTCCTCTTCCAGATAGTGGACTCTCCTACTCAAGGCGAAAATATATTGGACTTAGTGCTTTCGACTGATCCTGACTGTGCTGATAATGTTTTCGACTGATCCTGACTGTGCTGATAATGTTTTCGTCGATCGAACAAATGGCCTCCCCTAGGATCATAATTGTATTTATTTTGACTTTCACCGCTTACTCAAGATAATCAATGCACCGACCAGATTTGTTTTCGACTATATAAATGCTGACTCTGATTCGCTTCGGGACTATTTACGGTTGAACTCATTATCTATTCCCCTAGGGGGTGACATTGACACTAGTCTAAATACTTGGCAAACTAAACGTTTTGAAGCTGGTAGTTCCTTTGTTCCCAAGCGCAAAGTTAAGAAGCTAAGACGCGCGCCTTGGATAAATTGCGATCTCGCATACGCGATTAAGAAGAAAAAGTCCATTGGAAGAAAACAGTTCGCGGTTCTTCCAACCCAGTTGTTCACGACGAATTTCGAAAGATGTGCCAAAACGTTAAAAATTGGGTTCTTGCTTGCTGTAAGGCTCACTTAAGTTTCATTGTTTCCGAAATCAACTCTAATTCTAAGCCATTTTGGTCTTTTTTCAAGACCAAATCAAAAGCCGGCTCTTTTCCAGAAACTATGCTCTTAGAAGACAACACTGAAATTACCTCTGACCTGAAAAAGGCTAAGGCTTCTTCCAATCACTTTCAATCCATCTTTACTGATCACTCTCTCTGTTCTTTACCAGATGTTAACTCTGACTCCGCCTACCCAACGCGCTTGCCATTTCTCTCGGGGATTGTTGTATCTCCGGACGAATTACTATCTGACCTTAACAGCCTGAATACTAGTAAATCTACTGGTTCTGACGGTCTACCTGCTCACATAATTGTAGAGTGCGCAGACGGTATTTTCTCCTCTGTCTATGATCTCTTCAACCTTTCACTGTCGTCCGGAATATTCTTTACTGCATGGAAAGACGCAGAGCCTGTATTTAAGAATGGTAAAAAAGTACTGTTCCGTAACTATCGTGGAATCTCTCTACATCCAATCCTTTCTAAAGTCCTCGGAAATTATGTTGTTCGCAGACTTATCCAATTCTCTCTAGACCATCTGTTTTCTCTTCAGCACAGCTTCCGCAAAGGTCTCTCCTGTACTACCCAACTTCTTGCTGTTCTTCACGACATCGGTAAATCCCTGGATTGCGGTGCTGAAATTGATGTGATCTATCTAGATCATACTCGTACTGTTTGCCACGCTCACCTGTTGTGTAAGCTTTTTTTCTCAACTTAACTGGTTCACTGACTACCTGAATTGTCGCCGGCAACGTGTCATAATTAACAGTGCATCTAGTCCTTGGGAATTTGTCCGCTCTTGCGTTCCTCACGGCTCCGTGCTCGGCCCCGTGCTCGGCCCCATTCTCTTTCTTCTCTATATTAACTACCTTCCGTAGCCATGTTTGCCGACGATACAAAATGTTACAAGGCTATTAACTCCTCAAATGACGTAAGTCATCTTCAACAGGACCTAAACTCCTTCTCAGCCTTGGCTTCCGATAACGAACTCACTTTTCAGCCAACCAAGTGTGAAAACCTACGCATTTCTCGTAAGCGTAATAACCACGCCAGATCCTACACCTCTAACAGTGTCATTATGAGCACTGTACGTTCAGCTTTCTTGGCTTTCAAGTTTCTAAGGATCTGCATTGACTAATCACATCCAGTCCATAACATCTAAAGCTAATAAAATGCTTAGATTTCTTCGCAGAAATTGCTGGCAGGCGATCCTAGGGGTCCCTGGGATAGGGGGTGCTGGGAGGCTCGGTGGGTGTTGGTGGCGCTCCTAAGAGTCCCTGGAAAACGGGGTGCATGAAGACTCGGCTGGCCTGGCGGGCGATTCTAGGGGGTCTCCGGAAAAGGGGGCACTGGGAGACTCGGTTGGCATGCCGGGCGATCCTAGGAGGCCCCCGTGATAGGGGGTTGGGCGGTTCGGTGGGTGCTGGTGGTTGATCGTAGTGGGTCCCAGGAAAAGGGGGCTGGGAGACTCGCCGGGGGCTTCCGGGCTATCCTAAGGGCCCTGTGCCAGATCCCCGATATTATATGCTACTAATATCTTTCGGCTTTCAGCCTTCTTCATTTAAAAAAATAAAGATGATAAAAAGTTAAGAATAAAGTGAAATATTACAATAACAGGTATATATAGGAGAAAACAATGGTAAAATGATAAACGCGGTTATGTAATACATAAGTGTAAGAGCTGAGAATGTAGAACGATTATGTAAAAAAAGTTCAATTGAACTAATATAAGACAGCCAATTGAAAAGCTGTCTAAATTAAACCAAGAAAAGTAATGTATGTAAAACTGGCAAAAGCAAATAATGTACAACTATTACGTAATCAATAATTTCATGGGACTATCTGCTTGAAAAACTCTCTAATTATTCCAAGACAACTCAAATTAAATTAAACCTTTACATTACTTCCCTTGATATATTTAGACCGCCTTTCAATTTGTTGTCTTACATGAGTTCCTTATCCCTCCTGCTTACTCATTAGCATTAATATATGGGATAGCCTTCCTCTGTGAAGTCGACAGAGGAGACCGAATGTCTAACGAGTAACCAAGAGGAGTGAGGTTGGGAGGGCACCTTGAGCTGAGCGTGTTCTTTACGAATTGACGCTTTATCCATAATCCTGCCTCACATAATGCTTATTACGTAATTATGAGATCTAATGCATATTCAAAGGTTTCAATAGTTCCTAATCACTCTTGCTTACTCATTAGCATTAAGATATGGGATAGCCTTCCCCTGTCTCCGTCTACACCCAGTCCTGTCAACTTATTGTCTTCCGCCTCGCTTTATCCCCCATACCTTCAACCCTTACAAACCCTCATTCCTTTCCCAATATTTCTAGGCTGGAATTCTATACGGACACAGTATTATATACAGCAAGTATTATCAACTGTCTGTCTCCTCAAGACCTACAGGCCAAGACCTTGGGTAAAATCCATAAGGTTATTTTGTTTCTGGTAAAGTTCGGTCGATAGCCACAACGCCGACAAAAACGAAAATACTGGTCGTTGGGGTGTGCACATTTGGAACACCCTGCTGACGGCACGAATAGACTTGAGTCCTCAGGTACATTAAGGCATGTATCAAGAACTACCACGCCCCTTAGAAGTGAAGGGGTGGTCTGATTTCGGTTGGTTGTACTCGATAACATTGAGTTCACTATATCTAATTAGGCTTTCCTTTATTACGCTCTGGCAAAGACTGTTTCCATGGTGACATAACCTGTGCTCTTTGATCTTATGATATATGATATAAGGCATCGGGTGGAAAGTAGAGCGCACAAAGGTCAGAAATAATCCGGTGCCGTGGAACTATTGCAGTTTAAATCTTGGAAAAGTATATTAATTTCGTAGAAACTTGAGGGTATCAAATTTCGCATTTCTGCTAATTATCCATTAGATAATATGCAACCAAACAATGACATTCATCACGCAAAACCAAGAAGAGAGGGCCAGAACCGAAAATGTATAATCGTGAGAAGTTCTTAAAACCTTCGCAGCCTACCATTTTCCGACGTCGATGCTAACGCTCCAAGTAAACCTTTATTCAAAAAATATATTTACTTAACGTATTTGAAATAGTGGACCACTAACTTGGTGAATTAGCTTATCATACAGTTATTTCACTGACCTCTTTCTGTAGTACATAACTACAACACTCGTTCAAAATCAAATATATTTTTTTATCTACCTCGCGCCAAAGGCTGAACTTTGGCAAATTTGGAGTTAAATATGCTTCCGTCAAAGTGTGGAATGATATTCCCGTAGCTATAAAAAGTAGTCCAACAACTAAATCATTTAAAAAGTGGTTAAGAAACACCTCCTTTCTTCTTCCTAACAAAAAATATATAAATATATAAATAATATATTGTCTTTATGTAAAAAGTGCAAACTCCTGATATTTTTTGTAAGTTCATTTATTATTCATTTTCTGTGTACAATAATTATTTGAAGTTATCTGTTTCTATCTTCGGGTGATCTGTAATTAATGTTAATATAAAGGGTGTATGAGAGCCTTGTTAACCCTTTGGGTTGTATCCCATGCACCCTCCGCGTATTTCTCTTTCCTTTTTCATATTTGTAATCTTTGTAATTGTGGAAAAAATTTTTTTGAACCTTTGAACGTCAAGCCAACGATAAGTCAACGTATGCAATCAGTGACTCGCTGAACAAGATATTTACGCTTTAATCCCCTGCATTTTAACCACCGCTTAAGTTGATCCACAGTATATTCAGAAGGATCATGATCAAAATGTGAGCCTGGAACGGCGTCATTTTCTGTGACAGTCGTTAAAACGAGGGGATAAGTACTAATTTTGGAATTCATTGTGTAAAGATACAGTAAGGAAATGTACAAGTGTGGTTCGTTCGTCGGAGTCCTGCAAGGGGTCGGATTTTCGTGACATCATCTGTAAAAAGCAGACATTTCTTTCTATTATACGATTCTCGGGTTCTCCTAAAAATGTTAATGGTTGTTGAATATTCGTGCCCTTGCCATATGCTGCTTGATTTTGATGATTCATCTTAGATAAAATATCTATATCATTCTGCTCACAAGAGCTTGAGCTGTTATAGGGATTATCTACGATGCCCGAATAATATATAAAATGGTATTTTATTATCGTCGTTTTAACAAGAACGACAAATTGGTCAGTATATTTTCAAACATTTCAAACGTGTAGAAGACTCGTAGTAGTTTTTATGAAAGGGATAAGAAGAGGGAACAAAACAATGTGCGATGATTTGCATTAACGTATACCTCTTGGTGACTTCACAATTACGTCATTTATCCAGTTTTAATGTTCAAATTTCGTGCATTGTACAAAATCCAAGCATGTGATTGGCTAATGAGCGTGCATTATTGGTGACCACAGCACTCGACCCAGACCCTCTCTTACCTAAGGAAAGGGAGACCTAGTTCTTCGCTTAGTTACGTGTTTGGACGGCTTGGAAAACCTCATTGCATATTAAACAGTGAAAATGCAGACAATTACTAGAAAGGTAACGGCAGGATTGAACTCTGTTGCCTGTGTGACAGAAGATATATATTTTGAGGCGAACATTTGCATAATCGCTCGTTGGAAATGGCTGATTTGCGAATGCTGGAAGTACAACTTTACAAGTCAACATGTGTCCGAGTGAACAAAGGTTTCTACAACACTCTAGTAGTCTTACTTAAGAAATGGATTATATTTCCGAGACCTTATTCTGTCAATAAGAGGAGAAAATTAAGCGAGAATTCAGTGGATGGTTCGAAAACCCAGGATATTTGATTTGGAAAATGTTTGCATCGGAGCCGAGCACATGGCCGGAGGCCGGTTTCGAGTCAAGATTTCAATTCACTGCCCCACTGGAATCTGCAGGTTAGTTATTTTCGAATGAAAGAAACTATTAAAGAAAGCAGACTATCTAGGAGTTAAGCCGGCTAAATAATTGATATTTGAATACATGGCTCCAAGAGAAACGTTTTCGAGTTAAATGTACAATCATACTATTCGCCTCACCGTTATGTTTTCAGGCAAACATTTGCATAATCGTTCGTTAGAAATGGCTGATTTGCAAGCGCTGGAAGTACAACAACTAACAAGTCAACATGTGTCTGAGTAAACAAAAGTTTCTACAACACTCTAGCAGTCCAAACTGAAGAAATGGATTTTATTTCGGGCGAGACCTTACTCTGTCAATAAGAGGAGACAATGAAGCGACAATTCAGTGGAAGGTTGCAAAACCTAGGATATTTTTATTTGGAAAATGTTTGCATCAGAGCCGAGCACATGGAGGCCGGTTTCAAGATTTCAATTCACTGGAATCTGCAGGTTAGTTATTTTCGAATGAAAGAAACTATTAAAGAAAGTAGACTATCTAGGAGTTAAGCCGGCTAAATACTCGATATTTTAGTACATGGCTCCAAGAGAAACGTGTTCGAGTTAAATGTACTCGCAAGGCGTCAACTAAACTGACCGAACGCCAAAGTAAATTATTCTTTGCAAAGTTATCTACTTCTGTTTTTATTCATTGTCTGTTGAAATGACTTTTCTTTGTGGAGATATTTACCGTAAAATGATTTAATTCATGCGAAATATTTGACTTCTTTATGAAATTGTTATTGACAACTGATTTCAATTGAAATTCACGGCTGACAGTGCACTCAGTTTGAATATTAAAAGGGTTAGAGACTTTATGTTTGTGCTTTATCGGCAAAATACAGTCACTTGCTGACTGTACGATGAACTCAAAATTTCTTCATACTGCATTCGGCCTTCGGCCTCATGCAGTATTCATTATTTTTCGTTCATCGTACAGTCAGCGCGTGCCTGTATTTGTCGATAAAGAACTCACAAGCAGTCTCTAACCCTTACATAATAGGTTTCTTTATATTTTTAATTACGTGTAAGATCTTTCATTTTATATCTATTTTTGAAATTCCATGTTGTTGAGAACAAAGCCTATTTCGCTTAGTTAATCAAATAATCAGCAAATGCATGTGACATCACAGAAGATTTAAATTCTTAATATCTTGGGATATATGCCAGTTAAGTGTGCAAGTCAAAAGCACATCGCTATATCACTGTGATAACATTCTTTATTTCAAATGTGAATTAAACGGAGAATTTGACCTTAAAAGGAGTTGTTTATTATGATTTCACAACAAAATCAATGTACAAAACTGATTGACCCTGAGGGCGTAATTTCCTTTTAATTTTAACTTGCGAAAAGTTGAGATCGATTTTTAAATGTGTTGGTTTAGAAATTTCTGTCAAGCTTAACCTTACCGATTTTAAGGTCATTTAAGCCTGCCGTCAATAGCAATGTTTTTTTCCGTCAACTAGTCTGTCTTAATACATTACTCGTAACCACTTACAGTTCAGTCAGTGCAGTCAGGTCTCGGAAAGCTCCGGGTTCGATTACGGATATGCGGTTGTTGTATAGATACCTGAAGAATATAACATCACATATGTCTATTAGACTGGAATTCTATAGTTTATGTTTCATTCTATTTTTCAATGCATGTTAATTTTGTAACGTTGAGTAGTTATCGATAAAATATCAAACATATATAGTCACACTAAAAGACAATACCAAAATATATTAAATCTGGATAAGTACCAATTTAATAGTTTGATTCAGTGAATCTCGCCGAAGCGTCTCGGTAAATATCCACCACTATTCACCTCTACTTCGGTGAATAATTGTTAAATAATATGATGTTAGGCCCGTCAGATCATCGTTTATTCCCCCATCCCTCAATTTATAGCCTGCGTGCAGACGTTCTCTCTCCCTGCAAAAATTGGGAAAGATACGTCTGCGAAACGCCGTTGATAATCGTGTTCTGGTCATAAATTATCATAATTAAAATTCGTAATTATTTTCCCTAGGTGATTTTAGCGAAAACAACTGCGTACATTCTCTGTCTACTTCTTTGAGAAAGAGTTGCTGGATGGCATTTTCTCTCAAAACTGTATTCTTCCATACAGACGATGGAATCTGGCTATAAGTTCCACGAAACAACATCTTACCCAAACTTTCAAGGCCTTCGTGTTATAACATTTGTTTTGCTCGGCCATTCAACAGGCTTGACTTGGACGACTGTCTTCAGTGTTTTGTTTGGTTCAATATTTTCACCTACAACAACTTAATCATCCAGAATTGGTAACACGGACGGACAAATGGGAGAAAGTGGAATATCATGGAGGTGAAATCCATGGAGGTAGTTACATTTATTTAATTTTCTCGCTGCAGGAGTTTATATTCTTGTGGTCGGCAACCTTCTACGATAGAAGTACGTCGGCTCGATCGCATTTCCATCTAAAGCAGCTCGATCGGGGCAGAGCTGGAGTCAGTCTGACTCAAACAATTCCCTAGCACATGTACTGTCCCTCTTCTTTACGACCAGACCTGGGTTTGTGGCTTTCGAATTTCGTAAAGATCCGCCTTCGTAGATTATATTTCACATCTCGTTTTTTCTTCAACTTCAAGACGCAGTGTTTACAAATATATGGCGAATTTAAGTGAACTTCGAAGCTAAGAGTAGAAAGCTCTACTTTTATAGTATGTTCTTGTCATCATGTTTCACAATATCAGCAAAACTAGGAGCTCATTACAAAAATATAAGACACAACTCGACGTTTGTTGTAAATGAATACCACTACGGGATGAAGGGTTTCGAAAAGTAAACATGGGGTCATCTCGGGAAGTTATTAGCCAATCATATATGACTTTATGACAATCTTCCATCAACAGCCAATCAGCGCGCGGTCCTCAAATACTGGAGAAGAAACACGTGACCAGAACACGATTATCAACGGCGTTTCGCAGACGTCTCTTTCCCGATTTTTGCAGGGAGAGAGAACGTCTGCACGCAGGCTATCAATTTACAGCGAAATTAAGCAAAATTAAAGTCCAATAGCCTTTTTTCGCTTGACTCAATGTTGTCCCATTTCAAATCTTTCGGGAATAATATTCTTTGTCCGAAGTATTTCCTTATCAATGTATCTCCTCATGTGTTAACCAGAAATAAAAGAAACAATACACAAGGCGATGGTCACGTGATCTGAAATGGGACAACAATGAGCCAAGCGAAAAATATATATTATTACTATATATTATATATTACTGCAAGACAGAAAAAGGAGAATGTTGAACATTCAAGTCAGTATTCCATAGGATTTTTCCCTTCCCACATTACTTAAAGTGTATATGAAATGATTTTTTTTGGGAGTTTTTCTATCGTTCATTATCTCCTAAACATCAAAGCAAAAGAAAATTGCGAAGAAAAAAATTATAAAGCTGAGTTTCGCTTCGCAAAGTTGTCATACATGCACTGGAAATATGGTCAGGAGACTGGGGCGAGTCGAGCTCGTGATGACGTAGAAACCGTGACACACTTGATAGCATATTCGCATAGACGTAAACAAGCTCGATAAACCTGCGAACTGTCCTTGCTCTTCGTTGCAAAACTAAAGTAAGATGTCAGAAAGCGAGCAAAATTATCTTCATCTTCGAGTTCAGAGAGTGGAAGCCACGATTTTGATGAAGTGGAAGTAAGGCCGAACGGATTTCAACCGTACGAAGATGAGCCGCTTGCGGGCTCGAGCGATGGGGAAGACGACGACGAAAATTATGTCTCTGGCGGTGTTGTGCTCTAGATTCGAGGGCCAAGTCCCGGTAAATCAGTGGATCACTACAGGAAGACTTTGTATCGGAATCCTCCACTCTTCGGGAGCAACTACAGAATGCAGGGCCAATTTTTAAACCCCGTCATATTCATATTGAGCTCGTTTGCTCGTGGCCCTGTATTATATTCTGTAGTTTAGCCTCCCCAACTCGTTTTCGTCAACGTATTAAAATGTGACAAAGCACGAAAACCTCCAGGTTCGCAGCAATGACAAATTCACGTAGGTCCTCTTTTGAAAATGAGACCGAAATGGCAGAGGGTACCGTCGTCGTGCACGTCAGTCTGAAAACGAGTAAGTGATTTTTTTATATTCATGTTTAATAGGAAATGACAGTACTCTATACAATACGTATTTGTGGCTAGTCTTCCCTTTGTCCCTCCCTGGGGTTGAAAATGGGTAGGATATTTTTCAGTTTCAGGGTTTGGTTTTTAGAAGGTGTGTATGAGAATTTGAGAAAATGCATTATTAATGAACCAACTTCGAAAGATCACTTGAAAAGCCCTTACGAATTGTTCAAAATTATCCATTTAGCTCAGGTGTATTTACACTCGATCTTAATGAATGATCTGGAAATGGGTAGGATTTGTTTTTATTTCAGGGTTAGGTTTTTAGGTTTGTATGAGAATTTGAGAAAATGCATTATTAATGAACCCAGTGGTGGGGTATTCTGCAATTGCTCCAATATGGCATATTGTACATTCCTTACTATACTGCACAACACTGAGGTGGGGATATTACCAGGCAATAGTGGGGGAAATACCAGAGTTTTGCATAGTTTCTTACACCGACCCTCAAGCATTTACCACATATTTGAGGAAGTTGTCTGGGGTAGGGGCAGGGGAATTACTGCACATATGCACGTGACAAAGCAAAGCACTCTAGCTACTGGAAGTCAAGGCAAATTCGGCACTCTTTTAGAGGCTTGGAGATGAAAATGTAAAGCATATCGACGGACAGGTTTATCGGATTCCTGCCAAATAATAAGCAGAGTAGGTGAGTCGTGAAAACAATGAGTCGTAAAAATCATGTTTACGATTACGACTTGCATGATGTCAATATATTATGTGAGTCCCAAAAGTAACTTCATCCTTGCAGAGTAATGAAATATACAGAATAAGTACATGTACCTAAGTTAGATATACAAATGTGGCTCCACCTTTTGCACAAACAAATAAATCATGAAATACAAAGAAAATAACAACATTACTATTATAGCAAATATTCTAAGGGAAAGCCTACATTAAACTTTATTCTTGCAGCTTCCTATGAGCTGTTGCATACAGATGGCTAATCTGCTGAATTTGTGGCTATATGGGCTGGGACAATACCAGGCCATTGCCAGCCAGCTGTGTTTATGACATACGGCAGAGGTTGAATACACCCCATCACCAGGCAAGCAGTTACCAGCCAGCAGAAGCAAGGGCACGATAGTGTTGGTGTATTCATAATGTCTACAATAGCTAACTTTATGCATTGCTGCCATGTTATTCAATGAAACTTCTATCAACATAAATGCATCAGTCAATGTCACTTATTAGCATTTCAAAGATAGGTACTAAGTTAAAATGGAAATTATATACATGTATATAAAGTGTATATATATAATAGAGAGTTTGCACAATGCCTAGTGGTAATAATGTCCATGATAGATCCTTAGCCTCTCTTGGGTGTAGAAAAACAAAATGCTTGTAAGTTGTATCCACTGCTACTCGCTATAAGGATGTGCCATGCATACAATTGTGCCTCCGTTAATTGAATTCTAAGCATGCCTGATACCCCTGGGAATTTCACTATTTATAATATTTCTTGCAAATGTTCCACTGTCGGACTTACAAAGCCTTACTCAAGTACTGTAAAAAGTGTTAAAATAAACAAAATCCCCATCCCCACGACTGGTTGGTTGGTTGACCAATGCCCCACCCTTTCCCGGATAGGGGGGATTGGGCACACTTGGAATTGATATACATTAGTGGTGGTGTGTGCTTTACAACTGAGGCTTTCTTTGGTCTGGCTGTTAGACAATATGACTTGCTAAGATTATAGTGATATTACTCTACCAGTTGTAAAAGGCTAATATAATACAACATATTTTTTACAACTTTGCTTTTTGATAGTGCGGGATGGTCAGTTATATGGTCAGTAACTATTCACAAGAACTTTTAGGGTGTCCCTTTTTTGGGCTGTCCAAATTTGCTGCACACATGAGCCTTTCGAGGAGAATAAAAACCTTTGTTTTACACGTGTGAAATCGTTCTGAAACTGCTCAGTATGAGGCTACACGTGAGAAATCTTTTGTTTCTAGCAAACATGGCCGCCGTGTTACAAAAGCCCATTGTTTTAGTATAAATTGGTTTTGGACAACATTTTCGAGATTGACTATATATACATATATTTATTTCATTTTTGACACATTTTTATTGTTATTCGATAACCTTTATTTCACTAAGATGCAAGTGAATTTCAATATATTGCTCATTAGATATTCCAGGGCTTTTATATGGAGGTCTGTATATATAATATAAAGGCCCTTGAATACCTAATCAGGTCTTAATATTGAAATTCACTGGAATATTAGTGAAATACAGGTTATAGAATAACAATGAAATAAGTCAGTTAAATACCTCGATTCTCTCAGTATTTAACTCTTGCATGCATGTGAATCTATTTTTGTTTAACTAATGGTAAGGGAAAAATACCTGGAGAATTTCGAAGTGTACGATCTTAAGGATTGTGCAGCAGAACAGTGTAAGCCCCGTATTATGCACTTTGCCCCATAGAGTCAAATGTCCTGTCCCCACACCCTTCATTTTCTTAATTAGTTTGTTCACGAGCACTGTTCTATAGCTTTCCCAGAACTGTAAGATCACCGGGAACAGGAACTTCTTTTGGTGAATAAAGTATGTCCTTATATCATAAGCACATAGCCCCATGTGTCTGAACACCAGCGACACCTTGCTTATGGAAGCCCCAGCCACGAGAACAGCAAAGCTGGGCAAGATGTTACCAGCTGGGCACTTCCCAAGGACCAATGGCCGAGACTGCCATTTGAATGCATTTTGCCCAGATTTTGGACAATGCTGGCATACCGTCACCATGGTGCCATTACGTCTGATGCTTATGGTAGGCTTGGTTTCCTTGCACTTAAAGCAAAACATTGTGAACAATGCCATCAGCATGCTAATACACACAACGAACTTGGAAAAATTCCACAGGTTATTTCTTTATTATCAATTGCTGTTTTAAGGTAATCAGTGATTTCAAGTATATATTGTTAGTTTTAAAACGCATGTCGTCCGTTTCCTTAGAATTTTCTAGTAGATGAAAAGAGTTATTACTATAGCTATGCCAATTTAGTTGAAGTATTGTTAGTTTTTACGCCCTATTCCGTTTTGAAACTTGCCGCGAGGAACAGCTTTGGGGGCAGAATGTACGTAGTTTCCGCTACTCCCAAGCCACGCGCACGTAGCAAGTGTAATAAAGCAATGCGCATAGGCTCGCGAAGCGAGAGTTTTATTCCGCTATCACGCTACGATCAAAGGATCAGCTACCCTGCTACCATATCTGCAATCTGCTATCGTTTGGTGCAACCGTAAACCAAAGTAAGTCTATCATATATTTCTTTAAAGTTATCACCGCAGAATTTCTATTGTGATTATCACGTAACGGACGCAGCTATTTTAGTAGAATCACGCTAATCAATCAATTATTACGCTATTGAACAATTGTTATGCTACTAGAAGTTGTCTAAAGATGTACTAGACGATTAATCGAAATTGTGATTTAGTGTATGCTCAACACTATCAAATTCAATTCAATGCTTGTTATCGTATTCTCAGGATGTACATGTATGAGCATGTTATTCTAGTTCGTAGATTGTTTATGATTAGTTCATGTTATATTTCATGTTTCTATGCTCAGATAAGTTAGAATGTATTTTGTAATCCATGTTTCAGTTCGAACCTACAATCTCTACAATCTCTACAATCGCTACATTTCCTACAAAACCTACCTTTATACTTTCTACAAAATCTGCAATCCTTACCAATTTCTGCAAACCTAATCGATTCTACAATCCCGCTAAGTCACGTAATATACAAATCGCTACTGGAACATTGTGAATGAACTGTTGACATTGAATACTGTTGATTAAAGTTAGTTGGTTTATAATCAATCTGTGGAGTTCGGATTCATTGACTTGCACCACCACGCTACCCCTGTAATTGTTGAGACTAGAGTATCCGCAACCTCTAGAGTCTTAATAGTTACATTCGTTCGAATTTGAACTACGAACCTAGTTCGAGACTTGCTACAGGACGTATCCGATTTGTGAAGGAATTCGAAGCATTTAGTTACGTCGGAGGATATTCAAAGATTAACATTGGCTAACGCTATCCTCACGTTTGACAGCCGCCCACGTTCAAGAGTTCCGTGACTTATCTGTTTGCTAGATCTGGAATTATTTGCTATCCGTTTTGAAAGACTTAATTACTGCTACGTGCCGCAATTCCCAATTAAGATACCATGGAAACGGCAACTCTCAAAATAGCACGAGGCCACGCGAAGGGAATCGTTACTAAGAAAGTAAGAGAAATTATCGACCTCATGACTGACGAGAATAACATTGAATTGGTAAATAAAAAAGCCGCGCAACTTCACACAGCCTTTAAAAACTTTCAAGTTGCACATGAGGTCTTCATTGACTTGCACCACCACGCTACCCCTGTAATTGTTGAGACTAGAGTATCCGTAACCTCTAGAGTCTTGATAGTTACAAGTATGGCTTGCTCAGGTGAATGATCCTTGCGAAATCCAAATTGGTATTTGTATAAAATACTGTGTTTTTCTAGAAAGAACATTAGTTGATCAAATATTATTCTTTCTAGGGTTTTAGTAAAAGTGATAGTGTAGCAGTTGGCCTATAGTTATTGGGGTCTGTGATTGTATCATTTTTATAAATTGGTGTAACCCTTGAGATTTTAAATATTTCTGGTACAAATCCTTCTTCAATTAAAAAGATATGTAAATATTATGGATAACGGTTCCTTAATTAATTTAACTAAGTTATTTGTGACGTCTAGAGAGGATTGTTTTGCATCAAGTGATGAGAATAGGTTAAGTACTATTTCAGGAGTTGTTGGTGATAAGAAGAAGCTAGTAATAGGACTATTATTAATATATTTAGTGGGATCATCATTACTGTTGGAGATTTTAGAGGCCAAGTTATGTCCTACGTTAATAAAATGCTCATTAAATTGTTCGGCCATATCTAGTTTTGAAGTATATGTATTATTATTTCTTATTAGTCTAGTTGGATATGATTGTCCCTTCATCTTGCGTTTGATAAGTGTTCCAATAAGTCTCCATGTTGCCTTAAGGTTGTTCTGGCACTTAATAAAGTGAGAGGTATAGTATTGTCGTTTGCTTTCATTCTTTATTCTGTTAAGTAGGTTTGAATATCTCTTATAGCTATTTACTTTTTGTGTATCTTTACATTTAAAGAAATGTGTATAATACATTTTTTGTTTACTCTTAATTGATTTTAAAATCCCATCTGTTATCCATGGTTTTTTTTTAGTTGTTTATTTTTTTTATTCGATGCAACTTTAATAGGAACATGTTTATCCACAATTTCTTTAATTAAATTAACTGTATTTGAGGCTTTTTCATTCAGGTTATAGTCTCCATAAAGTATGTTATTCCAATTAGTGGAATTAATTTCATCAATAAATATGTTCTTATTAAAATGGGAATAATCTCTATAATGGCATTTTCTTTTTTCTTTATCAATTATAGTATCAGAGATACAGAATATAGGTAAATGATCTGAGAGGCCCACTGTCGCAATACCACATTTTGCTATTTTGTGAAATGAGTTAGTATAAATGTGGTCAATTAAAGTGGCGGTATGATCAGTTATTCTTGTTGGCTTCGTAATGATAGGTAATAAGTTGTTGGAATATATCATATCTAGGTACTCTTCTTTTTGAGTATGAGAGCCATATTTAAGAAAATTTATATTCATGTCACCAAGGATGTAAACTTCATAGTTATTTTGGTTAAGATTCTTCATTAGGCTGTCAAGTTGTTCTGTAAATTGGGTAAGATTGGCACTAGGGTGTCTATATATACAGCCAATTACTATATGTTGTTTGTTTTTCCTGCATCAATTTCAACCCAGCAGGATTCTACTAAAGGCATTTTTAATCCCAAGTCATGCCTGAAAATGGTATTTAGACTTGTACTTGTATAAAGTCCTACACCACCAGCCATTGTTGTCATGATAAAAAATATTATTAGGGATATTTACATTCAGCACTGATTGACTATTTAAGAGACGTGTTCGTAATTCTCTGTGCTTGATCTGGTGAAAACGAACAGTTAGCGATTGCTCGAGTGTTCTGAATAAATTATCAAAGAAATTCAAACCCAGTTTGTCTTGCAATGTTTACTTTTCCTACCGAAGTACGGCACAAAAAAGCACACTTGTGAGCGAGAAAACAAATCCAGCCCAATAGTCCAGGCAGGATACACTTTACAGTAAGCTAGCAAAACCCTGACTCGTGTAACACAACGCAACGGCCTTTCGCGTCATTGCTAATCCATGCCAATTAATGGCCGGCCGGGGCTCGATAAGTAAAACCAATGCCCGGTAATATTAAATTATTTTGACCATTTTTTGTTTTATATTCACTCCTTTATAGGGAGAAATTATCATTAGTAGTAGTAGTATCGTTGTTATGTTCGGCTCAACAAGGAACCAAATGAAATAAACAATCGTAACTTCGGATCCTTTCGCTTCCAGGTTATTGACTTTATATCACTACACATGCACAACGCTGAACATTACGGACTAATAAAATAGCAATATAAGTTAATTGTACGAAGCATAAGTTCATGATTACATAAGTATAAACAAATGAAAATCGATGAAATGATAATGGACAATGTGTTTGTACTAGGATAGCTTTTTCATAAAAGTTAATCCGGCTTAATTGAGATGTTTTAAGGTTTTGAGGAAGCATTCCATAACTTAGCCCTCTGTATACAATACAATACAATACAATACAATACAATACAATACAATACAATACAATACAATACAATACAATACAATACAATACAATACAATACAATACAATACAATACAATACAATACAATACAATACAATACAATGCTTACATCCGAGCCAGAGGCACATGTTTGAAACGCCCGACAACAAAAAGGCCGCAAAGAATAAAATTAATAAAAAACATACAAGTTACATATAAAGACTAATAATATCTAAATTATAATATTAATATTTACGAATAATCTAAGAATATAATATGTTATTATTTTTACAACAACCGCCAATTTTCTCGCAATCTGATTGGCTAATTTTCATATGCAATATTTTAACAGACGCGCGGCCGGCTTTCGAAGCGGGCTTTGCAGAGATTTGTGAATTCAGGTTGTGTACACATCTTTTCCAAAAATCAACAAAATGAGGATTTTAAAAGCATTTCATCACTGGGAAAGGTTAATCGGTGAGTCAAACTTCCTTGTGTGGTGCCATTTGTCAAAATTTGAGCTCTCTCTCGAGTCGAGCAAATCATTTTCGGCTAATTTGTGATCGACTTTGTGACAAGTTCGACCGATCTTTTAGAACTAGAACTGAGAAATGGTCTTGAATTAAATACATAATACATAATCTCTCATAATTTCTATTAAAGGGATACCCGAGTGAAAAACACATTGGGGCTCAAAAGAATCTTCAACATGTTCTTTGTTCAGAAAATGTATTAAAATTTGATCAAAGATTTTTAGTATTAAGAACGAGCACCTCAAAGTTGGCCCCACGAAGACATGGGCGCCGCCATCTTTGTTTGCATTTACGGAAGTGACGTCACTTCGTCCCACCGGCGTTCTCACTCTCTCACTTATTAGGTGTTTTTAGGATGATAAACGCCTTAAGGTATCAGGAGCCCTTTATGTAATCATTTTTGCTAAGCATTTTTTATTGATTTATTAGAATGTTCAAAGTGAATTCTACAGTTTAATGAAAAAAAAAAATCCAAACACTTTTGTTTTCAACGAGAAATTACGCCGAAAAGAAATATGGATGAAAAAATTACAGGAAGCAGGCTGTCATCGGCTTATTAGCACTTGTCAAGCGTTCTCATGGAAACCGCGAGAAAACACGCAACGCTTTTATAAATAAACTCGCCTGGAAGCCATTGACTCGATCGATCGGTTGAGTTGCAAAGATTCCTTTACGTTTCACAGAGAAATCATATCTAAAATACAGTTTTATAGTATAGATATGGGAGCCTAGATATGTAGCTTTGAAGATGCCTAGGAAGGGAAAATGTCCGTTTTCTTCTGTGAAGAAACGAATGTCGAAGCTGCGTAATATACGCGTGCAGACGGCCGTTTTCCTTCCAAAAGAAAAGTTCAACTCTTGGCTCGTATTATAACCACTTTAATCAGTAGGCAGAAGTTGGAGATTCTGCAAAGTCACTTCCAAGTTGCAAGAGTGCCCGTAAACTTCGCCCCGAATTTTCAACTGTAGCTTCGCCTTCGATAGCCGAAAACGAAGAACAGAAGCCGGACAAATTCATTACTCCTGGAATGACCATTGTAGATGGTCAGATACTTCAAGATAACTTATCGAATACAGTTGTTTGTAGGTTTTGCGGAGGGATAATCGAACTTCTGGAGAACATTTCTTGTCGTCAAGGAATAGGAGCGACTTGGCTTGTAAAATGTGCAAACGAAAGTTGCGAATCGATCGCACAAAGCTTCCCAACTTCAAAGAAATCTGGCCGCTTCTGAAATGAAAACAAAATTTAGTTCCCAGAAAATTACATTCGCTGCCCGGCACCGATAAAAATATCGACCAAAAGGCAGAGCAAATGTTTGCCGATTTTTCCAAATGCCCACAAGAGAATCCAGTAAATATATTTATAATACCTGTACATGAAGCACGGACCACGAGCAAAACTGTAATATTTATTTGCTGTGCATTGGAGACAATAAATATGGCCACAGTTCTTGTAGATCGAGTGACTGGCTTTAGTCATAGCCATATATTTCAGGAATCTCAACTACAGATAACATTTGATTAAAGTCTATCAAAGGGGCGATATAAACTTACGCACTTTCCCTCATTTCTGTCAGAACGCGTTCTCGTGAACTACTAACATGATCTTCCGTAACAGTTGTGCTGGTTTGCCGGTCTAGTTCTTTGCGCTAATTCGTCTTTGCCTTCTCTTTGCACTCATGATTTCTGTGAATTACCATTGAATGGAACTTGTCTACTGCGATATTCAAACCGAAGATATCGCACTGTAGATTGGCCGAGTAGTAGTTCACTGAATTGAGGCGCGAAAAATTGCATGCGGCTTCCATAAACATGGCATCGCGTTTCACGATACCTACTGCTCAACATCAAATACTGGAAAAATGACATTCTTAATGACAGATAAGTTAATTGTGTCAATAAACCTCAGTGGGTGCCGGAAACTTTGAAACCATTTTTCTCGGCGTTATAAATGCAAGTTCTGTCGCATGTATTCGGAGCTCCTGTCCCTCTAGATTTTAACTGATGGGATTGAAAATTGGCATATGGCTAGATCAATATGTTGACCAAAAAAGGGTGTCTCTGTTTTTTAATGCGTTTTCTTGTTCTTGAGATACTTTTATGTTTCTTTCTTCAACCCCTAAAAAAGGTATTCCAAATCTTTGCAGTTGATTATTTTCGCGACAGAATAAGATATCAGAAAACTGAGACACCCTTTTTTAGATCAATATCTCTACTTTGCGAAGGTGGTTTCAGCACGGATTTCCGTCAAATTCCCGAGGGACAGGAGCTCCAGGTATAAGGTATGGTCAAATTGGATTAAAAACACAATAAATAAAAGAGTATTTGATAATAAGGAAAATGGAGTTATTTTCTAGAATCTGTGTTTATTAAGCTTTCAGAAAATGTATACTTTGTAGGGGTTTTCTTGAATTTAACGCGCGCAATTAAAAGTTTTCGGGAAGCGCTCTTGAAGGGCTCCTGATACCTTAACTGTACCTCACATACATTGTAGTTCTTATACTTATTCAGAAGTCACTCGAGTCTTTTAAGCCATGTTGTTTTGCTGTTATTAAATGGCAGTTACGAGACCTTGTTGTTCGTCTGATAATTTCTCGCCTTCCCAATGCTTTTCTTCCTCCTCCCAGTCTTCTGAACTTTTCTCATAATGTTGTCTTCATCATAATTCCGGTTTCTGTAAGAATTCCTCTGCAATCTCGATGAAAATATATCCACTTTAATTCCGAGCGTGTGAAAATCATACAAAGACAAGTAGCCGCGATACGCTGGTGGGACGAAGTGACGTCACTTCCGTAAATGCAAACAAAGATGGCGGCGCCCATGTCTTCGCGGGGCCAACTTTGAGGTGCTCGTTCTTAATACTAAAAACGTTTGATCAAATTTTAATACATTTTCTGAACAAAGAACATGTTGAAGATTCTTTTGAGCCCCAATGTGTTTTTCACTCGGGTATCCCTTTAAGCTAAGGAATTTCTATTAAGCTAAGCAGTCATGGCGGTCGGTCATGTTTTTTTAGGCTAAACTGAAATTGACTTGGTCATGGCTACAAACCTAACATTGGATTCGTTTACGAAATTATGGAGAGAAGAACTACTCCCTGATATTCAGAAGAAGATTAAAGCAGAAATAGCGCCGGTTTTAGAAGATATCAAGGCAATGAAAGACAAATGTGAAGAAATCGAGAAATCGCAAAAGTTCCTTTCAGCGAAATATGATAGTGTCTTGGAGATACTTCAAACTACGAAAAAACAGATCACAGAAGTGGAAAAAAGCGCCAAACAGCAAGAAAAGAAGATCATTGATATGGGAAACGTAGCGAAGGAGCACGATGCTCTTATAGACGACATGCAGCAGTATATGAGGAGGGATTGCATCGAAATTACTGGCATACCGATACCTCCAGAAGACAACCCGAAGAGATTGGCCGTGGAGCTCGGTGAATTAATGGGAATTGAATTAACAGAGCACCACATATCCATAGCTCATAGATTGCCGTCTACAAAGAATATCAAAAACCGAATAATAGTCAAATTCGTCCACAGAGACATGAAGGACGAATTTTATAAGCGAAAGAGCAAATTGGCCAGTAAAACAACAAAAGACCTCCCACTAATTGCCGAGGAATTTGGAAAGAGTATTCTGACTACAGAGAAAATGCATGTCAACGAATCGCTTACTGCATATCGCAAGAGATTATTCGGTCGGATTAATGCATTCAGGAGAGATCAGCACTATAAGTACTTGTGGACAATGAATGGAAAGATACTTCTTCGAGAATCTGATACTTCAAGAATTTATGGATTTACTAGAGTCGAGGAATTTAATGAGTTTGAAGAATCATTGGGCTAGACGAGATAGAACTTTGCAATGCAAATGTTGAATTGTTATGTTACCTTAGTAATGATTAACACACAACCTGTACATCAATGACAAGTAAGTGGAATTTAGATTATTTACCGTTTTATAGTTTAACCGATAAAGAACTCAGTGCCGTACTCGGTACCTGGTCTCGCGAATTAGATTTTGATACCGATCTTAATGAAATAATGTCGAACCCAGATAAATTTGATGAAAGCGATTCTGACATTATGCTACATACTCCAGTATCTAATTACTATACAGTCTCTAAAATAAACAGTGCTTTAGAAAGAGCTGGCACGAACGCTCTATCATTCTTTCACAGTAATATAAGAAGCCTATCAAAATATTTAGTGCTATTAAATGATATGTTATATACTCTTTCGGAGAAACCTGATATCGTGGCTGTTACTGAGACCAGATTGAACAACAAATCAGTTTCTAATATTGACATATTGGGTTACATTTTTTTCCATACGGACTCACCAACAGCGGCTGGTGGAGCTGGAATATATGTAGCTAATGACTTAACAACTATATTTAGGCCCGATATAAAAATTGATATTGACCTTGTTGAATCTTGCTGGGTCGAAATAGACCCCGGTCATGGTAAAAAGAATTTAATAATCGGTTGTATTTATAGGCACCCTCAAGCAAATATAGAGCGGTTTACTGATCAATTAGAAGAGTTGCTTAAACATCTAAATCAATGTAAATACCAAGTATATATTTTAGGTGACATAAACATTGACTTCTTTAAATTTACCACTCATTTACCAACAGAAAAGTATTTAGATATGCTTTATGCAAATAATTTTTTACCCATCATAACAAAACCAACAAGATTAACAGATCACTCTAAAACATTGATTGATCATATATACACAAATACTTCAATCGAGCATATCTTATCTGGAATTGCACTCTTCGATATATCAGATCATCTTCCAATTTTTTGTATAATCAATATTTCAATAAAACGATGTAAAGAAAAACGGTTCTATAGAGACTATAGCAAATTTGATAAAGAAGCTTATCTTAGTGATATCAATGTGATAAATTGGAATGATATTATTATTAACAGCAAAGACCTTAATGAAACAACAGTTAATACAATAAATATGATAAAAGTGATTGTAAATAAACATGCTCCATACAAAGTAACACCGCAAAGTAAAATAAAACAATTAACAATGCCATGGATAACAAATGGAATTTTAAAGTCAATAAAAATTAAACAGAAAATGTATCGCACCCACTTTCATTCTAATGATATGGAAAAAGTAAATAAATATAAGAAGTACGCTAACAAACTTAATCAAATAAGAACACAGAGTAAAAGACAGTATTATAGTATCAACTTCGAAAGGTGTAAAGACAATTTAAAAGCTACTTGGAAATTGATTGGAACACTAATTAAACGAAAAACAAAAGGCCAGTTATACCCAACAAGACTTGTAAGAAATAACAAGACATACACTGACACATTAGATATAGCGAACCAATTCAATCATCATTTCGTTAATGTTGGCCCAAGTTTGGCTAGTTTAATTGAGGATTCCAATGAAAATCCAACGAACTATATTCACAATTCTCCAGTGTCTAGCTTTGTGATGTCTCCAGTTTACTCATCAAAGATTTGTGAACTATTTTCAAACTTAAAGGAAAATAAGGCTTCAATAGATGTTCCCAATAAATTAATAAAAATAGCAAGTGAAGCTCTCTCACTGCCCTTTACTTATATCTACAATGAATCAATCAAAACAGGTGTTGTACCAGATATTCTTAAAATATCTAGAGTCACTCCAATTTATAAAAGTGGTATAGCTACTGATGCCTATAACTACAGACCTATAGCAACATTGTCACCTTTTAGCAAAATCTTAGAACGACTTGTGTATGATCAACTCATATCATTTTTGGATAAAAACAATATCTTATTTGATCATCAATTTGGATTTAGAAAAGGGCATTCCACCGAACAGGCAATCCTTGATATAACAGATAATTTAAAAACGGCTATAGATAATAAACAATTAACATGTGGATTATTTCTCGACTTTTCCAAAGCTTTCGATACAGTTAATCACCAGATCCTAATATCCAAATTAAGTAAATATGGAATTAGAGGAAATCCATTGTCATGGTTTACTAATTACTTAAATAATCGAAAACAATACGTAAAATTAGGACATACTGAATCTAGTATGCTTGAAATGACGTGCGGAGTACCACAAGGCTCAACATTGGGGCCGTTACTTTTTCTGCTTTATATAAATGATATGCCTAATTGCTCTAAGAAACTTTCCTTTCGAATATTTGCAGATGATACAAATGTTTTCTATTCGTGTAATAACATAACAGATCTAGAAACGATAATGAATGAAGAATTTAAACTAATCCTCCATTACTGTGCTATTAACAAACTATCAGTTAATCTTCAAAAAACACATTACATGATAATAAGCTCACCAAATAAAAAAACCTCTAAAATTAATATTGCTAATATTGAACAAAAAAGCTATATAAAATACTTAGGAATATACTTAGATGAACATATTAACTGGGAGCAACAAATAAAACATATAAATAGTAAAATGGCAAAAAATATTGGAATAATCAATAAACTCCAGTATTATCTTGATTTAAACATGTTGAAGCAACTATATTATACACTAGTATATCCATATTTAAATTATGGTCTCATGAGCTGGGGTAACACCTATACATCCAAACTGACAAAACTCCGGACTAAACAAAATAAGTGCATTAGAAACATATTTTTTGCACACAGCAGAGAAAGTGCTACACCATACTTTAATATTCTTGGAATTTTAAAACTTGATAATATCTTCAAACTAAGAATTGCAACATTTAGTTACAAAATTATAAATAAGAAAACGAATATACCATCGGTCTTTTCTGAAGTCCTCACACCAGCTGCAAAACGCCATACATACAATACCAGATTTGCTGCTAATTTAAATTTTGTTAGACCAAAAGCGAGAACTAATTATGGAATTTATACATTCAAATTTATATCATCAAAAATTTGGGAAACAATTGAATTGAATATTAAACGTTCTAGCTCTATTAATGTATTCAAAAAACGTTATAAAACTATCCTTTTAGAAAATCAAAATTAACAAGCAACTGACCAACTATTTCAGCTTAGCCTAATATTATGTATTCCTAAACAAACGTAGGCAGTGATCAACTCGAAAGCTTTTGCTCCTTTGATCACTGCGCACGAACATATAATCAATATATTCTTCCTTTTTTCCTCTTCCCTTTTTAATGTAATGTTAGTAATTGTGTATCTGTGTAAATAGTGTGAAATAAACTTGAGACTTGAGACTTGAGACTCTTATTCAGGACATTTACATAACGTTCTTAAGTATAAACAAACAGTTTAGAGTAGCTTAGGTATTTTTCTAGAGTTCGGGAAAGCATAAAGACGTGTTTACGTTTTGGACGTTTCGACTCAAAAGGCAGTTTGTACACACTCATTTGAAGCTAAAAGTGTTTTGTCGTTGTAAAAAACAAATTGAAGTTAGTTTTTTATGTGTCTGTCTAGTATAAAGTCGGCGAAGACGCCTCGTGGATCCACAGCTATTTTGACCATGTTATGACGAAATTCATTGTCAATATTAGGACAGACACATAAAAAACTAACTTCAATTTGTTAAATGGCAAGCCACTCTCAATGTCAAATCGAGTGTATTGATTGGCTGGTGCTCGGTCGGGATTTTGCCGTACGGACTGTTACCACGATAACGGTCACAAATTCGCATATTTTGGTCTAAGATCAGGAAATTGAAAACTCAAATCGAGTCGTGTAAAACAGAGATAACGAGGCACTTAGTGATGCAGTTTAAGAGCACAAACATCGTACTAATACCGTTTTTAAAAGAGAGAAAGCCGATCCATCAAAAGCTGTGACCTGTAAATATAATTACAAAGCTTATCTCCAAAACGAACTTGACCATTTGTTGTCAAACATTATCATTGATGTACGCCAGAAAAGGACAGGAAAGAACTAGTTGAAATACAATGCCATCCAAAGTTTATGCTACAGAGACAAGATAGATGTCCTGTTAGGTTCTACAGAAGTTTGAGAAGTCAGGGTCTATCAGAGTTCAATGTAAGGAAGAACCATTTTCCCTGGCCATCAACTACAAGCGAGTTCCAAACAGCGACATCACATGAAGACTCCACTCGGTAGAAACGAAATTAGAAAATAGCTTAGTAATGTATCAGGTGATGTAGGAATCAAACACCCCAGCAGCGAAATATTGGAACAATTAATCCGACTCAATAAAGATAAACCTGCTAACGCTGATCCTGAAAGGCTTCGTGGCTCTGTTGAGTGTTCACACGAGAATCGAGCGGGAGCCTCGATCCGTCCAGTGGAAGTAGTAAAACTACAAGACAACAAGTCTGCCAGCGACTATCACCAGAGACAGAAGTCATAGTCCATATTTCAACAAGTATATTCCTTTGCAGCCGGCTTTCTTTCTACAATTATCGGCTTTAAGAAATTTGTCTTGAATGTCAGTCAGCATCGGTCCAGTATACAAATTACAATCCCTCACTATAAACCAGGGAAGTACTGATTCCACAACCAACCAATTGCCGATCAGTAGCAAATATTGGAGATTGTCAGTTCCAGATTTTCCATGTCCCAGTCAAAGTTGTCCAGGATACAAACAAACAGCATAGAAGTGTCATCGCCGAAAGTGATCCCACGAAGATCTTGTTCAAGTGTTTTTCGAGTTGATTTAGTGGAAATATGTTCTTTTCTGATAGCTTTTTCTACGAATTCCACCTTTCATGCACTTTGAATTAGCAAAGTTTTATAATTCTGAATTGATTCTGACATCTGACATTGTATTTCCATTCATCATTTGTATAGATCCCGGAATAAATTCTGAACGGCTTCCACTACTTTGGTATTTAGATTTATGCAAATAATAAACTACTTATTAACCTCGCTCACTCGGTCTTTACGGGAAAATATCAGACCTCGGTCTTTTATGTCGGTCCGTACTGTCAAGACCTCCGTCTGATATCTTCCCGTAAAGACCTCGCTCTCGGTTAATAAGAAGTTAATATGTTGACCCAATTGCCCGACCCACTCGAGGCTAACCAGCACTCGACCTAAAACAACCCAAAAACTGTTCTATTATAACAAATTTCCATGAGGCAGCGATTGCATTTGCAACTGAACTTGAAATTACTAAAGTCAAATGATTCCAGTTGGTAACGAAATTCCTTACTTGTGTTGGCATTCTTGATGGTTGTAGGTAGTTTGTTCCATAGGTGAGATAGTCGGTAGGTATGTGAATTATGGTAATAGCGACTATTCTAAGCTGATTGGACAAGATTGTGCCCACCACTCCTTAAACTGTATTTAGATTGGCGAGGTTGAAAAAAATTAGCAATATATCTAGTACCATTTTCCTTAAATATTTAAAAAGTAGAATAAGTGCTTGTAGATATCTTCTGTATTCCAACGAATGTAACCTACCTACTGTTAAGACCCGGTTATAATCAACATTATTACCGAGATTCAGGAGTGTTTTTAGTGCATAGCAGATTCAAGTTTACTATTCAGTGTTTTGTTAATGCCTAGTAACAAAGGGCTGCAGTACTCAAGGTGAGGGAGAATATAGGCCTTGTATAGCTTAAGAGCGACATCAGCTGGCACTAGTCGCTTTAGACGCCTGAGCGCTCCAATTTGTGCATATACTTTCTTTACTACAGTTGAGATGTGTTCTTTAAAGGACAAATTATTACCAATTGTTACGCCTAGTATTTTAATCGTGTCTCGTACAACAATAGGAGAGCCATTTACTTGCAGGTCAAAAACGTAACTAGAGTTTCCGAGAATCATGCCCTGTGTTTTAGTGTTATTACCTACAAGATGATTGATAGTGAACTAATGGGATAACTTAGCTAGATCCTGATGTAAGACGAACGCCAGAGTTGTAACATTGGTGTCCGACGCATAAGTAGTAGTGTCGTCTGCATACAGTCGAAGTGATGAAATGTCTACTGTATAGTTCAGGTCGTTGATGAATATGTTAAAAAGAAGAGGTCCCAGCAGACTTCCTTGAATGATGCTACAAAACGTAGGCAACCACTCGAAAAACACTCCATTCACTTTCACCCTCTGTTTGCGATCGGACAGATAAGACTGGAGAAACTTGATGGTTCCATCGCTGACACCATAAGCCCTCAATTTGGCGAGCAACAAATTATGACAAATGGAATCAAAGGCTTTAGATAGGTCAACAGCTACTGAACCTTTCTTTCATCCAGTGCCAAGTGCCAGTGATCTATCATCTTGATCAGCGCAGTACAGCATGCGTGGCCACGCAAACATTCAAACATATTTAATGAGAATA
Organism: Actinernus sp. WN-2022; assembly: GCA_030867875.1. Taxonomy (NCBI): domain Eukaryota; kingdom Metazoa; phylum Cnidaria; class Anthozoa; order Actiniaria; family Actinernidae; genus Actinernus; species Actinernus sp. WN-2022. The sequence continues at coordinate 54,770,805 of JAOWCC010000019.1, forward strand.
TAGGATAGAACGATTCATAAAGTTGATCATATTTCACTTTCTCTAGGATCTTGGGGATTGCTGAAAGAATACTAATGGCCTATAGTTAGATATTGAGGTCGTCTCATCTTTCTTAAAAGCAGGACTGACATTGCTAGATTTCCAATCTGTGGGCCAAGTTGAAGTAGTAATACAAAGGTTGAGAATATATGTTAGTGGACCTGCCAGAACCTGAGATGAAAATTTTAGAAGCTTGGGGGTATAACCGTCCGGTCCACAGGATTTATTGCAGTTGATGTTATCGAGAATAGAACGCACGTATTTAGCACTTACAGGGCTGAATGAGAAGGCCAAGGTAATGTAACGTGACGTAATAGCATGAACTCTAGGATGACTGGTAATCAACTTGACTACGCGCTAAATCAGTCTGATCCAACTGACTGTATGCAAAGCTTCCTTTATGGCATTTTGTCCTCGGTTACACGGTCAATAATTAAATTCTTATCACTTTGTCCAACAGAAATATAGATTATGCATGGTGAATTACAATGCCATTTAAAGGACCGGTCATTATTTATCGCCTGGTGTGTGGGGGATGGGGGTGTACTGTCCCACTTTGTAATAATCGTCGCACTTTCCAATACCTGTCGCACTTTGTAATAAAAAGGCTGTCGCACTTTGTAATAACTGTCCGTCGCATTTCGTAATAATATTATAAAAAATGGTTGCCCTAAGATCAACCATAGTTAATAGAGTGGAATGTTATGAAACCCAGCGACCTTCTTTGTTATGTCTTTGTTCGCTTTTTTCAACCGTGACCGTGCACAAAACACAATATAAATTCAAATATGTTAATCAATCAGCCAATAGAAATGTGTGTGTTCAGGTGACGCTAATGAACTATAACCGTGCACAATATTTTGTCTTACCCCTTTCCAACATACGTCGTAGCGCCTTTGTTAGCCCATTTGAAGTTTAGCGGGTTTCCTAACCATTCCACTCTATTAACAATGGATTAACATATCCTAGCAAACAACAGCTGCCAATCAAAAGGAGTCACGTCATCAGTCAAGTAATCCTTTTAGTAGTGTTACAACATGAGCGGGGGTGTTGTATCAGCCTATGTAATTTCGAATGCGAACCCACGCGAATGTTGTAAACTACTTGTGAAATGAATAGATAACTAAAATCTATTGGGATGCTGGAGGCTTTGCATCGCACAAAAGCAAAACAATGTGATGTAATTTCTAACTTTAGAGAAACTGGGGTTGTGAATATGACAACAACAACAACAACAACAATTTATTCGTGACCTCTTAAATTTACATGCTAAGAATATTACTGCTAAGAATTTATACTCTAGAAATGAGGAGCACAGCTACTTAGAAATAGCTAAAAGCTAGTCGAGCTAAGTAGCTAGGCCATGCAGCATGTAATCATGTTTGATATAGTAATTGAAAGAAAAAGAAAATGCAATATAATACAATACAAAGGACAAAAAATACAATAATATAAAATACAGAAAGGGCATAAAAAAGTAAAGTGCATCATATATCTAAATAGCTATTCAGGATAGAATCTATTATGAGTTTCTTGAATTGATTACGTCTCTTTGATTTGAAGTCTTCTTGAATTGAGTTCCATATTTTAGCACCTAGAAAACGAATGTTAAATTTGCCATAATTGGTTCTTATTTTAAAAATGTAATATGATTTTTTGCAGGCTAGTCTAGTATTATATTGGTGTACCCTATTTAAGCATGTAAAGAAGTCATGAAAAACAGATGGTAAGGCATTTGCCTGGAAATCATGCATAAATAGAGCGTTATTTACGTAAATTATATCAATAAATTTGAGTAGACCCAGACGATGAAACAGTGGACTTGAGTGAGCTCTATAATCAGAGAAGGTTATTATTCTGACTGCCTTTTTTTGAAGGATAATAAGAGGTTTAAGGGTATTTGAATAAGTATTACCCCAGGTTGTTACAGCATAAGATAAGTATGGATAAATTAAGGTATAGTATAGTTGAGTTAAAATTGAAGAAGTTACAAAATGTCGAATCTTTGAAAGCATGCCAACGCATCGTTTTGATTTTCTTAGTAATGTGCTGAACATGGTATTTCCAGCTAAGATAAGAATCAAAAACCCCAAGATATTTGATGCATTTTTCTTGTTTTATCTGTTTATCATTGATTTGGAGTCTAAGTGCATAGTTTACAGATTTTTGGCGAGGATGAAAAATAATAAAATTAGTTTTATCAAGATTTAAGGAGAGCTTATTTGCAATGAGCCAGTTTGAGACATGCCTTAAATTTACATTAATAAGAGATTCTAGTACAAGCAGACTACTATCAGAACAGAACAGATTAGTATCGTCTGCAAAGATGTGGAAATCAAATAAAGAGCAGCAGTTGCTAAAGTCATTAACATATAGGAGAAATAGAAGTGGGCCCAGTACTGACCCGTGTGGGTCACCATGAGTAACAGTAAGATCATCAGATTTAGAAGTACCTATTGAAACATGTTGCCTTCTGTTTTCTAGATAGGAAACAAACCAGTCTTTTGCTATGCGACGAATTCCATAGTGGCTTAATTTCGAGATCAAAATGCTATGATTAACTGTGTCAAATGCTTTTGAAAAGTCTAGGAAAATCCCACATGAGTACTGGCCATCTTCTATTGCTCTTTGGATTTTGTCTGCAATTGACAGAGTTGCATGCATAGTAGAATACCCTTCTCGAAAACCAAATTGCCTATCATAGATAATATTATGTTTATCAATAAAGGTACTTAATCGCTTATACAAGCAATGAGATGGGTCGGTAGTTATTCATGCATGTAACTGAGTCTCTTTTGTGGACTGGGATAACGTTGGCTATTTTGAATTGGTCTGGTACACAGCCACTACTAAAGGACAGATTATATATAGTTTCTAAAGGAGTTGACAAGTAAGTCTTCAGGAGTTTTAGTAAACACACAGGAATACTGATTGGTCCTGTTGCCTTTGATGAATTAAAGCTAGAAATTTAATCTTCTATTTCCATAGTTGTTACTGGAAACAGATAAAAAATGTTTGATTGTGATGGTCCCAAATAAGCTTGGGGTTCAATTTCGATATAAGGTATATCGTCTGCTAGCTTATTCCCAATATCAGAAAAGTACTTGTTAAAGGCAGTTGCTATAGCTTTAGGATCTTTAATGTTGTGATTATTCTGGATAATTTTTGAGGGTGGATTCGATCCTTTTGGTTTAAGAGTAATTAATTCTTTTATCCCATTCCAGATATTTCTAATGTTTTTGCTATTTTCTTTAAAATAATTGTGATAATATCCCTGCTTGCTACATTTAACGTATGTTATTACGATAATATTTATATTTAGTAAAATAGTATGGGTTTCTTGATTTAATATACTTTTTATATAGCTTCTCCTTGACCTTAATGGCAGTTTTTATACCATTAGTCACCCATGGCTTAGTCAATGACTTAATTTCTTTTCGAGTAAGTTTACGAACTGGAACGTGCTTATCTATAATTTCAGTAATGCAAGAATAGAAAGACTGAAAAAAAGTATTCACATCAACAGCATCACTCTCACTGGGTAAAATTTCATGCCAATTAATATTACCAAGGTCAGCCGCCAGTGCTTCCTTATCTAAAGTAGAGTAATCCCGTTTGTACATTTTAGAAGTTTTTGGAAGAGCAGAAAGTTTATTAATGATAGGAAAATTTGGCAGGTGATCTGTAATATCACTTAGAATATTACCACTTATAGTCTGGTGTTCTAGGGAATTGAAAACAATATTGTCTATCAAGGTTGCAGAGTGATCTGTGATTCTAGTTGGCTTCAAGATTTGAGGATGAAATGAATAAGATCCTAATGTATTTATAAAGTCTTCAGTATCTGCATGGGAATTGAAATTGAGCAGATCAATGTTGAAGTCACCCAACAGCAGACAATATTTGTTTTCTTTGTTAATTTTGTCAATAGCTTCATACAGAAAATCTAACATTTTGTCTAATTTTGAGCTAGGATGCCTATAGATTACACCACAAACGATGTTATGCTGGTGAGGAATCTCGATTTCGATCTACAGAGCCTCAAATTCCTTTTCAGAGCAGCAGAGCTCATTCCTTCGTATATAAGACAAAGTATCTTTGATAAATAAACCAACACCCCCAGCTACTGACAGTGTTGGTTGCGACAAATAGTGATAACCAGGAATACTAGTATTTATAGGATGTCTTATTCTAGTTTCAGAAAGACCAATGCCTGAAAAAGATTTATTTAGGTCATTTAATAATTGGTAAAGGGAATCAAAATTAGCAGCAAGGCTTCTAATATTATGATGTAAGGCCGAGAAAGATTTATCAGTGAAATATGACTGAACGTCTTCACTTGAATGAAAGTCATGTATAGAATAATAATCAAAATTAGTTGCTATAGGTAATTGTGAGCCAATATCTATGTTAGACAAATTAAGATTTTTGTCAATAGATGACATTATATCAAAACTGGGCAAACAATCTAATCTAAGATTTAAAATCTTTTTTAGAACAAAGGCATTATGTATTTGAGTTAAAGGATAACTCAATGACTTCATTATTCTCTAGAAAATGATCAAGAAATATTTCTGGGCGACAGTACAAGCATATCCATAGATAATCTGATCTAGAAAAATAATTATATTCTTTTATGGAAAGAACAGTGCATTTCAAATGGAACCATTGTAGACAGACATCACATTGGATACCTCTGCAATTATCTTTGACAGGCTTTGAACAGCGTCTACATTTACAAATCGCCATTAAGTTGAGTTAATAAAGTGTATAGCAGGAGTAAATAACTGGTACTTATCTTATTTGATACGCTGTCAAGCTTGGAGTCCAATGGACTAGATGCATACTATTATTCAATTTAATCCTTTTCATCTTGTTGCCCATTGGATGCCTTAAGTTTAGCAAGGTCGCTCATATTATTGATGTAAATAGGATAGCTGGCTTTATCTTTTTTGAGATAAATACGTCCATTCGAAGTAGAAATGTATCTAAATTCCAGTTCTTTCTTTACTTGCAGACATGACTTGAATAGCTTCTTCCTTGGTTGAGTGAGACTTTCAGATATATAGATATTGTTTCCTTTTTCGGCTGTGCTTGTAATGAGGCCTTCGATATCCCTCGTGGTTTTATCCTTGAGTCTGTAACGACATCTATAGAAGTCAGCAGCGACGTCTCTCCTTACGAACTTTGCGATTATCACTGGAGGATTGGGTTGATGTGTGACTCCCTTTCTGTCAGTCCAAGGCTTGTTGTTTCGCTGGTAGACTATGACTGATAGAGATGTCTTCATCCTCTAACTGAATCTTCATTAGCTCTGCTATTTCATTTGTATTTTCATCATGGCCGACCGGGATCCCCTTTATCTCCACGCATTCGCGCCGTGAATATTGATCTTGCTCGTCTAGTAAATACTCATGGCGTTTGAGTGCATTTGTAGTGGTATTGAGCTGGGATTTAAGTGCGTTATTTTCGTTTTCAAGTGACTTGTTATTTTCTTCGAGCTTGTCGAGTCTCACTAGCAGGCTCTGGTATTGGTCACTCATAAACTGAAGAGACTTCTCAAATGGTGCGAGTTTCTCTTCGATAATTCTATCCAACTCTTCTTTCGAGGTGCCCATGATTAAAGAAAGTATTAGAAACAATAACTACGAAGAAAACATAACGATATACCGAAAAAAATCACAAAATCGATACTTGGACCCTTATTATTTATTATGTATTTAAATGATCTTCCGGATGTTGTTGCTTTTTCAAATGTTTTGCTCTATACGGATGATACGGTAATATATTACGCAGCGCAAAGCTTGTCTGAAGTAGAAATGAAGCTGAGCCTCGATCTAAATACCATCACTTCCTGGCTTCAGGATAATGGTTTGTTTTTAAATATGAAGAAGACTGAGTATGTCACATTTGGAACACGGCAAAATCTAGGCAAACAGGATGTGGATGGTGTTTATATCAGTGGTGAGGCCGTTAAGCATTCCAATGTATTTAAGTACTTGGGTGTGACGTTGGATGAATGCCGTTCATTCAATGAACACATATGTAACGTTAAGGGTAAAGTTTCAAAGACACTCGGAATGCTGTCACGAATGCGTTACTGCCTTACAAGTGAATCGGCAAATCGTTTATACAAGTCTATGGTTTTGCCAGTTTTGGAGTACTGTGACACCTGCTATTGTGGCTTAGGTGTGAATAATTCACGAGCGCTTGAACGTTTGCAGAGACGCGCGGCTAGGATTGTCTCGGGATTCAAGACACAGGAAGATACAGATACCATAGTTACTAGATTGGGTTGGGCATCCCTTACAAGTAGAAGACAAATGCACTGTGTTCAGCTAGTGATGAAATGTACTGAAGGGGTTGTGCCTAAATATTTTAAGAATTATTTTATTACCCGTAAAGAGATCCATAGTTTAAATACGCGACGCTCAAATACTGATCTTGAACTGCCTAAAGTGAGGCTGGAAGTAGCAAGGAGAGCTTTTTATTATCAAGGGGCACACATATACAATGCGCTGCCTGTACATCTTAAGTCAATTTTGACCCCTAAGGAAAGATATAACGCAATATGCCATCATTTTAATTCTTGTTAGGGATTTTTAAGGTTTTTAATTAAGATTTTTTATATATTGTTACTAACTTTTTAACTTTTTTGTATTGAAGTTATACAGGGCTGCCATTGATAGCAGTATTTATTACTGAAGGCACTACCCTGTCTAAATATTTGTATTATTATTATTATTATTAATTATAAAATTGTCGGAGCGATAAGAAACGCGTCCATCTTGTTCGCTGACCGCTGACGAACATGATAATTAGTTAAAACCACTAGTGATTGTATACTCTTCTGATACAACCACTAGTAGTTTGTAATGGGTTTACAGGAGTATGCACGTGACCTGAACTGCGCATTTGGATAGTCTAGTACCCTTATTAATTATTAATGAGGCTCTGTAGACCGGAACGTCGCGGGAAAGAGAGTGCAGTAGATAATGCATGCGCATGCTGAAAATTCTCCAATCAGGAATAAGGTCAAATTCGATGGAATATCGAATTAATTTTTCTTTGAAGGTTTAAAATGGCCGATTCTCAGTGCACAATTTGTCGAGAGCCGAGCACTTTAAATTTCATTATAAATGCGACTCAGGTCTGATAGATCATTGATAAGAACTGTTATTTTTAAATAGCTTAGGTTTCCCTGTAATCCCTGTAACCCCTGTATGCCTTGTCATCTCTGTATCCCCTGTAATCCCTGTAATCTCTGTCATCCCTGTAATCCTTGTAATCTCTGCCATCTCTGTAAGCCGTGTAACCACTGTAATCCCTGTAATCTCTGTCATCCCTGCAATCTCTGTCTTCCCTGTAACCCCTGTAATCTCTGTCATCCCTGTAATCTCTGTCATCCCTCTAACCCCTGTAATCTCTGTCATCCCTGTAATCCCTGTAATCCCTGTCGTTCCTGTAACCCTTGTCATCCCTGTAATCCTTGTAATCTCTGTCCTACATGTACCCCTGTAATACCTGTAATATATGTCTTCCCTGTAACCCCTGTAATCCCCGTAATCTCTGTCACTCAACAACAACTTTATTTACACCTGGAGATTACAAGTTAACTAAATTCGTTCGTTATTGAAATAGGTTAGGCATTGGTTACCTAGAGTAACTAAAAAGCTAATCTAGCTAGGTAACGCAAGTATTAGACAATTGGTATAAATATATGCAGTCGGAAGGAGGACAATTAAACATAGATAACGATAAGTACAAGTACAGACATCTAGAGTAGACTAATGGATATTGAAAAGAGGAAAACGTGATACATGCAAGCATTGCATATATAGAAGAAATAAGAAAGGATTTACAGTCAAATAATCATTATTGAAATGTATAAATTATACATGTAGCCATTTTAATTATTTTTTAAGGTAGGAGTCAATAAAGTCTGCTTTGAGTTTTTTTAAAGCTTTTTTTGTTAAGGGCTTTGTTTTGTTCATTTATGGAATTCCAAATAACAGCACCTTGAAATCTTAAGTTAAATTTGCCGTAATTAGTTCGAATTTTAGGAAGACAGTAAGAGGATCTGGAAGCTAGTCTAGTGTTATATGAATGTCTAGTTCTTACTAGTATAATATACCTCTGACATATACCTCTGACTATCTTTTTTGAAATTTCATATATATGGCTTTTCCAATTTAAGTGTTGATCTAACATAATACCAAGATATTTAGTCTCATTCTTTTGTTTTAATGGCTTGTTTTGAATGGCAATTTTTAAGTTATAATTTACCTTTTTCTGGTAGGAAGAGAAGAGAACATAATTTGATTTATCAATATTCAAAGTCAACCTGTTTGCACAGGGCCAAACATTGACGCACTTTCTAAAGGACCAAATACGACATGAAAAGATGGAGCCACAAGAAACACGACCGCCATCTTTGACCGACCGCTGATCCCTGTAATCCTTGTAATCTCGGTCATCCCTGTAATCCCTGTACGCCCTGTAATCCTGTAAGCCCTGTCATCCCTCTAATCATCGCACATAACCTTTGGACACATCCGGGTCTTTTAGCTTTACAGCGCAGCAAATATGAAAGAAGATCACTCTAGCATTTCTGACTCAACTGCTCATTATATAAACAACGGTTTTCTGCCGTGCTCTGCTAGTTGAGTGTAATGCCTAGCATTTGTCAAGAACTTTAAAACTTTTAATCAAACAAGATCATGCTGCATTATGAAATAAATAATCATGCTCACCATGAACGTGTTTTTTTAAGGATTACATTCAAAATTAATAGTATAATTTCCCCCTGAAATTCAGCAACTTTCGCACATTTCGTGAATATTTTTTCTAAAATCCGGATTGGGGCGGAAATATTAGGCTAATCTTTAATAAATATTTCCCTTCCCTTTCGAAGTTCTTAGCATTAGTTTTTCCTATATAATTTCGAGGTTGAATTTGCAAGGGTCGTTTTCCCAGCTAGTTTAGCTTTGTAGTTATTCTGCGTTCCGAACAGGCGGTCGCGTAAATTAGGTTTAGACACCTAATGGGAAATAATTAATAAATAATGCAAGGTGATTTTTACGGTTTGGAAATTATTATATTAGACCAATATTTCGGCTGGCACGGCCAACCTTTTCAGGGTTTACAAGTTGTGAAGATATAAAAACCGTTGCAAATTCAATTATGCGAATATGAGACTAAAAAATATGAGATATAATATTACAAATGCTGATGTAATGAAAGGGCGTGATAGAACAACAGAGAATGACGGATATCTGATATAAAGTGTAAATGAAACATGACGGACGGTTGAAGAGTAGTACTTACATTACAGTTCTTCTTTTCTATTTATACCTTTGGGCTCTAGTGTTTGTCCTCTATCGATAAGGTATGCTTCGCGAGCTTTGCGTACACCATCTCGATTAGTATGAATGAGCTCTAAAGGAATAGACCCTTCCACGGTTTTTTTTTAACTTTTGGTATATACGTATAACAGCAACACTGTCGATACTGCCGAAAGAGCTCCTCGAAGTTAGTCGAAATCCCAAATCTGATAGTTCTATGTTCAATATTTCAGAAAATTTTACAGACGTTTGTATGGAAATTTCGATTGGGGGGCACAAACTTGCCCCCCAGTCGAAATTTCCATACAAACTTCTGTAAAATTTTCCGAGTTTGCGGCCTATAACTTTGCATTCATTCAAGATATAACTCTCAAATTTGGGATTTTGACCTGATCATTTTAGTTTCTCTACGGAAATCTATAGTTTGAAACATGCTGAATCGAAAACAATGTGTCACCAATTTCTTTCTAACTCATTAAAGAGGGATTTATGCAAATTAGTTATGACGTCATCGGTTATCATAAAGTTCACTAAAATTGCCGTATTTACGTGTTTAACTCAATCAAAAATGAACATAATCCATACAATAAATGTTTTATAGGTTATACTTGGACCAAAAGTACATTTTCATAATAAATATATGGTAAAAGTATTTTTTACAACTGTCTTGCAGGCAGAGAATAAATAATATAGCTCATTTTGGGTGAATTATTGCAGCTCTTTGTGCCATTCTTATTGTTTTGCACTTCATTGGTGGATAATTGTTGTACTTCGCTTGATTCTGTTTTCTGTTCTCTGGAAGTTTGTGTTTTATTGAAAGTATAGTCTAAAAATCGAAAAAGCTAGGAACCGGGCTTCCTGTGGTAAAACTAAAATTGTAATTATTCCTTATTTAATTGGACTGTTACAGCGCGGAAAACTGGATATATATCTTCCAAATTGCATGAAAATACAAAAATGATAAGTTGTAGAAATGCTTCAATGTCTTCGATCTGGTCGGCCATTTTATTTTTGCCTGGAAAGTCTCCGACGTTGTATGACGCAATAAAGGTATGTACAATGCTAACTTTTGGAATAGATGTACATAAGATAGAGGTTAACATTACTGAATAAAGAAAAGACCGCAAGAAGGATTGTAAATATGTTTAAGTAGGCATTGTTCCTTCTTACACCTGTCAATTACCCATGATGTTTTGCCCAAGCGTTTTGTGAAATCCTTATAACTCTTCACCGTTTCACGAAACTGTAAAATTTCTTGATAGAAAATATGGCTTCCTCTAATATCATTATATTTTTACAGTTTTATACCATGTATTGCAAGGTCAATAGTATATTTTCGTTTCATTTGCTATTTTGCTTCTCACAAGACTGCAAGCTACATTATAGCATTGGATACATATTTAAATAATGCTTGTAAATTCTACAGCGATGGACATCCCAGAAAAGAAACGGAAAATCGAAGTCGACTTCAGCAAGTGCATTATTTGCCAGGCAACTGACAAGGATGAACCGCTTGTGAAAAACATCAGCAATGATGCCTACAAAAATATTTTGTATTATGCATTTTCTCGAGCAAAGCATGGAGACAGTGAATTAGTTGAAGCCAATAAACGTTTAGAAGGGTTGTCAGAGGATGATTTGAGGCTATGTAATGCCAGCTTTCGTGCCAGTTGTAGGAAAAGCACTGTCAGTTCTGAAAAGCTAAAGCGAGCGAAAGTCAGGTTCGAGAAAGCTGTTGCTTCGAAAGATGTTGCTATCCTGTCTCGATCCGCTGGGAGACCTTCACTTGAATCTCCATCTTGCTCCTCTACCACCAACCCTGGCGAAAAGTCGACAAAGACTCCAAAACGTATACCACGCACATTTACAGCAACTTACAACAACGAACTATGCTTCTTTTGTCAAACTCACGAAGAAAAGCAGGCAGTCCACGCCATACAAAGTGAAAACAGGGGAAAAGAACTGTGTGACTTTGTTAACGACTGCAGCAGTGACTTATACAAAGTCTATCTGAGTAGTGCAATCAAACCAGAGGATGCCCTATCAATTGACATAAAATACCATCGTTCGTGTTGGACAAAGCATGTAGTGCGCGCCCGACAAACCTTGACGGAAAACCAAGCAAGTGCTCATGAAAACGAGATGGCCGCTAATGTTGAATACTTGAACCTCATAAAAACCTTGCTTTTTAAGGGGAGAATACTAAGTCTTGACGATGCACACAAGGCATATTTGAACATTTTGAATTATCATCTTAGTGACTGGTCTCCTTCTAGAAAATCTTTGAGGCAATTGCTAACTGACCATATTGACGGCATTGCATTTATACGCGCCTATCGACGCAATGAATCAGATCGTTTTTGTCTAAGTGGAGCCAAGATTGCAGCTATAGAATCAGCTGTAAACAAATCCTCGGACAGCGAACTTAAGGTCATTAATGACTGTGCAAAACTAGTACGTCAAGAAATCCAGAAGGCCACAACTTGGCAGTTCGATGGAACACTGGGTTCAGATATGAGCGGCATCATCCCCACAAAGCTATTCACTCTGTTGCTGTTCTGGTGTAGCTAGGGAACTGCAAACTGAGCAGCGAGCTGAGAAGGTCAACACAAAGGCGGCCCTTCTTGTGCAACAGATCATGTATCATGCCAAGTCAGACCGACAAGTGAAGTATGATCCAAAGTCTGATGAAGAGGATAAGACGTTTCGCCATCAGCGTGAATACCCACTACAAGTTGGAATTGGTCTCCTAGCACACCAGCAAATGCGTAGCAGATCGATGTTTGACGTTCTTCACGGACTTGGTATTTCCGTTGACTATACGCGAATATTACGCATTGAAACGCAGCTAGCACAGGCGGTTCTGCGTCAGTCAACTGAAAACGATATCTTTATACCACCAGCACTCACGAAAGAGCAATTTATCTTCTTCAGTGTCGACAACTCAGACTTCTCTGAGGATACCCCTGAGGGTAAAAACACTCTGCATGCGACTGCAATGGTAGTATTTCAACGAAAGACCCATGACGCACTCGAAGTCACTCTCGATATCGATACAACAGCGAAATCTAAATCTCTGCCATCGACCTCCTTACCTGCAACCGAACTGCTGCAGTGTTATGTTCGTGATAACGCCCAGCCAAAGTGTCCCTTTTATGGAGGCCTTAACACCAGCCCGTCCCAGGAGATTATTAACGATGCGGCACAAGATGATTTGGCCTGGTCAGTAGGGCAATCGCTTTCACGATCCCGCTCTGAGAATCAAAAGATCCCTACATGGGCAGCGTATAATTCGCAAGTAAGTGCATCAGAGCTACCAATGACTACTGTCGCAATGATGCCTTTACTGGCAGCTCCTGCGCATGAGTGGAGTACCATGCTTACAGTCTTAATGCAGGCACAGAAGATCAGTGCGGTAGTGATGGGGGAAAGCCGTAAGACAGTAATAACATTTGATCTACAGCCGTATGAGAAAGCCGTCAAGCTGCAACTACACACGGTACCAACATTAGACCACTTTATTTTCAGGCTTGGCGAGATGCATACGGTGATGACATCATTGCGCGCTCTTGGTGCATCTATTGAGGACAGTGGCTTTGATGATGCCTGGGTTGAGGCTGGCATTTATGGGTCAACCACAAAGCACCAGATCCTCGAGGGTAATCATATGAAGCGTGCTCTGACAGCACACAGCATAACATACTCTGCTCTGTGTGACTTGCATTTGGATACATTTTTGAAGAGAGAAAAGGAAGAGAATGGAGAAGAGTACGAGAGCGTGCACCTCGCTACATTTGCAATGAATACAGTCTGCGAAGAGGGTCGATACAACGAGCTCAACACACAACACAGGGAGCTATTGAGTGCATTACAGACAGAGGACTTGAAGGAGAAGCTCGAAAACTTCGACCAAGACATGGCGGCACAGCGTCCTCTGTTCAAGTTTGCCAGAGACTACATGAAATTTGTAGCATGTTTATGGATGTTTCTCAGAGCTACTAGAGAAGGTAACTGGAAACTTCATCTGGAGTCCCTCAAAGGCTTGACCAAGTACTTCTTCGCACACGATCGTTTACACTATGCCCGCATGGTCCCGCTCTACCTGGCGCAGATGGAACAGATCGAGACAAGTGATCCTGATATATATGAAGAATTCATGAAAGGGAACTTCTCTGTCAATAAGAATGAGATCCCTTTCTGCGCCATTGGTCCTGACCATGCCATAGAGCACGTGAACAAGATCATGAAGATCCCAGGAGGTCTTAAGGGATTGACCCAGCAGCCAGCAGCTATGGCTAGATGGTTTCTTATCGCACCAGAGTTAAGTCGCCTAGCAACAGAAGCATTAGCCATGATGGGTATACAGACCCACAGATTGACACGCCATCACGATTTATCTGAGGCTGTGATCCATTGCTACGAGGAGAACGTTGGGAAGTTGAGGGAGGTGTTGAAAGTAAGCAATCCATTCCAAATGAAAGAAAGTGAGCTGCTCAATATAATCACCAAGGCGGTCATGCCAGATGCAGTCAAGGAGGCAGTGTTGATGCGCGACGAAGTTGGTCAGGAACTTTTTGACAAATATGTCAAAGACAGAATCACTGAACGCACTCTCAGTGTTTGGAGCACGATGAAAAAGACGAATCTGAAGACATGGAAGACTGTAAGAGTGACAAATAAGAGCAAGTCAACGAACGGTGTTACAGCTTTGAACGATGACAGAGCCCTCTTTGCACGTTTTCTTGTTGTTGTACTCTCAAGACCCGAGCTTGACGTAAAGGAAAGCATCAGTAAGTTTGAGCTGGCTGAGTTTCCTCGAGCACTCTTCACTTCTGATGGCAGTCTTCGGCATTGTGTTGGCAAGAGCAAGCTGATGCCCATACTGGAAGATTTGCTTCCACAACAGCTACCTGTTCCCGCAGAGCAACAGCAACATGGCAGGTATGTCGTCATCATTGATGGAATGGCGGTAGTACAGTCAATGGGAAAGCCAACCTGGGTGAAAACCGGCCACGACCTTGCCAGTCATTTCGTGGAAATCATCGACAACAGGTCAAAAGAATCCAGTGAAGTTCACATTATCTTTGACCGCTATGACGTCCCAAATTCGCTCAAGGAGAGGACTCGGCAGATGCGTCAAGGCCTCAATAGGCCAATCGTATACCAGATCTCAGGTGATGCAGTCATCGAAAAGATCACGATGAAGCAGCTGTTGAGCTGCAAAGAGAACAAGGAATCGCTGTCAATCTACTTAGCATCCCACCTACTCCAGTGCAAGAAAGATTCCCAGAAGGCTTACGTTGTAACCTCCAAGAGCAATTGCATGTCATCCAACAACTTACTAATTGAGCATCTAGAAAGCAACCAGGAGGAGGCAGACACTCGTATGCTCCTACATGCTATTGATGCCACCGACAGAGGAGCTTCTTCCATCTCTATCCAGAGTCCTGACACCGATGTATTGATTCTGGCCCTGTGGATTTACAAGAGACTATCTCCAGACACATCACTGGTGGTTGGCACAGGGGCAAAACGTCGATCCATCCCCTTAGGTCGACTGTACGATGCCGTTGGGGAGGATCTTGTGGAAGCGTTGCCTGGGTTTCACGCTTTCACGGGATGTGATCAGACTGGCACTATCTGTGGTAAATCCACAATTTCCTGTTGGAATGCTCTAAAGAAGGCTGACCAGCAAGTGATAGATGCATTTTCAAGCCTTGGGAACTCGGCACTCGTTCCAGAAGATGTGTACAAGATGCTAGAGCGTTACATGTGCCAATTGTACGTACCCTCAACCCAGATTACAAGCGTCAAGGAAATGCGATGGTTCTTATTCAGCAAGAAACAGTACACCGACGAGAAGCTCCCTCCAACTGAGGCAGCCCTGAAGCAGATGGTAAGGCGTGCTAACTATGTTACACTTGTGTGGAAAGAATGCGATATTCCATGTCCGAATCTCCCAGTCCTGACGTCTCATGGATGGAGAGAAGATGGCGACCGATTGCAGGCTGTTCCAACCATCTTGCCTCCTGCACCCAAGGCTGTGTTGGAGCTCATCAAGTGCGGATGCAAAGGAACCTGCACAAGAATGATCTGCACGTGTAGAAAGCATAGCCTTAAATGCACTGACATGTGCACCTCTTGTGAGTCAAGATGCGAAAATAGGAATGCTTAGGATGCTACAGTTGAGAGTGATGACAGCGACGACGAGGACCTTGTTATATAGTAGACAGGTGAAATCTCCCATATGGAACTATAGGAAGTGGCTTTTACTGTACCTTGCATGCAGTTTCTGACGTTATAGCTAATTAGCATAAATCAACATGACGCTGTTTAAACTAAAAATGTCATTCTACATCCAACGTGTCAGTTGAATGCATGAAAACGGAAGTAGCACATAAAATAAACGCCAGGTCATTCTTTGCAATCTGATATATTGGCTTTTACTGCACCTTGCATGAAGTTTATGACGTCATAGCTAATTAGCATAAGTCGAGATGACCCTGTTTAAACTTAAAAGCCGTTCTACATCCAACATGTCAGTTGAATGCATGAAAACAGCAGTAAAAAGTGCAGAAAGTTTGTCAAAATCATTTTTTATTGGCTGTCCACCATCATACTATAGCTAATTCATGACGTCATAATTAATATGCAAAAAAGATGACGTCACTCTGGTTGAAATAATTGGTGACAAATTTAATTTGATTTAACATGCTCCAAAGTGTTGATTTCTGTAAAGAAACTAAAATGATCATGAAATTCCCACGGGAGTGACATAAGGTCCCTGACTATAACTTCGAGGTGGTATTTTCACAAGTATCGACGGTTTTCGTGTTACACGTATATATCAAAAGTTCAAAAAACCGTGGAAGGGTCTATTAATTGCATGTCATTGGGATAGTGGTTGTTAGTGAGAATGTGGTCCGTGACGGCAGTAGGTTGAGCCTTATTAGTAGACTTGTCACCAGGGAGGCGGTGTTCATTAAAGCTTAGTTCCCCCTATGTATTGTTCGTTACAGCGTTTGCATTGAACCATATATATGAGATTTTTAGAATTACAATTAATATGATGTTTGATGGATCCGGTTTCGCCGGTAGAATGAAAAGTGTAATTAGTTTGACCATGATTAATATATTTACATGTTAAACAGTTATTGGCTATACGAATATGTGCCGCGGGATACGGTATGGTTTTTGAGCTGCGGAGGTCTGGGATAGGGTGTCCTTTTTACGGTTTTGGTCTGGGAAATGGTATGGATTTTGATATACTTGTCGTTGACGCCATGCTTAGCGCTCTATCGCCCACATTACAGCTTAAAATACCATATTAAAACACAACAACTGATCTTCTGAGTAACCCTCCCCCCCCCCCCCCCCCCACACACATTTTACACACATTTTTATTTTTCTATTCTAATAGTGTAATTTACAATCTGACTGGCCCGCAGGTAGCTCAAAGCTAATCTAGGCGGGCCGAGTCTTGTATAAGTAAATATACTAATTACAGTTTAAAAGAATAAGTTACGTTTTACAAGTAATGGAGGAAGAAAAAAAAAGAGAGAAGAAAAAGGAATTATAAATTATAAAGAGACAAAAGACAAGGTGGTGACTTATGTTAATAGAACTATAAACGTTAATTTATAGAAATAACAACTGTGAAATCAGCAAATTTTATTTGAATGATTTTACTTTTGAAATAATCATGGATGTATCAATATATGTATCTTCTAATTTGAGGATATTAACTAGTATTTTCTTAAGTTCTATTTTAAATCCTTTTTTTGGAATATTTCTGAGATAACATGGTATCTCATTCCATAGTTTTGCTCCAATTCTAGAGAAAGCGTTTTTTTGTATTTCAAGTCTAGAGCTTTTAATATAGAAATTGTTGGATGTAGAGGAACGTGTATTATAAGAATGGATACTGGAGGTGTTTACGAACAAATTTAAAATACTTATTGGTGCTGAGTTATTTCTGACATCATACATCAAGTTAGATAGTGACTCATAGTATAAAACGTTCACAGGCATAATATTAGCATTAATGAAAAGGGGAATTGCGTGCTCGTTTCTGTCGGCAAAATACATAAAGCGGAGTGCCCGCTTTTGAAGAATTAGAAGTTTTTCAGATAGGACTTACATGCCTGACCCCAAACTGTCAACCCATAAGTTAAGTAAGGAGCAATTAATGATCGATAAATACTCAGGAGGGTATGTACGGGCACAAAATGTCTTAGTTTCGCGATTAACCCTACTGTTTTGCTAATTTTTACAGCAATATGATCAATATGATGCTTCCAGGATAAATTATTGACAATTAAAACTCCGAGATATTTCACATAGTGTTTACATTCCAAGGGAACGTTCTTATTCTGTTCATTATCGAATATACTTATTTTAGGTTGATAGTTAAGTTTCTTTTGATGGGGACGAAATATAACGAAATTTGATTTTTTTATGTTAAGGGTTCATTTATTTGCTGTTAGCCAATCATATAATTTCTTTAACTCCTTGTTTACGATTAGTTCCAACAATTTAAGATTTTTGTCTGCGTAAAGTATATTAGTATCATCAGCAAAAAGATAAAAGCTGAATTTATCAGAACAGTTTTGAATATCGTTGATATAGAGTAAAAAGAGCAATGGACCTAAAACAGAACTTTGTGGTACACCACAAGTAGTTTCCATTTTGGTAGATATGTGTGAACCAATTTGAGTTGTTTGTGTCCGACCTTGTAGGTAAGATAAAAACCATTTATTTATTATGCCACGAAAACCGTAGTGGTTGAGTTTATTGAGCAGAATGCTATGGTCAACAGTATCAAAAGCTTTTTTCAGATCTATAAAGACTCCACACGAAAATAGGCGCTTATCCATATTAGTCTGTGTAGCATTAACAATATCAAGAATTGCGTGTTGAGTTGAGTGTGCTTTACGAAAGCCATATTCTTTTCCTCAATAAAAGATTCCATTCTTTTGTACATTAATTTTTCGAAAATTCTGTTAAAATTAGATAACAAAGATATAGGTCTGTAATTATTTGCGTCGGTCTCATCTTCAGCTTTGAATATCGGTATGATTGTTGACATTTTTAGTTTTGAGGGATATGCTCCTAATATAATAGATGTATTAAGTATGTTTGATAGCACATCACTTATAGTGTTACTTGCACATTTCAATATTTGTGTAGGGCAAGAATATAGACCATGAGATTTGTTGTTTGGTATACATAAGATTTCCAATTTAACTTCTTCTGGTGTAACAGGCTCGAAAAGAAATGATGTATCGGGTGATTTGGATTTACAGAGAAAATCAAGACAATGATGGTGTGCCAGTGGCAGTTTGTTTGCTAATTTATGCCCTACTGATGCACGATGTTCGTTGAGTATATTAGCTATACGTGGGGGATCTCTAGTTACTTTATTATTGTTAAAATCCTTAATTGCATTGATTCGCTTAAAATTCTTTGCTTTACGATTTCGTAAATTATTTATTCCTTCCCATGTTTTTTTCATATTTGTCAAATTAGTATTGAAGTATTCATAGAAGTGTTGCTTTTTGCTTATTCGTGTTAAGTTGCAAATTTTATTTCTGTATAATTTGTATTTATTGTCGTCGCCGGATGCATATAATTTGTTTTTAATCCTAATTGAGACTCGTAATCCCTTAGTTATCCATGGCTTAGAAAGTTGTTTTGCTTTACGGTGCGAGATTGTCTTCATGGGTGCATGTTTATTAACGATTTTATTGAACCTATTGTAAAAAGAAGAGAACAGCTTATCCACATCACTTGCTCCATTCAAAAGAATATCATTCCAATCTACTTGGGAGAGGTCGTTATTAAAACAAACGGCAGAGAACCCCGAGAAATCACGCACTTTTGATTTTTTTACCTTGAGTTTATCCCTGGCTGATTTCATAATACAAAATTGGGAAAAGTGATCGCTAATATCGGATATTATGTTTCCACTAACTACTACTTGGTCAGGATTATTAACGAAAATATTATCAATAAGGGTGGCTGAGGTATTACGAACGCGTGTTGGTTTATCAACTGTAGGAATGAGATAACAGCTCTGGAGAGACAATAAGAAATCATGGCTGTGACAAGACGTCTCACTTTTTAGAAGATCTATATTGAAATCACCCATGATAACAACAGATTTCCCAGAGGAGGCAAAGTTTTCAATTGTTTCTTCAAAATATGATTGAAAGCGCTCTGGTGAGTTATGCTGTCTATAGATAATCCCGCAAATTATGTTGTTTTTTTGGACAAAGGATATCTCGATCCACAGTGCTTGAAATGCTTCGTTAGAAGTGTTTTCTAATATTTGATAGTTAAGTGTTTCATCTATAAACATTCCTGCACCTCCTGACGCTAGGGGAGTTGGAACGTGCTCGAATTCATAACCTGGTATTTTTAGAAAGCACACAGGTGCATTTGAATTGGTAATTTTAGTTTCCGTGACACCAATAATGTTAAAATGAAAATCAAGTTCTTCTAGAAGATGAGTTTGAAGATTTTCTAAATTACGATTTAGGCTTACCACATTGTTATGGAAGATCGAGAAACTACAATCAACTTCATTTTTTGTTAATTTGTTCTTCATTTGTTCAAAGCTATGTGGAGAGAAATATCGACTTTGTATGCATTGGTTTAATAGATAATCATTGGAATTTAAGTTTTTATCTAAGTTTGTATTGAGGCTAAATAAATCTAGGTCATATAGGCTGGTTAGCTTATCTAAATCTTTCTTAGTTTTTCGATGAGTGTAAAGAATATTATTAAATTGGCCATGTTAAGAAATTAAATCTCCTCTGAAGTTAAAATAAGGCAGTTCCTTTAGTAAAGATTTCGAAGATTTTTCTTCACGCTTGTTACGGTTTTTCATGTTTGGAACAATTTTGATATAGTGTAGGTATAATCAGTGACAGAATGCGTAGAAAACGAAACTGAGGCAGTAAAATAGACGAAAAATAGACGAATAATAGAGTGTATCTTAACAGAAAGAGAAAGTAAGGTTGCGAATAGCGGGTAGATGTAATGAGTATGTACTTAGCTGTAAAGTAGAAGTCAATTATGTCTTTGTGTAGTAGAATTTATCGAGGCTCTTCAGATTGATCGCTAGGACCGGCAGATTCACTCATTCTCAGCTTGACTAAATTATCTGCTTCTTCCAATTTGATCACTCTAGAGCTGTCTGTTTTGCGCAGGAAGATTGCCGAGTTTTTCGCCCAGCAAAACTTGTAGCCGTAGTTGGACTGGTGTGTCTTCGCTTCCTACAACAATTCTTGCAATCTTGGGGTTAAGTGGCTGAAAATTGCAATTCGGTTGATTGTAACTGTAGGCGGTAGCTCTAGGTTTTCCACTGTCAACTGATTCGTATTTTTCCTTACAGCCAGAACCTTTTCACGGGCCAGTCTTCTCACGAATTTGCAAATTATCGGGTTAGGTTGACTTCGGCGGCCATTACTCGTATTCCGTGTAGGAACCCTGTGAGCGATGTCTATATCAGCAAATGATGTATCGGCTCCTATTTCAGAGAATATGCTTAGACATATGTTCGCAGTTTCTTCGGCGGTTTCTCTTTCATTCACCTGTGGTACACCAACAATTTTAAGGTTGTATTGATAACTGTAAAGTTGCATTTCATCAATTGCTTTATCAATCCTGTTAACACTGCTTGAAAGAGTATCCAGTCTCGTCTTAAGATTCTGTACTTCATTAAGCATGGTTCTGTACTTCATTAAGCAACTTGCAGTTAGTGTTTTTAAATCAATGAGAGGCCATTATCCTTCAGGAATTAGAGAGCTTTTTCAAGCTACATCCAGCATACATCACCATAACCTGAGGGGTAGTGATAATAATATGTTTATTCCAAGACCTCGCACTGAAGCTGCAAAGCGGGCTTTTAGTTATAGAGGGGCTGTTTTGTGGAGTGACCTACCGGATGATTCTAAATCCATGACGAATATAAACGCCTTTAAGGATACCTTGGACTTCAGATAAACAGCAGCTGTTGATTGTTGTATTGGATTACAGACTTTTTATTGAATTTATTAAAGTTATAGATTAGTTAGGGTGCTTTCCATAGTGTAGTAGTATGTAGTGGTTTTCCTTTGACGGCTCGCTGGAAGAGCATTGTAATTATTATAATGAATGCGATACTGTTATATTTAATAAAGCTTATGATGATGATGATGATGATGTTTCCTTGAATTGGATCAGAGTGTCATATCCGTCGCTGAGGAATTGGACATCTTCCTCATTCGGCATTCTGTTGGACGCGGCTTCATTTCTCTCCGCCATCTTGTCTTTCATCACTTGAAAATCCTTCGCTAGTTCTTTTAGTTGCTTCTTCAGCTCATCATTTTCTTTCCTTAGAGTTTTTATATTGTCTCCCATTGTACTAAATAAGCTTAAGTAAACAGAGCAAAACTACTCGTAGTTATGCTTTTAAAAGGGGCAAACTGCAGAGCAATGCAGTTTACGTCCGCACTCGCTGCCTTACCGGTAGTTTGGATCTGACCAAGACACTGCGTAAGTTTTTAGTGCAATGGAAGGCTACAAAAGGTGTAGTTTTGAACACATTTATGTATAGGTTAGATGAGGAAAGAATGTTAACGTGTTTGTGGATAATAGAGGGTAAGGATGGTAAAGCAGGGTTATATGTTATGACTAGAGGAACTCGGCTAGACTGTGCATTAGTTTGTTTGGGTGTGAGTGCCCGTTCGTCATGTTTCATTTACATTGTATATCAGATATCCGTCATTCTCTGATCTTCTATCACGCCCTCTCGTTACATCAGCATTTGTAATATTATATCTCATCTTTATTTAGTCCCATGTTCGTATAATTGAATTTGCAACGGTTTTTATATCTTCACAACTTGTAAACCCTGAAGAAGGTTGGCCGGGCCAGTTGAAATATTGGTCTAATATAATAATATCCAAACCGTACAAATCAGCCTTCCATCATTTATTACTTATACAATTTTGCTGATTACATCCCTTCGTTTGTTTGGTCTTTGCAATTTTTTACCTAATGGGAAGCCTATTGTACCTTCTAAATCCCCATAAAGTGTTAAATATAACAGCTATAATCTGCCAATGCACTGATATCAGCTAGATAGAAATAATTGCACAGCGGGCATTTTAAACAGAACGATTGAGTTAGGAAGTTTTAAATCTGGAAACAGAAGGAACAATAGAATAGCCGGCCACTTTTGAAGACATCTTACCTAAATTAACAGCCACCGCGATCCGTAGTCCCAAAGCTAGTGATTGCAGTGTAGTTGTGAGAAGTTCAAGTTCACACTACGGCTTAAAATACCATATTAAAACAAAACAACGGCTTTACTGTAATAAAGAAGTCCACATAAATTGATGCATGAGTATGAATCTATTGTTTGGGTCTGGGATACGGTATACATTTTTTGCTTCAAGTCTGGGATTGGGTATGGTAAACGGCATTTTTAGGTCTGGGATAGGGTCAGGGTTTTGAGGTCTCCGCGGCACACCCCTACCCAAAAATCTTCTGAGAACTCCCCCCCCCCGGTAGTTTGGATCTGACCAATAGTACTGCGTAAGTTTTTAGTTCGACGGAAGGATACAAAAGGTGTAGTTTTAAATACATTTATACATCGGTTAGATGATGAAAGAATGTTAACGTGTTTGTGGATACTAGAGGGTATGGATGGTAAAGCAGGGCAATATGTTATGAGTAGAGGAACTCTACTCATGTTTCATTTACATTGTAAATCAGATATCCGTTATTCTCTGATCTTCTATCACGCCCTCTCATTACATCAGCATTTGTAATATTATATCTCATCTTTATTTAGTCCCATGTTCGTATAATTGAATTTGCAACGGTTTGTATATATATTCACATCTTGTAAATCCTGAAGAAGGTTGGCCGGGCCAGTCAAAATATCGGTCTAATATAATAATTTCCAAACCGTACAAATCAGCCTTCCATCATTTATTACTTATACAATCTTGCTGATTACATCCCTCCGAGGAGATCCGGTCCTTCTACTTCGTCTGTTTTGTCCTTGCAAATGTTTACCTAATGGGAAGCCTATTGTGCCTTCTAAATCCCCATAAAGTGGTAAATCTAACTGCTATAATCTACCAATTCACTGATATCAGCTAGATAAAAACGATTGCACAGCGGACATTTTAAACAGAACGATTGAGTTAGGAAGTTTTAAATCTGGAAACAGAAGGAACTATAGAATAGCCGGCCACTTTTGAAGACATCTTACGAAAATTGCCACCGCGGTCCACAGTCCCAACGTGGTTTTGAGAAGTACAAGTTCAAGTTTATTTTGCACAATACATATATAATACATTTAGGTGAAATTTATAAATAAAAGGACATAATAACAGTAATTCAAAAGTGAGAAAAGAAAAGTTATTATATTATATACGCTTGACAACGGCTAGTTCCCAAAGCTCACGGGCTCAGAACTTATACATATATACCTTATTTTGAATCGGCTCTACGGTGAAGTGGTGTAGAGCGTGCGTGTTGTAGAGCGTGCTTCATGACCGTTATGGAGCTTGAGAGCCAATTTCAATTATATTTAGAGTTGTAAACTACACCTGAATCCAACGCCACTCCGGCCCACTTCATTTACATGTGTTGAAATCCTTTGTAGAACGAGGCATAAAACAAGATACTAGTACTGTTGTTATTCAATGATATTCAAATGAGTGGCGTTGTATTCTGCAGTTTAGGACAAACGATAATTCTGGCGCGCGGTACCATTTTTTTCTTCACTGTGGAAGGTAAATGAGAAATCGTTTACACAGACATCTAAAGACGCTAATCGAGCACAACTTTGCTGTTTCAAAATCTTAAGAAATTAGTTTAACACTATTCTTTTCTCAAATGAGTAGAAGCATGCCTGCCCTATAAGTCCATGCCATAGACTCCGTGCGGGACTCGAAAATACGGTGAAAATATTCGATTTCTAGCTGTAGATCAATGAAAACTTACCTCGGCAACCATCTTGAATCCCTTGAACATGTGCCCACCAGACTTATCCTATAATATGTTCTAATTGTCATGGTAGCCACTTGTCAATCTCAAACAATGCTCTGTCACGCAATGCAGTCACAACCATAGAAACGGCCGCCATTTTGAAAACAAACCGCTGACATTTGAATTTGCAAATTGCAACGTGCGCCAGCCCAACGTGCGTGTAGCCATGTTTGCCGACGATACAAAATGTTACAAGGCTATTAACTCCTTAAATGACCTATACTCCATCTCAGCCTGTGCCTCCGATGACGAACTCACTTTACAGCCAACCAAGTGTGAAAACCTACGCATTTCTCGTAAGCGTAATAGCCCCGCCATTAAGTCCTACACCTTAAACATTGTCATTCTGATCACTGTAAGTTCAGCTCGTGATCTTGGCGTTCAGGTTTCTAAGGATCTGCATTGGCTAATCACATCCAGTCCATAACATCTAAAGCCAACGAAATGCTTGGTTTCCTTCGCAGAAATTGCTGTGCTAGTATTCCGCATGATATTCAGAAAACTCTTTACATTTCACTTGTACGCTATCACCTTTCCTATGCCAGCCAAGTCTGGTCGCCATGTTCTTTTGGATCTATCTACCTCCTACGTAATTTGGAACGAATACAAATAAGAGCTCCTCGCGTCATTTTGCGCGGTCTAGGATTAGATTATAAATCAAGGCTCATTCATCTTAATCTCCTCCCTCTCTCCTTCGTTCTTGAATATCTTGATCGTTTATTTCTCTTCCGTTGTACTAAAGGCGAGATTTTGCTTGACACCTCCGAGTTCCTGCACTTCTCTAGCTCTAGGTCTCGTAGAGGCTCGTCCAATCAGCCCGTACTTCTACGTTCCGTGACTCTTTTTTTGTGCGTATCTCTTCTCTTTGGAATTCCCAACCTCTAACTGTCCGTGCTTCAGAATGTACTGCTGCTTTTAAGACTCGTCTTAAAACTTTACTCTCCAACAGACTTCTATCCACTTTTGACGTCGACAACATTCGAACCTGGCGCATTATCTGTCCGCTTTGTCGTAATCTTAACTTGTCATCCGTCTGTAAATGTTACGCTGCTGCTCTTATACTTTGCTGAGTGCTTGCGTTGTTTTCTTTTATCACTAGCAGTTATATATAGCTATTTATAGCTGTTCTAGGTTTTACGCTCTAATCGATTTAATAGATTGTATTGTAGCTTCTTTAACTCTTATTGTTTTCGTTCATTCTTTCATTATTTGTGTATATTACTTTTCATATATATATTACTACGTTTTCCACCATTGTTGACCGGTGCTCGTGTGGAGGCAAACCTTGTAAGGGACATCGAGTCATATTGCTGGTTCTCCCGTGACCTTGTGTCCAAATGTCATAAACAGTTATTGCATTTTGAAGTATGCTAATTTTCCTGACAAATATTAGCAGGAAATACAGAAAACTATCACTATCAATGAAACTAACTATACTAGTAATACATTAAATGCAGAAGCCTCACGACCATTGTTGTCATATGAAATAGCTTCAGTTGAAAAGCCTTTTTGTTGTACAGAATATAAAATAAGGGCATACAAGTATGAGAAATATGATTTAGAAATACATTTCTCATCCTCATTAAATATTCTGTGTCTCGGCCAATAGCGCGGCGGCATATCAGCCACGTGATGTATTTGGATACTGGAGGAGGTTAAGCATCATCAGTATTCATAGTTTCACAAAGACAACAAGAGACATGCGATAGTAATTTGCGTATTTACTATAGATCGTTTACACTGACGGCACAAAAAAAATTCCTCAAGAAAAACTGATATTAGTAAGACGTTTGAAATGATGTGCATAGAGCAGGTAAAAATACATAAATAATCCAAATTTTGGAGCAATAGAGTACTTTGTAACCGAGTTGTCGAAGAAATAATATTCAAACAATTTAGTGCAATTAGTATGCGGCGGTCATGTTGGTCAGTACACCTTTGGTACACCAAGATGGCAGCCGAAAACATACTTTACAAACAAAGCTATTTTTCCCTCCCACCAATATAATTAGCGTTCACTTTAGATATCACTTTTAAAGTTTTATCAAGTCTAACATTAGAAAATTAGTTTAGGAAATTCTCGTGGCACGACGATTATTGCAATATGATTTTAAATAGCGTTGAAAAGAAGTCGCTAAAAGTGGCTGCTCACATTTCGCAAATTATTTCCGAGTCTAAACATGGCAACGATAAGATACTGCTCTATTCCATATTCGTATATCGATTTATTTTAAATTATCTTGCCTTATGTAATAGCTGTGTCCCGGGAGTGGGGAAACTCCCATACTGAAGTGGCAGGGGTACTCGGCCGTACCATTTAAGGGTTACATTTCTATTTTCCGTTGCGGCCGTACCATTTAGGGGGTGTATCGATAGACACTAATTATGCAACCCAACTCCGTACAATTTAGTGTGTCATTTTATTTCTCCAAGTGATTGACAAGTTAAAATGTAGTTTGCTTTCTTCTTGTAGTTATAAAATAGCGCAACTAAATATTTGAGGCACGTTAAAACAAAATGAGCCTTAGACAGGAGGGCTCCTTTTGTGTTAACATGCTACATCTTGTGTGCTTGTTCGTTTTAAGAGGTAATAACGCACTTTCCAGTATTTTATTTAAAGATCAAATATGACAGTATCTGACTTTTCCGGCCTTATGCCATAATTTCTTTATTTTAAAACTAGAGGTTAGGGTTAGGTTAGAAAAAGCCATTCTCGGGTATTTCTGGTCAAAATTCGTGGAAAATAGTGCGAATAATCTCACTCTATAGAAAGAGAACGTTGTTTTGCCGTGTAGTGTATTGAAACCCATTAAAAACTCGAGAAATGGCGCCACTTTGAAATTTAGGTTACACAAGTTACACAGGAAGGCTCCTTTTGTATTAACATGCTACATTTACATTTGTCAACGAGGTCTTTACATTTCTTGAGGCTTAATAATAATTCCTAACGATAATCATAGAAATAATACAATCATTAAATCATTAAATAATTACGGGATCGTAAGCACATAGATAATGGCATAAACACCATCCTATCTTATGTAATTTCACCCAACTAGATTAAATTTTTGCGTACTAATTCGCGCAAATGAAGTTCAGGGGGGGTTATGGCGGTTTTTCTCCGTTTTTCGTTGGCCGAGCAGGGCCTGGGTAACCGTTTAACTTTAATTATGTGGTTCTGTGTTGAACTTGAAATCTTAGAAACCGATCAGTTTTGTCATGAATGACATTCTGGAGACATTTTTGCTAACACAAATGGGTTTACCATTTCCAGGGAGAGTGGGGTAGGGAATAATTGTACTTTATAGCTTTGAGGTGTTAATGTTAGGTACGTTGCGCTATGTTAATGCGAATTAAAACAAGCCTATCATATGTAATTTCATCCAACTAGATTAAATTTTTGATGTAATATTCGCGCAAATGAAGTCCATGGGGGGTTAAGCCATTTTGAAATTTTATTTCGCTGTCATTTCACCGCCCCCCTCCCTGAACATCAATGTTAACCAAATTAAGAACACCCCCTGCAGTTTTCTATCGCCCTTTTGGTTTTGGCCGCAAAGAATCCTGGGACAAGTTACATTTTCTATTTCGCAGTCCAGAACTGGATCCAATAACGTTACAGCATTAAAATCATAGTTTCGGTACTAAATAAGGATGAACACAACATATTGGTTCCAAATTTGGGGTAAGAAATGACAAGACAAGACAAGACAAGACATATTTTATTAGAGTGCCAAGCAACAGACTGTACATAGGCATGCTTCTCCAATATTCTATACAAGGATGGTTTGCCTAACTTTAAAACATTCATAGATGTATTTTGCTATTTCTGGCTTATGTTTTTTTGGTGCGATTAAATCTTTATAGTTTGTTATTTTTTTGTTTATATCTTGAAAAAGAGAGTTTCTCAGATCAGAATATAATTGACATTTAGATAAAAAATGTTCTTCATTTTCCATAATTTGACAATGTGGGCATATTCTCAATTCAGGACTCACATAAACTCTGTTATAACGGCCTCTTTCAATTTGTAAAATATGGTCGCTTATTCTTAACTTAGTTAGTGCTCTGCGATGATCTATGTTTTTAACTTCCAATAAATAATCTTCGAGTTTATATTCTGTTTTGAACTCACGAAATGTTCTTAATTTGTTTCCTCCCACTGATCTGGATTCATCATCGAAGATGCTTGATCTCCAGTCTTGAGTTTCAATATCCTCTAGTCTTTGTTTGGTATATTTATAAAACCGCTTGATCTCGTTTTCATCAATAACGGCATCTTGTTGGGATTCCCAGCAATAGCCAAAGCCATTCTGAAATAATATAGCTTTAATTTGCATTGCCCAGTTCTTCGAATTTGTGTGACTTAGCATATCTAAGTAGGCTTGCTTTGCGATTCTATTTTCGTCTAATGTTAGAAGGCGGGCCCAGAATGATAATGCCTTAGATTTTACTTCAATAATGATGGGGAAACGGCCTAATTCTGCACGGCAAGCTTTGTTCACCGCTCTTTTGCTTACGCCTAGGATTTGTTTACAGAACTTTGTGTGAACTTGTTCTATTGGGTCACGTGATTCATTATATTTAACAGTATCAAGACCCCAAATTTCAGAGCCATATGTGAGAATGGGTTTTATTAGGGTATCGAATAGATGTAAGGTAAGTGACAGGTCTCTTCTAAATGAGATTCCCATGTTCTTGCGGAGTGAGTAAAAAGCTTTTAGTGCAACCTTTTTTAGCTCTTGTTTTGCTATAATAAATGATCCAGAGGCACTTAAAGTCAATCCTAAATACTTATATTTAGTTACGTTCTCAATCAGTGTTGTCCCAACGTTGAATAAATAACGATTTAGTTTTCTACCATTAGGGTTAAATATTATTACTTTTGTTTTATTTTCGTTGATGTAGAGACTGTTGGCTTTGCCGTAATCCAGTAGGCATTTTAAATTGTTTTGTAATCCCAACTGAGACTTTGAGATAATTACTAAATCGTCTGCATATAGTAAGCAACTAACGGTTCTGTTGTTTAGTTCGGGGGCGTCTTTGTCTTTGTTAAGAATGTTTGCTAGATCACTTAAATATATATTGAAAAGGGTAGGTGACAACATGCACCCTTGCTTGACTCCTTTATGGCACGCAAATTCCTCCGAGATGTGTCCGTCAAGTTTAACACACGCGGAGTCTTTGTTGTACATGTCTTTAATAATGGCAAGAAAATTTCCGTTTATACCAATGTTGTTTAACTTTGTGTATAATTTGTCGCGTGATATGTTATCGAAGGCTTTGCTAAAATCGATGAAGCAAGTGTACAAGAAATTATTCCTGGGTTTTGGCTTGTTCTTTATATATTTGTCGATCAGCGCTTTTAATACTCGAGAAATGGCGCCACTTTGAAATTTAGGTTACACAAGTTACACAGGAAGGCTCCTTTTGTATTAACATGCTACATTTACATTTGTCAACGAGGTCTTTACATTTCTTGAGGCTTAATAATAATTCCTAACGATAATCATAGAAATAATACAATCATTAAATCATTAAATAATTACGGGATCGTAAGCACATAGATAATGGCATAAACACCATCCTATCTTATGTAATTTCACCCAACTAGATTAAATTTTTGCGTACTAATTCGCGCAAATGAAGTTCAGGGGGGGTTATGGCGGTTTTTCTCCGTTTTTCGTTGGCCGAGCAGGGCCTGGGTAACCGTTTAACTTTAATTATGTGGTTCTGTGTTGAACTTGAAATCTTAGAAACCGATCAGTTTTGTCATGAATGACATTCTGGAGACATTTTTGCTAACACAAATGGGTTTACCATTTCCAGGGAGAGTGGGGTAGGGAATAATTGTACTTTATAGCTTTGAGGTGTTAATGTTAGGTACGTTGCGCTATGTTAATGCGAATTAAAACAAGCCTATCATATGTAATTTCATCCAACTAGATTAAATTTTTGATGTAATATTCGCGCAAATGAAGTCCATGGGGGGTTAAGCCATTTTGAAATTTTATTTCGCTGTCATTTCACCGCCCCCCTCCCTGAACATCAATGTTAACCAAATTAAGAACACCCCCTGCAGTTTTCTATCGCCCTTTTGGTTTTGGCCGCAAAGAATCCTGGGACAAGTTACATTTTCTATTTCGCAGTCCAGAACTGGATCCAATAACGTTACAGCATTAAAATCATAGTTTCGGTACTAAATAAGGATGAACACAACATATTGGTTCCAAATTTGGGGTAAGAAATGCGAATCTTTGCAAAACTGAGGGGGGAGGGGTGGAAAATCATATGCCTTTCCTGTTAATAATGGTCCCCTCCCCATTTAGAAGTGGGTTGAATGAAGTTGCAGCTTAAAAATCATAGTTTTGGTACTAAACACAACGAACACAACATATTGGTTGCAAATTCGGGGTAAGAAATGCGAACCTTGCAAAACTGAGGGGGGAGGGGTTGTAAATCATATGCCTTTCAATATTGGTACCCTCCCCATTTAGGAGTGGGTTGAATGAAGTTGCAGCTAAAAAATCATAGTTTTGGCACTAAACACGACGAACATATTGGTTGCAAATTTGGGGTAAGAAATGCGAACCTTGCAAAACCGAGGGGGGAGGGGTGAAAAAAGATTATGCATTTCCTGTTAATAGTAGTACCCTCCCCCATTAGAAAGGGATTGAATAAAGTCGCAGCATCAAAATCATAGTCTGGGTATGCCCCTGACATGATTAATAGAACATATCGTATGCGAATTTTGTGTAAGATCTGCAAAGTTTGCAAAAATAAGGGGGGAGGGGTGGAAACATTTTATGATTATCGTTAGCGGTACCCACTTGTAATAATAATAATAATAATAATAATAATAATGATCTTTATTGTTCCAATAAACAAGCATCATGGATAACAGTAATATACAATATATATGACGTAAAAATGTTAAATTATGAAAATAATAACAAATATCTCAATAATAATACTAAGTATACTACTATACAACATTATAAAGTATTAAAAATGCAGCGATTCACAAATGCCTTGTTAAAACGCTCTGTCCTGACTTGAATTGAGGTACGATATAATGATGGGCTCTTCTCTTTTATACTCATGAATCTTTGAAAGGTTTTGAGTACTTCTGTGAAGAAATTGTTGGCTTACAGAGAATACTCTATGTTCTATGCTTGTTTGAAATTGTGGAAATGTGACCTTTCCTGACCATGACCGCGTAAGAAAATGACTGGGTCGATTACTGATCTTACGTCATCCAATTCATTCCACTTTGCAATAATTTGAATAAATATTTAGCATTTTGTCTAAAATAACTGTTTTCTTTACTAACAACTCACGGACTGTGTATATTCTCTATATATCGATGTTGTTGTGATAGAAAAGCGCCATGGAGAATAATGCATTAATGAGGTGACATCAGATCAAGAATCGACCTCGGATGCGCCCTCAGAATCTAAATCACTAAGATCCATCGGAGCGACTTAAGGGCCCATTGACATATTCCGTTGCTATGCAACACCGTTGCTATGCTAGCCTGAAACAGCCGATTCGGGCGATATGAGTCGGCTGCTTTCTCAGGCTAGTTTTACATATGTCCACCGGCCACCCGGTGGACATATGTAATGTCTTACATAATGTTTGTAAGTTTTATTCATGGTTTACCTGATAGGTTTCACTGCGTGAAAAGCAAAATTTTCTAGAATCTTCGGGTATCGAATACTTCTTCTTGATGTCATGTACACCTAGAGTATTCAAGATGCAGTACACACGTAACGTCCAACTGAGATATTCGTATTGAACACGTAAGAACACCTCGCATATAAATCCTGCCGGAATATTCTAGGACGTAAACCTCGCGTATAAGATATGTCTAGAGTATGACGATCGCACTTGATGTACACCTAACGTTTGCGGGCCGTCAAACGTATACCTTATGTTTGAAGGTCCTCCATTTTTATTGGGCTAGAAATTGGTCTGCCAGGCAAAATCCAGTTTTATACTGAGCTCAGCCGCTCATCTCAGTCAGTGATAATGATTCGAAGAAATACGTATACAGCAATCAACTTCAGTTCCTAGTCATACAGCAAAGGAGAACATCGATAGCCAAGCTTAATTGCAATGTATGCAAAGGACACTGGTTCAGACGCCCCCATTAACTGATATTTCTCGAGTGTGATGACTACACTCCTATTCAATAGAGTATTATTTGACTGTGCAGTCTTCATTCGCCTGTAATTAAATAACGTTCACTTCGTGCCTCGAAAACCTCAGAATACTAGCCGCATAGTTTCCCCCATACTCTCGAAAATGTACCTGACGTAGTCAGTAGCATTTATGGACTGTCCAATACCCTTCCTTCCCCTGTAATTACCGTTTTTGCTTTAATAACCCCTAGAGTACAAGAACTCTACAAGTACTAACTTCCCGCATGTACTACTCTATATATAAATTCGTCGTAGTCAGTGTAGTATTCTTGGCCTGACTGTATGCATTTTTGACCCTAAATTTTGCGTTTACGGCTTCAGCTAAAAACCCAGAATTCTACTAGTGTATAGTTACAGTGTATTCTAGAAAATTCGTCATATTCAGTCCCCCTGTATTTCGCATTTACGCATAGAAAACCCCATAATCATGACTAATATATACTTCCCGTATACTCTGAAAATTCCTTGTACGGCTCACCCCCTGCGCCGCTACGCCAGACTCACCCAGCTGAAAGATGTTAATAAAAGTCTGGTTTATATGGCAAGGATTTTGGGCACAGCAGCACACTCCAAACAGGCGCGCGCGACAACCGCTTTAGTGATCACAGAATCTACCTTTCATTTTCGGGTACGCATGACAAGGGCATCTACAACAGTACTTACCCGCTTACTTGAGAACCTAGAATTTAAGAACCTGTTAGCCTAAAAATATCAATTTAGACCCCCTTTACGTAAGAACCTATTTACCCTAAAATTTGAAACAGGTTCTTATTTAACCTAACCCCAACCTAACCCTAACCTAACCTAACCCCAACCTAACCCCAACCTAACCCCAACCTAACCCCAACCTAACCCCAACCTAACCCCAACCTAACCCCAACCTAACCCCAACCTAACCTAACCCTAACCTAACCTAACCCTTAAATCAACATTTAGCCTGATACTGAGAATTGAAATATCTACTAAAATGGGTCATGATCACATATTGTCCAAAGGCCAGGACGGTTTTGGCATTAAATTAATATACATGCCGCCCTTCTTCCAGCCACTGGTATCATATCTTTCTTATAAAAATAAGAACCTGTTTAAGAACCTAAATAGCCTAAAACTCCACTAAGCACCATTTATATAAGAACCTGTTTAGGCTAACTTGGAAAACCCTAGGTTCTTATAAGCGGGTAAGTACTGTATCATAACCCGACAACTTACTTTCGTTCCAAAATTGCTACATTGCTCACAGGCAGCTCAAGCTAATTATCGCGGTCATTAGTAAGCAAATAAATTGAAAGATGGTGAAGTCATCAAAATTCACTTGCCAACCGCGAGTTTATTATTTCAGTTCGAGATAGCGAGAGATTCGAGTGGGAATATACGTAGAGGTGTTCACGATGAAAATGCAACCCTTTCTCATTAATCATTTAAAGTTTTGAATTATACATTCCGAAAAACCGTTTGACCGAGAACAACCTGTCCGCCGTGGTTTACCGTATCGTCTTGATTGCGTTCGCTTGAAACTGCCTCCTACATGCGAGGGCAGTTTACCGGTTCACCATATAAATAGTCGGTGATGCGCTAAATTGGTAGCTGTACTTGACAATAGTAATTAGGTAACAATCAATACACGGCGGTGTGTTCTGTGGCTTTGGGTCTCGGTAGTTGTCTCCCATGCAGTCAAGTAAAGGCACCGAGAGTTTCCTTGGAATTCAAAGACCTCTGGGGGCCCCGACATTCAAGGGAAGGCCATGTTTGAAGATGAAAGCTTTTCAATGTTGGGGTCGCGTGTCGCATTGTAGGTGGGAGTCGGATTCATGCGCTGTGGTCTAGGGGATTTTTTTTATCTGTACGCTTGTACGAACCGTATACAAACATTTCATTTTTAGACGAAATGGCTCAACAACAACAACTGGCTACACCGGGTTTACTCCGATGTCTAAAGTTTTACTGGGTCAGAACAGGCTCGCCTAAACGCTGTCCAAAATTCAAATGACTCGTAAAAATACAAGGCCGTATTAGCTGCTTAGCCAACTGCTAACCTATTTTATTGCCAGTTGGGGAATATGGACGAATTCTAGCCGTTTTTTAAGTAAATTTTCAATCACTGCCTACATGTACTCCTGTGGAGCTATAACGACGGTGGGATGCCTGTGGTTTGTGTGGGATGTATCGTATTGCATTGTGGTACATAGTTTGTGCCGCCATTTTGTCATTTTTCAAACGACGAAGTGCTGTTATCTGGGAGTACTTTACAATATTTGTGCAGATGACTTCAAGAACAAAGCAAAACAGACTCCAAACAACTCTGACCATCAGAAGAATATCCAGGTAAGATTATATACGAATTTGAAGGTCCAATTTGGAAAATATGAATTTTACTCTAGATAGCGGAGTAGCGGTTATAAATTATCACACCTTCGAATTCACCTCAATCCTCATGCCGTCCTGTTGTTCACTACTAAGACAAGTTTCAATACGGAATCTCTAATATAAAAACTATGCTTCATTCGTTTTAGTAAATGAATCATGAGTTTTATAGAGTGTTTATTTAAGAAGAAGTTTCTAGCGGCCCTATACGGCTATAGTCTATACTATAAATTGGACCGACAAAGCACGTTTCAAACGCCGGCAGAGCTTCTGTTAAAACAAAACTACATATTAAAAAATAACACCGAAAGATAGAAGAGAAACACTATGTGAATGTCCAGCTATGCTTTTTAAACATTTTTGATAGAGGATGGCAAAGATTAAGTGCATTACAAAATTGATTTCGTTTACAGCGAACCGATTTGAAGCTTAAAAGCAATAATTTTCACCCACTCGAATGTTTGCCATCCTTCATCAAAATTGTCCCACATTTTCTCCAGTATACCTGGAAAGCATACTCTGCTAATCTGAGTAGTTATTTTTGTTTTTCATCATGAGAAAGTATGTCATTTGGGGGTTGGCAGTGGAGTCTCACTGGTTGTTTACCATTTACACAGAAATTCCAGTTGGAATGTAAATGGTAAACATTTTTTGGTTCGTCCCATGGAAAATTTCCGAAATTAATGGAACGTCTGAGAAGGTAGTCCAAAATTCCCAACCGGAATTTCTGAATGGGAAATCGTGTACCATTTATAATTCCCAGTCGGTCGTACCAGTTCCAGACCTTCTATGGAGCAATTTTCATCTGGAACGGTTGGTGTACAAATGGTAAACGTTTTTCCAATCGGGAAATTCAGTTTGGGAAATTTTGTGTACCATTTACACTGGAATTTCCAACCAGAATTTCTGTGTAAATGGTAAACAAGAGCTATGTTCCGGGTGGAGGTGGACCCTCAGAGCGGGGCCTGGGAAACGCACATACATGTATGTTATGACAGTGGTGTATTGTTTCCTATTAGCTGTTAATTTCTCTTGTAGACACTGTGGTGAAACATATAACAATTTTTTTTGCCAAGTGACTTGAAATTCATTTTTTGAGAATTGAGAACCATATGCATTTGCATTAGAGAGAAAAAGATCACAATTTACTAGAGTTGAGCGCGTTGAAACTCTCACTAGCATGCTCTAATCGTAACAACTTTAGAATACCCAGCCACTAAAACTTGGGAGTTGTAGCTACTGGCTACACCCATGTACATGTATGGTGTAGAGATATATATTGGCTACTTGACTAGTAACATGCCTACGTGCTTGACTACATGGCTATGTGCTTGACTACATGGTTACGTGGCTACTTGACAACACAGAAACATAATGCTTCTTAAATGTTTCTGTGAATTAATGAAAACCCTTACCCTACATTTAAACCATCAACAATGAGGGTTTGCTAAGTTAAATGTAGGGTTCTTTAGGGCTAATCACTAAACAACACAAATATAATGCTTCTTAAATGTTTCTGTGAATTAATCCAAACCCTTAGCCTACATTAAAAAAAACCTAACCATCAACAATGGTGCTCACTAATTTAGGGATTTTTAGAGCTAATTACTAAACAACACAGAAATATAATACAATGTACTTCTTAGATATAATCCTGCAAACTGATCTAAACCCTAAAGTTTACATTTAAAAACCCTAACATCAATGAATGAACAATGTCAGTTCCCTTTTTAGAATCTTGAAAAAGTTACCTACATGTACATGTAGTTGAAAAAAATACCTGAAGAAATCATTACCTGAAACAAACATCAAATTGACCTAGGTTAAATCAATTTGAAAAAAATGCATTTTGGCAAGCACTGGGGACTCGAGCCGGTTCTAACTCAGGGGGCATTTGGCTCCCTTGTCGGGTAGCCACAGTGACTAAGTTATTACAATGTACATGTAGATATTGAACCAGATTGAATTTGTAAATGGTCAATGCATCATACAGTGCGGTTTGTGCTAGCAATAACTTTGGAAAATGTCTGAAGTGACCCATTTCTAAATATTGAATAAATTCTGATTTTAAAATACTTGTTATTTCCAACCACGAATGCTGTCATAGCCAACAAACAGAAAAGTCGCCTTCGGAAGAACTCTCTGATGCACTGAATTCTTTACAAATTCCCTGAGAGCAGGACAAAATAACTCTGAATATCGAAAGGCATGGAAATGAGTCTTTGATAATCCACGTACTTGCATGCTGTCTTCCACTTTGAAGCTTAGAGGATAACTTTGAAGCTTAGGGGCATTGCACAAATGATACATGTAGGCTCACATGGCAGAGAAGCTTGCTGTAAAACTGCTGGATTTGTGAATAATAATCTAAACCGTTACAACATACATGTACCTTCAACTACATGTACATGTAGTCTCTTTGCGTCCACACTTGTGTACAGACCATTGTATAATTTGGCCATACTCACACTTGAATTGACCTGGCATGCTTTATTTTCTACCATATACTTTTGCCATGCTTGACTATAAACAAGCATTAATGTGTTTACTTGTCAACTGATGCATGTGTTTACAAGCCAAGTAGCCACATAGCCATCTCTACGCCATACAATTGTGTGTACAGGTATGTAGCCAGTAGCTACAACTCCCAAGTTTTAGTGGCCGGGTATTCTAAAGTTGTACCCTCCAATCTTTTCTGCAAGGGAAACTTCTATTATGTTTGTTCTCTGTCTTGTCCTCTACATATTTTCTGTATTTCTTTGTTGTCTTTAAGTTCATTTAATGTTGGTACCCTTCCCTGCTTGCAAACTTCTATTCCTCTCTTCCTGTAATCAGAATGGAAGGGGAAAGAAGGCTCTGCCCCCAGTCACAACATTGGGTATTGCACATGTGTTGCATTACTAAGCAACACGAAAACACTTTTGCCACGCTTGGATGGGTTGACCAATGAGAAGAAAGTGATCCCACAGTAATTAGTATGCAAACTAATGATTTACATTGGCGGGTGCGCAATATCATAGCGGGCTCAAATTTTACAGAAGCATAGGTGCTGTATGTTTTTATAATTTATTCGTCCATGGTTGTGAACAGCGGTTAGATCAAACAATGTTGTGATGGGGACATAGCCTTCTTTCCCCTGCCAGTCTGAATACAGAAAGGGGAGAATGAAGGTTCTGCATGCAGGAAATTTGGTACATGTACCCTTGAGTCTTGAACAATAATGTTTTCCCTAATTTACATACTGTCTAATACACGTATGTAGTATTCGAGCTCTGCAAAATTTGAGAACCAGAATTAAAGCAATAACACTTAAAATATTTCAAGAAAATTTTACCAAATCAAATATTTATCGATCGCAATACCACTTTGAAAATAAATAAGTCCAACCAGTGAAAGAACTTGCACGGACATGTATATGTTTTGGAAGCAGAACTGATTTGAGACAAATGATGCAGCTGTCTGGATCCAAAACAACTTGGTACATTGCTAAAATCTCAATATTTACTTGAACAATGATACTGAAAGAAAGGACAGTTGAGTCAAAGCACTACACAATAACCAACAAAGTTCACAGCATTTTCCTGCATTTCTTCAGTTAAATTATTTAGCCAAAAAGATGGTTATGTGAACAAACAAATTCTTTAATGTTGACTCATTCAATGTTGATTTTTTTTAAGGGGGAACTGAACTCTAAAATTAATCCAATGATTATACAAAGATGTATTTGAAAGAAATAAGTTCTGCTGTTTCATTTACAGTATCTCTGTTGCATGTCTATGAAGAGGAAATTTGTTTTCAAGTTCGATTCTCCACTGATGAATGTAGATTGTGTGGTGGCTCAATTCAGTGCTAATTTCCCCATATCATACATGTACATCACACATACCAAGAAAAAGCAATCACACCTCCAGCACAAAGAAAACACAATGGTCCACAATTAGAAGCGGTTATTCCAGCTTTTCAATGTTGTGGACAGCATAGCAAAACTAATTACAATGTACGTGTGTATCCCATACCTACATGTACTTCACAAAGTACGCGTACAAGACTTATGCCATGTATATATAGTGGAGGTTGTGAGGAAGGTTTTCAGATTTTCTCTTTGTAGATGCACAACACAAAATAGCAGAACTTATTTATTTCGAATACTATGTCTATGCATAGATGTTGGGTTGATTTTACAGCAGGGTTCAGTTTTCCTTTACGCAAGCTTTGAGCCACCAATAAATTACTGTCATTCTTAAAGTGCTAGTGACATGATTTTGATTTTTTTCTCAGAATTTTACAACATGATGGGGCACATCAACCCTTAAAGTGCCTATCACCCTTTTGTAATTTTGATAGCTTATGAACCTCCGAAAAGTTTTGAGTACTTCTGTGAAGAAAGTTTTGGTTTAAAGTGAATACTTTATGTTCTACGCTTGTTTGAAATCGTGTAAATGTGACTTTTCCTGACCCATGACCACGCAAGTAAAAGCCTGGGTCGAAATCTGGGTAGACGTCATCTTGACATCATGTAATTAATTCGGCTTTGCAATCATTTGAAGAAATACTTAACATGTTGACTAAAATGACTTTTTTCTTTACTAACAACTCAAAAACTGTGTATATTTTCTATGCATCGATGTTGTTGTGATAAAAAGGCGCCATGGAGAATAATGAATTAATGAGATGACGTCTACCCAGGTTTCGACCCAGGCTTTTACTTGCGCAGTCATGGGTCTGGAAAGGTCACAATTACACAATTTCAAACAAGCGTAGAACATAAAGTATTCACTTTAAACCAAAACTTTCTTCACAGAAGTACTCAAAACTTTTCGGAGGTTCATAAGCTATCAAAATTGCAAAAGGATGATAGCTGGCACTTTAAAGTGCCTATAGCCTTTTTGCTATGACCTAGTTATTTTGGATCCATTACCAGCTGCATCATTCATCTAAAATCAGTTCTGCTTCCAAAACATATACCGGTACATGTCAGTGCAAGCTCTTTCACTGGTTGGACTTAACTGATTTCTTTTCAGAGTGGTATCGTGATCGATAAATATTTTATTTGGTATAATTTTCTGGAAATATTTAAGTGTTATTGCTTTAATTCTGGTTCTCAAATTTTGCAGAGCTCGAATACTACATGTATTCAGACTGCCCATTTCCTATTTCTAGTAAATGGGTAGACTGAACAGTCCCTTTATCTTACTTGGTCTCTATATAGTCACGAAAAAAACAATGTTTTGGCCGAGCGCGGATTGGGTGCGAACGAAATCCCCAGAGGGTAGGGGGACAACAGATTCTTGCTAAATGGAGTAGACTCGATCGTCCCTCAAATTGAGGAACTCGGTAAAGGCAGAACTCTTGCTTGGCAGTGCATATATTGTTGTCACCAATATCCCTCAAAACTTCCTTTGTCTTTCCGAAAGCTTTCGCTTTCAGGCAAAATCCATTGGACTTTATCATTATTCAATAATTCTTCTCGGAGGCACGATTACCAGGAGGACAGAACGGCTTTGCTCGACTTGCTCGGGTTCTGTTTGGGGAGCAAAAAACTTTCGTAAATTAAGCTTTTGCCAATTAACCTTTTGGAAGCATGGCCAACACATTTTTGTTTTTTAAATTATTAACACACTCAATGGCTTGTTTTTGTTCATCCTTTAAAGTGCCCCTACGATCAAATTTTGACATATCAATGTTTTTGCATATTCATAAAGTAGAGTTCATATATTATTACCAGTTCAAATTGTTTTTCGATACAACAACAGGAAGTCTTTATAATATTTTTTTAGCTCCGAATATTGAATCTACACGTCCGCCATTACTGGAAGCCGTTCCCTTTGTTCAGCTTTAAACAAAGGTTTATTCACCGGAAGTGATGTGGAGGCATATTTCTACTAAAAACGTCTTCACGTACATAAGAAGAAAGTTATAATATTATTTATCTTTGCGAGGTTGGCTACTTTTTTATGCACACTATTTCGTGCCACGAGTTTGTCGTGTTAAGTGTATGACATTTTTTTTCACTTCCGGTGAATAAACCTTTGTTTAAAGCTGAACAAAGGGAACGGCTTCCAGTAATGGCGGACAGGATTTTACCTGTAAACTCTCCTAAAATTTGTGGTTTAACATGCCCATTTGGGAATATTTTTTACTATTTCGGATATTTCTAATACTGATTGACCTATAGACACTGAAAAAGTGGCAAATCGAAATGGTAAATTTTTCGTCGTAGTGGCACTTTAAGATTAAGCCACCAAGCTGATGAGAAAGCTTAAAAAAATTGATAACAATCCAAATCTCTCTCGATTGAACGAAATGGAATATCTGTCTGACATCTCTATTGTTTAATTGACCAATCATGATTTTCAGTTGCTGTAGTGACTGAAATTGCTGAATGCAGTCCCTTCACTTTTCTTTTGTCCTCCTACCCTCCAGGAATTTCGTTCACGCCCAATCCACGCTCGGCCAAAACGTTGTTTTTCGAGTTTTTCGTGACGAGGCCAAGTAAAATAAAGGGACTGTTCGTAATCTAGTAAATGGGTGAAGTGGCTAGCCCGACCAACCTCTGATAGTGGAGTATCAGCCATTCAAAGTGGGTATGGTGTGTCCCAGGAAAATCCAGGCAGGCCACCTTAAATGATTTCAGTGATTCAATTTGCCAAAAAAAACTATTTCTTAAAGTGTATTTTCAAAGCTTTTTCTCACCACAGGAAGCCTGGTTACTTTTTTCTCAACTGTGCTTGTGGTGGCTTGTAATGTCACAACCAGAACACTAGTTCTCTCTCAAAATGGCAGATGCGAATTCCAATACTGAAAGAAGTGCAGTCAAGCGACTTTTCTTTGACATTTAGTGAACAAGTCTCTAGTTTAGGATTTGATGGTTAAAATCCAATTTGACCTTTTGTGCCATATTTCGAAGCTTCAGAGGCCAAAGGAGGCAAGGTAATGCAGATGGAAATTGTGTACAAAGAAGAAGATACATGTACAATCTTTTTTTAGAATGGTACGTGCATGTTTTTTTTTACCAAAACTAAGTATCTGGTATCTGTGCTCGTTTTCTAGTTGAAGAAATAAATTAAAGGGTTAAAGGGGACCTCTTTAAAGAAGTATGTTGACTCATAATAATTAATCACATTGTGTTGTTGATACTGAATTTAACTGAATTGAGCCACCAAACTGCACAGAACAAACAGGAACTTTATGTACTGCATCAGCTACATGTAAGTTGTCCCTTATCCGAGTATGTAAACTAAACAGATGATATTGTTAGATGACAAGTCTAAAACCACATCTCAGACTCGGATAAGGGAAAATCTTAGCTGATGCAATGTATAAAGTTCCTGTTTGTTTGGCTCAGTTTGGCAGCTCAGTTCTGTTCAATTCAGTGTCAACAAGACAATGTAATTAATTAATACATGTCAATATACTTCTTTAAAGAAGTCCCCTTTAGTTTATTTCTTCAACCAGAAAACAAGCACAACATTTGGAAATATCTGGTTAACCAGATACTAATATTAATCTTAGTTTCGGTTAAAAAACATGCACCTACCATTCTAGAATAGATCAAGTCTCTTCTACTGTCAGGGGCGTAGCTGCCTTTAAGCCATTAAACCTGGACTTAACAGGAATTTTGGTGTCAGATCATATTTTACTGTAGCAGTGAATTTGAACTGTTTTGTATAACTGTTATTAGACAGTCAACTCTAACCCATGAGTGAGCTATCTACTGCAGTATTAAACTGACCCCCAACCTTACTAAAACCATTGCATTGAAAAATGTGGAAATAGTGCTTCAAAGCTTGTAAATTTCAAAAAATTCCCAAGGGGCAGACCCTCCTAGGAGCTTACGCATTCAATGTTTATTTGGCTTGTACCTTTGGGGCTTGAAGGGAAAAAAATGGCTGGCTACAATGTATGCCCCTGAATATGTACATGATTCCATCTGCATTTCCTCATCTCTTTTAGCCCACGAAGCTTTGAAATGTGGCACAAAAGGGTAATATGGAATTGGATTTTAACCATCAAATTCTAAACTAGAGACTTGTTCACTAAATGTCAAGGAAAACGTGCTTGACTGCACTTCACTTTCAGCTTTGAAATCCACATCTGCCATGTTGGGAGAGAACTTGTGTTCTGGTTGTGACATCACAAACACAGTTGAGAGAAAAAGTATCTGGGCTTCCTGTGGTGAGAAAAACCTTCGAAAATACACAAAATATTGGGGGGGGAGTGCAACTGTTGTAAAATTTTGAGGAAAAAAGTCAAAAATGTATCACTAGCACTTTAAAGTAGCAGTGTCACGGTAATAGGCTTCGCTTTCTGGGCCAGAATCGAAACAGCGTGTTTGATATGAACTACCAAACCTCTTGACCATATGGAAGGCTTAAAATCAAAACAAATATGTAAAAATGACAAGCAAACAGTGTATATAAACAGTCTCCTGGGAAAATATTGCAAATCCTTTCAATCAAGCATTGAAGGAGGGAAGTTTAACTGTTTGTATCCAATTAAAGCCACCAATTGAACAATTACTCGATACATGTGCAGTAATATACCATGACATAGCCCATTTAATGCCAACCTATAGTATGTATACTGAATTTAAAAGCCCAAGTAAAGTTCAGGCTGCCTGCCAGTCTTGTTCATTTAGTGATTCTTGTTATTAAAGGGAACCTCGGCTGAAAAACAATGTTTGCTGTCAAGTGTTTGTTATCGATGCCGAAGTCTGTTTCTGTGTTAGTATCCAGTAAATTGTACAT
Organism: Actinernus sp. WN-2022; assembly: GCA_030867875.1. NCBI lineage: Eukaryota > Metazoa > Cnidaria > Anthozoa > Actiniaria > Actinernidae > Actinernus > Actinernus sp. WN-2022. The sequence continues at coordinate 54,814,554 of JAOWCC010000019.1, forward strand.
GTCATGTCATTTATGCACCGATTTTCCTGTCGATAAAACTCATTTGAATTTCCTGTGCACCCCCATCTTGGATATCATGATGTCACAGTGTTGCCTTATTGTCGCATAACAAAAGAGCTATTGTTTTCTGACAATAAGGCAACACTGTGACGTCATAAAATTCAAGATGGCGGCGCGCAGGAAATTCAAATGAGTTTTATCAACAGAAAAATTGTTGCATAAATGACATCTAGTGTACAATTTACTGGAGACAAACACAGAAACAGACTTAGGCATCCATAACAAACACTTGAGAGCAAACATTGTTTTTCAGCCGAGGTTCCCTTTAATAAAAGTACCTAACTGAAGCAAACAATGTGTTAAAGTGCCTATAACCCTTCTTGCAAGTTTTGTAGCTACGAACCTTCGAAATGTTTTGAATACATGGCAGTACTTGTCAAGAAAGTTTTGGCTTACAGAAAATACTCAATGTTCTATGCTTGTTTGAAATCCAAGGCCTGGGTCGATTCCCGAGTAGATATCATCTCGTTAATGCATTATTCTTCATGACACCTTTCTATCATAACAATGTCCATTTACAATGTACAGTATCGCGAATATACACAGTTTGTGAGTTCTTAGTCAACATGTTTTAAGTATTTCTTCAAATTATTGCAAAGTCAGATTAATTATATGACTCAACTCAGGGCTTTTACTTATGCGGTCATGGGTCAGGAAAGGTCAAATTTACAAGATTTCAAACAAGCGTACATTGTACAACAGAGTATTTTCTGTAAACCAAAACTTTCTTCACAGAGGTATTGCAAACATTTTGAAGGTTTATACATGTAGCTATATAAAAAAATTACAAGAAGGGTTATAGGCACTTTAAGGTTTCTTAGAACTGGTCTTTACAGTAAGTGTCCCCACACGGTGGGCATAAATGACCCCAAAATCGACAGGGTTGCTTTAGTTGTCTATATCTTCAAAGATTTCAACTGTACAACAATGATTGTTTAGGAGAAATTTAGAGGGCTGCGGTAAACAAAATAAAACTTTGTGTTTTGTAATACGTGATATAAACACGAACATCTTAATGACGTAAAAATGACGTCATTTAACCATATATAATAGGTTTCTCCATATTTTAAAGAACCTGTAAGATACTAAAATGTTATATTCTTCTATATTGTTGGGAACAAAGTAATCGAAAACCCAACTTCGATTGATTAAGAGGAAGAAAAGTTGGTGGGAAATAAACAGCGTAAAACCATATATTCCTCTGGTTTTTCGCTAAAGAAAGAGCTGCAAGCAGTCTGGTGATCGGGTCAATATTTTGACATTATCAGTCGTATTATAGTTGTATTGTGTACTGTTTGTGAAAATTTGAGCAGAAATCAAGCAAAAATCTTGAACGTTAGCACATTTCGTATAAATTCGCAAAGTGGCTTATCGAGACGCCTGACAATTCACATGAGACCAATTTCAACTTTGCTGGGCATGTTGACATTGGTGATAATTTAAACGTTCACCCAGAGGCTGATTTCGGAAAGGGCAGGGAAATGTGTTTTGTTACCAGCTTCTTGAATAATTAAACTAATATTTCTCTCATTTTTTTTTTTGCAGATCGAACCACTGGATCCGCCACTGAACTATTTTGAACAATTACTGATGCATTGGGCTGCATGCACGAATACACGAATGTGAAATGATGTAAAAAAAGTTTAAATGTTGTACCTTTAAAGAACAAGTATAGTTTAAATAAAGGAAACTATACGGCTAAAACGAGTTTACGTTATCATTTTTCTTCATAAGATCTGATTTAGTGACTGAAATCTATCGATTAAAAAACATATATATCGCGTAATAGTTTATACCGGCAATTAAAACTGTTTACAAATTAAACTTTACGGAGCATTGCATCACATACAAGTACACTGTAAGAATCATTCTATTTCCTTATACACAACCTTACTTATACGTCCTGTTACACACGGTATACAACACGTATACTGGTGCGTATACGGATATAACGGGGAAACTTGCCACAAGTGTACCAGATCCTGCCATTTTCTAAGCATACCCTGAATGTGCCCGTATCCACACATTACACGTCCTGACATCCTCGTATATAGGTCGTGCAGTGTAAATCCAATAATGTTCAAATCGCATATTCTTGCACACCAAGTGTTTCAGACGAGTTTTCAAGCCGAACACGAAAGAAAAATCTAAATCCAATAGATGTTCAAATCGCATATTCTTGCAAACTAAGTGATTCAGATAAGGTTTCAAGCCAAACACGAAAGATAAATCTAAATCCAATAGATGTTCAAATCGCATATTCTTGCAAACCGAGGGTGTTCGAGAATGTGCAAGTTTGGAATGATTAGAACTGTGTGTGTTCTGCTAGAATACTACCGTATATCAGCCCGAACACTTTAAATTTTCAAACGTATTCGGGACTTGAAAACGGAAAAACGTGCCGGATCCTAACAGAATATCCTAGGTGTACTTCGAGTCCACCTGGTCCGTATACTCTAGAAAACTATTGCACACACTGCGTGTGCCGGTTCGTTTTCGAGCAAATGCGGACCCGAATACAGAGCTTTTCACACAGTGTTTTCATGAATGAACGAAGTAACTGATTTTCAAAAAGTCGAAGCAAGCCGTGGCGGGCGCGAATGTCGCTGGAAAACGAAAAGCTTGGTTTATCGTGTGAAAGAAATACTTGACAAGAAACTCAATCCGATAATTTTGAAGGAATCGTTCAGGACTGGAAAGGCGCCTAACTGTATATGAACTTAGACAAAGGGAAATAATTAATAATTTGTACCGAGCAAAAAAGTAACGGCAAGCGTACGGCGGGAAATTACCGATGAATGGGAAAGCAAATTCTCAGATGTAGCCGAGCTCTTCCCACTGTTGATAGATTGAACGAACATTTTGTAAATAGCATCTATAGTTGTCAAAGATATAGAAGCTGAAATGGCAGCTTCCGGCGAGAACATAGCTTCTAAAACCACGAGTAAAAGTACGGCCACTGAAGAAGTCAAGTGATTTTCGACCGGCAGGTTTTCAACTCAAATCTTCCACAAGCATGCACACTTTTGTTTCCAGGTAATGCTTTCGGGTTCCTGGTAAAGTTCTGTTGTGATAGCACCTCAGTGCAACTAATTGAAAAAAACCAGATCAGTTTTCATCCAAAAAAAGTATTTTTGATGTCGGAAACAAACTGTTGTGAACGCCACGAGATTCCACTTCAAGTGAAAGTTGTCGAATCTCGGTCTAATTTTAGCTTTATTTCTATTGGCTCTTCGGTTTGCCACGAATCGGGTTCCTGGCATGTGCTCCAGTGCTCCACGCAGTCCGAAGCTCATTGCAGACAATCAAACTAGCTCATTGCAGACTGGAGTATTCAGCCAAGCCCCCAAACTGGCCATTGTCGGATGAAATAGGAGAAAATGCACAACCTGTTCGACCAATTATTGTAGACTTTACTCTGCGACAACAGTTCTGCGACTATTTCACGACCACAAATCAGGCACTTTTGCGCATGCGTTAATTTCTCCACTTCTGGTTCCTAAAAATCCTAAACATTTTGCGCGCTTTCACTAAACATCAAACTTGTTCCCGTTAAAATGTTGTTGACCACGTTCTCCACAAATTCGAGCATGGATTTTACAATAAATGCCAAAGTTATGGCTTTTCATTCGCCAAAAAAGCTTAAAATTGGACTGAAAAGGGTTGTAAAATCTTCATTTTTTACTCGGTTTTATGCGCCTTAATTCGTAGGTTCGGAAAATATTCATAAATTACTATTAGATCAAAATTCCTTGGAGAGTTTACATATTTTCTGATTTTGATGACGTCAACATGACGTCACTTGATGGCGTCATCAGACTACAAGACTTTACCCTATGAGTCACCTTGACAATAATGATTGCCCACTCTTTAATTTTCCGGGTTTTATGAGGCTGCAAACTTTCCCTAGCAACGGACGAGTTAAATTTGTCAATGGGTCCTTAATAACCTTACATATTTCAAATTTCAACTTGTTGAAAGCAAAGCCGATTGCGATTAGTTAGGAGGAAGCATAGTTATTATATTTTGAAGTATGGTAATTTTTCAGCCAAATTTTAGCGGGAAATACATAAAACTATTTCTCATCAAATAGCGTAATTATTAAATAAAAATGAAATAATGACCAAATGTGACGTCGTAGTATATTTAAATTCTTAATAACTTGGGATATATTTATCCCAGAGAATATTAAAAAGATATTGCGATATCATTCTGATAGCATTCTTTTTTCAACCGCGTATTTAACGGATAATTTGATCTGAAAAGTAGTCGTTTATTATGATATCACAATAATGTCAATATCACAAAACCAGTAGCCCTCCTGCACTAAACTTATTGACCCTGAAGGCGTGACTTCTTTTTAATAGTAAGGTCATTTAACTTACACTCAACTAGTCAGTTTTAATCAAGAGACCATCACCTAAGAGAACCGATCTCCCATATATAATATTGGGGTCTCTCCCCATGATAGTCTGCGCCGATTTATTTTTAGCCTGCATAAATTAGTTGGACTACTCAGTCACCACTCTATGCAATTGTTGTTGGTGTCACGTGTCCCAATGGGCCGATCAGAAGATCAGAATCATTCAGTGTTTTACTCAGTAACCGAAGCATTCACAATTTTCTATTTTCACGACAGTAACTCTACAGGTTCATATTTATAACGATGTTGCAAAAGCATGTGCGATATAAGCGACAGGGAACATGTAACTTGTGTATATTTGGACGACAGCGAGCGAAGTTTTCAGCCACGCATAACTGGACTGATAATTTCGCGAAGTTGTGGTCAAAACTCGACGCAAAACTCCTGTCAGTTCCCTAGGTATGTTTCCTATCTATAATATACGTGCCTGTGAACTACAGGGAACAACTATTTATTAGGCATGCGAAGTTTCAATAACAACGATGCCCGTGCTGGTTGGTACTTTATTCTATTTTTGGGAGACTTGCCATTCCCGCACGCTAGCGGGCACGCTCGCTACAAACTGAAGTCGCTTACGGCTTCATTTCATTTGATAGGTTCACGAAATTTAGGTCACTTCCAGTTTCTATCCACGGTATTCAGGTCACGTCCGAAGTTCTTACCGGTGTAGCTTAATAGAGCCTACAGTTCCCCAGTCAAATCCATATGGCAAAAGTTTTGACGGGTTCAGTTCAAGTTACACTACATCTCAACTGTCTGTACGGCTTATAAATTAAGGCAGTGGTAACATTATAATATTAATTTCAAAATCCATATTCACGCGTCTTCAAGTCAGATCAGGTCTATCTGTCTGGGTTATAAGTTTAGAGAGCAACGCAGACTTCAGAGCCACTTTAGAAGCTTCGTATAGTTTGTTTCGCACCATCGCCCGTCGCGTGTTCTTGAATTCAACAAAGGAGATGGAGCGGGTAAAATCCGTGAGGAGCTGGAACCGAATCTGAAAATAGCATCGTGACGTCTACTGAGCCAAATTTAGATTGCGCAGACTATCATAGGGTACGGAGATCGGTTCTCTTAGGTGATGGTCTCTCGTAACCACTTACAGAGAAGACAGAGCAGCATTGTCTCGGAAAGCACCGGGTTCCAGTACAGATATGCGGTTGGTGTCTAGACGTCTACAGAACATAACATCACACATGTCTATATTAGATTGGACTTCTGTTTCATTTTATTTGTCAAATCAATTCTAATAAACATAATTTTATAACTCGAGTAGTTCTTGATAAAACATAAAATATATATAGTCACACTAATAGTCAATACTAATAAATATATATATATACAGTCGATAATTACCAATTCAACTTTTAAAAAAATTCTGATGTTAAATTTAATACCTTATTACACTTAATTTTCGCTTGACTTTAATTTAAAAAACAATTAAAGTGACGCGAAAATTACGTGACCACAATAAAAGCTTAAAGTGAAATATAAGCGCTTTAATGGACGTTTTTTGAGTTCACAAAATCGCGAAAATTAAGTGTCGCGAAATATGCCAATCCAAAAATCGCGAAAATTAGGTGGAATAAGGTATTTTGATTCTACGATGGCCGAGGAGGGCGATCATAAATCTTTTTTTTTTACTCCAGACTACAGAGTTTCTTTCGCTCCAGTTTACAGTTTTTTTGGCTCCAGAAGACCGATTTTTTTTCCAAACGTTTTTTTCCCGAATACCGGTGTCATAGCGTTTTGTGTTCCCAGCAATTTGTGTTCCTAGGAGAGAGGTGGCGGTACACACAACGTTTTGTGTTCCCTCCGTTCCAAAATGAAAATCAAACCACATGACGGTAAATTAACATCATATAATATGTTTTAAAAATAAAATTGGAGCTTTTCTTCAGAATTTATGTGTGTAAAAGTATTTTTTGGAACGAGAAACTTTGCCGTGAACGTTATTAAACAAGAGCCTGTGAGGCAGGCTATACTCGGGCCTTGGTTGTCTTGTCTTTAGCAACAAATATGTTTTTGATACGATATACCTTCCTTTGGTATAAATAAAATTGTTGCTGTTTATTTTTTTAAATATGAAGTGCTGTATAATGACTTGGATCGATAAACAAGCTCGCCCCGTGGACGAGCATAAGGTCTGACTTGATATTTTTTTAAATAGTGCGCGCATCCACACCATTTTCGTTTCTTCATTTAATACTATACTTCTATGGTTTTTGTACTGCACTTTCTAAAGGTTAGGGTGTTTTCTATTGTTGGGTAGACCAATATAACTATCGCTCGTTTCGAGAAGTTCAACCCGACCCCTGAGAAACCTCTGCATGCGCCATTGGCCGAGAAAAACGAGACGGTAAACGATTCGTTGTAGAATTCAGATTGTCCATTTCCTATTGTTAACGGCAAGAGAAGGCGAAGTAGAGAAAATAAAATAAATTTCCTGCTTCGAAGGTATAAATCAAAGCTTTCTTTCGGATAAATTAAGCTAGATTTATTGAATGTTTATTTCAAGGTTTGCTGTGCAGTTCAGAAAAATAAGAAGAAACAAAGTCGGAGTTTGAAGCCCGTTCGTATCAATCGTCGGCGATAAAGTTCTAGTTTTAGTTTTATAGTTACGGCTTTCCACGACAAATTCTGCTATTCTTTTGACAGAATAGTTTCCTAAGTCACATCCAATTAATTAATACGGTTTATTCTCGGTTTGTAGTAAAGTCGTATCCAGTTCTGTTTACGGTATCATTCGGATGCCTCGATCTGTGTCTCTTCTGAGTTCTGTTATTCTTTTGACGATTTCATGTTTTTCTTCTTGGTCTCTGTAAAGTCACATACAGTTCACAAGTTCAGATAATTCCGTTTGCGTTCAAAGACCAGTGTCAATCACTGTTCACTTTCAGCATTTGAGACTCTTGAGTTGAAGACTTAGTATAAAAGCTCAGCATTGGTTTGACTGGCTTTAAGACTTTCCAGTTGTATAATCTCAAGACAGACAAGAGTACTTCAGGAGAGTACTTGGCGGTAAACCGGCCAACAATCATCATCCCTCATTTCACATCCTCACAGTGTACATGTGTGATGATAACGAAGAGCGTTTCACCAATATCAACAACGCAACACTGCAATCCTATGGCACTTAGATGCAGCAGTACATGCATTTTCGTTCAGTTTCCGTGAATAATATTTGTAATAATATTTATAATAATATTTTTATAATAATAATGCCTCTACAAATATCTTTGGGAAGTGTCCCCGAGCGGTGTCGACTCTGATTGATTGATCTTGTCACGTGTTGAGTTGTTCATCGAACAATGGCTCCTGTGTAATCTGATTGGTTAACGGCGACTTTCGGGGCGACACAGAAAATAATAAAAATAACAAGAGGCCCCAAGTGGCCTTAACTCGGGCCACCTAGAAATAGGTTAATTAATACATGGTTTGTGCTATGGGAACAGGATAATTGATTCACTACTCATGCTTGTGATAATTTACATATAATAGAATGGACCTTTTGCAGGAATGCAATCACATGGTTGTACTAGATAGATGGCAAACCAATCTTAATTCATCTATTTAAAGGCACTCGTATGAGATCGGTAGTGTTATTAACAAAACCTGTTTGTAAATGCTATTTTCCATCTTCTTCCAATTCACAAGCGCCAAAGGTGATGACGGTCCCTTCTAATTTCAAAGTTTTACTGATAATTAAATCGTGGTTTCATGAGGGACTGGTCAGAAATTAGCAGGGGGGAGGGGGTTGACATGGAGGGTCCATTTATTTGAATCCCAAAAAATGGAGGGTCATAAATCATGGGGAACTAAAAAGTGGTGGTTATAGGGGATAAAGGGTCAACATTTTTCATACTCATTGTCCAGGGAGGGTTATATATATATTAGACTTTTTGATTTCATTCTCGACACCCCTTGCATCTCCCCTGCTAATTTTTGACTAGTCCCTAATGTTTAATAAAATATTACATGCGTTGATTTCATGCATGTATACCACTTGGAAAATAACTATTTAAAGAGGGTAACACTAACTAATATACACGGAGAAATGTGTCGCCCTCCTACCCTGCGAGTAGAGGTTTATTATCTCTTTGCCTTTCCTACGAGTAGCACGGAACCTCTCGAGACCTGTATTCTGATTGCACCCATAATACTATACTTCTATGGTTTTTGTACTGCACTTTCTAAAGGTTAGGGTTTTTTTATTGTTGGGTAGGCCAATACTATCGCTCACTTCGAGAAGTTCCACCCGACCCCTTTCCTGCCGTCGAGAGAAACCTCTGCCCACGAAACGATTACATGCGCCGCGGTATCTCGATTTCCATTGGCCGAGAAAAACGAGACGGTAAACATTGTACATACATTGTAGATTTCAGATTGTCCATTTCCTATTGTTAACGGCAAGAGAAGGTTAAGTGGAGAAAATTAAATAAATTTCCTTCTTCAAAGGTATAAATCAAAGCTTTCTTTAGGATAAATTAAAGTAGATTTATTTCAAGGTCTTCTGTGCAGTTCAGCAAAATAAGACAACAAAACCGCAGTTTGAAGCCCGTTCGTATCAATCTTCGGCAAACAAAAAAATGTGTGACGAGGGCAGAGCCATAATTTAAACTCTCCAGTTCTAGTTTTATGACAGTTCGGTTTATAGTTACGGCTTTCCACGACAAATCCTGCAATTATTTTGACAGTTTCAACTTGCTCGGTTTCTTATGGCAAAACTCAACATTCCATCGAAGAAACACTCTTGTGTGTTCGTCGTGTCGAATAAATCTCTGGCCGTCTTGGTAAAACGACGTCCTTCGGCACTAGTTGAAATATCCTGAGCCTGTTGGAAGGCTTTCCCACGCACGAAGTTAATTTTTTCCCACGACTAATGAAGTTAAATAAAACATGTTTACTGTAAAACTGTTTACATTTGAGAGATGGGACTCCAAATTCCAACAATGTTTTAACTTCTGTAAATAAATCAAATATCCCGAGCGATATCGAATCTGATTGGTTCATCCTGTCACGTGTTGAGTCAACATGTGCCATGTGATTGGTTGACGGCGCGAAAGCTCGACACAGAAAATAATAATAAAAATAATAAACACTTGCGAAACTTGACTCGGGCCCAGCCTACGCTGGCCCAAGTAATAACTGTGACCGACTGATATCTGGAACTTCACTTCATGATTATTTAAGGCCTAAATAAAAATCATATTTATATTTACATCAATATATTCTTATCAACTATAGTATGCGCTATAGCCTCCACCGAAACGAATATCGTGTTAGTTTAAACGCTGATTTACCGGTTTGCTATTTTATTTTCAGCTTTATGCTTATTGTTATGCTTGCTGAGTTCTTGACTGAGATTACCAAGTTGTACTCCAGCTTTACTTCTCGACAACCGGAACGGTATAGCAGACATTATATTCGTTTCGGTGGAGTGCTATAGCGCATATTACCAGGAGCGTCCATACATACTATACCCGTGAGTCAGCGTATGTCGGTTTGAGCTATTTTTAGAACATGTTTCCTTCTGACTCTGCTGCGATCGTGCATATGCTTGCCGTAATTATCGAGATTAAGAATGATCTATTGTTCTTTGAGGAGCTTTTACTAACGCTGCATTGTCCTGTCTATGGTTTGATTGGATTCCCAAAGTGTGGGCAAGATATGTTCTAAATATACAGTTGTAGCTCAATCCGCTCATACGCTGACTCACAGACCTAGTATGCATATGGAGATGGACGCTCCTGGTAACGGGCATTTTCCAATTAAATGCCATAAACAGTCTTCAATCTCAATCACTGAGCTTCTAGGTCTTTATATAGCTCTGACTAAAGTGGTTATGGTGTCCTAAAATATTGTTTATATTAATTATCAAGCATAGAAATATGAATCAATGCACTTACCTTCTCATTGTAATACCGTTTAATCGCGAATTTGATTTGTTGAAAAAGAAACAACTATCTATAATTGGTGTTCAGTCGGATTATCTTTTATTTTTCGTCCAACTGGCTAATCTTAAGATCGAGAAACCATTGTTATTCTATTTAGTAATTTTCATATTTAAAAAGATGTATTATATCTAATATTATTAACTAAATATTATTAATATTTTAAGGATGGACATTTATTTATTTAGCAATCTAATCGATAGCCTTTTTCATAAAAGATGAAAGTCACTCCGCTCGTAAATCCATCGTATATTTTGTGCCGGTTTAAATTTAGTAGATAATCAACTTGTACTAATAGCGATCACAATTAATTTACCACTTCTACAAATTCTTTGAAAAACCGCATTTATAGAAATGTTTAAGCCAAAACTTTCCAACTGTGGAAAGAGTGAAGGTACTTGGAATACTAGATAAAATACTTAATGTGATAAGAAAACTGTTCATACTCACAATATGTTTAGTCGTGAAAGACCTTTGAGAGAAGCATATGGCACTTTATCGATGAGATTCTTCTGAAGATACCTGCAAAGATTAAACAACAAGTGTAAATGTCGTCGCGATCCGCACACGATTATTAATGTAGCACTGCTGCTGTTTAAGCGTCTTTATACAATCTACAGTGCATCTTAGGCCGGAACTTGTCAGTTGTTTCCTCTAAGATAGAAGGGTATCGGGAATATCCAGGGGTTTTCACGACAACTGGTTTCCGATAATGTATGGCCCGGGGGTTGGAAGTTTTGGGATGTTATACAGGGTTGTATATTGTTGGGATGTTATACAGGGCTGAAGCTCTCTCGGCCAGGTTCTGAATTCTATCCTCCAGGACACAAAGATAATCAATACCATCTACGTCTTGTTGAATCCTGTCATTTATCCGGCTTAGCACCATATCAATGCTAAAACCCAAACGGTCCTTTAGCTCAGCAATCGTATCTCGAACTTCTTCAGCATCCATTTTGTTACGTGATTTTTAGTATATGCTAAAATAGTTCACTGACCTTCCACGAGTTGCCCTTAGGGGCCCTATGTTATCCAACAATTAACTGCATGGTTGGATATCTGAGTTTTTCGTGTAAAGTTTGTTACCAAATATGTGAACCTTCGAGTAATTTGGGTAAAATCACCCCGAGATTCTCATCGATTCACAAACCGGATACAACTACGACGGATGGAGTATCGTGTTGGATTTTAGTTCGATTTTTAGCGACTTTACGGGAGTACTGGAGAGGAAAATCTTAATGGTCTCAGTGTATAATTTCGGATTACGAACGAGAACCGGGTTTAGTAGGGGTATCCAGTCCGGTAAATTGAGTAATCGATACTAGTATAGAGATATGAACTTGTCAAATTTGAGTTTAGCGTGTTTTTGCTCATCCATAAGAAGGATTGTGTGGCGACTTTCTTCGTAGCAGGGCATAGTGGAAAGGAAAAGCATAACACAAGCAATTGATCTAAATATTTGCAACAATCATATGATTTTCTGGTCCGTCAAGGTGAGAGTGTTTATTATGTTCGTTTGTATTTGCAAAATTGTGAAGTCGTTCCATACATTCTTTGTAAAATCGGAGGACATTTTAGAGTTCCTTATGGTAGAAACCGCTTATGTACTGTGGGCCCAATGTCTGTGATTGTTGGTGATAGTGCTAGGAAAAGTTGGGAACGAAACGTTGATACTTTCTGATAATATTTTTCGTCTTCTTGATCATGAAGCGTTAGAGAAATTCTACGGAAAAAAAAGCACACTACGTGGGAGAAGCAATATTCGATCTACGCTCGAATCAGTGTAGTTTTGGAGAGACTGGGTTCCGTTAAAGCTGATTTACGGCGTATTTTCGTGGAACTTTTCGTCGACAGGACCATAGTACACCCTTGTGATTTTATTAGGTTGAGGTAAACTAAAAACGATTATCGCCGAAATGCGGCTTCAGGACTCTAAGACAGTCAAGAAACAATAGATGTGTTATGTAAACTTTAAAGGGCATGTAAACTGCTAAATTTGTCCCTTTTTTACATGTGTTTGATAACCCCAAAACATAGATTTGTTGTCATACATTTGGAGCACGAAACAGATCCAAAACATCTCAAGCATATTAATTAAGGCATGGTTTATTCAGCAATTCTGTTGAACACTCTAAATTCACTAACTTTGTCATTTTTCAATGAAATTAAGAATTTATCAGGGTCAACCATTCGAAGCATATCTTTAGAAACAATCAGAAATGTAAACAGATAAGCAAGAAACCGTTATACTGCATGAGCCAGGACCCCAAATTTCGCCGATTAATACCACTACGGGGGACAAAGGCTAATGCCCATAGTCATGTAGGTCAACATCCCCAGTTTACATTTTGGGGCGATAGCATTGTCAATTGTGTCACTTTCAGGGATAAAATGGCAACATTTCTCACCCCTCCCCCCTTGGGCCATTTTCCAACATTAGAATTGTATATATGTCATTCCCGTCATGATTTATTTAGCTCATTGTCTGGAAATTGCGAAACAACATGTAACAAATGTAGCACTGTCAACTGATGAACTATTTTTATCAAAACTTTGTGACAGTATCTGCTTACGCGACTAGTCACGTGACCTTAATGGTCAAAACGGCTTTCTGTTTTCTCTCTAGCGTTTTCTCACTTGAAAATGTCATGAAAATGTTTGCTTGATCTTTTCCTACGTAGTTAGATTACTTATCAGAATACTTAAAAGCCAAACATTACTCATTGTCATAACAAAATTTCATTTTTCTGACATCCTTGATAACTTGTTTCCAGTCCCCAAGGTGTCATATTTATGAAACAATGAACGCTTAATGATGGGCCCCGAGGGAATCAGTGAGTTTTGTTTCCCCGAGATCCTCATCGAGGATCGAGGGGAAACAAAACGCACTGATTCCCGAGGGGACAGTCATTAAGTAATTTGTTATATAGACATAAGTTTCACTACCTGATACGAGTCAGGTTTGTCGTCTTCTCTTAGGCCGGAAGCTGCTTTTCAATTCAAAACGCTGCGAGCGTCGCTACGGCATTTTTAACATCGTTTTTTTGTCTTTCTTGCATCGGTTTTTTGTCTTACTTGTATCGGTTTATAGCTACCAATTTCTCTATCTTGCGCTTGATAAAGATGTAAATTGTTTCTTTGGAACTGGTTCCATTTTGAATGCTCTCTTTCGACGAAAAATGGTCACCTTTTGATGAAGATCTAGACATTTTGGTAAAAACATATTTCCCGCCTTTAGCTAACCAGTGGCAGGCGCGACACATCACACCATCTTCTGTCACGATGTGATCACGTGGCGGACAACAATTGATGAATTGTTGCCCGCGCGGGAAACATTGGATTTTGATGAATCAGCTAACGAGAGCGTGCGTTGTGTCTGGAAAACTTATGGTTATGTCACAAGTCAGTACATGTTAGGCCGTTTGCAATGCAAACACAGTCTGGTAGTCTGCACGATCTGGAACATCTGCTTGCAAGCAGTTCCAGCACAGCCTCATCAGTTTGTTTGGATATTTATCCGCCACCCAGGGGACCAACTGTTTCCAGATGAGACGCAGTAGGGCCTCATGGATACACTTGTGAACTCGGACTGCGCGATTGTACATCTTTCCTTCGAGGACACCTGAGATTGAGCCTTCTGCAATTATTCCTGATTCTATGCAGATACCTCGCAAATCAGTGTCTTGGAATCGTTTCCCAATTATGGATAGTACGTTGCAAATTGTCTGGAAAGTTCCCAGCCTAAGAAGAATATTAGCGTAGATATATTTGTGCTTCCAGACTACCTCACAACCTTTGGCGTATAATGCTTGGTCCATGACAACCACGATTTCAGGTAAATTTAAGATCTTTCTGATATCATCTGACTGACGTAATATCTCATTGACTGTGGATAGCTGAGTTGCGGGAGCATGTATTGAAGGAAGATATCCAACGACATCCTGCATAAATGTTTCATGGCTACTAGACGATACTCCTACTAGAAGATACTCCTACACCTACGGTGGTAATAAACAGGGGGCACCACCCCTTCCTCCAAAATCTTCGCTAAATCAAGTACTGTTCATGCTTTCGCACCTTAGCTGCTTCCAGAAGGGTTAGCCATGAAGCATAGTTTTGGGGTGTCGTTAAAAGCTCTTCAGGGTCATTTATCTGCCTATCCTTATGAATGATACAAAAATGATGTTCATCCATGCTCGTATCATCTGAAGTAAGGAAAATGAATTAGCCTTTTCAATATTTATTTATATTTCAAATTTTGTTGCTTTAATATGACATAACAAAATTGAAGCCAGATACTTCCAATTTCAAACAAAATCTATGCCAGGGCAGGGTTACGAAATCTTTTATGAAGTAACGGCACGATGGTGGGAGCCTTGTGGTTGTTTAGCCATGATTCATCAAAATAAGTTTCGGGTGTGTGTTCAGTGTTTTTATTCTGGAAGCAGTTTGCACGATTGTCTAAGAAAGTGATTGTATAAAAGACAAAGACGGGAGAGAAGAAAGTTGGAACCTGTAGCTGGAAAGCTGCATTTTTGATTAGGTAAAAAAGACGTTATTAAAAAAAGGTTTTGGTTTTGGAAGAGCATTCTGCAAGATGCCTCGAACACCACAAGCTAAAGAAGTGCGCGAAGGTGGGCCATTGTGTTTTTTTGTGGAAAGTCTTGTAAAACGTACGAGAATGCTGGTGTTGGGTAGACGCTGCACGCACACGTGATGGAACACAAAAGAAACACGTTGTTGAACGCTGATACACACAACGCTCAAGCATCATGCACTCTTGCCATCATGCCTCTGGCAAAGAAATGATGAACAAGGTGTTGATCGAGAAAGCACAAGAGTTGAGCCCCGCCGTGGGGCAGGCCGTCAAAAAGGATGTGGCAGCCTTCCAGCATGACTTCCAGCATGAAGAAGAAGAAGAAGAGGAAGGGGAGGAGAAAGACCAAGAAAAGGAACAGGACAACCCTCTGGCGTTGCGCACCTCATGTACCGTCATGATCATGGGACTATCCCAATCGAGTAAAACTGTTCATCGACATGCATCCCCAATCGGTGGGCAGCGCCGTACCGCAACTGCGCACCAACATCTTACCCAACGATCCCGATCCGCCAGTCGGTTACGAACACCTCTGAAAAAATCTCATAAAAAGGCCACGACATTCCGTCCAGGATTTCCAGTCACGTCCGAAGTGATGCCCAAGAGGACGTCAGCCGACGCCGTCGCAACAACAGTCCTTCATCGTTTCGTCACCCAAACCACCAGCTTACCCACCACTCGACGCAATCCAAATTTTACCGATCCTTCCCTACGTCGCGTGCCGTGACCGCTAATAACCAACCGTACACCTTCACCCCACTCGGATCGGGTCGCCTGCGGGAACAAAAAGGAAGAGGCCAGCGCGGGAGCAAAAGAAGAGAGGAAAGTGAAGGATGCGTTTGCCTATTTAAAAACAACATGGACACACCTACCCCAAAGCTGGTGCAAGATCTAGATCGTATCCTGCGTTAAGGCCAGGTTTTGACCACCGTGCAGCAGGGCCGTGGCCGAGAGCTTAACATTGCCCAGAATGACTGGACATATCGATATGCACATCTCATTAACTGCCGAAATCAGTCACGCGTCAAGCTCATTAACTTCTGAGCGGAAGATTCAAATACAGCGAAAATGGCCGAATTGGCGTCAAGTAGTCTGATAAAAGTAGCTACTGGTGTTTTTCCTTTCATTTTACGCAAAAGTCAACATCGGCTTTTCATTAAAGGAACACCAATTGACCCTTAGGTACACTTCTTTAAAGTCCCCGCTTTAAAAAAACCTACTATGTGTTCTTTCTGAATAAAGGCAACTTTTATCTCAATTTTGTATGAAAACGTCTGAACAGCAAACTTCTTAGTCTCTTTTCTCGTCAAGCGCGAAACTCGGTCAACATCGGCTTCTGGTAGCCCTAGAAATACACTTTAAAATGATATGTTACTCTTTTAAATTGGTCGGAAAAACCCTACTATGTCATTCGATAAAAGAATTTTTTTTTACTAAAACGTGATTCCTGAGCATTTATTATAATTAGAACAACAAATGAACTCCTGCTTGTCATGGATGGTGAAACTTAAGTACTCCCTCTGGGAATAGACAGGGAAGGAGCGCGAAATTTAACACAACTTTATAAATAAGCTCAGTTTCTTTGGGTGACTATTTAACTTTTAGGGAATGGAGAAGCTTGAGTGATATCTCATTTTAAAGCTACATCTTTAAAGAATCAGTATTCAGACTTCTTTGCGATGCGATTTGAACATGACTTGTAAGAACATTTAGATCAGGATTTTAAAAGCCTAAAGTACCGTTTCGGTTGAACACAACTTTATAAATAAGCTCAGTTTCTTTGGGTGACTTTTTAACTTTTAGGGAACGGAGAAGCTTGAATGATATCTCATTTTAAAGCTACAACTTTAAAGAATCAGTATTCAGACTTCTTTGCGATGCGATTTGAACATGACTTGTAAGAAAATTTAGATCAGAATTTTCAAAGCCTAAAGTACCGTTTCGGTTGAACACAACTTTATAAATAAGCTCAGTTTCTTTGGGTGACTTTTTAACTTTTAGGGAACGGAGAAGCTTGAATGATATCTCATTTTAAAGCTACAACTTTAAAGAATCAGTATTCAGACTTCTTTGCGATGCGATTTGAACATGACTTGTAAGAAAATTTAGATCAGAATTTTTAAAGCTAGTCCTTTGGCTTTGCCGTTTCGGCCGTTGACCACAACTTTATAAATAAGCTCAAATTGTTTGGGTGTCTTTTTAACTTCTAGGGCACGAAGAAGCTTGAATGATATCTCATTTTAAAGCTGCAACTTCAAAGAAGCTGTATTTAGACTTGTTTGCGATGCGATTTGAACATGACTGTAACAAATTTAGATCAGGATTTTAAAAGCCTAAAGTACCGTTTCGGTTGAACTCAACTTTATAAATAAGCTCAGTTTCTTTGGGTGACTTTTTAACTTTTAGGGCACGGAGAAGCTTGAATGATATCTCATTTCAAAGCTACAACTTTAAAGAATCAGTATTCAGACTTGTTTACGATGCGAATTAAACAGCTCAACTAGCTGACAGAGTTTCTTTGGTTGACTTTTTAACTTATAGGATCGTTATCGTTTAGCTGTTAATTGACTTGCTTCTATTGAAGCCAACTTTCACACTTTCCGCCGTCAGGGGATGGCTAGGGACTAGCAACTCCCAAAGCAGATTTATATAAACCAATCGTAAGACAACCTTCTAACTCATTGACTTTCTAATTATATGACCTAAGTTATTCAAAGAACTAATGAGTGTCCATCGAACAAAGGCCATTCTGCGCGATGGAAGATCATTCGTCAAGCCACCGACGATCAGATCGCCAGCCTGAGCGAGATCGCACACAACATCTTGAACGGCAATCTCAACATTCCCCTCTAAACCAAAAACAAGTTCAAAAGAAAACGCCATGTTATCCGTCAATTTGGAAGCGGTGACTTTACGCCCCGCTATCGCAAACGTGGAGGCTTTTTTCCTTTCCTAGCCCTGTTGGCTGCTGCTGCTCCCATCGTCGCCAATGCCGCCGCTACGGGGGCCATTGCCTCGGGTGTGGGATACGGTGTTAAGAAAGCCATTGAATCAGTCAACAAATAAAAGACACACAATACATCATGAAACACACGAAGAAGCTGGCCATCATTCCTGACCATCACTACCAAGCTTTGAAAAAGTTAGCCCATCCCAACTCTAGTAAGGACGACCGCTCCGCCATGCCCCCACCGTTCCCAGTTCAAGAGAAAGCATCGACCACCACCACCACCTCACCCTCTCAAAGAAAACAACACCGTTAAAATAAACAGAGCAAGAACAAGAAGAAGAAACCAAAAAAATATCCTACACCGTCCCACCCCCAATGACAACGCCTCGGTGCTCTACGCACTCCAATGGCTGCGCGCTGAATTGACCAACCCTGAACTCGGCAAGATGGTCGACATTGACGGCGACATGATCGGTACCTTGACCACCCCCCGACTCCCCTCCGACCTCAAACACCGCTTGTACCTTGCCCAACTCCACCAGTTTCAGCGGTTGAGTCGGAAAACCAATAACAAAATGGGGGAATGTGCCGCATCCGCCCATGCCTGCCTGGACACCCTTGACGGGATCAGCCGTGGCCAAACCACCATTGCCGCCCAAACCCACACCACCACCACCACCGGCGGCGGCGGTCACCCCCGTCGTCGCCACACACGCTTTACCACCCTTGGCCTTGCCACCTACCCCACCTTATTCCACACCTCGAGCCCACCCCGCTGCCGAGACCCCAGTACCGGTACCCTTAGAGGAAGAGGAGAGGAGGAGGAGGAGGAGGACGACGACACCGCGGAGGATTGGGATACCGAATGGGATGAGGACTCCGATTTAGACGAAGAGGATACGAATTCAGACGAAGGAGACAACGACGACGACTCTCAACGGAAGGGCGAACGTTCTCTAGAATATATTCGAAGACGGCTTCGTATTAGTCCCAACATGAAAGGCTGGGAACCATTAACCCCAACCTCTTAAATCGTAATCAAACATGTAACGTTCTTCTTCACTTCGGGTTTGGGACACTTTTCCAGAGGGTCTAGACCCTTGTGTTGAGGCTGTGTGACCTCCTTCTTCTTCTTCTTCTCTTCCCCACGCTTCGCAGTGACAGTCTCGAGAACACGCTTTTGGGGGACGGTTTGTTTTCTCTTCCTCTTTTTCTTTACAGGGACATCCGTGGCTGGTGGAGTACGGTTCAACGGCATCTCTTCCCCATAGTATTGGCCTTTTTTCATCATCCGTTGTTTTTCGTCGAGCACGTAAGTCGTGAACCAGGACGGTAGCGTAGGTCAATACTTTTCACGCATCAACTCCCACCACACCCACTTGGGTAACACCAGATCTTTAACGTTATGAGTTGCATAATACACCCACGACTGAGGCAAAAACAACGACAGCAACACAGGTGCTTGATGTCGTCGTCCTTTCTTTTTCTTCTGCTGCAAATCTTGACTCAAACTGTCCAATCGAACTCCGTCGGGTTTGCTGACTTCGTTGGTGGCCATGAGGCAAAGTTCTTCAATAGGTTCGCGCATTCCATCTCCCATCTTTACTGTTGGCTCTGACACCGAGCCAGACGCTGCTTCTGATAGTATTTCGTCACGAGCCAAGCCAGGATGATACACCGATGCACAAAAACCAAAGCGGCGAGCAGATGCATACTCGTTGGGATCGGACACCAACACCACTTGCTCTCGCGGGAGTTCCCCGTGATAGAAACAAAACAACCGCTTACTCCAACGCACAACCAACCCCAGCAAATCCAGACGGACGTACCCGTATAGGAATTCCAACCACACCTGCTCTTCACGAGTCAGACACAATTCATTCCGTGTCACTGGTTCCCTTTTTTATGAACTACTGACATCGAAAAGAACGCCAAACGTAACGGCTTAGTTCCTCATCAGGAACCTGAGAATACAAAACCAAATCATCCGTCTCCGCACCAGGAGGCACGCCCACCACTGCAATCGTTTGACCCTTCCAAATCTGAACCCTCAACGCATTAAACAGAACCGTGATCTCAGTAGCATGCCTTTGACAAAAACACCGCAAACATTTGCAATCCCACAAAGGATGAGGCATAGTACGTCGTCGTTTTCGTCCTCCTTCATTTACAATCCCCTATTTCAACCTATACACCACCTCTTTTCCCACCTCTTGAAGACGAATGCATGTACCGTACCCCAAACATAATCTCTCTGGCTTGTGCCGAAACTTTCGGTAATGGTAGAAACATGCATCAACTTTCATCAAAGCCTCGTAATATTTCATCACCAGAGCGCGACGCAACGTCTGACACGCTTTCAACATTAAGCGTTCGCCAAGCTCGAGAGGACGATCCTCTTTCTGTTCGTCTTCAATAATGAAACTTCTAACATGCAACAAAGCACGAGCCACTGCGACAATCATCAAATTCTTCTTGCGCTGCCCGAAACGTTGCTCAAAATCACTACGCGAGGCCAGTGCTCTCGTTCCCGATTCTTCCTCCGTTTTTTCTTCTACCTTCTTCTCGAACTCCGAGCTCGCCTTCATGCTGAACGCGTTATCCACAAGAAAACCAAAAAAATCTCACTCTTTTTTATAGAGAGAAAATGTATTTTTCACCGTCAAACCACCCTCTTGTTCCTGAATTTAAATTCCCCAAGGTGGAAAAATACAAAGAGGAAACAGATCTACATCAAACACAGTCTGACTCGACGTTATTCCTTCACCAAAAACTTCAACATACGTTTGAAATCTAACCCCTCCACAGAAGCGGTTTCCATCCCTCGATGAATCTGTTCCCTATACAAAATCATAAAGAAAGCCACATGGTTATAATCGTTTACGTCGGCGGTCACCTACTTCTTCACAGAATTCAATATCAAAAACGAAATAAAATGATCCGAAACCTTCAACGGATTCTTTCCCTTCTTACAAAACGGACTGTTAGTCTGCATGGCTTTCATCGTTTCCTCGTAAAATTCTTTAATCCATCCATTCCATTGTTCAACCTACGACAATACTTGTATATAGGATGTATGCCTTTATCTGTTCTTTTCGAATTTTATAACGTTCATAATCCATTTCCAAAAGCGCCTGTACACGATGCCACATTTTCTGGTTCTTCTTTCAAACAACTATTAAAACAAAACAAATGACACACGTTTTATAAGGTAATACATACTTTATTTATTGATCTATTCTCCAACGTTCCGTCAGGCACTACAAATTCATTAACATCGTCTTGTCCAACACTTGTCGAAAGTGACATTAATGACAATGACAAGTTAAATACGTTTTTTTATCTTCGTGTTCCAAAGTCTCTAAAGTATCTTGAACCGCTACCATAACATCCAAAGCCTCCGATTTCCAAACCTCCAAAAACCACTCCCATTGAATACTTTCTTCTTCGTAGAGACGTTGTGCTTCCTCCGTCCGTAATCGGTAACGGGAGGGGAGCTTGGGTGGCGCAATGATTAACTCTTTCGGGTCCGAGGCTGTAAATATAGGTCCCCTAAGACCTATATGAGAAAAAAATATTGCATCACATCTAGACGATGTTGCGATATTATGTGAAGCGATGAATGGCTTCAAAGTCAGAGCTATAACAGGGATCGCTTGACTCTTTCACTATGGGGAAAAGCTCATTTGTTTTGGCGTTCGTTTTTGTTTCTTCGATTTTCACGAATTCTAAGGAGCTGAAAATCGGCTCAAAACATTCTTCCCATTCGCACTTGAAATCAAGAGCAAACACAAAATCAGCACTCAGTCGTTACAGTACCTTGCTTAATCTTTCCAACCAGCAGTTGTTTTTGCACGAAACACACCAAGCGACTGTGAACCACGCCGATGTTTACACTGCATTTCTCTCCACCACGTTCTCCTGTACCCACCTCCAATTGCATTCTGGGTAATGGACACAAATTTCACAAGGGGTCCCCCCCCCCCCCCCCCTCTGGGACTCCGGTAGAGGTTTATTTATAAGTATTTTACCCCTACAACCAAGAGCGGTAATTTGCACTCAAGCCGTTGCTTTAAAGTGACAAAAATGCATCCTAATAGGTTGAGCAGGGGTAAAAAACTGCCAACTGCAGGATTCCAAGGATTTCATTGAAGATTTTTTTCCTGTGTCTGAAAGCACAAACACAACGGAAACACCCTGTGAAATCCCCTCACAAAGCCTACTAGAAGCAAACCAAGTACTTTTCAGCCGTCCTCAGACTTAATGATGTCCTCAAGCTCTCTGACAGTCGCATATTTCTCCAAAATTAAAGCACATTTCATTGGAAACCCTACCGAAGCAGCCATACCTACCGTCAACGAGTGAACAGAATTCTCCCAAATGGCATTGTGTGAAAAGTTTGAGGCCTCGGCTTAAAAAGTCAGCAGTATTTAACTGCCCCGGGCTAGCCAAACTTGAACTGAGGCGGAAGGGTTGAGTTAGCACTCAGGATTTCACCAATTGAGCTCACACACGATCGGATCCGAAAGAGTTAAGCACTTCGCCACTCACCTCTGTGTCCCAGGTTCGAATCCCGGACGCGGCGCCATATGTGAGTACGTTGGTATCTCGCCCTTACTCCGAGGGTTTTTACTCCGGGTTCTCCGGTTTGCCTCCCTCCGCAAAAACCAACATGCTAAATTCCAATTCGATCTGTGGATTAGCCGGGACCTGGCTTTGATCAGCCCCCATGGTTGTTTCAGGTCTCGTCAGAAATTCAGAAAATAACGATAATGATGAATCCAATCCACATCCACCAACACCAATGAAGACGCAAATGCTTGAATACCCCATTGCCAACGATGAGCTCGCGTGCAACCTGGCTCTGGCCCGCACGCGCCCCATAGCCTTACTCCTCCATAAAGTTTAGTCCTTCTCCTTTTGTTAAAACGAAGAACAGCGATACCATAATAGACCCTCGCTAAAATAAGGAAACGTCAATCCTAAACGACTCCAGGTTTGTTGCACTCTCGCCAAAGTTTGCTTCCTCAGACGAACCCTTCGACAACACCGATCACAGACATGAAACGTTTCAATAAAATAACCCCAACGATTCAGTTCCAAAAACACACCTCCAAGGCAGTTCCATAAAGCACGCACAAATCGCAGTGATCCACACACTGATCCAAAAAATACGACAAAAACAAATCACGTCCGTTCAGCCACAACACATGTTGTTGTGCTATCAAAGAAGCAGTCATCGTTTTGTTACAGGATACAAAAAAACTTGACCACTTGATAACGGTACAAGGCCATCAACAAATCCATCTGACTCACCC
This sequence comes from Actinernus sp. WN-2022, assembly GCA_030867875.1. Classification (NCBI taxonomy): domain Eukaryota; kingdom Metazoa; phylum Cnidaria; class Anthozoa; order Actiniaria; family Actinernidae; genus Actinernus; species Actinernus sp. WN-2022. The sequence goes on from JAOWCC010000019.1 coordinate 54,837,856, forward strand.
CGTCCACTTGTTCCAAATACCATTGACACAAATATTTCAACAAAGCTTGTTTCTGGATGCAGAACGTTTGCCGAACCCAGAATTCATTAAGAAAACAACTGACAGACGCTTCCCACAACTTCCAAATGCGATCTTCCTTGATATGATCTGTCACTGCCAAAAAATTACCACGTGTTTCTTCAAACATCTGCTGGTACTGAAGACCATTCAAAGCATCATTCAAATACAATGCCACCCGCTCCTCAGAAGTCGGGTAGAAACAATCGTGGTGTTCTTGAGAAAGGTCATCCATCTGACACCCGTCACAATGCACTGTTGTCAAACGATCCACTTCAGGAGCCGCAAATTTGACAAGATACGTCACGTACTGAGCCTGCACCCATTGTTTCACTTCTTCTTCATACTCATACTTCATACTCACTTTGTATACCACAAAGGAAAAACACACATGTACTTGCGCCATACAGAACAATTCAACGAAACACGTAAACCATTGCAAGGTTGTTTTCCTCCTCCTCCGTGACTTTTTTTGACTTCTTTTTCTTCTTGTTTTTTCACCTCACGCTCAACGACCTCCAAGTTCGATGCCATCCTTCAACCCTATGACATTTCTACGTTACCCTCACTCCCGTTTCTACTAACGGCTCAATTCCATCTCCGAAAAGAAATCACGATACCATTGTTCTTTCCGTACACCTAATTCCACATTCAGTCTGCCTACCAAAGCACGCCGCATCCATTGACGATTTTAGTACATCCACGTCGCCACACCATCCCTCGTAAGCACATGTTGCAACCAACTATCGTACATGGACAACGGATCCCCATCAGTTGTAAAAAATAACAATTGAAAACGTAATATCAACAAGCCATACACAGCATCAATCATCTGCGTCAACACGTCTTCCACAGCTTCTTCGTAATAATCCAAACATGCTTCCAGCGAACACGTCATGCATGTATGTCGCCACGTGGGTATCGTTCCCGATCGACATTCCAAACAATGCAACTTTAATAAATCCAAAATGCTCCAAAACAACACTTCGCTCATTCAGTCAAAGTAACACAAATCCAAGTAATCCAACCCTACAGGTGTCGTCATCACACTTCGTTCTGTTCTGTTTTTTGTCCTCTGTTATCACCACCATGAGATTCAAAAGCGGATCCAACACCTGGCACACGGCTTCGGCTGCTTCGGAGTCATCCAAATAAGCCGCCACCCAGTCTTCGAGCAAAGGCAAATCCAACGTCGCTTCACACGTCTTAGGGATCTCTTTATCCTCCAACCAATCTTCTAAGTCGTACAGCCTCGAAATTATTTCTACCTTCTCCTCCGACAGTAAACCCTTCGTACGCTCACAAAACGCGTCGTACACCAACTGAAAATGGACCTGTATAAGAGCTTCCTGAAGTTGTTTCTCTACAATCACCTCGCCGTTTTCCAACGCAGCTTGAATGTCACCCTCTTTCTCCAACGTTGCTTCGATCTCCTGCCCTACCCGTACTGCATGGAGCCACAAAAACATGTTTTCAAACCAATCTGCTAAAGACATTTCATAACCGTAATGGCACTGATTTTTTTTCATTTTTTCAGGAGGTTTACGGAATGTCGACATAATGCTAAAACGAAACTCATAATCTTTAAACTTCTCAAACATCTTGAACTGCATCAGCCATGATTCCTCCACATATGATATCAAACAGTTAAAAAAACAATGATTCCGTTGGAACACAACTGAACTCTTTTTAAAGTTTTTTTCCTCGATTCTTCGTTAATCTATTCAGGGTTTCCTGTATCCAATCACTCTACATCCCATGTCTGATTCCTTCTTCTTTTGTCACCACAATCATGATATTTTATTTTCTACACGTGTTCCATTGTCTTCTACACTTCCAAAGAGACACCTGGTTCTCCCGCGTGAAACAATAGGTGGTCTGCTTGTGGTAAGGGAATACAAAAGATAACCATGTGATAAGAACATTAGGACAATGGTTTTCCAAGCCCTCCCGCAGACCATGTGTTCCTCACATAATTAACTCCATATAAGCGATTACTTTATCATGATTGTTCTTCATCAAAGCCTTCTGAATTTCATCCGTGTGCAAATCAATTCCCCACTCAAGTTTAGCGAGATTTCGAATCCATTCTATACTTGACACTTTACCATCTTCGCTTTCTTTAAGCACATCCCGTTCAATCATCAATTCTGCCAGTTCCAAAGGATCTCCAACTTCACTCATCACTGTCTTCATCACTGTCTTTAAGCACATCCCATTTTATAACCAATGCTGCCAAAACCACCGAGTCGTTGACTTCACTCATAATACTAAAATCCAAATGAAAATCTGTCATGGTCACAAGCAATCGAAGCCACTCCTCTGGAAGTAATGTTTCATTCATTGCTTTTACAATGTATCGGAGGTAATACTAGCTAGGGTATTTTCATCACCCCCGGATTCAATATACTTCCTTAAAGGTATATAACCCGATTGCGTCCTGTTCTCTTCAAACCATTTATCCTCCATTGTAACGCCTTTTATGAATAGTTGATATAGAGAGGTCTGATTGTGGTTAGAAAAACCAATAGGTGGTCTGCTTGTGGTGAGGAAAAAACAAAAGATGGCCATGTGGTGAAAACATAATTGTTTTGCTTAGGGAAAACAATAGGTGGTGTGCTTGTGATAGGTACGCCCTCCGTCAGACCATGTGAATTTATCAACCCCTCTCAAAAATCACGTATAACTTTAGCCTTTCACTTTTCCCTCACTTCTACATCAACACGCACCGAGTCCACAGCTCCCACACACCTGGGCTGCTGCTGCTTCATGGCCCACCACATGGCCATCATTTGTTCTGCCTCGCCACAAGCAGACCACCTATTGTTCCACGAACCACAAGCAGACCATCTATTGTTTTTCCACTGACCACAAGTAGACCACCAATTGTTTTTCCTAACCTAACCACAAGCAGACCACCTATTTTATTCCCCTAACCACAATCAGACCACCTTACATCAAACGTCCATCAAAAAAACCTAAGCCCCTCCCGCCAGCAGACATACTAGCAGACATTTTCAGTGTACTATACTACTTATATCTATTTTACCCAAGAATGATTAAAATTTTAAATGAACGAGTTTGCAGAATAATAAAAATATTTTATATAGTTTTAAAAGTTTTTGACCTTGATTGCTTCATATATACGATCCAACAAAGCTGAAAAAGTCCAAAAGTTGAGAATTCTAACGATATTGGAACTTACATATTGGAATTGCATATATTATAGAGAAGTAGAATAACTAAAAAAAAACCTGATATTTCGATTAAACATCTACATTTAAACTCTTCATTACACACTTTAATAGTCTGAAGCCTCATTTATGCATTTTGGGGGCATTTTTACGTAAAAATTGAGCTTACCTGACACAAGTAGACATGTTGTCTGTGACACGAGACAAAGTGGCCAGCGGCTAGGACTGCAAGCTCATAAAAACCGTTTATCACATAAAATACCATAATGCCAAGGAGGGCAAAAGAATAAAGTCACTTTATTCTTATTTTGGAGAAGATAAATTCCTACACTCAAAACAGATAGGAAAATAGAAGTTGTTTATTATTTAAGATGGCGGCATAGGGTCAAAAATTGTACTAACCTCACCCCTTGGGGAAATGCTATCACACATATTCATTTACTATTGGTGAAGACCTTTTCAAAAATGGGCCGCGTCAGGCAAAAAGGGCCCGGACGACATAATATGTGAATGTTTTTTTGAAATTGTACCATAGTTGTTATACTTGTGGTGCGATTACAATATGCATCGCGAGCGCCACATTGTGCTACTAACAAGTAGCGTTGATTTCATAAAATTGACCAGTGTAATCGAAGACGAAATTAACGATATTTTTACACGAGGGTGTGATCACAATTTTACCAGGCGCAAATGATTCCTTGTCATCAGACGATTATTTTAAGGTGTAACTTGTACTATTGCTAAAATCATATTATGAGCTACGGGGAGTAGAATGACTGCAGAAAAGATTTTTTTGGCCAAAAAGTGATCATCTTGTTCATCTTATTTATTTTTTACTCTTTAATGCCAGCAGGTATAAATGAATGTCATACATCAAAATCATTTCCTCTGACAGGATTTCTAATTTTTGTGGTCATATTTGTAATCATATTTTAGCGATTTTTCATTATTTTGTTAATTTTAGACATTTTTGGTACGCAAAATAATGACCAAATTGAGAAGCCAAAATCTCCAATGATACATGACCTGGCTATATTAGAGTATAACCTAGCGAAAGAGCAATGGTTCGTCTTCAAATACATGCAATAAAATTTTTGGGCAATTAAAACTACGAATTTTCAGGGCATCAAACGCAAGTGACACCGACGTAAGAATACTCTCTTTTCTCACAGCGTTCGAATGCACAGAATCTGAGATGAACAGAGGAAAAATATATTATATCAACTTCTATCGGGTTAAATTTAATACTAAAGTAGCCTGGGTACTTTCAGATAGATTATATATCGGTTTCTACCAATTATGTACAAAATCAGTGGATTTTAGCGGTATTTTTGCGATGACATATTGTTGAATCTTTACTCATGCCGGAGCGCCGACAACTTTCAATTGATAGCCTACTTTTATGAGACTTCTAAGTCAATCCGAATGATCTATTCATTGTTAGTAATTTTAAAAAGTAATTATAATGGCTGAGATTGCGTTACACACAGGAAGCCCGCTTTTTCGGAACAAATGAACAACGTGTTTTCGCAGAACTCCATAACTGTGGATTTCTGATTTACATCAGTTCCGATCGGGGGAACTAGTTATATTCGATGTAGGATCTCAGTGTAACTGGATTAGGCTTTTATTTTCGTCTTTGAGTTTTGTCTTTGAGTTTCAAACTGTATATTGGACGGCAATCGACATGTTACAATGGCTGGGAGATGGAGGGTACTTGAGCGACGTCGGCCAGGTGTGCGGAAAATAGCTATAAAACTGTCAGAACTCTTTTTCCAAAATGTCGAAGAAAAAGAGTGCCGGAAGTCACAAGTATCTACCTCTCATTATCTGAGTACGAGGTCCGTACCATACGTTATGGAGAATGAAATGAAAAAGTCTAAAAATATATAACCCTACCCGGACAATAAGTATGAAATATTTTGCCCCTCCCCTTACAGCCAACCCTTTTTCAGTTGCCCATTTTTTACGACACTCTATTTTGGGGGGTTTGAAAAAGTATGACACTCCCCATGCTAAATTATATCCCATATGCCCGTTTCTCCGATCGCAGCGACCGCTGAAAAAAAGTTCTTGTCAATCGTAGCGATCAGTATATATTGCTATCAAATGGAACTGAACCGAGCTATCGGGTACAACAATAAATTATATGCTGGCGATCGTAATCGCTATGACCGCTTGAAAGTAGATTCCATGTTACCACTACGATCGCTATAAGGGACCGGACATTATTTAGCGGTGGGGGAGGGGGACTACTAGATTTGTAGGGGTGGGGGGGCACGATTTTTTATGCTCCCATTTAAGGGGGGGTCAAATTCTTATATGCTCCTCTTTTATAGGTGAAATATATTTATAGGCTTATCTAAGAGGAGGGTCATTATTTTGTGAGACCAGAGAACTACCGCTAAATAATGTCGGTCCCTAAAGCCGACTCACCTTTACAGTGATCGCAGCGAACGACCAAATGAAAACCAGCCTACATTCGCGATGAAAGCAAACAATACGTATGGCATTATATATAAAATCTAAAAATAAACGATAACGCTCCGGGAAATGGTCTCCTGTTTATGTCTAAAGGATGATTTGTTTCGCTAAACACGCTGGAGAATGCAGGCACCGACTGGCGGAAAACTGTATCATGTGCCAAGCAATACTAGTAGTAGTATAGAAGTATTTTTCTGGAAGTAGCTACTCGGCAGTCCTTATCAGCAGTGGATATATTACTTTGATGTTAAAGAGATGTTGATTTATGTTCAAGTTCTCCACAAAAAGACCGCAAAAAAGTATTCGCAGGCGCTTAGGACTTAGTATTCTGTTCTTCGTTCTATCTAGGCGCTTGTGGGATCATTTTACGTTTTTTTAGCCGATCTAGAGTCATTCACTACTGATGAAGAAGACAACTCATTCAGGGACGGATCCAGGATTTTGTAAAAGGTGGGTTAAGCGAGTCATAGGGGGGGGGGGATGCAAAATAATAGTGTCATACTAGAGAACTATACTTACAATATGTAACAGGTTTCATATGATATTTCTATGATAATTTTTCATGTCTGAGTAGCATACATTGAAATATGTATTTAGCTATATTCACTTCTGAGTGATATCCAGTAGTAAGGGGAACCCACTCCCTGGATCCGCCACTGTATGTCATCTCTCATTTACCAATCATAAATGCGACATCTGTTTAAGTGTAGTTCTTTGGTATCTTACCTACAATGTAAGTCAATATTCTTGCAAGTTTCCATCAATATTGAGTCTTTTGGGTTCGCGAGAGATTATCAAATTCAGCAAGTTTACTATCAATCAGCTGTTTTAATACCAGGCATGGAAATATCCCGGATGGGGGAAGGGTAGCGCTTGCAAAATTAATTAAATGGTAGAGGTGTGTAAAAAACGTAGCTGTGTTGGCTAGAAATAACTGACACCATAACTGTACGGTATACGCGTTGGTATAGAGCATGGGAGTCCGTTATGTGGCCATGGCTGTACCCTTTTTATTGAATTATAATTAAAATAATTTAAGGGGACAACATAAGAATGAAGTTGACCACAATAGTAATCCGTGTAAGGCTCAGAAGACTGAGAATAATAGGCTCAGAAGAATGTCTGTAGACATCGGACGATTTAGCCTTTGCTGCTATTTATACCATTTTGGCAGAGTCTAAACATAAATAAGCGTCCCTTTTTAAAATAGCAAAGTAATGTATCTTTTTTTTAAATTTATTTTTTATTTAAACATATTTTTAATTACGAGTTCACACCAAGAGCTCTATTAGCTCATCTATAGGGGGCTCAAACGTTACACTTATAATACAGTATTATACTATACGATAAAGAAATAATAATTTAAACAAAAAAGTGATTAGGTTATGACAGATAAAAACGATTAGACTCTCTTATATAATACTGAACGTGGTAAAAAATATCAACATTTTCATCGTTGGTTAATAAGGAAGATCCAAATAGAAAAAGTACGATTTTTTGAGAGTCTGAAAAGCTCAACCATCTGTTTGAAACGATCCGACCAGCAGCGGAGAGCAAATGTATCTACTATTGATGAAGAATAACTAGTCGGGTACGAACTTAGGGGTTGTCACAACTTGATTCATTCCGTCTGTTTTATGCTCAGTTTAGTGCTCTCGAATCTATATATTATTTTAGGAAAGAACGCCTGCAAAGGAGGCTAATTTTCTATTTAATAGAAATTGTCGCATTCAGATGTAGTTTAATTTTAGAGACATTTTGTATGATGGCATCGACAACAACTAGACCTTCGATCTTCATGCATGCAATATGGTGGCTCAACTGGCCATGGTATAAAATTCGAAATCCGGTCAGTATGCTAAACTGATAAATCAGTGATATGTGAACAAGATATTCGTCACAATATGGCTACGTACGTATGTGCCGCCATGGGATCCAGACCCGGTTTTCAGAGAAAGTATAGTTCCAAAACCCGATTTTCCAAGTTATTGTGAAAACGAACCAGGATTTATGTTTTATTATTCCGAGTCGTCCATAACCTGTCTTTTTGTGAAAAACTCGTACCCGGAAATCATAACCGCCACACAGTCCTCCTCCCACGGGCTCTATGGATTGTACAATCGGCAGGATAGAACTATAGATCGGTTTCCATATGTAGATCGTTACGATCGCTATCTATGATCGCTGCGGTCACTGCGATCGTAACGATCCGGGCTTTATAAAGTATGACTCGTTATGTCTCTAGCAATTCCAAACATTGGGTTGCGAATTATAATAATAGGTCGGGCTTGTCAACTGGTCATACCAAAAGAGCATAACATAAGTACCCCCGTTTCCCCCTGAGGGAGATAAGGTTACGTGTAGCTTTGATTTCAATTGGCGACCAAACTCAAAGAAAAAAATTAAAAACAAATCCAGTGATATTGAGATCCTATATAAAATATAACTAGTTACCCGGATCGGAACGTAAACCAGAAGTTCATATATAGTTTTAGTATAATTTCATCAGTGAATATAGAGATTCCCGTGCTCTGATTGGTCGAGAATTACGTCATATGTCGCTATATTCACCTGCATTTACCAAAATGGCCGCTCGCATATTTACCGATGTTTCTCACGAAGAAATAAATAATATGAAAGAAAAAGCTTTTCCAAAACCCACCAAAGAAGCAACTAAATAAGTATGGCTAAACTTGAAGCCCTTTTTTTAATCCATAAGCCTTCACAAACAAAGTTTACTTACGAGTTTCGGGTTGAGTTTATTCGGCCCTCGTGTCTTCATGAATAACAAACTTTCACAAGGATATAACGTCTACTTAGAGCAATAAATAACACAACAAGACCTTTTCCTAAAACATTGGGAACGGTTCGACTCAAAAAGAGTGTACTTACTTGAGTTATTTTCCTCGTGGTTCTTCATAGAAAAACAACAAGTTCTAGTTTCATTCAGGGAGCCGGTTGCTGTTAGTGTTATGGCTTATGCCCTTCTCTCGCCGCTCTCGTTGTGTTTTCAAGCTTTATCTCATACCGAAATCATTTGTCTCTTGATTTACCATTGTCTTTGATTCTGTAGTTCGTAGTTTCCAGGAAATTTGTCCTTTGAAGTGAACTCATGAAAGCGATTCCTTTCTATAAATTTTCACTCGCCGTGTAGTGGCAGACTTTCAGTTTTGCCCATTTCCACTCATTTTCGCTGCATTTCCTCTCTTGTAACACGATACGAGGTCTCAAAAGTGAAGATTGCTGCTTCAACTTGAATTCTAGTGTGCATTTGGCCTTTTCTTTTGTATTTCTATACTTTCAGAAAATCCGTTCTTGTAATCCCTGCCAATCTCGTGTCAAGTCGGTTTGTGCAATGAACCGTATAGCGGCACGTGATTATGTAAATGTTTGTCATAAAACTATCTTGTCACGCGCGCTTGTTAAACTTATAAAAGGGTCGGAAGTCAGACTATTATTATATTGTCTAGATTAAATTTCTCTGATATTCACTGATGAAATTATACTAAAACAATTATTCACTTCAGTCTCAGTGACTATTGGTGAATATTTACCTCGACTTCGTCTCGGTAAATATTCACCAATAGTCACTTCGACTTCAGTGAATAATTGTTAAATATTACGCGTTCATAATTCCTGATAAAGCGGGCTTCCTGTGTGTAACGCAATCTCAGCTGTTGACAGTTGAACTATGGCAGTCCTCTGTTTATACTACCGATTCTCTACGAAACCACATGAAAGGTACATATTAATCCATTACAATTACTTTTTAACATACCTAACAGTGAATAGTTCAACTGTAGATCATTCGGATTGACTTAGAAGTCTCATAAAAGTAGTCTATCAATTGAAAGTTGTCGGTGCTCCGGCATGAGTAAAGATTCAACAATATGTCATCGCAAAAATACCGCTAAAATCCACTGATTTTGTACATAATTGGTAGAAACCGATATATAATCTATCTGAAAGTACTCAGGCTTCTTTAGTGTTAAATTTAACCTGATAGAAGTTGATATAATATTTTTTTAATATGTTCATCTTAGATTCTGTTCATCTTAGATTCTGAAAAGAGAGTATTCTTACGTCGGTGCTACTTGCGTTTGGTGCCCTGAAAATTCGTAGTTTTAATTGCCCAAAAACTTTATTGCATGTATTTGAAGACGAACCATTGCTCTTTCGCTAGGTTATACTCTAATATAGCCAGGTCATGTATCATTGGAGATTTTGGCTTCTCAATTTGGTCATTATTTTGCGTACCAAAAATGTCTAAAATTAACAAAATAATAAAAAATTGCTAAAATATTTAATTTGTAATCAAATTAAATAAACAACCCATGAAAAGAGAAATCATTATCTTTTCTTTGTATTTAGCTGCACAGTATTGCTATAAATTTCTATTTTCATTTTTAGGCGAGCCGTTAACGATGTGTGGTATCGATCTCCTAAAAACCGGTCTGAGAGCCGTAAAACCGATTTTGTCGCCGTTTGGCTAAAATAAAAATCAGATTCAACTAAAAGTTATATTTATATGCCTCACTCATCCAGGCCATTATTCTGAGAAAGTTTGAAGAATTTCATTTTTTCTCATCCTAAACACTTTAGGCGATATTTACAGACGGCCGCTCTTAAGTATTAATTGGTAAATACTCTTAATTTGTAAGCCAATTACCAAATATGAATGCTGAATGAATTTCTTAGCTCATACAATATCTGCTTTCTTTGATGAAACTGTGTGCTAAGCTTTCTCGTTCCGTAATAAGTTTATTTCTTTGTAGCACAATTGTAGTAGCGTTGTGAGGTAGCCGGTTTTCTTTGTGTTTTTGAAATCACGGCCAATTCAGCTTCGCTATAGTTTTTATCTCCAATAAGTCCAGCTTCATTCAATTCAGTCGCCTTTGCTGCAGTTGTTTTCATCGAACTTGCGAGAGCCAGAAAAACTGCATTAATCCCTCTAAAAAGTTTACTTCTGGTTGTAAATGAAAAGGCAGAACGATTTTTAAATTAGTATTTGCCTTCATCTCACAAATTGTTTAGTTTCTTTCAAAATGTATGGGTTCTATCGCTATTTGTTTACGAAGAATTGTGAGCGAATTTGGAAAATCCTGAGCGGGCAAGATGAGAAAATCTTGCCCGCTGAGCAACCAATCCGATTACAGTATTCAGAGTCAGCTTGCCCGCTCACGGAGCTGCCATATAATACGAAAAAATCTTGCCCGCTGAGCAATCAATCAAATTGCAGCATTCAAGTCATCTTATCCGCTCACTGAGCTGCCATATAATATAATTTAATACCGAGGTTCGAGATATTTTACTACGGCCCTTGGGATGTATATAACTTAATACCTCGGTTCTCGGTATTTATCTCTTACTTAATATCCATTTGTTTCGGTTTTCTTTGTTCTCGTTGTGTATTCATAACTACTAAATTATCCATCGGCTAAAACACTTTATAGACAACCCGGTAGCTGGATGTCTATATGTATAGACGACCTGTGCTGACAAAACTCATGCAAATGGCTATTAAGATCCGTCGGAGCGAGTTAATAACCTTACATATTTCAAATCTCATCTTTTTTAAAAACAAAGCCGATTCCGATTAGTTAAGAGGGAGCATAGTTATTACATTTTGAAGTATGTTAATTTCCCAGCCAAATTTTAGCGGGAAATACTTAAAACTATTTCTCATCAAATAGCGTAATTATAAAATACAAATTAAATAATGAGCAAATGTAATATATTTAGCCCAGAGAATGTAAAAAAGACATTGCGATATCACTGTGATAACATTCTTTTTCTCAACCGCGTATTTCACGGATAATTTGATCTGAAAAGTACTCGTTCATTATGAAATCACAATAATGTCAATATCCGAAACTGATTGACCCTGAAAGCATAACGTTTTTTTAATAGTAAGGTCATTTAACTTATACCTACTGTGAATATCAATATATGTCCCTCAACTAGTCTGTTTTATAATCACGAGACCTTCACCTAAGAGAACCGATCTCCCATATATAATATTGGGGTCTCTCCCCGTGAAAGTCTGCGCCGATTTATTTTTAGCCTGCATAAATTAGTTGGACTACTCAGTCACCACTCTATCAATTGTTGTTGGTGTCACGTGCCCCAATGGGCCGATCAGAAGATCAGAATCATTCAGTGTTTTACTCAGTAACCGAAGCATTCACAATTTTCTATTTTCACGACAGTAACTCTACAGGTTCATATTTATAACGGTGTTGCAAAAGCATGTGCGATATAAACGACTGGGAACATGTAACTTGTGTATATTTGGACGACAGCGAGCGAAGTTTTCAGCCACGCATAACTGGATTGATAATTTCGCGAAGTAGTGGTCCATCTAAACTCAAAACTCGACTCGTGCTCGCTATAAACTGAACGTTAATATTATTCGCATGAAATTGAGCAAATAAATTCCATCAGTTTCTTAGGTATGTTATCTAGCTATAATATACGTGCCTATGAACTACAGGGAACAAGTATTTATTAGGCATACGAAGTTTCAATAACAACGATGCCCGTGCGGGTTGGTAATTTATTCTAGTGTTTGGGAGACTTGCCATTCCCGCACGCTAGCGGGCACGCTCGCTACAAACTGAAGTCGCTTACGGCTTCATTTATTTTTATAGGTTCACTAAATTTAGGTCACTTCCAGTTTCTTTTCACGGTTTCCAGGTCACACCCGAAGTTCTTACCGGTGTAGCTTAATACAGCCTACAGGTTCCCAGTCAAATCCCTACGGCACTGAACAGTGCGGTAATATTTTTGACGGGATCAGTTCAAGTTACACTCCATCCCAACTGTCTGTACGGCTTACAAATTAAGGCAGTGGGAAGGTTATAATATTAAATGTCAAAGTTCATATCATTTCACGAGTCTTCGAGTCAGATCAGGTCTATCCGTCTGGGTTATAAGTTTAGAGAGCAACGCAGACTTGAGAGCCATTTTAGAAGCTTCGTATAGTTTGTTTCTCACCATCGCCCGTCGCGTGTTCTTGAATTCAACAAAGGAGATGGAGCGAGTAAAATCCGCGAGAAGCTGGAAACGAATCTGAAAATAGCATCGTGACGTCTACTCAGCCAAAAATAGATTGGCGCAGACTATCATAGGGTACGGAGATCGGTTCTCTTAGGTGATGGTCTCTCGTAACCACTTACAGAGAAGACAGAGCAGCAGTGTCTCGGAAAGCACCGGGTTCCAGTACAGATATGCGGTTGTTGCCCAGACGTCTACAGAATATAACATCACATATGTTTTTATTAGACTGGACTTTTAGATTTTTTGTTTAATTTTGTTTGTCAAGTGAATGATAATAAACATAATTTTGTCACTTCAGTAGTTCTTGATAAAACATCAAACATTAATAGACAATACTAACAAATATATAGACCTCGATAATCGCCAATTCAACTTGAAAAAATCAGATGTTAAATTTAATAGTTTGATTCAGTACATCTTTATTCTTTTACAAAATGTTATCATCACCAACTCTTGTGTCTTGTGATTTGTTGAAAAACAAACAACTATTTAAAATACGATGTTAGGTCAGAATATATTTTATTATTCGTCCAACTGGCTAATTTTAAGATCGAGAAACCATTGTTATTCTATTTAGTAATTTTCATAATTTTATAAGATGTATTATATTTAATATTATTAACTAATTATTGTTAATATTTTAAAGATGGACATTTATTTATTTAGCAAATACCAGCCTTTCCTTTTAATTAAAATCTAATCGATAGCCTTTTCATAAAAGATGAAAGTCACTCCGCTCGTAAATCCATCGTATATTTTTTGTCGGTTTAAATTTAGTAAATAATCAACGGGTACTAATAGCGATCACAATTAATTTACCACTTCTACAAATTGTTTGAAAAACCGCATTTATAGAAACTTGGATTTTTATGCCAAAACTTTCCAACTGTGGAAAGAGTGAAAGTACTTGGAATACTAAATAAAATACTTAATGTGATAAGGAAACTGTTCATACTCACAATATTTGTAGTCGTGAAAGACCTTTGAGAGAAGCATATGCCACTTTGTCGATGAGATTGTTCCCAAGATCTCTGCAAAGATTAAACAAGTGTAAAGGTCGTTGCGATTCGCACACGATCATTACTGCAGCACTACTGCTGTTTCAGCGTCTTTATACAACCTACAGTACATCTTAGGCCAGTACCTGTCAGTTGTTTCCTCTAAGGTGGGAGAGTATCGGGGATATCCAGGGGATTTCACGACAACTGGTTTCCGATAATGTATGGCCCGAAGGTTGAGAGATTTGTAAATCTCTAAATTTTATTTTCAAAATTCCGGTTATTATTCGAATTAGTATATATCGACAGGATTTCACCTTCTCTTTGACTTTAAGGTGTTGTTGAAGCTGCCATCACAGACATAATTGTTGAGACACTCGACAAAAATACATGTAGTCATTATATGACAATAAACAATTTCTTCGTCGACCTGTGGTCGAGTGAACGAGAGTGCACCCTTGTGATTTTTTAGGTGGATGTAGACTAAAACAAATTATCGCCAAAATGCGGCTTGAAGGCTCTAATACAGTCACGAAACAATGGATGGATGACATTTGATGTGGTATGTAAACTTTAATGGCTGTTTATTATCATTTTCTATCAGCTATCTATATTAGCGATAAAGTATCACACAAATCCCGTATATTTTTCCATCGAATAGTCCTAAATTGTGAGCCTTGATCCCCTGCGGTTTAAGCAGTACGTGTCAGGTGAAACCATTTGAACACTGTCTTGGTTGAACAACAGCAAACACTGTGTTCATTGATATTCAATAGGTGAGTGGTGAAACCATTTGAACACTGTCTTGCTTGAACAACAGCCAACACTGTGTTCGGTGATGTTCAATCGATGGACGGTTAAGCCATGCAATATTCAACAGCACCTTACTAGAGATGTTTAGTGCGTGTTCAACGAATGTTTGATAGAATACAAACTTCCACTGAACATCTTACAACATCATCGAATATCCATAAACATGTTGGTTTGGACAATGTTGGACGTTGTTAGGTGAAATGTTTAATTTATTTAATCGGGGCTTCATGCTTTTGAACAAGATTCAAAATCTCACACAATGTTTTCTAACTTTTTACCGTACAATTCTCTGTTATACCTTCAGTATTAACGTTTTAGCATTGTTCCAGAATTGTGTTGCCATTACTCTTAAGAGAAAACAGTTACTGTGTGTACCTAGCGTTATATGAAACACGAACTGAGAATTGTGGAAACAGGAGCACGGAGCCTGATGGCGAGTGTTTTCACACCTACTTAAGTATTTACATAACGTTAGTAAAGTCACAGAAACTATTTCCTCCTTGTTTTATTTTAGCAATGATTAAACTTTGAGAAATTTTGATACTTTGAAATAATGCCCGTTCCTGTGTTTACATGCGCAGTACTATCAAATCTATAAGGAACGAGGACAGGGTGATTAATGGCAGCCTTAGAATTAAATTGCCAAGAGCTTTTGTAGAAAATAATATATTGTGGCATGACTGTTTATACTGTAATATGATTTAGAGTGGTCGTTAAAAAAGAAAGCCGTGAGCAACAAAGTATCATCGGGTTAGCGTATTTACTCCTGTCAAACTCTTACATGGAATTTGTGCTAAGAGGAATGCCCGTCGGTATTCTTGTGAGTTTCTGTTGTCTGCATGACACTGTGAACTTGCCCCAGCATGAAATACACTGACATGGGTTTGGACAATCTGCAGATAAAAATAAATATATCTCGTATTGGTCATGGAAGCACAACATTTCAGTATTACTAAAGGCCAAGCACTAAATTAGTCAAATCCAATACGCTTCAACGACTAAATATTATTACCCGGAGAAAATTCAAGTAGTTAATAGTTACAATATGATCATGAGCGCTTTAATTTTCTCGTGTATATCCGATACAATTCGGACGCCAATGTTGTAATGTACTTATAATATGAACTGTATAAAATTGAAAGGTTTTTTGAAATTGTGATGAAAAGCGTAAAACAAGTGTTCGGCGCTATTGTTTGCGTCACGGACATGCGCAGCGTGCACAAAAATAATGGGCCTACCCACACATTGATCACATGTGATGTTTAGGAAGCAAATTACGTGCACCTTTGTTATTGAGCTGGGCTGAGGTCTTTTGAGGTACAGTGTACATGTATTAACATAAAAAGATCACAATATGCCATAACTGAACTGTGAATTCACGTGTCTCCTGCTTATGGCCAACAGGAATGGAGTTGATTTGTGTTATGGATGGGCTATCAAGAATGATCCACTTGAAAATAAGTGACAATTCATGATCTACACGTATTTTGACTACTGACTTGGTACATGCATGTGTTTCAGCTACAGTATGTTGTATGTATGAAGTTAATACAAAAACGAATACAACACGAAAAACGAATACAACACTTTAAGAGCTCACTGGACACACTGCTAAATAAAACAGTTGTTCCACCTGGACTTGGACATTTCAATCTACTTCTAATTTTTGAATCAAAACTAGCAGTTTGTTAACTTTTAATGTTTTAAGAATAAAAGGATGGCAGCTACTTGTTTTCCTTTTTTTTTTTATATATACATTTTAATTGCCTATAACGCCCAATAATTCAAGCGACATGGAACCTGAAATTTGCAGAAGTTACCTTAACTTTATATTTTCAGTTCTTCACAAAGCATGTGAGAGGCTTGCTTGAGTAAACAGCTACCTGGCAGAAAATAAAGTCTGAGGAATACCCTGGGAAATTCTGCACTGGTTTCTAGTCATTAGTGTGGAAAGTTCAGTTCCTGCATCAAACGCATGGAGTTTCCTGGCGTTTTTTGTGTGGCAGGATTCCACAGAACAGATTAACAAACAACTGTCATCCAACAGTGACAGGTTCCCAATTTCTTTCAGATCAAAACAGCCTTACTAAATACACGTCACATGTCAGTAGTCTCTAGGCCCCAAAAAGGGAATTGAAAACTGACGGCCACATGTTCTGGTTCTCAACTTTTAAAGGTCGTAAAAAAATTACAGTTGAGTCTTAGACTCCCATTTTTAGACTCCCATCTTACCAACAATGTTAACTGTTAATGTCCTGCTTTGTGTGCCAAGTTTGTTCCACACAACACATCTGTACTGTCCAGAGTCTGACTTAGTAGTGTTGATGATTGCGTAGACTCCAATGTTTCTATTCTTGACCAGTACTTTCTGATCCTTGTACCAGGTAACCAAGGGGGCTGGATTACCCAGTGCTATACACGTTAGGTTCAATTTGTCTCCCGGAACCGTTGTTTGATTCGACGTCATATACTTCATCTGCACTGAAACTTAACAAAAAAACATATATAGAGAGAAAGGTTAGTACACGGAAAATACGAAATGGCCAGAGCTACGAATGCCCTATAAAAGCAGTGCAAACTCTTTATTACACGGAAAACTGTGAATACGGCTGCATTTTTTTTTCGAGCCTGAGTCATGTTTGTAATACGCCAATTAACAACTAAACAAAGCCTTTGGAAACAAGCCGACCGTGTTTTGTTTTTCAATCCCGTATCATAATTGTCTTTTAAAAAAATTTCTCATTATCCTTTTTTTAGAGGGCCACTAGGGAGAATACATTTATTGTAATATTGTTATCCTTTTTAAATAAAGATTATTATTATTATTTTTTTTATTTTTTTATTTTTTTTAAACATATATATTCTTTGTGTTTGCTCCAGGAGCAGGAGCTCATCTAGGGAGCTTACACACCATTTATTTACAAATTATTACTGGAAACGAAAGGAGGAACTAAGCTACATACATACATGATCATTACAAGACTTAAATTGAAACAACACGAAAAGATTAATAGGCTAGAAAATGACAATACAGAAGGCGAGTTGCAAGGACAAATCAGAAAGAAACGATTTGACGCCATTAGAAAGATTTGGACTTCCTTAAAAATACATTCGTTTTGTGTTAGTGATAGGCTGGAGTCTCCAAACAGTAAAGTTCTTAACCTAAATTTGTCCGTGCAAGTTTGCCAATTACTAATAGTAAGTGCAACAGAGGTAAGGAGTTTGGATCGTTGGGCAGCATACATGGGACAGTAAAAGAAAAAATGCATTGATGTTTCATTGGGAAATCCACAAAAACAACATGGAGAGGAGATGCAGTTTCTTATAAATAAGTCAAAATTCAATTGCGAGTTTTTCATTCTTAGACGGGTAAGCACAATTGAGGCAAATCTAGAAACAGAAAAGTTATACAATGTATGCATAATCTGCAAACATTCAAATGTAGATTTCACAGCAAATTTAAAAGAGGCTAAGGTTGATATGTTACGTATTTTTAAATCTAAGCTGTTCCAAAGTTTAATGGCAGAAGGGAAGAAAGAACGTTTATGTCTCTCAGTTCGACTAGTTGGCAGAGTATACTTTTCACCGTATCTAAGCGAAAGTCTCGTTCGTTCACTAACTTTTAAAGGGAGTAACTTATACAAACAGTCAGGTGTGAGATGGTTAACTATCTTATAGAGTAGAACTAATTTATGCATCTGTCTCCTTGTTTTTAAATCTTCCCATCCTAATTCATGCAAAAGTCTAGCTCTGCTGGTTCCTTTCATAGCCCCAGTTACCAATCTGGCAGCTTCATATTGTACATTTTCTAGAAGATCGCTTTCATTTTTAGTGCATCCATCCCAAACGCAATCAGCATATTCCATAATTGGTCGAACAAGGCTTTTGTAAAGAACAATAAGAGTTGATCTGTTTACTTTATACTTAATACGTTTGAGTAGATTTAAACGTTTAGAAGCTTTTTGTTGAATGCCTAAAATATAGTTTCTCCAAGATAAATTACTAGATAGTGTTAGCCCTAAATGAGTATGATTATCAACTTCTTTTATAATACCATTTCCTAAAATAAGGGGTGGGTGCATTTGTTTGTTTATCTTAGCGGTAAACGTAATACTCCTAGTTTTGGTAGAATTCATAGTAACTAACCAGCTATTTGACCAATCCGTAATATTAATTAAGTCAGCCGACAATTCTTCACATCGCCCAGAATCAGTGGACATATTCATCCCTGAATCTCATTAGAGGCCCGAAAATCATTGAACCATTGCTGGTTAATGAGGCAGCGGGAGATTCGAATACAGAGAAAACGGCGAAAACCGCTTCACCAGCATACCTTTGAAGCGCTATAATATTATGGTTTTTGGACAGAAAAATGGCTTACACGCGGCTTATTATAGCTAATGGTCACACAAAACAGCTGGGCTGTTTACTTTAGTTGTATCTTTCAAAAACCCCTGTACCTTAGCCTTCTGAATCTTGGCGAGTTTTGAGCGAATTTTGTATGGAAAGTTGCTCGGGACAATATTCATGGTCGATTTACAACTAGAAATATAAGACGCAGAAATGGCTTACACGCGGCTTCTTGTAGCCTTAAAAATTAACTTTAAAATGAGACCTCAAGCTCTCCAAACGGTCACAGAAAACCCTGTACCTTGGATTAAAAAAATGAAAAAGTTAAATAATTCGGCATTTCTGTATACCAGATGAATTGAACTCTTCAATTGAGTATTAGAGTGTTGAGTCCCTTGGGGGTGTTTAACAAGCGGAGCGAAGCGAGCGGGATTTTCAAAGTCTAGCAATGATCAGCGTGTTGAGTCCGTGGGAGGTGGTGTTGCTTCGTGGCGTCGGAATCAGAACAACTGAGGACGCCATTAGGCATTACGAGTTGCCGAAGTAGATTTTTCTTTGGTTTTAGATACTCTCTTGAAAACGCATTGGCTAAAATGTCTTAAAAGTGAGAGTGTTCATTAAAAGCTTTTAAATGATATAAGTAACGGGGTATTTTGTGGTTTAGAAAATTTATCAAGCGTTCGGCTTCGGCGTCATAACAACTGAGGACGCCAGTTAACGAGTTGAAGTAGATTCTTCTCTGGTTTTAGATGCTCTATTGAAATCGAATGGCGTCAAACTACGTAAGAACATTAGCTTACTTGTCGTGATAGGATTTCATCGGAACTAGAGTAGTTAGGTTAAGGCAGAAGATGAAATCATAGGAATTGGTATCGAACTGACTTGGTATTGAAACGTCTTGAGTTGGTACCGAAATGGCTGGCATCGAAAGAGACTGGTATCAAAACGACCGGTTACCGCTTGAATAACATCTCATTTTAAAGCTACATATTTCGAGAATCTGTATTCAGACTTATTTGCGATGCGATTTGAACACGACTTGGAGATTATTGAGAACGGCTTGGAACACTGTTTGCTGACCGGCTTTTTTCCCGCTTCTACGTGAGTTGCATGAACACAACTAGCTCAGTTTCTTTGTGGGTGATTTTGTGGATCCGATTTTGTTTGATTTCTTCCGGCAAGAATAAGCTTGAATGATGTCTCATTTTAAAGCTACATCTTCCTAGAATCTGTATTCAGACGTATTTGCGATGCAAGTTGAACACGATTGGGAGAAAATTGATAATGAGTTGGAATTGCGGACCGGCTATTTTTACCGCTTCGACGCGAGTTGAACAAAAGTATACTCAGTTCAGTTTCATTTGGTGATTTTGTTTGACTTCTAGGGCACGGATAAACTTGAATAACATTACATTTTAAAGCTACAGCTTCCTAGAATCTGTATTTAGACTTATTTGCGATGCGTTGTGAACATGCTGTGAAAAAATTGAGAGCATGAGGTTTAAGCCGAAGGGCTTTGTCGTTTTGTGGATAAACTATTGTTTGGCTCTTTCATTCCATTACCTGGTTTTACGAACTTCTATTGAATTGACTTTCGCACTTGAGAGATCGGCTTGGGGCTAGCAGTTCCCAAAGCTCGTTCCATTTGAGATCGGCTAGGGACAAGCAACTCCCAAAGCTCATTTATTTAAGCCAATCGTAGGGCAATCCTCTAACTCATTAATATTATAATTAGTTGACCTTAATGTGAGTCCAAAATCTCAAAGTGTCCCTCGAACAAAGGCCATTCTGCGCGATGAGCTGATTGCAACGGGGAATTATCAACTATTTTAAGCAACGATGTATCGTCTGCATACAAGAAACAGTTTGATGATATTTTATTGGGAAGGTCGTTTATGTAAATCAAAAAAAGCAAGGGACCAAGAACAGATCCTTGTGGTACTCCTGCTCTTATTTCTAACCAATCACTTCTTTGTCCTTCAATTATTACTCGTTGTTTCCTTCCAGATAAATAACTTGCTATCCAGCTTAAAAGAGGGTCCCGAACACCTAATGACTTTAATTTGTACAGAAGTCGATCGTGCCATACTCTATCAAAGGCTTTGCTAATATCGAGGAAAATCATTCTTGTATCAAACCCCTTTTCCAATGACTCATAAATTTGATGCACAATATAAATAAGCTGGTTCATTGTAGAATCTCCTGGACGAAAGCCAGCCTGGAAGGGATACAAAAAACATATTCTTATTAAAAAATTGTACAAACGAATAAATACGACTTTCTCAATTATCTTAGAGAGACTTGAAAGTAACGAAACGGGACGGTAATTCAATTTACTTTGCCGGTCGTCCTTCTTGAAAAGTGGAACTACGTTTGCAAGTTTCCATTGATTTGGAAAATGACCGTGACTAAGCGATTTATTGATTAGGCTAGTAAAAGATTTATATAGTCCATCAGCACATAATTTTATGATCTTGTTACCAACACCATCATGACCACAAGCTTTGGAAATGTCCACAAGTCTTAATAGGGCGAGTACTTCGTCGTCAGTAGCTTCTAAGCGTGAACGAAAAAAATCAGTTTGAAAATAATCCATTGGAGGAAGTATGACTGATCCCGTGTCTAATTCTGTCTGTTTAACAAAATGTTCATTAAAAATAAAAGCCTTTGTTTGAGGATCATAAATAGTTTCATTATTTTCAATGATTGCCAGAATAGAAGATATTGTTTTGTCGTTACAAAGAGATTTAACAATGCCCCACCACTTTTTAGCTCACGTAGTAGGATCAGTAAGTATTTCATTAACCTTATCAAAATACCTCTTCTTTAAGATCATTATTAATGAAGTTGTGTGGTTACGTTGTTGTTTGTAAAGCATCCACGCTGTGTGCGTATTGCATTTACGTAGACGCTTTAGTAATCTATTTCTTTTCCGTATTTCTCTGCGGATCTCGCTGGTCATCCATGGTTTAGCTTTTGGTCTTATTGTTAGTTTAACACATGGAATATGTTTTTCGACTATATTTCTAAACTGATTGAACCAATTTTCATAAACAATATCGATATTTTCATTGGAGTTAGTAATGAATTTCCAGTCGTCCTCTAATTCAGTAACCAAATCATTAGGAACAACAGAATTAAAATTCCAAATCAGTCGAGTAAAAGCACGTTGTTTTGGTGTTAAAGTTGACATTTTCGCGTAAATGACCGAGTGATCACAGTTTGACGGTGGGCTCAGTGATCCGGAATTAACAAAATAAGCAGGCGAGTCAGAAATAACTAGATCTAAAAACGTAGAGCCATTTTCAGTTACTCTTGTAGGATCGGTAATTAATTGAAATAGATTGTTTGAGTCAAGCCAACTGTAAAGACGAACACCTAAATCGCAACTGTCTAAAGGATTTAAAGGATTGTAATTTGCATTAAAATCGCCAAGTAATACAATTAACTCATGGTTATTCAACCTACGCACTTGGTCAAAAATGTGTTGTAAATTCTCAAAAAAATATTCAATAGACTGACTCAGGAGCCCATTACCAGGAGCGTTCCTCTGTTATGGGTTGGGTCCCCAGCACAGGAGTAGATGAGGCTATTTTTAGATTCGAAATTCCCGCGAAAAGAGGTTGCCGCCATGTTGGTGCCCTTAAACAATAGATTCCTCGTTAGCTTCTTTTGTTGGGGCACCAACATTTGAATCTCTGGGGATTGAGTGAAAACCAGCAATTCGAATTCCCGCGTTGAAAGTGAGAAGAATGATAATGAGAAGTGACGTTAGCTATCTGATTGGCTAAGAATAGCCTACCTTTGTTCTTTTTCGCGCGAAACGCAATGCTAAAAATAGCCTCATCTACCTCTGTGCTGGGGTACAGACACAGTGGGGAAGATGGACGCTCCTGGTAATGGGCTCCTGACTGACTATCATTTTTAGGAGGTCTGTAGCAAACGCCGCATAACATATTGCGAGTAACGAGCTTAATCTCGACCCATAATAATTCCATCCCGGCTCTTTCAAGATCATATCTACGTTTAACAATAAGCGATTCAGATAGATATAAGGCAGCGCCTCCCCCGTGTCTATGTCTATCCAAGCGAAAAGGTAAACTGAATCCCGGAATAACAATTGCATCGTTAGGAACACTAGCGTCAAGCCATGTTTCAGTAAATGCAAATATGTCAAACTTATTTTCATAAACTAGGGAAGAAATTTCATCAAATTTATCTTCCATACTCAAACTTCGAGCGTTTAAATGACCTAACAACAATGACGATAAGCAAGGCCCGGGATTCAGTTCAATATTTCCAGAAATTATGAGGAGCAAATGAAATATTAAGAAGCACATAAACAGACCGGGCAAAAAAGTACTTAACCATGATATACTAATAACGAAGTTAGAGATTGAAATTCTGAGCCGATTAAAAGTCCCAATAGCTGCCCCATATAATGCTAAGCTAATTCCCATTTATAAAAGAAGCAGAAACGTAAACTTACCTCATGTTGCACCTGTACGTAAGAATAAAGTAGGAATAGTACTGATAATATAAAGGACATAAAAGAGAGACGCATAATAAAGAACGCTAAGTTAATACCTAAGTAGAGAAAACAAGTACGAAAAAATAACATCAGAAAACAGATTAAAGTTTGGATGTTTAACACGTTCATAGATGTAAGGCGGGGCAGAAGTAAACTATTTAAAGTCTGTGGTGTAACATATCTTCGATGCTTTTGATACGAACAATTTTTTGATCAGCCAATTTGATGAGAATCTTTCCATTATTATTTGTATTAGCTTCATATATCGGTCATATAAGTTACAAAAATCTCGTTTATTCAGTTATAGTACATTACAACAAGTCTTTATTCATACTATTTCTTGAAGTTACACGAAGTGTAATAAATATAATTGCCATAGTTAGAGTATTGGGATACAAGAAGTAGCTTAGAAGAAAAAAAACTAATCGAGTCTGGTATCCCGAAATATATTTTTATAGACAGTATAATATGGGTCAAACTAATAACGAAAAAAGAAAGATAACATGAAAACAAAAACAACATGCAACACAATAACACTAAACACTAAATGACGATGAAACTACACACAGGTAACTTGGGAAGGGAGAGATTTAGAAGAGAAGATGGATATAAAAAAATAATAGTAGTTCTCTGTGAGCTGTTTTTGGAGTCTAGATTTGAAGAGTTTCCTTGACTGAATTGTCCTACTTTCTTCGGAAAGTGAGTTCCAGATTACAGCACCTTTATATCTTAAACTCAATTTACCGTAGTTTGTTCGAACAGTTGATATAAAATATGTTGATTTTGAAGCTAATCTAATATTATGCTCATGAATTCTATTGACTGGAGTGAAGAATTCTGAGAAAGGAGTTGGAATATTTTTATTATGGAAATCAAACATAAACGTAACTGAAAGCGAGAATATCAAATCTGCTAGCTTTAAAATGTTTAATTTCTTGAAAAGTGGGCTTGTATGTGCATCAAACTTTGAAAATGTAATAACACGAATGGATTTCTTTTGAATAATAGATAGCTTTTGTAGTGATGTTGGGTAAGTGTTTCCCCATGCAAGTAGACCATATGGGAAGGGATATACCATCGTATAATAAAGTTTGTTCAGGACACACAAGTTCACAAAGTGTCTTAAATTGGAGAGGATTCCTATACCTCTAGAGACTTTTTTTAGTATTTCCTGAGTTTGATATTTCCAGGATAGATTAGAATCAATTAGCACACCTAGGTATCTAACACTCGGTTTTTGTTTTAGGCTTTTTTGATTAATAGACAATTCAATGGGAAAAGCATTCTTTTGTACGGGAAGAAATATCACAAAATTTAATTTATCTACATTCACATTTAATCTGTTTGTATTAAGCTACTCGCTGACTTCGTTAAGAGTGTCATTGGCTGTAATTTTTAGAGAATCAAGATCTTTATTGTTTTTGTTTTTTTAATCATCTGCAAAGGAGTTTCACCAGGGTAATGGAAAATGTTATTCAAATTGTTATTGGAAACAGTAACAAACACCGCCTTGATACTAAAATAATGTATCCATCTTATACAAAAGCAAGTATTGTGTTTAGAAAAAGGAAACGTTAATTATGGTCAGGTGTCAACTTACCAGATTCTTTTACTAAGCTGTAGACTGCACGGAATCCTGTTTTGCTGACGCCTCCATTAGACTCGAAATATATCGTCCAGCTATTTGACGCGATGATGATCGGAGGAGACGTCATTCCACAAAACTTCCAGGTATCGTAGAACGAAAACCCTGTAATTCGCACGAAATCGTACTTACAAGGATATTGAAAGGAATTAGATTCTACCAGGTTGAAGTCTGTAAATTCCAACTTGATGTATCGCCCGGCAGCTTTTATACGCCATGTAACTTTGCAAGTGAGTGGGTAATCTCGCGGGAAGTTTGGACTTGCAAAAGTTCCATTGCCTCCCACTAACGTATAATTCCCACCGCACCGGCTTACTAGATTTCCTGATTAACGCAAAACAAATCAGTCTGATCAGTTATGGACAAAGAGGCAAACATACTAAATACATTGATAACAAAATATATATTGTGTTAATGTGTCAAGATGGCTAGAAGATTCATCGATTAAAAGGTATTGCAATTTTAATAATTTTATCATAGGTACTACTAAGGTCGACAACGTTGTCACATATCATAAAGCACAATATACAGATTAATTCATTATATCCTACCATTAAATTCGAATTGGTATTTTCCCAGCACAAACTTAATGTGCTGGATCTAACTTTGCACCTAGTAGATGGGTTCATTCAGACTGATGTCTATTCCAAACCTACAGACAGTCACCTGTATCTACCACCCACGAGTGCTCACCCGGAGCATTGTAAGCGTGCTATCCCACACAGCGTTGCTCTTAGGCTTAAGCGCAATTGTTCAACGAATGAAACTTTAGAAACAAGAAACGCGGAATATAAACAGTATCTAGTAGAGCAAGGGTATGACAACCAAGTAGTTTCGGAGAAGTTTAATGCGGTTGGTCTAAAAGATAGGAATACGCTGCTTACGACAACGTCCAGACAGGAAAAGCGTAAGGTGACCCCCTTGGTTGTTGATTTCAACCCCAATTTACCTGAAATTGGGAAAATTGTCCGGGATAATTTACATGTGCTTCATTCCTCACTTATCTTGAGGGAAATTTTCCCGGACAAAAACATAATTTCGGCTTTTAGAAGGCCTAAAAATCTTAAAGAGTTACTCGCGCCTTCTAAGTTCAAGGCTGATCGGTCAGCGCCTCTAGATCTAATCAACAACCAAGAGGGGTCATCTAACGGTTGCTTTAAGTGTAACAAGCGGTGTGATCTTTGCTATAATTACTTTGTAGAGTCAGACCATTTCACTAGTTTCGCTACTGGTAAGCAGTACCGCATCAAACAACACCTTTCTTGCGCTTCGAAGAATGTTGTGTATTTAGCCTCTTGTAACAAATGTAAGCTACAGTATGTAGGCTCTTCTTCTAATGAGTTCAAGGTTAGATTTCACAACCACAAATCGTCTATGAAGACCAATAAGAAGACGTGTGAAGTGGCCACTCATTACAATAAGGCGCCACACTCGCTTAATGATTTTTCCTTTATTTGTATAGAAGCACTAGTTTGCACAGACCGTAGCAAGACCAATGATATTTTGATCAATAGGGAGGCATACTGGATTGCACAACTGTTTACATATCAGCCCCATGGTCTTAACAAAAGGCAGGAGTTTAAATCTAAAAACCGCATCCAGTATAATAGCTAAATTTAGCAGACCGTCAGTAAACCGCATCCCAGTTCGTGCGTTTTCCGGTTTACGATTATCTCGTAATTATAATACAGGCATTGTCCTTATAATTAGTACCACTAAGTCACCTTTCATGTAAAACTATTTTGTTATTTTTAAAGCCTTTGGTATTCACACTTAGCTCTAGTATATAAGAGTACCTTGTAACTTGGCAGGTATTTTTAACCTTTTTAACTGATGAAGGCCGAAGGCCGAAACGTTTTAGTAAATTTTTAATAACAGTTCTATTCAATTTTGTATAACAATTACTGTGGACAAGAACTGGGAATCAATTTTATTGATCCTCTTGGCTGGACTAGCTGTTGGCCTGAAGACATTTGGACATTATATACATACTATATATATATATATATATATATATATATATAACTTGTAATGAAGATCCAATGTCTTATGCCAACGGATAGTCCAGCTACAAGGATCCAAGGATTCATAGACGGTGCTTTGCAAGGAGTTCAATAATATTAATAAAAAAGGCAAAGACCGTCAACTTATAACTGTAAAAAATATATTGAGAACGTTTCGGCCATTCAGCCTTCTTCAGCTAAAAAAATGGAAAATGCGTGGTACATATATATATATATATACAGTCGATGCCAAAAAGGTTGTCCAGCAGAACATAATATAATACTATAATATCCATTGTTTTGGGCTATTGTCTAGGCCAAAACAATAGGCCAAAACAATAGATATTAAAGTATTATATTATGTTCTGCTGGACAACCTTTTTGGCATCGACTGTATATTTTTAAACAAACCTTGCGCAAATGGGTGTATTTCTGTGCACATAGAATTGTCATTACCTTATTATCTCCTTACCAAAGTGTTCAATCTAGACAAAGCACCGACTTGCCTTGCCGTGATACCCATATATGGCCACGATACCCATATATGGCCACGATACCCATATATGTCCACGATACCCATATATGGCCATGATACCATATATGCCCCTTTCTACCCAACTAACCAGCTGGACCAGCTAGTCCAGCTCCATTTGCCTCGAAATTCATTTTTATATGACTTACCCAAAATGTGTATATAATTAAAGACTGCCAGGACAATTTATTGCTGAAACATTCCACTACTAAACTCTTTAGCAGTCTTTAACCGAGGAGAACGAAAGAGAGAGAAAAACGCTTAGGAATTAAGAAAGAGAAAACGGGCTTACTTTTAGTGGTGGCAAGGGTAGTTGTTTGGTTGGTTGAGGATGCTGCAACATAGACCTGCTCCAGGACAACCTAAAGCAAGGTGTGAGATCATTTAGTGTGTAATATAACATTAATAATTCTTAAGTAATTAAATAAATTATATAGCAAAAGTGGTACATTCTATTTCATTTCACACAACTTCAATAACAGTCCGCACCAGAGGTAGGCACAATTCTATTGTTCAGATGCAATTTGCTTTCCCCACTTTAGTATTTTCTGTTTTTCACACTGACAGCTCATCAACCTTTAAATGATCAATTTCTAAAATAAAATCCACTAAACTGCATTTTAAAAATACATTTCTTTTGTGTGAAAACATTTCGTCCAACTATAAGAATGCGAAACAATAACCCAAGAAAACGTTCAATGTTAAAATGTTCCCCTCGTTTTAGTTTCGTCATATTTAAAGTTAAGAGAGTTTTCACTAGATGCAATTGGAATCTGTTTACAAAATGAGAACAAATAATATTCTTCTTCGAGTGTAGATACATTTTAATGTCTAAGCCAATAAGGTGGAATATTAAAACAATACCACAATTAGCACTTTTTTTACATTTCAGGCATTACATATGCCCATTTCTTAAGCTTTTTATAATTTAAACTGAGACTTATTTAAATACCAAAATATGAAAACTGCTAAAAGTCATACGTCTTCCGTTTTGTTTTATTTAAGAAGTCATAGTTTCATATCAAAGCTCAACTTTCACCAGGTCTTTGTAGTATAAACTATGTCGAAACACACGTACGTACTCGGGGGTCGTTATCAAATCGTTAACCCTTTTAGCCCTTAGTTTTTGGTATTTCTAGACCAGAAAATCCGCTAAGTAAACTGTAGTCACCGTTACTATGGAATTTTCAACTGACCTATAATACTGGGGGATCAAGGTTTTTAGACGGCCATTTTGAAAGCAGTTGATGGTTCCTAAAATCTTTTCGCCATTTATAGAGTGCTGGAAGACTTCAATCAGCACTTTCTCAAAGAACCGAGTCTGTGCCTGGCATTTTGTATAAGAAAGAGCCTTGTGTCTTGCCCGAAGGAATGGGTCACAAGCTCAGTCTTCAGTCATCTTGCCGTGGGCTATATATATGGATGTCTTGAGCCACCTATCATAGCTTTTTTGGAATATTGGACAACATTTACTTGCCATTGTTTCCTATATGAAGCTATTAGGTCGAAATGGCTTTAGACGGGGAAGGGCCATGCCTCTGGTTGATTGGATTTACCGGCATGCTTTGCGGTCAGAGTGGTTGAATTTAGCTTGCTCTGAAGTGCTTATGGAATGGTGGCTTGGTGCTGGGCAAGTTACAGTGTTCAGGGACAGAATGTGAGGATAGTGTTTCAAGTTTCAAGTTTATTAGCAAGTATCTATAAATACATATTACTTAACACACCCGCAGATAGCTTGGCTAATCGAGGCGGGTAGTGCTATAATAGTTCTTATTTACATGGAAGATATTTTGTGATAACTATACAAATTTTACAATAATTAAACAAAACTACAATAACTATGAATGAATAAATAAAAATATATAAATAAATAAATAGGAAGATTTTGGTGTTGTTGTTTTATTTTTGTTTTTATAATGATCATGACGTTATTAAGGACGTTTTAGAAACTTTTTCAATTAATACCGTGACATCAACATAGGTCTCCTCCTGTTTCAAAACTTGTACAAGAGTTATATGGATATTTGCCTTAAATAATGTTTTAGACTGTTTTCGCCGTAAGTGATCAGGCATTCCATTCCATATTTTTACACCAATGCGAGAGAAGGATTCACTTTGATGTTTAGTTCTTGAATATTTCAAATAAAATTTTCCTGTTGTTGATGATCTAGTATTATAGGAATGTACGGAGCTTACACGGTTAAATAAATGTATTATGTTAGGAGGAACCGCGTTATTGTTAATTTCATACATTAGGACTGAAAGCATTTTATAATATAACATATTAATTGGAAGGATATTAGAGGCTAAAAATAATGGTATAGCATGTTCTCTATTTGTCGCAAGTAGTATAGGCGGAGTTAAAATTATACCACTTTTTCTTGCACAAGAAAACTCAAAAAGTGAATTCGGAAATCCACTTTTTGAGTTTTCTTGCACAACAAAAGTTGTATAATTTTAACTCCGCCTATACTACTAGGGGGTAACTAAGGGTCATCCAAAGTGTCACTAGACATTCTTGTACATAAAATCCAACTTGATAATCCTATTAGAGATATGATTACATATAGTTATATCGATCTCTTTCGCTATGGATAGTGTATCGTGCCTCCCTCTAGAAATCTTGACTAAGATCGTAGAGCATGCAGGTCCTACGTCATTCGCAAGCATCGCAAGGACATCGAAACGCCTAAACGGTGCCGCATCTCTCGCGCGCTACAAAGACGTAGACCAAGAGTTCCGTAAACGAGTACTATGTCTTGGTTTGAGGTCTACTCGTAATGACGACGATCGAGACAGAATGGCTAGGACTTTCGGTATTTCCGCAAGCTACATCGACGATAGCTTTTCTCTTCTCTACGCCAGTGAATATGGTAATCTTAATGCCGTTAAGTGGCTCATTAAGCACTTACGTTTCGATAAGATGGACGAATACACCAATCATGTTCTACGCGCTGCCCTTGAGTATGGTCATCTTGGTATCGCTAAGTGGCTCACTAAGCACTTCCAGCTCACCAAAGAGGATAAAGCCGTCGAGTTTGCTATGTTAGATGCCAGTGAATATGGTCATCTTAATACCGTTAAGTGGCTCATTCAACGTTTTCAGATAACCATAGAGTGGGAATACGTTGATTTTGCTATACTAAACGCCTGTAGAAATGGTCATCTTAATACCGCTAAATGGCTCGTTAAGTGGCAGCACTCCCAGCTCACCGAGGACGAAAAGGTTCTACTACATAACTACGCAAATGCTTATGATGCCATATAGGAAGCCGATTGAATTTAACTGCACCTAAAAATCCAAACTTGAGTATCTGTTAAAGGAATGATCATTATACTGTATATCACCACCAAATGGTATTAGTATATATTCTTTATTCCACAATACTAGCTTACGTTGTCATCTTAGTACGCATTAACACCATACAGATCGAACATGTCGAAGAAGAACTCGAACGTAGACGCCGCAATAACTTGTGATTGGTTGATGCGAGGGAAGGACTCGAAATGCCCAAAGCAGATTTCGAAGGCATCGAAGTTCTGTGCCCAGCACAACTTCCAGATCTCAAAAGGCTGTGCCCTATTTGTGCCATGCTCGAAGTGCGGCAAAGGATGTCGTACGAGTTACGATCTTTGCTCAGTATGCGGAGCACCTCAACGTCGTCTCATTCTCAATAAGAAGAATCTCGACATAAAACGCGCTAAGGAGCAGGAGAAACTTGCAGATCCAAACATGGTGGAACCTGAGGAAGAGCCAAACGTGGATCCAAATGAGACAGCGAAGACCGACTACTTCCGTGAGTTCGATACGTTTGCAGATTCAACCGTGGTGGAAGCGGAGGAAGGTTTCGACGAGGCTCTCACCCGTGCATTCGACAGGAATGCTTCGATGAGGCTCTTAGCCATGCAGCCGACGGTAGCATTCCCCGCGGAACCAAGAGTGCTGGAACCAGAGGAAGGTCTCGGAGAGTCTCTCAGCCGTGCGCTCGACAAGGTGTTGGCTGCCTTGAGGAGCGAGAAGGACGATTAAGGAATAGCCACGGAAAAAAAAAGAATGAAGAAAGTCGTTGTGTGACCCTCTTCATTCTTTTTTTTTTTTTTTTTTTTTTTTCTTTCTATTAAACGTATAACATCTATAGTTGTATCATGGACGAGCTAGTCAGATTGTTTGGTCCTGGAATTCGTAGAAGCCTGAATATCAAACCACAAGTGGAACATATTAACACCAGTGAAACATGTCCTGATTGTCTCTGCCCCTTTGAAATACGAGGAACGGAATTCGTATGTCCCACCTGTGGTCTCGTTTCCGAGGTTGAACCATGTGAAGAAACGAAGGTCGAAATCATTACTACTCGACTGCGTATAGTAGGTCCGGACGGATTTCAGTATCAAAGTGATCTAGACCGCGCAAAACCAAAGCAAAGCGATAACACGGAACTACGACGACAAACGCTCCTACAAGAACTACGAGCATACAACGCTGTTTACAAACAAAGTTATGACCTATCGTTCCCTATGAACGCTTTAGGAATCGTAGCCGACGCATTCACCCAAGTAATGAAAGTTCATCCCAAGCGTAGCGATGCTAAGAGAAATATTTTAGCATGCATACAATGTGGATTCGTCCGATCTAAAGGTGAGGTTGCTCGCTTCATGCAACTAAGCAACAAAGGCATCCATAGAGGAGAGGTCTTTATACGTGCTCTGTGTGACGACGATGAGATCGATGTAGACTTGGATGCCGAGCGCATAGTTCCTCACATTGCAACGACTTTCCTTAAACTCGATCCTCAAGGAGTACTTATAGACGCTCAACAAATAGTCCACGAGGTTGTTACTATGGCAATAGAAAACAATGTAGGCAGATCGGTAATTAAGACGAAAGTTGTTGGAGCAAGTTACGAGGTGCTACGTCGTTTAGGCTCGTCTATGTCTCTTAACGAAGTCATTGGGCGATGTGACGTATTTGGAAATTCAGTCAAGCGTTTTGTCAAGAAGTTGTCTTCTTACCATTCCCACTTCGAACCAATCTACACTAAGCATGGGCTAACTAGCGATAGGATTTAGCGAAGTGAAAGTGAGAACCATGTTCGTTCCTTTCATAGGAAACGTCGATTCTTACCCCACTAAGCTGCCAAGCTTTTCTCGCATTTCCTTTTGCACTTCTTGCTTGAGTTCGGCTCGAACCCGATCCGTGCTTTTTTCACCTATGGAAGCCTTGCGACGAATTTCGGACCTCATGATCTCATACTTATTCGCTTCGTTCAGGATGAGACTGTATTCGGAGTCGGATATGTTTTCATCGCGTAAGGCCTTCGATACTAGATCGCGAATCGTATTGATTTTCGCCTTTGCCAACATAGTTGTCCTTTCATGCTTAGAAACCTTCATTCCTAACTTCTTAGCTCCAAGGGTCGTAGATGCTGAAATTAATCCACATAGCCCACCAATAACTCCAAGTGGTAGACCAATCACTATTCCAACCCCAGTCAACGCTGCGCCCAATCCAGATCCAGATAAGATCACAGATAGACCTCCAGTTGCCACTGCGATGCCATGAACTATTCCTTGAGAACGTGCATATTTCTTGCGCACACCTTCGTAGTGCCTTTCTTGAACTTCTATGTCTGAAAGCGTGTCTCGGATCGTTTGCAGTCTAAAGTTCTTTCCAGTGTTATTAGCAATCGATGGATAGATACTTGGTGCTGAGGGAAACGGTTGAATCGAATCGCCTTCCATTGTACGTTATACATATAACTTACTCAAGCTTCAACACGTATCGTATCGGTCGACCATGAAAGTCTACCACGTTACCTTTCTCATCACGAATTGTCAGACGAAGACTGTTTAGCGTCGTACCTAGAGCTTGCAGGGTTTGGGGATTCGTTATAGGATAGGTTGTCCTTGAAAACCAAGAACCTCGGACCTCTATGCTAGCCAAGACTTTCGATCGTTTTCCCTCTAGAAGTGAGAAACCGGAATCCACCGCATCGCAATAGACGTACATTGTGTAGATATCTTTGATCTTAATAGGGTAATTACCAACTTTTAGCAGGAACTCGTTATTCTCTTCTTCTCCACCTTCGACACCTAATAGTGCGTAGAAATTCTTATCGAACTTGATTGGTTTCTTAACTACTATGGAGTGGCCCTTAAGGGGGATTTTGCTCTTAAATTCCACGATACCAGCATCACTTGCAGGCTTTAAGACCTTCTTGATTCTCTTAAAGTTGTAAGACCCTGCAGCAACGTCGTGTGGGAACATAATACTACCGGCATTCCACCTGAACGAGCCCGCCTCTGTTAGGTTCCACCAACTGTTCTCGAAAGTGACCTCGAGTAGCGAAACGTTCTGTATAAGAATAGGGTCGTCGAAGTAGACAGTATGGTCGGTCAATGTTGTGGTGACATTAAGGATCGTCATTACGTATTAAAGGTATAACTATATGTATGTATAGCTTCAACATGACAGACGCATGGCGACAGTTCAAGTACCTATTTCCAAAGGCTGTAACCGGCTGGTTCGACTCTTTCGTGGGTCGGGATGGGGTGTGGAACATTAATTTATTCTTTCACGGGGAAACCTACCAGGTGTTCACAGATGCAGGCCTCCCTACGAAGGCAGGTGGAGGTCAGCTAATGGTCTTGCATGGGCGCGCAGGCGAGGCGCTTGACCTAGCCCTTGGCACCAAAACAGTTTATGAGGGGGTACTATTCGCGCGGAAGCACAAAGGTCTTTCCAAGCATGCTTGGGTAGAAGCTGAGGAAAATAAAAAGGTCGCAGCACTGAATGCCGATCTGTTGGCGAAGTTCGAGAAACGATACCCACATGCAGATCTTCACAAGTTCTATGCCTCTACGGAAGTGAACGGTCCAGGCAAATATTCGACGAGTATTTGGTTTCGAGATGGAGATTCTAGCTATGTCGTTTACGGCGATGATGTCTCAAAGTTACCTACTACGATTCAAAAACGCATCGATAATGCGTTGTGGGATGTGCATAGAGGTTTCCCATCTACGTTGACACTAGACAGGAGTGCGAAATATCCCATTACAGCAGTTCCTTCTACTGAACCGGCACAAGATATTGATCTCACTAATCTATGGATATATGTCACCCCAAAGAATAAGTTCAAAGCAGGCGTTCCAAATATATTCAGGGAGATCGTTGTAAAGCATACGACAGCAAAGGAGTCTCGTAGATGGTTACATGCTCCAGATTTCCACTATTGGCCTCAACAATTGAATTTCGCAACGTGGTGTGCGACTTCTGGATGTGGAGTATCGTTGTTTGACCCCACTTTCAAAACGTATCCACCAGTTGTCCAAGGGTTCCTACGATTCCACGTATATTTCACGATACGAAGAATTCTACATGAACTTGGTGGTGCTCATGGAGTTCCTTTACCTGGTAACTCTAATTTCAAGCAAAGGGATAACTCCTATAACAAATCAGCTCTTGAGAAATTGTGCATCGAGTTTGGTTTATCTCAAACACCAAACTTTCGGTGGGATGGAGGTAGTAATCACGGGTTAGGAGACGTCTACGTAAACGTTCGTGGAAAAATGGTGAACTATACGGAGAAGTACGCACATAATACTTCATACTCTGCGAAGTGGCCTGGTGGTGACTTTAAGTTTCCTGAGGAGAGTCTTACGGACTAT
This sequence comes from Actinernus sp. WN-2022, assembly GCA_030867875.1. NCBI lineage: Eukaryota > Metazoa > Cnidaria > Anthozoa > Actiniaria > Actinernidae > Actinernus > Actinernus sp. WN-2022. The sequence continues at coordinate 54,873,187 of JAOWCC010000019.1, forward strand.
CAGTCTCATTTATCGTACATTAGCAATAACAACGGTAAACAATACAATTGGTTTACGCCACCAATCGGAAAGGGTTTGACAGATGTTGGATTGGGTAGGTTGAATAGATCTGTCGAGGCTTTTGGCTATTGCATACTTGGTGCACAAGCAGATCTGAACGAATCCATCATAGGCAGCCATAACGTCAAAGAAAAGTTTAAGAGCTTAGTCGAAGGTGCTATTCTCGAAAACGATTTAGTGGTGAGCTACAAAAACTATTTTACTGCTATAACGAGGACGCATAAGAAGCTCGATCTAGCAATAGCTATAGGCGTACGATTATTGCCAAGCGATCTAGCGTACTATCTTGGTGAGAAAGATGGCTATAGGAATCCAATCCCGAAAGCTACGAAAGATATGGTGCTAGGCACTAACGACGTCAATGCAGAAGGCAAAGGACATCCACCTCTTCCTATGGAAGGACCACCAGATAAGAAATCGGTGCAGCCTCTCGAGAAACAAGTTCCTGTACCAAAGGCAAAGGCAAAGGCAAAGGCAAAGGCTGTCTCACAACATGAGATTAATCTCGCAGTGACATCCATTGCTGCAGCTGGAATCGCATGGACGTTGTTTCGTTAACGGCGTTTGTATTGCTCCACTACGAAGACCACTGCTGCTACGATTAACAACCAAAGGTTGTTTGCTAAGACTCCAACAACGTCAGCAGCCATACTGAATATGAAACTCACAATTAGCCCAAGCATCTTAGGTAGAATCTCCTCTAACTTTTTGCCCATTGCTTTTAAGCCTTTGACAGTTGTTTTGGCAGCTGCTTTGGCAGCATCTCCAAATCCTGGTACTATCGCGGAAACTGTCTTCGTCAGATTGGAAACTATTACACCGATCACAGTACTTACCGCAGCTACCACGCTAATTATACTGACCCCATACTTCTTAAAGATGATTCTTATACGATCCCTAAGTGACATCCGTTCTACTATAGCTTCTTCTATTTGTTCTAGGACTGCTTGCTCCTCCTGATCGGTCTTCATTTCATTAGTAGCGTTTTCTTTCTGAGTTTCGGTAGACGTAGGGTCTTTGAGTATTTCTTCATTTCGTTCGATCCTATCACTCAATTGGTTTCGAGCTACTATGACTTCTTCTACCATTTCTTTTCTCGAAGGTCCTAAGACTCTTTTGAGACCTTTTCCCATCTTCTTATATAACTCACCTTTCGTGGTGGTCATAGGAATCTCTTTTTCTTTACTTCCATACTCTTTGATAGCGACTCTACCATCAGACAGGGTTGCAATCTCGAGCGTGCCTCGAATTCCCACATCGTGGTATTTTTCCCAGACAGTATCGAATATATCCTGTCTCGCATTTTCCGATAAACCCTGTTTGAAGACTACGCCTCGATCGGTATACTTTGGGACTTTCTCTTCCTCCAGCCTCTCCAGGATTCTTTCATTTCTAGAAACGTTCGAGTCTTTCGAGTCGATGAGTTCGTCGAAGTAATCGTCATCTTCTCTAGAAAACGAGGTTTCCTGATCCTTTGGTCTAGCGCCTTCTTTGCTGTAGTCGCGTCTGGTTTTCATTGGGACCATTTCTCCTGACTCTTCTGGAAATGTTGCATCCCACTCCTCATCCACATTGATAGTATCATCGTCATCGTAGTCTCCACCTCCTTCAGCTTCACCAGGTCTTTCCCCTGCGGGATCAACGTCCATGTTAAACATAGCTATATATATAGTTATATTCAACATGATCTCATCAAAGTTGGATCCCACACAAGTACGAAGAGAGCCTCATGCACTAAAGGCTCCACGAGACTTGTATAGGAAAACTTTCACTCGATCATCTGCCAATCCAGGTGAGACTCTATACGTAGAAGTCCCAAAGCTAGCAGAAGGTGTAGTACTAGTACCTGGTAGCTTAGCGCTATTGGTCGACATAGTACTATCTGGTGGACATGCAAATAACAGAGTCGTTTCGAACATTGGACGCTGCTTGGTCATGCGTAGAATCTGTAGGATGGGAGCTGAAACAGTAGAAGACCTTGTCAGGCCAGACCTCCTACAAACGTACTCCGATGTATACCTATCTATGCAGGAGAGAGAATCTAGAGTACAACAAGGTATTCAATCAGAGAACGTAAACAAGCTACGATCGAAAGCTGGTGACGCAAGTACTTCGTCTGCTGCAGACAACGCGCTCCTAGCTGCATGTGGTTCCAAGTATAGGATTCCATTAGATGTTGACATTCTGACACAACATGGAGTTCTATATCCACATGCCTTAGAAAATACAATTACATTCGAGTTGACTCTAGCGCCTGCCAACGAGGTAGTAATTGGATCGGATACGACGAAGATAGGTACATACCAACTTACCAACATCCAACTAGAATACGAAGCAATCAGGAACGAAACGCTGGCTAGTAGTGCACTTCACAAGTACGAAATGGGTGCTGCACTCCTATACAACTACGCTGTTCACTTCAAGACAGTAGATATCGCTAAAACATCCGATACTTTGATATCTCAAAACGTTAACGTTCCACGCCGATCCTTTGCTGGACTACTTCTACTATTCATAGATCCACCTACCATTGGCACGCGAGATAGTGAAGCATTCTCGAATCCCGATATTTTGAAGGTAGAAGTAGATGTCAACGGGATTCCCAACAGACTCTTTCCAAGCGGCATGCTTCCCCTAGATTTCTGGGAGGCTGCAAGAGGCTGGTTTGGTACACCCCATACTTCCATGACTCCAAAGAAGTTCTTTGATAATAGATTCGCTATCCTAATCGATTGTCGCACAGCAAAAGATTCCACCGTTCATGGTGATGGCTTGCCACAAACCGGCAGTGGAAAGGACATCGACATTCGCATACATAGAACTGCGAAGGGAAGTGGAAATGTGAAAATGCACATCTATGTCCTTGCGGATGCTCAGGTCACGATATTGAACAGATCTCTGCAGAGTATATTATACTGATGGATTCTCTCGTAGAGCACGTACCGTTCAACGCACTCATAGTCGGTCCAACGAATTGTGGGAAGACTGTGTTTCTCATAGAACAACTTCGTGGATCATTTCGTGGTAAGTTCGATTACATAGTACTGATTTGTCCTACGTATGCCCACAACAAAACCTATCGCAGATTCGCAAATCGAGATCCTCGTTTCTTCGTCATGTCACCACCGCAGGATGCCATCGATGCTACTTTGAGTATTTGCACAACATTTTGGTCAGGTACCAATACTCTATTGATTCTCGATGATTGCGCCGCATCGAAGGACGTCAAGAAACGAACTGACAAGCTAGTGGACTTAGCCTTTTCTGCACGACATATAGGGCTTTCCGTTTGGGTGCTGTCCCAACAACTAACGAGCATATGTAAACCCTTCCGTGAGAACGTAGCTATCGTAGTAGCATTCCATACAGCATCGGCCATAGATGGCAAAAGGATATTTGAGGATTATGGAGGCTCGCAAGAATGCAAAGAGTTACGAACGATACTTGGATCCCATAAGTTCGCTCGCATGTGCTTCTGTCTACGCCATCCTTTCGAGGTAGTGTTAGAGCTCCCAGCACCTACAACATATTATCATGGATAAAGAAATACTCGAGATATTCGGTGAGGATGTAACAGGTCCACCACCAACCGACATAGACGTTGCATCGGACAATCGTGAATCACTTTCGATCTTAGCCGCAACAGGCGTAACGAAAGAATACTTAGGTAAGAACTTTTCTCTAGGAGACATCTCTAGACTTCCTGAGAAAGAAATAGACAAGTTGTATAGGAGGTATCAGGCCGTCCTAGCTCAGCAAGTAACGAAAGGCTTAGTCGACGGCGTGACACGTCTAGCTACCCGCCTAGTTGCCTACCTAGTACCAATAGATTCTCAAGAAGCACTGATCAAGGACCTACAAGAAGACCCTCTAGTCCGCAATGAAATCAGTGCTGTGACTGGCCTACTATCGCTCAAAGCAGGTCGCCTTGTAGCTCTAGCTAGCGTCCTATTCCACATATCCGGTCACGTAGTCATTCCTGGAACAACTGTTGAACCTCCACATATACCTACTATATCAAATCAAGATGGAAGATCAGATAACTGCGAATCCTCCGACGACTGCACCAACTAAGGTAAAAAACCCAAAGCGCGTCGCAGCTGGAAAAGCACTAGCGTTAAGCAACAAACTCGCTAAAGAAGCTCAAGAGAGAGAGTTGGCGCGCGAAAGCGAATCATGTAAAAAAGTCAACGTAGAGAAAGGTCAATCCGAAAACCTGGCTATCCTCGCAGTCATCGGTACTGGCGCTACATTGTTTGGCACGTACTTTGCATACAAGAAGTACGTAGATGGCAATAAGCGTGTTGCCACCGTTAGCACGACACGATCTACAGCTCCGGCAAAGCCAACGGCACTAGACATGGAGTAACACTTAAAGACTCGAGACCATAGTAGTATATGTCTAGATGGAGAAGGAATTGATGAAGACGACAACCGATGCAGCCAAAATCGTTGGACTCGCTTCTGGTATTGGGTGGATCGTAAAAAAGACTACCAAGGAATCTATGCTTAGCGATCCTTCTTCTTCCCTAGTGAATTACGCAAAGTGGACTGCCGTGATAGTTGGTAGCTTATACGCGAAACAATATCTTGAGAAACAACTTGAGAAACCCAAATCTTGAGAAACAAAAGCTCATACCGTAATGGGGCAGGCAATTGGAATGTCTATTTTCGGCGCTGTTTTGAATGCAACGGCATTTACTGGTGGTGGCATACTAGCTAGAATGATTGGAAAGGGTGATATGGATGCAGAACGAGAGAGACACGATAGGGCCACCGAAAAACTAGCACGTGAAATGAAAGCGTATAGAATCAAACGTCAAAGAGGATACGACTATGCACAAGAGCAGGAAGGTCTTGAACGCAACGCACGCAACGATCAAAGAGATACCAACGAAGCCTTAGTGCAATCCGATAAGTTACGTAAAGAGCTAAAACGGCTCAAAGAGATGAAAGAACCCCGCTTATCTGACTACTACAAACCCTCAAACAATCAGAAGACTGGTGAGTTGCTCTACGTTGGTGGTGGAATGCTAGGCGTTGGATACGCTATTAGTAAATGGCTATAGAAACGTACTAGGTACTACTACTAAGCTACTAGTAAGCTATTAGTAAGCTACTAGTAAGCTACTAGTAAGCTACTAGTAAGCTACTACTAAGTTACTAGTAAGCTACTAGTAAGCTACTAGTAAGCTACTAGTAAGCTACTTAAGCTACTACTAAGCTACTTAAGCTACTACTAAGCTACTTAAGCTACTACAAAGCTACTACTAAGCTACTACTAAGCTACTACTAGGTTACTACTAAAAAAGACGAAAAAAAAAAAAAAGGAAAAAAGAAAGGAATGAGGCCTGGTTCTTATTCCTTTCTTTTTTTTTTTTTTTTTCATCTGTTGAAGGTTAGAATGTATAGATGTATGATGGATTCTAAACTTGCGAATGTCTTCTATGGTCCTATGGGCTATTGGAAAGGTCACTCTGCAATTGGTAAGCTATCGGTAGCAGCGAAAGCATCAGAAGACGTGGCTAGGAGTTGGTTGGAAAAGCAATCTATGTGGCAAATATATCTACCACCACCAAAACACATTCCACGACCGCATTGGACTGTATCAAAACCAAATGAAGTCCACCAAGCTGATTTGATATTTCTACCACACGATCGACCTGGGCGTGGACGGAAGCTATACAAGTACGCATTGGTAGTAATCGACGTAGCTTCTCGATACAAAGAAGCCGAACCTTTGGCATCTAAAGATAGTGGTGAAGTTGCTGCGGCATTCGAACGAATCTATAAACGTAGTCCACTAGAATGGCCAAAGACGTTGCAAGTAGATCCTGGTAGAGAATTCATGGGACGTATGTCTGAAACGCTAGAACTACATGGTACGAAAGTTCAACGAGGTGAGGCTGGTAATCATAGAGCGCAAGGCTTCGTCGAACGAGCAAATAGAACTCTAGCCGAGAGATTGTTTGGGTATCAGTATGCACAAGAGATGGTACTTACTTCGGAAGGATCAGATGAGCGTAGTAGAGAATGGGTAGTTCGTTTACCAATGGTTATCAAAGCCATGAACAGTGAGGTGACTCGACTTACAGGAAAGGAGCCTTCAAATTCTGTAGTGACGCAACAAGTAGATCTGAAGACTCCTACGTATTCGCGCACCGTTGGATTGAGAGAAGAGCGTCTACCATTCGACGTTCTAGTTCGATATCTCTATGCACCAGGAGAATTGGAAGGAGGTGAAAAACGTAGAGCTACTGATCCTGTGTGGAGTTTGCAGATACACACCATTTCGCGAAGTGTAGTATCTTCGGGACAGCCTGTGCTTTACTACCTTGCGAAGCGAGAAGGGGAGAAGGACGCACCCAAACGTGGATTCGTTCGTGAAGAGCTACAAGTTGTTCCTAGGGATACGGAACTACCACCAAAAGGAATTCTGTTTGTACCCAAGCGCTAGACAGCGTACTCTATTGGCTCGGTGTGGATTCCATCGGGAAGAACGTATCTTTTATCGTAGTAAGCCGATAGCCCAAGCTTCCGTTGTTCGTAGGTTGATATACCTTCTGGCAATAGTCGGAAGCCTCGGTTTTCCGCCACGTCGATATCACCCTGGAGGGCTGCTTTGAATCGATCCCACGAAATGTCGTTGTGCCTCCTAGACATACCTTTAGCGGAATACTTCTTGCTGCCACCCGTATCGACGTAGTAGGCTTTCGAGCATAGGGCAATGGCGCGCTGTCCTTCGAATTCGAGTTTGAAGAGTCCTGGGGTACGACTGCTCCACTTGTCCCAAGCTAGCCATTCCTTCCTTTCGGCTTCGAAATCCTCTCGTAGGTCTGATCTTACAACCTCATCGAGGCTATTTCCTGAGATGGCAATGTACGCACTGTCCGTGTCCATCTGGATGTATTCGAAGTCCTTGCGATCGATGTACTTGTCGAGGAAGTCGTAGTAGAACTCAAGCATACGCAGCTTTGCGAGCTGGTACACAGCGATACCTACTTGGAAAGGGCGTTTGATTCGGATCTGGTCCTTCCTACTCTCGAGTTCGTATGCCTCGCCAATCTCTTCCAGGTCTTCGAACCAAACACTTCGCAAGGCTTTGTCCACAATCTTCTCATCTTTTGTATAGGTGACCTTTGTTTGGCGTCCCAAGTCTTCGAGCAACTTTCCGTAAGCGCTGTTTCCTAGCAGCTTGAACACATCTGCCAGCAAAGCCTCACCTTTGTCTTCATCTCCCATACGACGTGCCTCGGTGACCTGGTCTACGAACCAACCGAAGATTTCTTTGGGTTCGTATTCTATTGTACGGTAGACAGCAGTGATCACTGCGCCATGATCTACATACCAACGTAATAGAGGCTCATAGAGGAGCAACTTCTTTCCAGAGAGACTCCCAACTAGCTTTGTTTCCTCGCTGAGCTTTCTACCTGTCTTTGTGAGGTAGACCAACATTTGTGGAGGAATTGCTTTCTTGGGGATTTTCTTGTTGTAGAAGAAGGGTGGCATCTCCTCAAATTTCTTCCACAATTTCTTTGGTATCTCAATGTCTACTTCTGCATATCCAAACCACGAACCATTTTGTAGACATTCGACAAATCCTTCGGCTTCTAGACCTGGCTCATCGTAGTGAATGACCTCTTCTTTTCCACAAGGCATTTCGAATTCCATCGTGGAAAGATATAGGGCGTTGGCATCGTATCCAAGAATCTTACGACAAATCTTATTTCCTCCCTGATGACTACGAATCTTAGTTTTTCCCGCTTCGTGGAGTCTGGTGAACACTATGCTTGGACCTCCCACGACAGCGTCTTTCAGCATGTGGTAGGCTTCCTTACTTGGAGCGTACATCTCAGCTCCCCTTTCTACACTACCTCGAAGCAGGAACTGTAGTGAGACTCCTGGAATGGACACTGCGTCTTTCAGCATGTCTACTCCTTTCTCGTGATAGAAATCTCGCATCTTTTCGAGTGCCTCTAGGAATGGAACTACGTCTAGGTTGTTGTAGTATCGTAGCCAGTCTGCAAAGGTTTCCATTCCTTTGTCGAGAAAGGTGCGCTTACAGTCTTCGAACTCTGACCTAGATAGTAGGTGTTCTCTTTTCAACTTCGAACCCCACTCTGGATAGTCTGGTAATCCAACGTGATCCAACTTGTCGGGAGAGTCGAACCACTCATATGGGAAGAAACTCTTTTGCAACTCGCATCCATAGGCAGTGATCCAACGTTCGTAGGAAGTACCTGGTCCAAGGTAGTTCATCACATCGAGGAAACGGAAATCGGGAGTCAAGAGAAACATAGTGGTGTTGGCTTTCTTTGCTACCCGGATCTTCGAACAGGTGTCGGCAATGATTCCTACGAAGTGCTCCCTGATCAGATTGAGATCGTACCTGCCAGAGTTGAATCCCACTACTGGAACTTGGCTGATCCATTCGTCGATCTTCACTTGTTGTTTCTTTGGTAGGGTGTCGAAGGAGAATTTGGGTTTATCGAGCCGGTACCATCTTGCCATAGCTACTTGGATTGCCTGTGCTCTTTGCTGGAGTTCTTCGACGAAGGCAGCTATGAGTTATTTTGGATCGCGTCGACAGATGTGGGTTGGCGTTCGATCGTACGTGTCGGCAATTGATACTGATATGGGAACGTGAACGTTTTCGATGGTCAGGTGGTCTGTTGGTTGTCTTCCTTTTCTCGTGTCGAGATAGGCTTCGAAATCGTAAACTATGAAGTGTGGGTAGACAGTTTGCGTTGGTGTGGGAACCGGTTTATTCTTCTTCTTTGTGGAGCAGCCCCAAGCTTCCACTACTGTATAACCTGCCTCACGTAGACTCTCCGTTCTTTCGCAGGTCTTGAGATAGAGCCTCCTTTCCCTAGGGAAGCATTTCGGGCAGCCATGGAAATAGCATCCATGAAATTGGAAGATGGTTTTCGAAAGAGGTTCGTAGCCGTCGACCGGCGCTCCTTCGATCCAATGCTCTCCACCATGCCCACAAGCTGCATGATGAATGTGTTGCCCAATCCTTTCGGTTTCGCGTTCCAACCAGCATAGAGCGACTTTGCTGGCGGTGCTCTCTGGCCAGAAGGCTTTTTCGTATGCCGACTGGGGTGCCTTGATCACTTTTCCAGGGCAAACAATCTTCGTTTCTCCACGACTGCAACGATCTGCATGGCGTTGAAGGTTCGAGGCGTTTGTGAACCGTTGCTTACAATCGTTGCATACGTAGACACTCCCTAGCTTGTTGATGTTCTTGATATAGAAGGCATGTCCTTCGTATATCCCAATCGTCATCGTATGCTTGTAGTGAGCTGCATGTCGCATCAGATGCCAAGCGCCATCCTCCGTGGGTTCATACACCCGAATACCAATTCTAAAGTGCAACTCGACTTCCTCCAGCTGGTCTATGGAAGTTCTGGGAACGTCTTGTGTGGGTGCTGTCAGGCGATAGAAGTCCTGGGCAAGTTTTCGAGCTTTGACGCAACACCTATCTACTCTTGCTCCTTCATGCATGGCAAGGCAGCGCCAAAGACATAGGTTGTCGCCATATCGATCAAGGGCAAGCATTCCTTTCTTATGGCGAAGCCATTGGGGTAGTGGGCCTGTTCCCAACAGAAGCTGACGATCGATCACGACCTTGACATCCACATATATCCAACGAACGAAGGCCCATTGGGTATTTGGTCGATTGATGTTGTCGGGATTCAAACGAGCTGTCTCCATGCTATTGATCCACTCTTCTGCATCTCCTAGGATGTTCACCCATGGAGAGCCTGGGACAGTCTTGGAGAATAGCATCACACGCCCGTCATTGACATTGCGAATGCGATAGGTGTAGCTGTAGCGCAGGTAGAAGCTGGTGGTTACCTTTGCAACTAACTTTTCCATGATCCTAGGAGTCAAATCTCCTGCCACACCTTGGAAGAAGCGCCATCGAATAGTACGGCGGCCTATCTCCACTCCCTCGAGCATTCCATCTCTCTCATCGAGAATAGCACCTGCCTCTCGAGCTAGACTCCGTGGAAGTGGCTCACTACGCAGTCTCGCCATTCTCCCTTCGATATAACTATATGTTAGGATAGCTTTAACAGATACTCAAATTTGGATTTTATGTGTAAGGATGTTGCGGGGCGATATAACTATATGTAATCATATCTCTAATAGGATTATCAAGTTGGATTTTATGTACAAGAATGTCTAGTGACACTTTGGATGACCCTTAGTTACCCCCTAGTAGTATAGGCGGAGTTAAAATTATACCACTTTTTGTTGTGCAAGAAAACTCAAAAAGTGGATTTCCGAATTCACTTTTTGAGTTTTGTTGTGCAAGAAAAAGTGGTATAATTTTAACTCCGCCTATACTACTTCGCAAAATACATAAGTCATAAGACACGTTTTTGTAGAAGTAGGATTTTATTGAGGTGTGTTTGGGCTTCCTGACCCCAGATTGCTAAGCCATAGGATATGTAAGAATAAATAAGTGAACGGTAAATATTCAGAAGAGTGGAGAGAGGGACAAAATGCCTTAATCTAGAGATTATACCTATCGTTTTATTAATTTTTAAAGTAATATAGTGTGTCTTCCAAGAAAGATTAGAATCTATTAGAACACCAAGGTATTTTATATAGTTCTTTTGTTCAAGGGGTATAGGATGGCCAGATTTATGATCAAAGACTTTAATGTTAGGTTTATGGTCTAGTCTCTTTTGATACGGGTGGAATATGACAAAATTTGATTTTTTAATATTTAATGTTAACTTGTTTGCAAGTAACCAGTCAGAAACATGCGTCAGTTCTTTATTAACAACGTCCTGAAGAGATATCAAGATTTGTCAGCACAAAGTAGGTTGGTATCGTCAGCAAAAAGAAATTAAAACAATTGAGCTTATCAGAGGAATTGTGGATATCGTTAATATAAATAAGGAACAACAAAGGACCTAATACGGAAGAAATGTGGAACACCACATAATGTTTGTTGTTTAGTTGATATATTAGGGTTTATCTGAGTAGTTTGTAATCGTCCTATGAGATATGAACGAAACCAGTTATTGATGATACCCCTTATTCCGTAATGGTTCAGTTTAATAGTATTGTGTGATTGACAGTGTCAAACGCTTTCTGAAGGTCTATGAAAACACCACATGAAAATAGTTTTTTATCTATGTTTGTTTGTATTTTATTGACTATGTGTTGTGTGGAATGTTTCTCACGAAACCCATATTGCATTGAGTGCAGTATGTTATTATTTTCAATAAATATTTTGAGTTTATTATACATTAACTTTTCAAACATTCTATTAATATCAGAAAGAAGGGAAATGGGCCTGTAGTTTCCCGGTTCGACTTCCTCGTTACTTTTATGTATGGGTATAATTTTTGAGTGTTTTAATTTTCGAGGATATGTTTCTGTTTCTATTGAGAGGTTCATTATTTTTGCAAATGGTACAGATAAAATACTCTTGGCGCATTTCAAAATCCGCGTTGGGAAGGAATATAGTCCATGGGCTTTGTTAAGTGGAAACGAGTCTATTTCAAATTCTATTTTAGTTGGTGTAGGACCGCTTAAGCATTCTCGAAAATCGCGTTTAGAGGGCGGCAGCGTAGACACGAGATTATTTCCAACTGAAGCAAAATATCTGTTGAGCACCTCAGGAATCTCGGTTAGATCTTTGGTTATTCCACCATTGTTAGGGCTTTTTATCGCCGTAATCGTGCTTCTATTCTTGACTTTTTTATTTATCAAACTATTAATCCCTTCCCATGTTTTTTTCATATTATTTAAATTACCGGAAAAGAAATCGCTTTTTTCATATTCTAGTAAGTAAGGACATTTTATTTCTATATAACTTTTATTTATCTTCATCGCCTAAGTATAATAGCTTATTTTAATTTTTTATCGATCTAAGTATACCGTTTGTTATCCATGGTTTTAATAATTGTTTATGTTTACGTTTAGATACTGGTTTCAGAGGCGCGTGTTTATTAATTATTTTATTGGTTTCGTTATAAAGGGTCGAAAACATTTTATCTACGTTGTTACCTGCGTTTTCATATAGCTTTTCGAAGTTAATTTCCACAAGATCATTATTGAATCTGGTCGGAGAAAAATGAGAGAAATCGCGATATTTGTTTTGCAATGCCTTACCGGCTAATTTATGTTTACAAGATGGTACTATACAAAATTGAGAATAATGGTCACTGATATCTGACACAATGTTCCCGCTGATTACCATGTTATTTACGTCGTTCATTAAAATATTGTCAATAAGTGTTGCCGAATTGTTATATACTCTAGTAGGCTTATCGATGGTCGGAATGAATCCGTAGCTTTGCAAAGAGAGTACGAAATTGTGGGCATATTTACAAGTTTCAAAACGAAGGAGGTTTATGTTGAAGTCAGCGAGTATGTAGGTTGGTCTGTTGTTCGAGGCATTCAATTTCTCAAGGGTCGTGTCAAAGTAATTTTGGAAACTCTCTGGAGAGTTGTGCTGCCTATAAATAACACCGCAAATGATGTTTGCTTTGTCTGAAAATTCAATTTCAACCCAGTGAAAACTTTTAAGCCTATATTTGGCAATCCTTTATGTAGGACGACACGAATTTTTACCAAAAATACAATAGAATACAACACAATACAATTCAATACAACAATAGAACGCAACACAATACAATACAATAGAATACAATTTGGTAGCAATTCGTGTCGTCCTACATGAAGGGTGGCCCTATATTTGATGTGAAAAGTACATTTTTGTAAAAAAAATAGAATCCGAGGAAAACATTTTTTTCTGAAAATGTGATTTTAGTCTTTTTTTCTGAAATGAAATAATGTAAACTCTAGCTAACTTCTGCAAAGAAAGGAGGATTTAGATGAAATGATTCAATTTTAATATGCCTAAATGCAGTTCAGTAGGATCATTTGTCTATACATTATGTGGTGTGGCAATCTCAGAGCTCTTTCAACTTAGCAAGACTGAAATCTTCAAAGCAAGTAACCAGTAAAATACGTCAAATGACGTGTACCGGCGTGAAAGGGTTAAAAGACAATGATAAGCCACTACACATTTGCAGTAATCTTTCTTATCGTTGGCGATCTAAATAACGCTGATAGAGCAGGTTTCAATTGAGTGTCGAAAGGTTTCGGTGATTGCTTTGGTTTTGCGTTTACTTAGCTTTTCTATTGGCTGTGAAAATGTTTTGTAATCATGCTGTCAGCCAATCAAATTCCAGAGTAAAACCAATCGTGGTTTTGATCCGTCACGCATCAATCCACGATTGCGTTTAATGTTTCCTCCTGTTTGGTTGCTTTCTCATGCTAGTGAAACAATCGGTATTCAATTCAGTTCGTGATCAGTTCGTTGTAATTGGTTTGGTTTTGGTTTTACTACAGTAAATTGAAACCTGATCTATGTATAGGTAATCATATGGATTCGAGTGGAATTCGGGATTAATTTAAACAAGCGAGATTTTCTCAGAGTATCAACTTTGCATAAGCTCGCAGGGCAAATGCAATAGACCTTTTCCACTTGGCTCAATGTTGTCTGCAGTATTTCCATATCAATGTATCTCATCAAAGACATGCGTTAACCAGAAATATAAGAAACAATACACAAGGGGATGGTCACGTGATCTGAAATGGGACAATATTGAGCCAAGCGGAAAAAGCCTATTTCAGCTCTTTGAAAAATCTCACGAGTTCAAATTAATCTAGAATTGCACAAGAAAGCCATATGATAACTTGTTAATAATATTCATCCACGTATTTGTGCTTTTTATCGTGGTGTTATTCAAAGGATTTTGTTTCAGTTTTTCAACTTCTCTCGGCTGTAAATGTGGACATATCCCTTTGTTATTGTTCTACATTGTTGCAAAAGTTTGGAAATACCGCCGCCTCTCAGTCAATCCAATTCATGAGTTCTGGTTAGATATATTTTGTTTATATCTGAGGTATTGCTCGATTTGGCACTAGTGTTTAGCATAAATACAGCTGCTCTCAGCCAATCAAATTCGAGATCTCGTTGCCTGTATATTATTAAACGAGTCATTTGGCCGGGTTGTTGATATCAGAAAACTGCAACTCGCACCTTTAATTTTATTATACAAAGAGGTTATTACACGAAAGTTGTATAATACGGCTAGATATTAATTCCTACGGGTCAGGTTTATTTTTTCGAGCCTAAAAGGCGGGAAAAAATAGAATTGACGAGTAAAAATTCCCAGCTGTATTACACAACCTTTCGTGTCATAAATTGTTTATTGTACGACACATTTTCGCTTACATTGCAGCTATGTTTCAAGAAACTGAGCAGAAACGTAACTATCAGCCTTTTTGAAACCAAATGTCGGGCGCGCTCGCGCTGCAAAATCTGTTTTCGCGCTCTAAATGGTGATTGGCTATTACTCAAAAAGCCCCATTTTGATTGGCTCGCGCGCTTACAAACCTTTTAAGTGTCAATAAACCTGTGCAAACCTGTTCGTGACCCGTGTAATACGCTCGCATATTTCCACTCGTTTATGCCGTATTGTACTCGAAAACGGCAAGTCGTCTAATAATAGTCTATTAGCACAGTCTTCATCAACGAGTTAAAAATACTAAATCTAGGTCTACCAGAAAGAGAATATTTTATATTCGAAATACATATGAGCTCAGCAAGACATATTTGAGTTTTCACTCGTAATTTCTTGCCAAGTTCGAAGAGCTTTTTCTGCTTATTTTGAAACGTTAGATATGTTTTATCGAGAAAGTACTTCAGCAATTAATATATATGGCTTATTAATAGCACTGAAGCCTAATGCACCTATCAATGTCAACCCCCCAGGAGAAGGGGGGAGGCCGGGCAGATGCGGGGCATTTGACCGTTCTTGGTGTCCCCACCCTGGGGAATTTGAACAGAAGCCTGGATCCCAGGGTGGGAAAAAATTACTTTTGGAAGAGAGGAACTGGTACTAAATATCGGTGCCTCATGTTTGTCGGCCATTTTGGATTCGTCTAAAAGGTAGGTTTACCGTCCAGTTCACATTAAAAATATTAATTAATTTAATACTTCAACGCTTCATTCCTATTTACTATAGATCATTCCAAATACTTCTTGCATTGGTGTAAATCAATTTCATACAAGGGTGGGGGATTTGATCCGTTTTGACCCAGAATTTAGTCCCCAGGGTGGGGATTTTGACCAAAAATTCTCCCAAAAAGTCAAATGCCGCACATCTGACCGGCCTCCCCCCCTGGGGGTTGACATTGATAGGTGCATAATCGGAGAGAAAAGGTGGTGAATTTACATTCTATCAGTAATATTATTAACATGTCATTGACTGGCACGAACTTATAGTGTCACCAATGATCACATGAGAACATCAACCTTGACCGACAAGACAGCATGCAAAAGCAAGTAATCCTGCAAACTTTGAAAGCCATAGCAGCTTTTATTGCTACAGAGTAATTAGGATTTCAATTTCGCTGAAACAGAACTTTGTATGATATAATCAGTGCATGTCGCATCAGTAAAATGATGTGTCGCGAACTGGTCTTCAAATAGAATGGCTCATTCGGAAGTTGAGCAGTTATTCTAGTTATTCTAGTTAAGTTAGAACGTGGTCTAAAATAACTCCAAGAAGCTTCTGTGGCTTGACATGGGATAGGTGTGTGCCGTCAGATCCAGTTCTTGGTCATGGCACTGCAATTAGCTGATCTAGAGGCAGAACTGATTTAATCTTCGACAGCTGGTAGATGACTAGTTTGTGGTTCTCTGCTGGCCATCTCCAATTTGCCCCAAACTTGCAATTGGCAGTACTATGTCATCATACTTCCGGAGACTGTACACATAAACCTTATGCAAAACGTCCTAACCTAATTTGTAAATAGTAACATTTGCAGAAAAAAAATTACATTTTCTTCTAAAAGAGCAGTAGAAAACTGTCTATAGTATGTAATTTCGTAGTTTTGTAGCGATTTATTCCATAGTTATTAACGTTAAAACATTTGAAATAACAATATGGTAGGTCATGGCTGACTGCTTTGCATTGTTTGTTTTATATTGATCAGTTGTAAAACAGTACTTTATAAACACGGCGATGCAGCAATCCTTTCTTCGGCAGTTAGTCTAGTAAAGTACGTAGACGTGTTGATTGTCAACTACTTTAGCTCAACATTGGACTCAATTGCAAAGCCGGATCGCCGAATCTCACCATTCGTGGCATTGCGTGCCATCATTTAAGGCCAACATGGCCACCAAGAGAAGTTAACCGGTATCAGAGGTTTAGCAAATTCTCTTAGATAATATCATAGAATTGCTCCGGATTCATATGTAGTTGTTGGGATTTTTTTCCAAGGACACTGCAAATCACGGTGGGCATAAATGACCCCGAAATCGCCAGGGTTGAGCGTGACCAAAATTAGATAAAATGGCACAATTTCCTAAATTCTCTCTGAAATTGAATAAAATTTTCACAGTTTACTATGCAAGTAAAATGTAAGGTTCTGGTTAAATTAGTTTTAGATAATGACATTATTGTGACGTCATAAGGGTAAGCTCCTTTTTTGGTCAAATTCCTTTTTAAATAGTCGTTTAAAGTAAAGTACGCTATAACGAAGATATGGTGATGCGTTTTTATTTGGCACAATTTTGAAGTCTCTATGATAAATATTCCCGAAGTTATTAAGGATTTAATATTTTCATGACGTCATAACTGTGACGTAATGTGTTTTACATAAATGGGGCTTTCCACTGTAAAAGAAAAACAAAAACTCTATATTACAACTACTTAGTGCGTTAGAAGTGCATTGGTAAAAAAATATAGATACAATGCTCACTCGCCTATATTTAGAGGGCGTTTCCAAATACTCATTACGTCATAGTGACGTTTACATTTTTTCAATGTAACCTTGAAAGCGTTTATCCATTAAAAATTACAATTAAAAAAACATACGATTTTAGGTACTAAGGTCTTCTTTAATTTTCTAGATTGTTATGTAATAATATTTAAGACTCCAAAAGTTATTTGAAGAAATATGTTTCGTAAATGGTTTTATGCTGTTTATTTCCCGCCAAAATTTGGCGGGAAAATTACGAAAATTCCAATTAAATAACTTTTCTCCCTCTTAACCAATCGAAATAGGGTTTTCGATTACTTTGTTCCCAACAAGAGGAGAATTGAAAAATTTAACATTTTAGTATCTTACGGCTACTTGAAAATATGGAGAAACCTATTATAAATGGATAAATGACGTCATTGTGACGTCATTAAGATGTTCACGTTAACACAAAACACAACATTTTATTTCGTTTAGCGCTCTAAACCTCTCCATAAAAAATCAGTATTGTACTGTTGAAAGTCTTGAAGATATAGACAAATAAACCAACCCTGGCGATTTTGGGGTCATTTATGCCCACCGTGAATGATGGGGCCAACCGAGCTATCACTTGCCCCACCACGGGGCAAGTATATCTTGCTTAGACGTGGTTGAGAGGGCAATCAGCGAAAGCGTCAAATTTGTTCGCCGTTTCAAAGCCACGTTTCACCGCTTTTCTTTATTAAGTAATGCTTCGCGTAAGAACAGGAGCATTCAACGGCCAGGAATGCACAAAGGTGTTAATTTTTCTATTGTTGAAACTTGATATCTCATTGGTAAAACAGAAATAAACCTCCTAAAAATAGGAAAGAACTCTGATTTCACAATATATTTTTTCAAGAAAATGATTGAAGCGGACAATATGTAACTATGTAAAAAGAGAGAAAGAAATCCTATGTGGGGAACATTGAAATATTAAACAAATATCTCCGCTTTTGTTTTAGTGTCTTTCTATTTGCTGAATTTGTTTTGGAATCAAAAACATATACACAACGAGCAATTTCATGCATTTTAATTTGAGAACATTAATACCACTAGTCAAGAGATATCTAGTGAAATCACATTCATTGCCGCGGAACAATAGATATTGCTCCAGTTCTTATACGAACCATTACTTAAAGCAATTCACATGCAAACACTTTCGTAATGTCCCCCAATCTCACACCCAACAAACCGCACACCTTCACTCCGAAACTGGGAAATTCCTAACGCCATGGTCACGGATGACTTTTCCGCCGCCATGTTGATCGATGAAGCAAGTACGTGTTGATCAGTGGAGCAAAACAGAAAAACACAGGGGAGGGGTGGAGTTATTTTTTGACAAATGTCCCGGGCCCGGGCTGGCGCAACAAAATGCCCCAACTCAGGGACTGATATGTTGTCAAATGCCCCATCATTTCCGGATGGGATGGGCTGGCCTGGAATTGATAGAGACAGTATGCACAGAAAACTACACCGATCAGTTGAAGACAACAATACCAGAAGAAGTATTGTCTCTTTTGGAGACAGCCTTTAAATACCCAGAATAGCTATTTGTCAGGGTCTCCAGTCTTCCATTTGTAAATGTTATTTCTGGACCAAGTGCGAGCCAAACTCTGTAAATATAAAATACGCGTGAATATTTCCATGCCGTTTGTTTCCACCTGATAGCTTTTTAGATTCGGGACAACATATGATCAAGCTACCGAATTTTAATTACTATGGTAGTTAGATCCTTCCAAGTTTTCAAACCCTGTTGACAAGTGTTACAAATGTTTTTTTTCGCCAATCTGGCCACGTACAAGACGTATTTATTAGTCTCTTTCCAAAATTAGTCTATACTAGGCGTGACTTAACGCAAAATACCCGAGTGGCACTGCTGCATGCTTTCTTAGGCGGCGAAGGCGTGTGCCAAGAGTTGCCACGCGAGAAATCTCAAAATCCAATTTTAGCAAGGAAATTTGACTTTACGATACACCAAGAGTAATCACAAGAAGCCAAACAGTGGAAAAGGTGGAAACGTATTCCTCGACCCCATGTAGTAATACGAATGCTATGCTTGTCTTATTTATTTTCCGACCAGCTGTTTTATTGGTGTGAAAAACAAAAGAATTAACTAGCGGCGAACAGGTTAGCGTTATTTATTCTGTAATTGTAAGTTTACCTTGAGTTAGCGATTTCTCCCCGGGTTAGCACTTACTCTTGCTTCGAACAACGCAATCCAGAAATCTCAGTGAATTCGTGTGGGTTATTTTATAATTGTAAATGTTATTTCGGGACCAAGTGCGAGCCAAACTCTGTAAACATAAAACACGCATGAATATTTCCATGCCGTTAGTTTCCATCATAAGGGGTAGCGCTTACCCTGGCTTCGAACAACCGGACCTATGAATCTCAGTGAATTCGCAATCGGTTGGAGATTACGTTTCCAGCCTTTTTCTTCCGAGAGTTTTTTAAATGGTTACAGAGGATACGTACAAGTTAAACTTGAATGGTAGCGGCGTCAAGTGGCCAGCGTATGAAAAAAAGAAAAATATTATAGTAAAATTCGTAAAGTCCGTAGGGAAGGGCATGAGGTTCCAATTGGCGATGCCAGACCGAGAAATAAATTCCTCCTAGGGTTACTGAGAGAATTGAAAACTTCCAAAATGGTCCATTTTATCCGCATCCAAACAGTTATTAAAGTTAATCTCTTGACCATAAATTAGTGCAACCCTACCTCCCTCAAACGGTTTAGTCGATTGTGCGGGAGAGTAAATCCGTTGGCCTTGTCTTCCAACACATTATCAGTCTTCGTAAATGGGGTACATTAAAGAACCGGCCTGAAAAGGCACAACAGCCTACTTTCCCTTCAAAGTACCCCCACGTCCTTGGGCAATATGTTAAATTATCATAATGCCTCACATAATTAATCTTGGTTAATTAACCGATTTTAAAGGTAAAGAATACGAGAATACATAGTTCCTTATCCTTTCCTTTTCCTCGAGAGTTTGCGAAGTAGCTTTTGAATTTAGATCTGCTGTCCTTAGAAGTGTCCCGGATGTGTCGCGGCAGTACTGGGCGATGCTCTGAATTTATTACGTTTTCACGTGCCTGGTTTAGACTTTGAGCTTTAGGAGGAACCCATGCTATTACAGTGTACAGTTCGAATTTGGAGTTGCCAGGGCGTGGCCGCCGACGGGCTAATTCCTCCCATAACTTAGTATTACTCCTTGACATTGGTTGTGGTATATTTCTATTCTCAACTAGAGCACCCACAAACAATGACTGAGTTATGAGAGGAATTAGCCCGAGGCAGTTGAGAGTGGGGGAAAGAAGTTTATCCCTGCGGAGAGGAGGGTGGGGCGTAGCAGCCGACTCGCATGTCCAGTTGACAAGACCAAAGAGGAGACTTATGTAATAAGGCGAGGCTCTTTGTAAGAGGAAACTGAGCGTCATCTGGTTACGTCACGCATCCTACAGACCGAATTCCGCATGCTAGGGTTATGTAATTATATTAGTATTTTTATGGCTTTTGTATGCGGAGCTCCTGGTAAGAATATATTACTGTTTTGGAGAACAATTCACAATTGTTATCCGAATTATTTTGCTTGTGTTTAAGAGGAACAATAGGAGGTACGAACAAGTTTCATTCAAATTGCCGGATACAAGAATACAATAATTATTATAGAAAAAAAGATTCCCACAACTTCAGCACGTAAATTAGTAGAGAGCGGAGCACGGTTATACATAAAGGTTGAGAGCAAACATTGGCTGACTCCGGTTTCCCTCGCGCCCAGGCCCAGGCCCCGAACCCCGACGCACGGCGAGCGACGTGCCTGGAAAAGTGCTGCACATCTCGCGCACTGTTGAACATGGCGGCCGGGATCGATATTATTTTCCGTTTTCCGTTATCTTCTTTTTTTGTTCTAAACCTTTTGCACTGATTTCCCTTGATTCTACCAGTTATGTTTGTGTTTTATTTTTCTTATTCTTTATATAATTTATCGATTGTTTCGGGTCGTTACCTCAGTTCAGATAATTAGGAGGTCCGCTTTCAGGCTCAATATATATTTAGATTTTAGCGGCGCCTATATGTGGCAGAAAGTTGTTCATTTTTTTGTTATATAGCTATTTCAATTAATGTTGTCTGGGAGATAGGATATTAGGGTTGTCATAGGGAATAAGGCATTAGGGGATATGGCATTAGGGAATAGGGAATTTTTAAAATTTCGGACGACTGTACACAGGCTAAAGGGGATAAATAACTCGTAAGCTAATTAAAGTCGACTCGTAACCATATTTCATTTGGGTCTCGTCCTATTTCCTAATATCCTATTCCCTAATATCCTAGTCCCTAATATCCTAGTCCCTAATATCCTATTCCCTAATATCCTAGTCCCTAATATCCTATTCCCTAATATCCTAGTCCCTAATATCCTAGTCCCTAATATCCTAGTCCCTAATATCCTAGTCCCTAATATCCTAGTCCCTAATATCCTATTCCCTAATATCCTAGTCCCTAATATCCTAGTCCCTACTATCCTAGTCCCTACTATCCTAGTCCTTAATATCCTAGTCCCTAATATCCTAGTCCTTAATATCCTAGTCCCTAATATCCTAGTCCCTAATATCCTAGTCCCTAATATCCTATTTCCTAATATCCTAGTCCCTAATATCCTAGTCCCTAATATCCTATTCCCTAATATCCTAGTCCCTAATATCCTAGTCCCTAATATCCTATTCCCTAATATCCTAGTCCCTAATATCCTAGTCCCTAATATCCTATTCCCTAATATCCTATTTCCTAATATCCTATTCCCTAATATCCTAGTCCCTAATATCCTAGTCCCTAATATCCTATTCCCTAATATCCTAGTCCCTAATATCCTAGTCCCTAATATCCTAGTCCCTAATATCCTAGTCCCTAATATCCTAGTCCCTACTATCCTAGTCCCTAATATCCTAGTCCCTAATATCCTAGTCCCTACTATCCTAGTCCTTAATATCCTAGTCCCTAATATCCTAGTCCCTACTATCCTAGTCCTTAATATCCTAGTCCCTAATATCCTAGTCCCTAATATCCTAGGCCCTAATATCCTAGGCCCTAATATCCTAGGCCCTAATATTCTAGGCCCTAATATACTAGGCCCTAATATACTATTCCGTATCTCCCAGACAACATTCATTGCAATAGCTGTATCCACCTATTCCAAAAACGTTGTCCCGGCCAAACGAGACTCCGTCTCGGGAACATCGAGGATCTCGTGGAAACAAAACTCACTGTTTCCCTCGAGGCCAGTCATTAAGTGTGTATTGTTGTCTCGTTGCATTTAGTTGTTTCGTAGGTTCTTCACTGTCCCTCGAGTTTTCACATTCTTACAATAAACCGGTTTTTTTGCGATAACTTGTCTTTTTAACTATAAATTTGTTGGTTTACACTCTGCGCAAAAAGGAATTCCTGCCAAAAGGAATTCCCGCCGTGGCCGCGCTCGCGCTCCAGTTCATCATGTTTCATCCACAGGGTGTCCGATAACCGGGTATGTAGAGTTTAATACGTTGAGAATTTACTCTTTCGGCAGAGGAAAATCGCCACAGGACGCGATAAAGTATATTCACTAGATAAATGATAGCCGTTAAAGTGTTCTGGTGGAGTTGTGCTGCTTTCGGGTTTGATTTTATTCATTTTTTGGGAATCGCATGATAGCTGCAGCACGAGGAGGGAGCGCCATTTCTGCAACAGGTAAACATAAAGTGTTTTATTTCGTAAGAAACGATATGATAGGGGTAGTATCCATATAAATAAAGTGTCCAGGACAGGCGTGGAAACGTGTTTGTGTGCCTCCTCTAGGGAGATATTTAATTGTTTACATGCGTACCTGAGAATTCGTTCTATCCGATAGTAGGTGGTAATACCTTTTATGATATGGACGATAGCGTTTTACTGAAAAATAAACCAATCATACGAAACTACATCCGGGTACTGAGTAGCGTATTTTCCATATCCTCACTAGTGCAAATATAGAGGACGTCACGTTTGCCGCCTTTTGAACTACATAAACAGCTTAAATGAGCTGCATGACAAAAAGCAAAATACGATCTAAAACTCTCTAAAGATTTTCTCAACTGCAACGAAGTGACAATACCCTATGAAACTCCCCATAACAGCTTAGAAAGATCACGAAGAAGTTTGTACTGACAGTAAGTAAAATGAATAGATAAGAGTTCTTAGAGCAGTTTAATTGTCCATATCATAAAAAGAAACTTACACTCGTGAAATGTGTTCGCCTCTCGAGGATAAACTTCATATCTGCGTACCACCGTGTGATATCCTCTATATATAGGATGGCATGAATCGCAGTTGTTGTGGTATACATTATCCATAGACGTTCTCCACACTCGAAAAATACAACCGATAGGATGTACAAAGAACGGCGTTGAAGGTCCAAGAAATTAATTAACACAACCCAGAAGGAGAAATTAAGTCATGCAAGTATTTTCAAAAGGCGGCGAAACTGTTTGTGCACCAAATTTATTGGCTGCCCACTCAATAAAACTTGATATCAGACAAAGCGACAAACATTATATATTGCAATTTTTTCTTTCCACTTAACCCGCCTCGATTAGCTATGCGGGTTAGTATATTTTTGTAAACAATTTGTTGTTAAACGTAATAAAGTGTAAAGTCTAAGTCTAAAGGTGCAATCACGCTTCCCCGGCTCGGGATTTGTTTGTGGTTACATGTGGTCTTTGCGGCTGTAATTTGGATTTGCATATTTGTGAAAAGCACGTATGTTCGCGCGCTCTGTGTGAACGGTATTTTCAATATGTACCAGCAGAAAATATATCAGAAATAAACGATTGATAGTTAATGAAGTTGCCATTGGATTTTGTTTTGTATAACATTTTATCAGTTGTGGTTCCTCGTCTTTAAGTAAAATGCTGTTGCGCCACTGAAGGAAAATATAGGGGAAATTATTTAAAAACTTTGATCGAAATTAAATAAATATTCTTCTCCTTACTTTGCTGATAATTGTCATTTTTAAAGTAACGAAATCGGTTGGGTAGATCGTGATCACGATATTAATTTTTGAACATCCAAATAATCGTATTTTTTCTCGAAAAACGTGTTCTTAAGTATGTCGTATATCCGAGAGTTTCCGGCGTCACCGCTGTTACAAAAGCAATTTGATTTTTTTCTCATCTGAACATAGAGCTGGATTCGCTTTTAAAAAGTACTGAATTGTAGAACTAGAGGCTGAAATCAACAGTATATGCTGAAATCAATCATATCCGTCGCCCACCGCTCTGAGCAAATTTAAATTTCCTCGCTATAATTGAAGCTAAAATAGGATCTAATATTGCTACTTCGGTAGTTTACAGTGAACAAAGTGGTTATAGGTGGAAGAAATGTGGCTATAAAAACTTTAACTCAAAATCAATGTCTCAGCCGCGTGCTTTACCGAGGAACTGTTAGAGACGGCTTCCTTAACTAGTTATTTTAAAAACCAGTGTTTTTTGGCCGATAATACGCGCGTTTTTTTATTCTTTCGGACACGATTATTTCTTCACCTGACAAGAATCGCAGCCGCTTTTTGTTTAAGTAAGATCATGCTAGTAAAGCAAACACAAGGGATTGTTTTTAAAGTTTGAAGTAAGCAACATATTTTTGTTTCAGAGAGCAGTTTATTTTAGTGATTTCTTAATATAACACAAGAAGAATAGTTATCAATAATTATCTCTGAACGGTATTTTCAATATCTACCAGCAGAAAATATATCAGAAATAAACGGTTAATAGTTAATGAAGTTGTTTTTTGGTGATTTTCTTTTTGGAACTCGGGGACTTTGGCACATGGGACAACAGTTATCAAGCAAAGACTGACCCAGATTTTAGGAAAATACATGAACTTTATCACTACGGAAAGTGAATATTTGATTTTTGAGAAACTAGTAATATAGAACGAAACTCCAAGTGGTGAAGGGTTCCAACCCAAAACTACTTCCCTTGGCGTGATGGATATTTTTTTGGTGGAACCACATACAGTATTATGCAATGTACTCTTGCTAAAAAACATTGACATTGTATCAACGAGTTCTGCATTGGGAGGCTACGTTTTATTAGTAATAAAGTATATTTTCCTGGATGTGCAAACTACACATAAGGCGAAACGTAAGACATAGAGGCTAGATTCAGTTCAATAGACCAGTTCGCGGTTAATTCCTACATTTTGAAATGGGTGCAAACATGGCGCGAACTACAGTGTTTGTATGGGAATCCGATGTGAAATAATTTCTGTAAAATCTACTTTCTGAAATAATCACTGTCTGCAAAATATTACCTGATCAAAATTTGAGGGATGTAGCTGTCCTGGGAAGTGTGCAATCGTGTTTTCAGTTTTCCATATATTTGTTTGTATTTTTTCCGCGGACTTTAAATCGTTGTTACAGACAAAAGTACATTTGTACACCACAAATATGCACATTTTTGTTTGAGATAATGCAAACTCAGTTGACCAGAATAAAATAAACATGCAGTTGTGCAAACAGCGAGTGTTTTTCAAAGAAGTCGTTAAAATTCCTAAATTAAACTTCTAGTATTATTGAAATGCTAGGAAATAATGTGATGGAAGGAAAGCAGTTTTAATAGTTATTTAATTTTCCACCTGTGTATTAAACTGAGACTATCGTCACTATATAGAACTAGTGCCAACAGTAAAGTCCAAATGCATTGCAATGGGACAACACATTTAAACATTATAACATTTATAAATAATATAGACCAGGTTTTCAGTTGTGTTAACACACACACAAAAGTTGTTAAAATTACTAAAACTTTTAGTATTCTTGAAATGCTAGGATATAATTATAACATTTATAAATGTGACGAGCAATGAGATGGAAGAAAAACAATTTCAATACTTATTTAATATTCCACCTGTGCATTAAACTGAGACTGTCATCACTACTATAGAACTAGTGTTTAAACATCTCAACAGAATATATCGCACGTTTGAAGTCGTCCAAATGTATCACATCGAAAAGAACACATTAACATTGAACCTCAGTGTTCTTGTTTTTTTTTGTCTTTTCTATATAATGTAAGACATTTATCTTATCTTTCACCTTTTTCTAGTCACTTTCTTTTAAAATATTCGACAACAATAAAGGTTCAACATGTTTTTGCACTATAAGTAACATTCCATTCAATTGCCAGTATTAACTTACCCAAATCGAGAGTAAAATCCATCCAAGTTTCAGAAACATTTCAGAAACACGCGGACAGCCAACATGAAAATCGATTCCTTTACCTTTATTTGTGGTGTTAACAAGCCGATCGATTTCATTCTCGCCCAAATTAAAGACGAAATATATGTTTTATTAATTAATTGGCGGGTATATTTGTGGCATCATAATGTCCAACTGCAAAGCTGTGTCAACTGTCCACTGTTAACTTTTCGATCTCCGCATTAATTAGGATGTTTAAACAATAGGTAGGGCAATAGGTGTGAATCATTTAAAATTAAAATGAGATTCAAAAACATCAACAACATTTCCCAGACTCAGCACACGTTCATTTTTATTATTAAATATCATTTTACGAAGATGTACAAAGCACAAGTCGAGATCTAAGAACTTGTCGGACACAGACCAGAAGGGTAAAAGTAAGATAATGATTTTCAAAAGGCGGCAAAATACCACGCGGACCAATTTCTATAGTCTGACCACTCGGAAAACTAAATACAAGACAACGACACTACATAAATATGTTAATTTTAACGCTAAAACCTGCCTAAGATTGCATGGTTCCCTTTGTATTACTTTTATGAAATATTGCCAATGCTGTCCACATTCAACTGATAATTGGTGATTCTTATCTCGTTTATACCTTTTGGATGTAGAAGACTCTTCAGTATACCTTATATCATATTATTCACAAAATAAAGAATTTTAGATATTTATGCTGCCCCCTGCCTTTAAAAGTTCATAATAAAAAGAGCTTAGCCACGGGCCATTAACATTAACATTTTACATTGGGAGGCTATGTTTTATTACTAATAAAGTACACATAACATTTTATATTTATTAACGAATACCTAATGAATGTCATGAAATAACATTCAGTATGGCGAGCAGTGTGAAGGGTGAAAAAGCGAGTCAGTTACGAAAGTATCATGAAAAACATTTAAATATATATTATTATTTTTTGGGGGGGGGGGGGATTCCTAGAATGAAGCTCACAAATCGAACTCACGGTCTTATTATAGACCAGTTGCGTTAGCTGTTTGAAAACACAGCACTACGTGAGCGTTTGCTTATAAACGTCATTAGAAACCGTAGAAGTTAAGTTTCAGTATCAGTGTTGAAATGCTTACCCAGCGATAAACTAAGGGCGCTTTCCATGTACACGAACTGACTCGTCTGATCGGCCAGTTCTTAAATGCAACGTGTCAGTTGTGAGGACTGGTCCAGTCAGTTCCTAGAACAGACGCGTTCCATTTAAGAACTGGCTCATCAGACCAGTCAGTTCTCGTAAATGGAAAGCACGCTAAGTAAAAATATATGTTACGAGCAATGTGATGGTACAAAAGTAAGTTTTACAAGTTTATTTATTTTAATTTCCCATCTCTGCATTATACTGAAGTGAATATTAATCTTGATCGCCACCCCCGACAAACATTTTAGATATTTAATATGGAAAGATAGAAATAGGTTATACACGGAACTGAGGTACTTATAGGTAGTTGTGAAGTGTTCAAACACAGGAATACGTAACTGTTTAAAAGTCATTAGAAGTTCTGAAGGGCATGTTACGATGCTACAAAGCTCAAAAGTATTCCATTTTATTAATGAATACTTAATGAATGTCATGAAATAACATTCAGTATTGCGAGCAGTGTGAAGAGTGAAAAAGTGAGTGAGTTACGCAGATGATCACGAAACACATATTAAAGGGAATACAAATTGTTTGGGATTCTTAGAAAGAAGACAATTCAACTAGAATCTTAGAAGAAACCATGCACACATCGATTTGACGGTCTTAATATAGAACAGGTGTGTTAGCTGTTTGAAAACACCGGTGAGTAATACGAGAGTGTTTGTTTACTGAAACGTCATTAGAAGCCCTGGAAGTTAGGTTCCAGTATTCTTGAAATGCTTATCCAGCAATAAACAAAGTAAACAATATCAAAATATGTTAGTTTTGGTGTTAGGTAGCCGATCGACTTCATTCGTACTCACATTAAATATGAAATGCGGGTATATTTCCGTGTGGCATAATAATGTATAACAGCACAGCTGTGTCAGCTGTCCACTCTTTTTGAGTGAAATGTGCGTCCTGTGTTTACAACACAGCGAACTTATTACGCTCATCAAAGTTAACTTTTCCGATCTCCCACTAATTACCTTTAGGGGCAAGAGCAGGAGTGAATATTTTAAAATTCAAATTGAAGGATTCAACTGCAGATCGACTCCATTGCCGGTTTCACATTGGTTACTGTCTGTATAGTTCTCTCCTTCAAAACAAAGATGACACTCTTTGTGGTTACCTGGGAAAGCAATACCATAGGGATCGGTACGAGTACAATGCGCAAACAATCGCTTCGTTTAGTGCCTAAATGCCTAACAATCTTTCTTAGCGCCAGTGGGTTTGAAGTTTTGTTTAGAAATAAAGGAAAGTTAAAGTTCTTTTGTGCAGCATTTTTTCATTGTTTCATCTTCTCTTGGGGCTTGAATTAAAGAAATTTAATTAAGAACCAGTTCGCTTAGAACACTGTTGCCTTTATAAGAATGTTTTTTTTTAGAAAAGAATTGCGATGCCAAATCATTAGGGATTTAGTCACGTGTTCGAAACACTTGAAAAGCAAAATAATTAACCATTTTTATCAGCTTCAATAGCATAATTCGACCTAAACAAAACGCCGCCAATCTCGTCAAGCGCAAAAAAGATTAGCAGACTTCGAAACAATACTGTTTGATAATAATCAAAATAAATATCTACAGTAGTTTAATATTCAGTAGAGCATGCGGTTGTGAAGGTTTTTTTTATGAGTTAAAGATTTTGTATCGAAATTTTTACCATTTTTTATAGGCCATGTTGAAATGTTTTCCTTCACTTCAGTAACACTAGCGTTACGTGACGACCCTTTGAACGGCTACGAAGAAGACAGGAGTGGAATTAGAAATTTGAAAATCTTCATCAAATTAGAACAATAGATAATGTAATCCACTTCATTTAATAATATTCCACTTCAATTTCCACTTCTTTTTATTCATGATCTTGAAACAATAGATAATGTAATGCACTTCATTTTATTCATGATCTTGAAACAATAGATAATGTAATCCACTTCATTTTATTCATGAGCTTGAAACAATACACTCGTGACGTCATCTGAATTAAACAAAAATTAGCATAGCGCCACAAAAAAACGGCTAATTCTATCCCTCTTCTACTACTTATATTTCATACAGCATGCATCCTGCTGTCAAGTATTGGAAAACGTTTCCAAGACGCTGGGTTATAAGGTATCTTTGTGTCGAGTCAGGTGTGGTTGCAGCAGGATCCGTTTCGGCAGTTCTTGATGGCCGCAGGTATAATCGCGCCGTGAGATTTCATGTTATGTATGAAGCCCTTATGAGACTGGTATGGATGGGATTGCGGTCCTGGGTCGAAGATAATCACGAGGATAGGAAGAATATGGTTGATGCCTCCTTTAATAGTTTTGAGAAACTGTTCAACAATATCCGCGAGGAGTTCCAAGGAGTACATGACTAGCCGGCCTTATTTTGCCAAAGTTATCAAGCTTTTTGAGATGTATATGGACTTCGACCCTGCGACGGGAAAATGGCAAGCTCACAGAATTCTGGATGTCATATATTGACATTGTGGAGTTTCTCTTAGGACTTCTGAGAGCATCCAGAGAAGGAAACTGGGAACTTCATGTATCTTCTATCAGTCTAATGATTCCCTGATGTTTCGCATATGACAACCTCAATTACGCCAGATATTTATCTGCTTACCTGTCGGAAAAGTCACATCTTGAAAAAGATCAACCAGACGTTTTAGCCTTTGTTTACAGTCTTCTCACAGGTTTGGTCCACAGGCATTCTAGCAAATGGGTTCTCGTCTCCAATCTGGACAGAAAATCCACCAGATCTGAAATACGCTAAAACGCCTGGTTGATCTCAGACGCCCGGAGGTACCAAGGGATTCAGCCTGAAGCCAAGAGCGGTGAGGAAATACTACCTCATAGCTGAATATCGAAGGATATTCATGCGGCAGTTCAAGAACATGCTTCATCTGGGGACGTCCAGCGCCAAACACACTGATCTACAACTGACCAAGTCCAATTGCGAGAGACGGGGCAGACGTGAAATCGTTGCTGTCGATACTGGAAGGCAACTGGATCAATCCATTTAAGAGCGATCAACAAGATAAATAATAATAAAAATAAACTTTATTTAAGTGTCGAAGTTATTTAGCTTTGACAAGCTAATTGAGGACACTATGCTATATAACATAATCTAACATATCTAATAAACTAACCTGGCCAATTAGCTAAACATATCAAAGTGTATAGTAAAAAGATGAAAAATAGATATGAATAAAATAGAATATATGTACTTAATTATAAATGCAGACTAAAAATATAAATATTGTGTAACATACATAGGTATTCCTAAGATCTGTCAACTGGTAAGCTCGCCACTCCAGAGAAAGAGCGAGACTTAATACAGGCGAAAGCTATGGGAAAGAAGGCTTACAAGACTTTCAGGGAGGAGAGACTTGAGTCCGACCCACAGAAAGTGAAGTTCCATGACAAAATGACAAAACTAAAGCTGAAAACGTTTGGTGATCTCTCCAAAAAGATGAAGATCCAAAGAGGAACTGCCAAGGAAGTGATCCTCAGGGCCGATCGAGCATTGACGGATCTCTAAGGAAAACCAACAAGTCGTCGCTTGCAAAGGAGCTCCTGAAGAACATCACAGCAGCAGAAGTGATACCGCAGCCTTGCGCACGAGTGATCGACGGGATTGCAAAGGTTCAGAAGATAAGAGGTGACCAGAAGACATTTGATGAGGTAGCAGATTGTCTTTTGTCTATGGCCCTAAACGAAGGAGCAGACAGCCAGCGGATCGATGTGGTTTTTGACGTTTATAACAAGGAATCGATCAAAAATGTCGAAAGAGAAGAGAGGTTCTGAGTATGGCAATGAGTTCAAGAATATCAAACCAGACCACAAGCTTCACCAATGGCGGAAATTCCTATCCAATCCAAAGAATAAGTCGCAGCTAATTAAATTCATCGCTGAAGAATGGAAAAAGGAAAGTTGAATAGTGAAACTGGCTGAGAAGACACTCTTTGTGACAACTGAGAACCAGTGCTATCAATTCATGTCAGGAAGTTCAGAAGCAAGGAGAGACCTCGGGTCAACCCAGGAGGAGGCCGATACAAGAGTACTACTCCATGCAGCACATGCGGCAAAATCTGGATACAAGGCAGTTATAATATCATCAGTTATAATATCATCAGAGGATACAGATGTCTTTGTTCTATGCTTGGCTTTTAAAGAGTTTCATTCCTTGCTCATTGTATGTGAAATGCGGCAAACAGGCTCGAACAAGATACATGGATGTCTCAAGTGTGGTTCAGATGTTTGGGACAGAGCTATGCAGATCTCTCCCTGGTCTGCATGCCTTCACTGGCTGTGATAGCGTCAGTGCCTTTGCTGGAAATGGCAAGTTAGCTGCATTATAGATTATCAAACGAACCAAGTCGTTCCAAGACCTATTCCGACAGATTGGAATGCAGTGGGAGCTAACAGATGATCTATTGGCAAGGCTACAACAATTCACATGCACGATATACAGCTCCACTCCAGGAACCAGCGATGTCAACGAACTTCGCTACCTGTTATTCTGCGCAAAGAAAGGGAAACGACTAAAATCAACTACCCCCATGTGTAGATTGTCTTCGGAAGCACTCTGCACGGGCTAACTACCAGGCAGCTATCTGGAGAAGATGTCTACAAAGCTGCTCACAAGTTTCTTCACCCGTAGGATGCGGATGGGTCCAAGAGGATGGCAAGCTGACTCAAGTGTATTAAGGTTTGGTTGAACATGAAAACGAGGCAAAATCATTTCTTCGTTTTTTCTTGACCACTTTTCAAGTAAATATCATAAAACTTTACAGAATTGTAGAAACTGGTTGCTTAAACCCACGAGTGATGCCGTTGCCATAGAAACTAACGTTGCGCAAAATTAGGTGGGGAAAACAATGCAAATTTGTATACGACGAGATTACAATAACCGACCAGAGGAGATCATATCCCCGCTGATGATTACGACTTTTCTGATGATGAGGCCGAAGATGTAGAGAGCAATTAAGGTAGATAGTATTCACGTTTTTTCATACTCTTTTGACGGGTTAAAAATCAAACACGAGATAATAAGGGGAAAATGGATACTAAGGGGAACTCTCTAGTTCGTAGCATTTATTCCTTGATTTGAAACAAATAAACTGTTGCCATGGTAACCATGCATATAACAAAATATGCATCAGCAGCTCGTTTTCATTTTGGCAACCGTTTGTGATCCTGTTTAACTTCTTTTCGCGACTCAGCACATGAATTATGTGTTTATTGCAGCTTAACGTTGACCCGCTTTGAACTCCGCATTCACATTGATGACGTCATAATATCACGTGATTTCAGCACTAAAGCTACTCTTTCCACAGTGCTATCACCAACCAACATAAACTAGAAGGTACAATGATTTCAAAAATATATGATAGCATTTGTCCCCCCGAGTGGTACCAAACACCCTATTTTGGTGGTCTGGGCCCATGGACTAAATAGAATCTGACCTATAAACTGCCTTTTTATCATGTGCCAAAATCGAAGAGCATTCTACTCTTCCTAGTTCTCGTTTTTGCTTAGTAGTGAAACTCAAAATATTGTGTCTTCTCGTTCCCTTCCGATTATCTCCGTGCGTAGCATCTGTAAATCCCGTGCCGCGAAATGTACAACGAACAGAACTCCAATGTCTAAAGATGAATAGCTGAAAATCGATTATTGTTGTACAATTTGCCAACATCGATCCTGGAAGTAGACCTGCTTCTTTATCCACCATCTAAGCTGTCTAAGGGCGCTTCCATTTATGCGAACTGCCTGTTTTTATCGACCAAGTATTGCACTGCCGGTCGATAACTGAGATTGTAATATTGCTAGTCAGCTTATTTGCTACACTGGCACACAACGATCCAGTCCGCCCATTCCCCATTCCTTTCCATTCGTGTCAAGTTTTATTGCCAACCAGGATGATTAATATTAAACATGGAGTAATGAATAACGTCTGGGGCGGATCCAGGATTCTGTGTGATGGGGTTCGGTAGAGGGCTTCGATATACGCGAGCGCCAAAATATTTGGTAATTTCTTTGTTGTCTTTGAGAGCTCAAGCATGTTAAGGCATGGTTTTTGAGCAGTTCTGATAAAACATTCAAAATTCGGTATCTTTGTTATTTATGTATGAAATACCCTATAACTTTGGAATAATACGGTAATCGTGTGTCTTAACATTCAAGTATCGGTATTTTGGTGTTTTGAAGGTCACGTGACCTTAAGGCTGATAAAACAAAGAAATAAAAATGG
The DNA here is from genome assembly GCA_030867875.1 of Actinernus sp. WN-2022. Lineage (NCBI taxonomy): Eukaryota > Metazoa > Cnidaria > Anthozoa > Actiniaria > Actinernidae > Actinernus > Actinernus sp. WN-2022. The sequence goes on from JAOWCC010000019.1 coordinate 54,906,702, forward strand.
GGTGGCGGAAGTTATTGTTTTGTTTCAGATTTTCGGTTGGAAATGTTAAGCTTGTTATGGGAAATGAGACTGTGTCCGGAATGGTTGACTTTTTATCACTGAAGACGATATAAATGGCGAAAAATGGTTCCAAGAATAGGTCACGTGACCTGTTTTCTATATTTTCGCCTTAACAGTCTATCAGGGTCAACCATTCCGAACTGATCTTTAAAGTCAACCACAAGTGTAATCAGATAAACATAAAATCGTTACTTAAAATATACAATGCACCACCCCGTTTTTAGTTTAATTTTCAACTGTTTGTGATCACGTGGTTGGTCACGTGATATACATTTTATCAAAATTTTATATTAGGACGACTAAAAACGCTGAGATTAGTTATAACCACCATTGTTCTAGGATTTGAGCAAATTCAAGTGACTCTATTCAACAAAATAGCTGTAGCCTCGTTTTCATGTTCAAACCATGCCTTAACATGCTTGAGAGAAAGGGGGGGCCCCTGGATTCGCCCCAGAGTGGCACTGTGTAGATGGCCTGATACTTTACGACATGTCTCCTGTTTAGGCCCCTTAAAGTGTTTATGAAACCAAATTTTGCATCTTTATTTTATTGCAGAATAATAAAGTTCATTCTTTTCTGATTACCAAGAGTATATTTATTTTTCAGTTCCGCCTTCGGAAAGGTCTCTTTTTCGCCCTTCAAATGGACTACTTTATGCTAAAAACTGTCCCATTTGCCGGGCGGCCAAATGAGCTGCGTGACGTCACTGTGAGGACTCGTACGTTGTTTATATAATACAAACATGGCAGACTCAGCGAGAAAGTTTCAGAGAAAGCTAAAAATAAGCGAGGAGGTGGAAGATATTGTGTGGCTGGTGGCCTTGGTTTTCTTCCCGTATTTAACTTTATCCTACTCCAAAACACAATGGACATTGAAGTTGAGAAAAGCAATAGCAAATGTCCACATTTTTATACCCATTCACAGTGTGATACAACACAACTACAAAAAGTACAAGAAATATGACTCACCAAGAACTCGACGATAACTTTAATACTCCTGTACTTTTATGCTGAAGCCAGAACAGTGAATGGCAAAGAATACAATATAGGGTTTCTCTGGTTTCCTGTAGAAATTAGTTTAAGAGGATCCTGCATGAATGTTGGTAAATGAAAAACCGACGATAAAACTTGCAAAGAACCCAGACGCGGCGCCACATGGCATATGTGAGTTGAGTTTGTTGGTATCTCGCCCTTGGTCCGAGGTTTTTTTTCCGGGTTCTCCGGTTTTCCTCCCTCCGCAAAAATCAACATGCTAAATTCTAATTCGATCTGTGGATTAGCCGGGACCTGGCTTTGATCAGCCCCCATGGTTGTTTAAGGTCTCGTTAGAAATTCAGAGAGAATTTCGAAAGCCGTATAGTCGAACTGAAGCTCGACAAAAGCTACGCAACTCATTGCCATCAGAGCAGCAGTTAAACACTGTTCCTTGGGATAATGAAAATATCCTTCTTCAGACCACAGAATAAATAGCCAGTGTCAACGATGCAGTTGTTGTAGAAAATAGTCGGGAACCTCAACTCACGAAACTCAGTCTCAGATGCCGCTACAGTAAAAACCCGCGTATAAGAACACCTATTTTGGCGGTTCAGGCTGATTTGGTTCTTATATAAAGGGTTATAATCTGCAAAATCAGCCTGTAAGTGTTCTTAAGTGTTCTTAAAAAAAGTTTCTTAAAATAAGGAACATACTAGGCTACCAATGTAGATGAAATCAATATATATGCACACAATTGTATTTTAATTAAAAAAAAATTGATAAATCAAGGCAACTGTACTGTATTGATGCAACTGTATATTGTGGAGTACAGCCTGCACTCCAGAACAGACTAAGACCCAAACAAAACCATACAAATTCAAAATGGAACTTTTGGCTGGCCCCCTATCCTAAGTAAACTAGGAGAGCAAAATGTCAGCAGCAAACTTCCTTGTTCTCTATACTAATTAACTGATCCATTCAAATCTGATACATAATCTTCCAAGCCTTGGGGTGAGATCTTGAAATCATCAGAGCCATCTGATGTTATCAGGCAGCCAGTTTTTTCAAATAATCTCTTGAAAAATGTCTGATTACTACACAATTCAGACCATGCTTCGCCAGTCCATTGGGTCATCAAGATCCTACGTTCCCTTGCCGAGAGTTTATCCTGCCATTTGTCTAGATTGTCCTTCTCTTCCAGCCACGTTTCCATGGCAGCACCGATTTCGAGTTTCATCATTCTCCCACATCCTGCATCGATGGGCTGGAGTTTGTCCATATGATTTTCAGGTAACATATAGACTACTGTATTCAACTCATCTCTGCATGTCTCATGAAACTCTTTACTCTGCTGGAAGCCAACATTGTCGGCAAACAGAACTTTTTCATCGCTGCCTTTTCCAATTCCTGGAATAAGGGTACCCTGGACCCACTGCATATTAATTTCCTTGTCCATCCAAGCATTTTGCTGGAAATAGACATCAACTCGCTTGTCGTACTTTCCCTTCTCTGCAGTGGCCACACGCCCCTTTCCTCTGAAGATAAGGGCTGGCTTCACATTTTGTTCCCCATCAGCCCTGATACAGAGTTGTAGGGTAGCCTGCCGTTTATCTAAGCCAGATGAAGGTTGTGAAACCCACACTTGCTTCGCCCCTAATGTGTCATAGGTTGTCCCTCGCTCATTCACAAATGGGAGAGGAACCTGGTCGACATTGTATCGATTTTTAGGTGTCCATCTCCCATACTTTGGATCAACTTCAGATGACTTGTTTCTCCTCCTCTTTGTCTTCAAGGATTTTCGCAAACCCCTATGAAACTTGAGGATTGTATCCCTTCCATCGTCTGCACACACTTTCTTTTTATTCGTTCTTCTTCTGAGTACTATGTTGTGCCTCCTCTTGAATCGCTGAAACCAATTGCTGCTTCCTTTGAATTTTGCAGCCAGTTCTGTGCCGTAGCATGCCCCGATTTTCTCTTTCATTTTCTTCTTCAGCCAAAGTTTGGTCACCTTGCTTCCAGCTGCTCTGCGTAGCTTGAACTCAGCAACTAAAAGATTGGCAGCCAGAGGGTATTTATCCGCACGTGCCGATTTATTTGCAGTGATCCTCCTCCTTTGTCTCATTGATCTTGAACCCCCGGTGTTCTGCTTCTTCTTGTTAAGACTCAGCTCTGTGAGAATTTTGCTTCTGTTTTTGTCCCATTTAAACACCAGCGATCTGTTGACCCCTTGTTGCTTTGCAACTATGTTGTACTTTTTGGTTGATGATTTCAGCGAGTCCAAAAGGTCAAGTGTTTTCTTTTTGAATTCGACAGTGTATGACTTCCGTGTGTTACTTCCCTTTCGATTGTTGCTGCGACTTTGAACTTTACCTTGGGCAGCACATGCCGATTCACGTGGTACATTCTCAAGGTTTGGACTCTCAGCCAATATCGGAGTGTTGTTATTGACGACAATGGTCGATGTACTGGTAGATTCTGAGCTGTTGCTGTTCGAGTTCTGTTCGGCAATGTTTGGATGTTTGAATTGCACATGGCCGTCCAGATACTGTTGATCTTTGAACGATCTGTCACAGTGTTTGCATTTAATGCCGACCAGGTTAACTTCTTTTTCTAATGTTGTTGTTATGTCGTACAGCCTCCCATCTTTCAACTCTACTGATTTTCGTAAACCACAAGAGAATAATGTACGATTCATGTAGATGTCCAAAGTGAGCCTCAAATCTGCTACAAACCCGGAGAACCGCAAAGCTTTCTCGGCTTCGGAACGACTTGGTTGCGTGTTAATTTGGGTTTCTGTGGTCATGGGACCGAGCCATTTTGAAAATTACCCAGAAGACTCTGGGATCGAGGTTGTCAAAGCAGAAATTTGAAGCGTCCATTTTGGATTCTTCGTTCAAAATCTCACCTGCTTTCTTCGCAAATCGAACAAAAATGGCAGATGAATACGAATTTTACATCCAAGCAAGCGTACGTGGGTACCATGCTTATTTTAAAGAATCAACTGTGCATGTTGGAAATATATTGGACTGCGAGATGGAACCAGAGAATGACCACGACAGATATGCAGTGGCTGTAAATAATAAAGAAGAGAAGATTGTCGGACACGTTCCAATCGAGTTATCCAGGATTTGTTATAAGTTTTTGTCAGAGTATGGACAACTTGAGGCAGAATGTATTGGCAGCCGATTTAACACTGGCCAAGGCAAAGGACTTGAACTTCCTGTTGATTATAGATTTGTTGGAAATGCTCGCTATTTGAGAAAGGTGATCACAAGACTGCAGAAAAAACAGGAGAAAGAAGAGCTAGATTGGAAAATAAGTGGTATACGAAAGTGTGATTAATCTACCAAGTTTTGACAATGTGTATTGGTCATTTGTGAGATGGAAACAAAAACAGTTCAACTGCAAGGTCAGAGTTTACAGACTGTCTCAGGCGCGGATCCAGGATTTTGAAATGGGGGGTGAATTTTGAAATGGGGGGTGAATTTTTGTAATAATGTAATAGAACCAAAGCCTAATATTTGAGGGATAAGGGAAAAAAGAAAGAAGGGGGCTAAGAAAAAGGGGGGTGAAAATTCACCCATTTCACCTCCCCTGGATCCGCGCCTGTGTCTATCAACACTTTCCCCATGTTGTGTTTGCAGCAAATACACATTTTGATTGAATAATAATACTGTAGTACAGCTAGCAGTCATATAGAACACTCCAATTAGGTATACTGTAAAGGAAGAGACTTTGAAGGGAAAAAACATTCAAACATGACAGAACTGCTTGTTTATCATAAGAAATACATTCAACTGTAGCCTTTTTAAAACTTTTAATACAACTTTATACATGCATAATCTCTAAATAGAATAAGCTTTTTCAGGAAATATGTGATCTGAAGTACAGTATGTTTTTAGCAAAAATTTTGATTAAAAAACAGTACATATTTTGTTTAATATTTTGTTACATATAATTGGGGTGGAACTATTATGTGTGCAATGAAAAGTAGTGTTGATCTTTGATATTTTTCCATACATGTATAAGAACAACTTTCATTTTTCAGGCTGAATGTGTTCTTATATAAATGGTACTTTATTTCCTAAAATCAGGCCTGGGTGTTCTTAATCCACTTGTTCTTATACGCGGGTTTTTACTGTATTAAAATTTCACTACAAACACTTTCTCTCTGAATGTTTTTCCATCAGGCATTTTCAACACTAACACAATGTGCAGATTAACTTTTCCTGTGCTGACCATACATTGTAAAAAGAAAGCACTTTGTGTTTCCTGCAACAGTTTTGATCAGTTGACAATTTTACAGCCCGTTTGCGGCCGGCAGCCTTGCAATTTCTGTCTTCCACTTTTATCAATCGACATGTTATTTTTATAGCAGGTTATTTCATCCAATAAGAAACGAGCTTTCAGATCGTCAATGTCAAGCTGTCAGAATTGAACCAATCAGCGACGAGAAATGTTGTAAACAAGTCGAGTACAGTAAAATGGAGTTTTCGCTGTAAGTCAGTTTGCTTAGTTAGATTTTTGTGGGTTCTTAAAATTAGATAGCTTACTTTCCTTCGTCTAGATTGAAGTTTGTATTATAAAACAAATGAAAGATGGTTCTCCTTGTTCTATAACCAAATAATGTACTTTCGAGGTCTTGAAATGCTGATAAATGCACTCGCGTTCTGCCCGTGCATCCGCAGTTTTTCAAGACCTCAAGTGTGCAATATTTATTTTATAGCACAAGGAGAACCATCTTTTATTTGTTAAGTATTGTGTTGGGTTCTATTGTATTTCATTTTTTGTATTGAATTGTATTGTGCTTTATTCTATTGTATTTTTTTGTAGAAATGCGTGTCGTCCTACGTGATCATATGAAGGGATTGTCGCTTGCGAGTCCTCACAGTGACGACATTGTAATGGCGGATTGGGTTCCAGGCCCCGGACAGTTTTTAGCATAAAGTAGTAAATTTCAATGGCGAAAAAGAGACCTTTCCGAAGGCGGAACTGAAAAATAAATATACTCTTGATAATCAGAAAAGATTGAACTTTATTATTCTGCAATAAAATAAAGATGCACAATTTGGTTTCATTAAACACTTTAAAATGTCGATCAGTTACGGCAAACACCGTTCAACAAACACCGCGGACGATAAATCAAGCGCCAATTGATCTAACATTCACTTTTCAATTGCAAGTTCATTCCTTTTATATGATAACAATTCAAGCAGAAAAGCTGCAGGTTGTCTACAATAAAGAGTTTAAAATGCTTTTGGAGTTTGGGCGGTTCAAATTTTCAGGTGATCAAATGCCCCTACCCGCAGTTTTGTTTCTCGACTCAAACCAGAAAATTAACACAGTGGTGGAAGGTTCTAATCTATTAAAATAAAGGCTCAAATCGACTTTATTGTTAAGAATTTATTCGTACGATTGTAACTAAATTGAATTTCAAAAGGCAACACTGTTTTTTGTTGTTGATGAATTGAGATGAAATAAGTTTTTTTCTTTAAAAGAAACAACGGGCGAAAGGACGAAAAACATTGTCTCCATCGATAATTTATCGATCAACACTCGTCACCTGTTTTGCGAACCTTGAACAATTTGTACCTGGCTATCACTAGAAAATATGTAAGTGGAATTTTCATCAGAGAGGAATCTTTGTAAAAGTTTGTAATTAAAGGTCATTAAAACTACAGTTGAATGAATGACCAAATAGTACTCTAAAGTGCCCCGGGGGTAGGCGGATTATTGGAGGCTTTTTGTTAAAAAAATCCTGCCCTTAGGTATGGGGGGTTGGTTGACATCATTGTACAAATGTCCGGGGGTTTACCGGGGTCGCCCCCTCCGGGATGGCCGCTGATAAGGGCATAACGTTGCTTTCTAGTCTCAATTACGGAACGAGTCATTCAAGCAGTCTGCCCTGGCTAGAGAAAACTGGCTAGCTCAGATCTAATTCGCTAACTAGATTTAAAAGTGCTTGCCATTTATGTATAAAGATGGAATAGTTTGAATCCAGCTAAAGAATGCCGTTTTGCTAAGCATATTTTGAGAAAATTTTGGACTGCAGGGCATTTCGTTTTTGTTTTTGTTTTCCCACTTTCTTTTCAGCAATGTCGCTATCTTCTCATCGTCGTTTGAAGCAACTGTGGATAAATAGCGTTCGTCCGTCTCTACGACAGGTGTATTGAAGATATTTTCAATAGTATTGTACAGTCTAAACTCTCCCGTAATTCGGGACAATCTAAGCTGAAGTGAAGTTGTATGCAACCGGGCCCAGGAACCCATTGCGCGGTAAACTAAAGAGCGAATAGAGATCAAACTAAAGTTAGACTGAGACTCGACCACTTTAACTTGACGTTGAACCTCGTGACGTTGAAAACAGTTTGTTTTCAGACATCAAAAATGTTTTTTTTATGGATGAAAACTGACCTGTATTTTATTCAGATGTACCGAGTTTCAATGACAACTTTACCAAGAACCCGAATACATTATCTGGATATAAAATGTGCATATTTCTGGAAGATTTGAACTGGTTGAAAACCAGCAAGTTGAAATCGCTTGAGAGTTGAGTGGCGATATATTAATGACAAGACAAGACATATTTTATTAGAGTGCCAAGCGACAGACTGTACATAGGCATACTTCTCCAATATTCTTTACAGGGATGGTTTGCGTAACTTTGAAACATTCGTAGATGTATTTTGCTATTTCTGGCTTATGCTTTTTTGGTGCGATTAAATCTTTATAGTTTGTTATTTTTTTGTTTATATCTTGGAAGAGAGAATTTCTCAGATCAGAATATAATTGACATTTAGATAAAAAATGTTCTTCGTTTTCCATAATTTGACAATGTGGGCATATTCTCAATTCAGGACTCACATAAATTCTGTTATAACGGCCTCTTTCAATTTGTAAAATATGGTCGCTTATTCTTAACTTAGGGAAGCGTCACATATTGATTTTTCCACGATAAACGTCCAGCGAAGTTTCTTTTTCAACCCCCTCTAAGAAACGTCAGAGATTTATCGATTTTTTTTTTCAAAAGTCATACACTACCTCTTTCCATTAATGTACGCCTTTTTATTCCAACTTAAACAACTTGCCACAACCTCTGAGTCCTATTTGGTGGGAATGGAACGTTGAATTCATCATGAAACCTTTGAATTCACCGCTATCTATGTCGGTGAGTTCTCAAAACATAGGAAATTAGATGCGATAGCTGTGGGACAATGCGTGTATCGTATAGGGTCATTCATTTTTCTGGCTTTTTGAAAAAATGAAAAACGAATCTTGGGACAGTCAATCGGGGAGGGCTATACATTTGTTTTAATTTAACGAAGGATGCGCAAAAACGTTTGTACTCTTCGAGGCCGTAACTATGGGGAAGGGCCTATTCATTTGACCTGAAATACGGAGAGAAAGAACTACTGCCCACTGTAATGGTCGTTGCGGAAGAACTGTTTACTGACCACCTCACTGGTTAGCTCAGTTGGTAGACCACGGTGTGCTCTAGAGTGCGGGAGGTCGGAGGTTCGAACCCAGCCGCGTCCTTGGGCAGGGACGTTTATAAGCCGTTGGTCTTGTCTCCTTCTACTTCTAATCAGTATTTGAAGGGGACGTGAAAGAACCTGTTGTACTACTCGAAAAAGAGCAGGGGATTGTCACCCGGTCTGCCCGGTACAGCAGCCTGACCATTGCACTAACCACACAACTGCGTGGCTGCCATTGGCACCGAAATAGCAGTCCGAAAAATTCACTGACGGGATATGTCAGTAAAATGTAAAGCGCCATGAGACTATGGTGATATGGCGCTATATAAATATGGCCTATTATTATTATTACCAAAAGCACTCGCACCATCATGATCATAGCTGTTTCCCTGTACTATCAAAGAGGAACGACCTGGGATTAAATCGTTCTCTTTGATTGTCGTGATCAACATTTGAAAAGTATTCCAATAATGTTTTTTGCTCTTCAAAGTTTTCTCATAATCTTTAACCATCCGGCAAAATGGAGACTTGGAATACGTCAATGCCTATTCACGTGTTTCAAATAAAGTGTACATTGCTCAAGAAGTTCTATTAACTTGCGTTACATCAAACATAAGCGACGGCCGGTCTGCATTTATCTGGCCTTACTTCAACTTCCTGTCAACCCTCGAGTCCCTGTCCTTTGGACAGAATGAGGAAGTCGGCGTCCCCACGATGTTCCTCTATTTTCGAACGAGTTTCCCGCGAAAAGACCCTCATGTGACTACATGATTAGCTAAATTGTCCCCACACAGTGAGACTTGAAATTCGACATTCGCAATATTTATTGAAAAATGAAAATTGACTGTTCCAAGATTCATTTTTTTTATCTAAAAGGAAATTTGATTTCTTTCAACTGCTTTCATTTTTTCAAATAGCCAGAAAAATGAATGACCCTAAGATACACGCATTTGGAACAATCGTAATCTGTCATTTCTCTTCAGGAGTTTTTACATATCGTCGCAGAGGTATGTGATGTTTCTGAAACTGACTATCGATTTTTCCACGGAGAAACGTCACAAGTCTATGGTGGCCGAGGACTGCCACTGGGTTTTCAGGGCAGTTTTTATTTTTTAAACAAATAAATGTAAAACAAAAATGCAAATGAAATCAAAATCAAACTATAAATGCAATTAAATGTAAAACAAAATGCGAATCAAATCAAAATCAAACTATAAATGCAATTAAATGTAAAACAAAATGCGAATCAAATCAAAATCAAACTATAAATGCAATTAAATGTAAAACAAAATGCAAATCAAATCAAAATCAAACTATAAATGCAATTAAATGTAAAACAAAAAGCGAAGTGCGAATCAAAGTCAAACACGATTGAGATTAAAATTGAATGCATTTTGAAAAGAGATTGCAAAACAAAGTTAGTGGCAGCGCTCGGCCATGCGAAAATTTATTTTAAGTATACCTAAATGTGAAAGTAAATTTTCACATGGCCGAGCGCTGCCACTACCGTCGTACCTTGCGGAAAACCAGCGCCCAGGCCTCACGACCAATTACTCCCATAACCCCATGCGCGCGTTTGTTTGGGTCCAGCACGTGATGCGATGACGTTTGTCGACATGGGAGGAAGTTTGCTGCAATGCAAAAGGCGAAGAGAAAAGGCAAGAAACAAGGAGATGAAAGCATAGTGGCGGAAGAAATAGTAGTGCAGAGAATGAGTGCAGATGTGACAGGGAAACAGCAGAAATACACTAGGATTGGGGCCCAGGAATACGTGCCTTTTGAGCACGAAGAGATATACATTGCGAACATCAAAGACGCCTGTAATGCGGGTATCAGCGGCCATCCCGAGGGGGCGGCTCCCGGGCACCCAGGGGCATTTGTCACAGCAGCCATGACAAATACATGCCAAAACCCCTCGGGTGGGGCAGCAAATTGTGACAAAAAACCCCACCCCTGGGGCAACCTGGGCAACATATTATATGTATTAGAAGCTAAACGTTTTAGAAGTGTCAAAAATCTTAATAGTTTTATACAAATATTATCCTTTATTTCTTTGTTCTGTCTTCTGACAATGGATCTCTTAATTTGAATGATAATGATATGACTTACCTCAAGGACAAAGAAATCGAAGAACGTCGATCGATCGAGCGAGTCCTGTGGCAAAAACCGCTGAACGTTGAGACAGCAGATTACGTGCAAACCCCGTGGGTATGTCCCCGGGGTATTTTGACGAAAACGCAAAAGCGCTCTAATGCCCCGCGTGTGGGGCATGTTTTTGCTACAAATCCCCTGCTAAGCCCCTGGGTTGCCCGGGGGCCGCCCCCTCGGGATGGCCGCTGATACCCGCATAAGAAGCACTTCGGGCCTCAGATCGAAAAAGATCTTGTTTGCGACGTGTTGGCTGGAGAGCGCGGGCCATCTTGTGGAAAGATGGCCCAAATTCCAAGCAGAAAAGTGTTCTACGTACGGTTTATAAAACCCAAAGGAGTGGAAGTCGTTTCAGATGAGGATCGATCATCAGAATGCATAAGAAATCTGGATTTTTAACTCTTTAGCGCCCAAGAGATTTTAACTGATTTTTAGCTGTTTCTACACTAAAACGAACCCTCCCCCCTGAAGAATATATAGCCATTGTTACCATGGAATTTTCATCTGACCAATAATACTGGGGGCTCAAAGTTTTGTCGGCCATTTTGTATACAACAACAACCGGGGAATTAACAGTGATTTAAATAAATTTAATAAAAGTTTAAATCAATGTTATGTCAGAGTCTATTAACTTTTAAGTAAATAGCAACAATGAGCTTTATTTGCACCTATTTACAGTACTACCATCGATATATATGAGGTATTTTCAATACAAGATATTAAATAACATTTTATTTTGGAACAAAGATCTTTATAGATTTAAACTAGGGAGGGATACTTTTGTTCCCTGCTTCATGGCAGTCCATAGTTATCAGCATCCCGCTGCAAATTCATAAACCAGCATTAAAAATTTAAAATGTGATGTTGATTTTTGTGTAATCAATGTTCAAGATAAAATTTAAATATGGCAGCAAATTCTACTTTTTGTAACCTTTGCAGAAGTCTATAAAAAAACATACTTGGTCCACAGCAAAAGAAAGCCCGATATGAAGCTCCACAGCACAGACCTGCCTCCCATCCAAGCCCAATGAAGCTTTCAACCAGTAAATTTTACCCCAAAAGCCTTTCTATTAAGGATATACTCAGGCTTGGAAGAGTGGAGGATAACAAATCTAAGAAAATCCTGATCTACAAATTTGACTTTGTTCATATGGAGTGGTCAACAGTGCCACTCCAAGCTGAATTTGTCATAGACGAGAAAGAGTTTGCAGCTGGAGGTTTCCGAAAGGCATTCAAAGCCACTAGCATCACAGAAGGCTTTAATAAAGCAACGTGGGTGATCAAGAGGTATCTGGAGACTGCAGTGGAACTGATTAACGAAACGCGACAGACCACAAAAGAACATACAAGAAAATCAGTACAGATGCACTATCTCGCAAGAAATTTTGCATCCCAGCTGAAGGAAGCAATTGTAAAGGACGGGCTTGACGAATACGGACAGTCCTTTGAATACAAGTCAGTATACATGGGAAAGGCAGAGGACGGGGAGTTCCTCACAGTTGAGGAGTTCATCGATGCAGACTTTGTTAAGTTAATAAACAACAATGGACTTGTCTGTGAAGAAGATACTATGCTATGCAAGAAGGCACAGGCCTTTTCTCATTTTACTTATGAGAAGTCAGAAGGCAAAGTTATGGTTTTAGACATTCAAGGCTCGGGATATACCTTATACGACCCTGAAGTAGCCTCAGCCGAGTTACAAAATGATGATGGAAGTTATCAGTTCTGTACCGGCAACTTGGCTGAAAGAGCAATCGAGTCATTTTTCAAGAAACATCAATGCAACTGCTACTGTTCCTGAAGCGGAAACTTAGGCCAAGCTAGTTGTTTTTTGTTATATGCTTTGCTCTTTTGGGGATGGGCCAATAATTATATTTTGATGAAGGGGTGGGTATTGTTTTTTACTGAAATATTTTTTGCTGCTATATAAGCTTTGCCCCCCTTTTAAAACCTTTGACTATTTCTTGTGCCTACGAAGAATGCTGTTCTCAGTATTTTAAGGAATATTGCCCAATTTGGAATAGCCACCCCCCTTTGCAGGACAGCATGGAGTAGACATTGTATTTCCCCTTAGATGTAGGCTGTAACCACCACTCTGTAACTTTATATGTACAATTTGTTTTTCAATGGTAAATTTGAAGAAGTGTACACGTGATAGATAATAGGTCATTTTATAGAAAAATATGCCAAACAATATATCAATTTTTGAAGGTTTTATATGAATATAGATATGATATTACTGTTAATTATGATTTTATAATGTTATACCGATTGTTATAGAAAGTACCAATAGTCCTTATGTAGGTGTTTTACCACTATGTAACTGTTATTATATGTACACTTTGTTTTTTTTGTTGATTCCAATGTTGAATTAAAAGAATAAAAGTACATGTTATGGAAATGAATCTTTTTATTCTATTGTTCTTGCATAATGCAAACGCATGAATAACAATAGAGGAACAATAGAACAAAAAAAACCACAGCATATACATAATATCAAGTTTAATGATTGAAACGTTTAATAGTTAATTATATAATATTTTCAATTGCTGTTAGTGAATAAAAAAACATTGATGAAAAAATAACATTCCAGGGACTGTTTTAATTCAAGGTGTTATTCTGTTCACATCTATCTTGAAATCACACATGTCGACTGTAATTTGATTGGCTAGGAGTACCACCACCCCCGGGCATCACAGTCACATGCTCAGTGCAACCTTAAGTACCGTGTGTGCCTACTGAGAGCTGGAATTTCCTTTGAAATACATGTAAGCATCCCTGCATCCATGGGGTCTAATGGTTTCACTATCTGGTAAGACACGCACACATTCGGCTCTAAATTCTGGCTCTAGAAAATCACCAGGAACAGTCAGGACTCCAGATGCAGTAGCTGCCTCCTCCAGCTGTTCTTCTGTTACTGGGAGACCTGTAATGTAATTGCAATAGACCATGATTCATACTAAAGTAACAGGCTCTAATTTAAAGAAACTTAAGCATTTAATTTTTAAATGGAGCATTTCCTTTCATTCATTTTTCTATTCATTTCAAACCACTTACAGTGATTTATGAGAAACTTTAAAAAATCAAGATGGTTGCCAAAATGGCAGCTAAGCTTTAGGCAATACAATCACCAAAAGTTGGATGAAGATAAGGAGTCAAGTAAAAAACAAGAAAAAAGCCCAGTCTGAATAAGGTTATTGGATGTTCTAAACATACCACATTCTTCGAGGCCATACTGTCCAGGAAAGCTGTACATGTGGTTTGGAATGCCATCTGGTAGAATCATGTCTTTCTGCGCACGTATGTGTATTCCAAACCGACTCTCTGAAGACATCCAGATCTTTCTGTATCAGCGGTATCATGGTGAATGCCAGAAGCATCCTATAATATGATTGGACAGAAAATTAAAATGACACAGAGCTACAACCCAGGCTGTTTGATGTCAGGCTAGTGTGACAAAAGAAAACTAAATACTGTACTGTGGATGTTAGCTAAAAAAAACAGAACATTCCCCAACCATGCATTGATGCCACAAATATTATTTTCCTATATGTTTTTACACTGAAACCTTGGCTTTCCAGGGACAAACCTAATATATCTGTTAAAACTCTTTTGAAGTGCTTCTAGCAAGCTGGCCATCACAATACAGAGACAAAAGTGTTTTTATATTTTTCAGTTCAATTAAAAAACTTATGTGAATTGGCAGTTTGCAGGTAGATTACTTCAGTAGCAGTTGAATGGAGTCCACTCTCCATGGTGTATGAAAAAATGGCTGCTTATAATTTTGTATGAAAAAATGGCTGCTTATAATTTTGTATGGAAAAATGGTTGCTTATAATTTTGTATGAAAAAATGGTTGCTTATAATTTTGTATGAAAAAATGGCTGCTTATAATTTTGTATGGAAAAATGGTTGCTTATAATTTTGTATGGAAAAATGGCTGCTTATAATTTTGTATTAAAAAATGGCTGCTTATAACTTTTTTAAACAAAGACAAATAAGGAAAATTTGGAAAGGGTTGGCAATTTAAGATGCCTTATTCACAGTTAGGACACTAATCCCTTCTTATAAACATAAATGATTACTACGTTTTTTTACTCAAAATCCAACTCAGTGGTTGGATGTTATGGAGACTCCTGATTGTCATTAGTGGTCATCAGGTGTAATTTCTAACAGTTAACTTTCATGCCTGTTTACCAAAGACATAAGAAAACAAAAACAAGAAAAAAGTATACCAAAGGTTTCTCAGAGCAAGTGCTTGCTATAGCAGTTTAATAAATTGAAGTTGCTTACAAGAGGTGGCAATGCATAGTGAATCAACTGTACCTGTCTTCGTCATCATGAGGATCATAATGACCTTGGTCCTTTAGCCAACACAAATGACCTTTATAGTATTTTTCCATTGGCCCATGCAATTCTTTCCACCATCTCAATCTACAATGAAATTACAAATGAGAAGTAATTAACTAGGTGCAAGCTTATCAGACAAGTTTAAAAAGGTGAGAAATATGGTTTGTTTATTTTGTAAGGAGGTGAATGCATGAGCCAGGAATCAAACAAACCAAAGTTTGACAAATAATAAATATGGCTCAATGCAGATGTTGTGAATATAGCTACATTGGTCAATAAAAGACTTCTAAGCGACAGAGCTTTCAAGTCTGTTCAAATAAGATTGTAAGTGGCAGAAGAAACTGTGACATTTGGAACAGACTTAAAAAGAATAGAGCCTTAATTAGAGGGGTATTCTGCAATCTAGCAGTAAAAGCAAACCTACACAATTATGTTGACTTTCCGGGTCCAAGTCAGTCATGACATTGTACACTTGGTCTCTAGTTACATTTAGGCCATACTCTTGGCGGATTTTTTTGTGCATAGCCCGGTAACCTAAAAGCTTACCAGGGCCTTTCAGTTCATTTTCCACTGCCGTCTTTACGTCTTCGACTTCAACGCTCTGGTCCCTATCAAGAGTTCTCGTGCTCCAAGGATACTCTGGGAAATCACGCTTAAGAAATTCCAGCGCCTCCATCCTTTGGAGTCCGTGCTGAACAAGCTTGGCCATGGTTTCTTTTAGTTTATCATCTTCTTTCCAAGTGTCTGCCATGATTCTCGGCTAGCAGAACAAAATGGCGGACCCAAACAAACGCGCGCATGGGGTTATGGGAGTAATTGGTCGTGAGGCCTGGGCGCTGGTTTTCCGCAAGGTACGACGGTAGTGGCAGCGCTCGGCCATGTGAAAATTTACTTTCACATTTAGGTATACTTAAAATAAATTTTCGCATGGCCGAGCGCTGCCACTAACTTTGTTTTGCAATCTCTTTTCAAAATGCATTCAATTTTAATCTCAATCGTGTTTGACTTTGATTCGCACTTCGCTTTTTGTTTTACATTTAATTGCATTTATAGTTTGATTTTGATTTGATTTGCATTTTGTTTTACATTTAATTGCATTTATAGTTTGATTTTGATTTGATTCGCATTTTGTTTTACATTTAATTGCATTTATAGTTTGATTTTGATTTGATTCGCATTTTGTTTTACATTTAATTGCATTTATAGTTTGATTTTGATTTCATTTGCATTTTTGTTTTACATTTATTTGTTTAAAAAATAAAAACTGCCCTGAAAACCCAGTGGCAGTCCTCGGCCACCATACAAGTCAAAACCCCCACCCCCAAACTTCTCTGGACGTTCCTCGTGGAAAAATCGATATGTGACGCTTCCCTTAGTTAGTGCTCTGCGATGATCTATGTTTTTAACTTCCAATAAATAATCTTCGAGTATATATTCTGTTTTGAACTCACGGAATGTTCTTAATTTGTTCCCTCCCACTGATCTAGATTCATCAACGAAGATGCTTGATCTGCAGTCTTGAGTTTCAATATCCTCTAGTCTTTGTTTAGTATATTTATAAAACCGCTTGATCTCGTTTTCATCAATAACGGCATCTTGTTGGGATTCCCAGCAATAGCCACAGCTATTCTGAAATAATATAGCTTTAATTTGCATTACCCAGTTCTTTGAATTTGCATGTGTGACTTAGCATATCTAAGTAGGCTTGCTTTGCGATTCTATTTTCGTCTAATGTTAGAATGCGGGCCTAGAGTGATAATGCCTTAGATTTTACTTCGATAATGATGAATGAATCAGTCAATTGTAGCAATCAGTCAATTGTAGCAATCAGTCAATTGTAGCAATCAATGATGAATGAATCAGTCAATTTTAGCAATGCCCATCCTCCCCCCCTTCCGGGACAACCCCAGGGAATTAGTCATTTTCTTTTTATTTTCTCTTCAAATTCCCCACGGTGGGGACAAGCAAAGTGTTCAAATGCCCCTCAGTGAAGCCAAAGAAGTAAGGAAAAGTGCTACTAGTTTCTATCTATTCATTGATAGTTTCCGTTCTTGTTTGGTATTTGTATTACCGAGAGTACCGCTATATGATAATGTTGAGCCGCCTGGAGCAAAATGATATTATTACATAGTTTATATTTCATTCCTATAAATAATCATTCGCAATGCGGTTAACGTTATACAATAAACGCTTATTAAAACCACATGACAGACTAATAATAGTGTGACTGTTCTGTTCGTCTCGTGGACAGCAGCAAACGGTGTATATTTGTAAACGAACTACTTGATATCATTTCAAACTCGGACCGGAAGAGCTTGGGCCCCGAGTGGCTCCTGAAAATTTTAGCGTAGCGTAGCGACGTCAAGGGCCCATTGACATATTCCGTTGCTATGCTCCCAGGAGTAGATGCGAATTTGACTTCCGGTTTATGCTAGCCTGAGAAAACGGCCGAATCGGGCGATTGAGTCGGCTGTTTTCTCAGGCTAGTTTTATGCGTGTCCACCGGCCACCCGATAGTTTTAATACTTACACATGTTTGTAAGTTTTATTCGTGGTTTACCTGAAAGGTTTTCATGAAGTAAAGTGTTCAAAAGTCGGAGCAAGCCGGCGGGTTTTAGCTAGCGCTTTTGTCGCCGGAAACGTGAAAGAAAATAATACTTGATAATTTTGAAGGAATCTTTCAGAACTCGAAAGGCGCCTAACTGTACTTGAACCTAGAGAAAGGGAAATAATTAATAATTTGTACCGAGCAAAAAAGTAACTGCAAGTGTACGGCGCTGCCAACACAGTGATGAATGAAAGCCGATGAATGGGAAAGCAAACTTGTATTGGACTCTCAGATGTAGCCGAGCTCTTCCCGCTGTTGATAGATTGAAAGAACATCTGGTAAATATTATCTATAGTTTTCAAAGATATAGAAGTTGAAATGGCTGTTTCCAGCGAGAACATGGCTTCTCAGTAAAAACACGAAGAAAAGTACGGCCACTCAAGAAGTCGAGTGATTTTTGACCGGCAGGTTTTCAACTCAAATCGTCCACAAACATGCATACTTTTGTCTCCAGATAATGCTTTCGGGTTCCTGGTATGTGATTGAACCTCAGTGCAACTAATTAAGGTCAGTTTTCATCCTTAAAAACGTATGTTTGATGTCGGAAAACAAACTGTTGTGAGCGCCACGATGATTCAACTTCAAGTGAAAGTTGTCGAATCTCGGTCTAATTTTAGCTTAATTTCTATTGGCTCTTCGGTTTGCCGCGAAATGGGTTCCTGATGTGCTCCACACAATCCGAAGCTCATTGCAGACAATCAAGTTTTGAGTATTCAGCCAAGTCCCAAAACTGGCCATTGTTGAAGGAAATAGGAGAAAATGCACATCCTGTTCGACCAATTATTGTAGCTATAGATTTTACTGTAACAACAGTTCTGCGACTATTTCACGACCACTAAACAGGCACTTTTACGCATGCGTTAATTTCTTCACTTCCGGTTTCTAAAAATCCTAAACATTTTGCGCGCATTCACTAAACACCAACATTTTTCAAGTTAAAATGTTGTTGACCACGTTCTCCACAAAATCGAGCATGGATTTTGGAAACCGACAGTAAATGCCAAAGTTATGGCTTTTCATTGGCCAAAAAAGCTTAAAATTGAACTGAAAAGTGTTGTAAAATCTTCATTTTTTTGGTCGTAATGGCAAACGCATGCTCGGTTTTATGCGCCTTAATTCGTAGGTTCGGAAAATATTCATAATTTACTAGTAAAAAGTCCTTAGCCAGTTTAGAAATTTTCTGATTTTGATGAGTCATCATGACGTCACTTGATAACGTCATCAGACCTACAAGACTTTACCCTAGGAGTCACCTTGACAATAATTATTGCCCACTCTTTAATTTTCCGGGTTTTACGAGGCTTCAACTTTCCCTAGCAACGACCGATTTAAATATGTCAATGGGCCCTTAAAGGGGCTGGGTCACCCGGTGCCCGTGCGCAGTAAGTATGCTCTTGAGGTAATTAGCATATCATAAATATTCAAAATTCTTCTGCGATCGCAATGGTTTCTTTCGCAAGCAACAGTAGCATTGTGTCTGATTGGTCAGTTCAATGAGAGCTCATTTCTGATTGGTTGAGGGTAAGATTGAAACCCTTTCAATGTTAGCGGGTAGATTTTGTGTAAGAAAGTAAAATTCAGTTACGGAAGTTCACCTCGATTTATCCGAAAATACAACAATGAAAGTCCGGCTAAATGTGGACAAAAACTCTTCACCTCGTCAAATGTAATACTAGGGATTGTTTACTTGTCATCGCTTAGGACAATCTGCCGCCATTTCTTGTGAAAATCGTCAACATTTTGCGAAACATGGTTTTGGTCCCGTGTTGACTTGAACGCTGAACGGACGGTTTTCAAATTTAGTCGTCGTTCCTTGCCTTGCTGAACGGAAAACTCCCATCGTTTGGAGTTCTAAAGACTTGTAAAGAGAGTTGGAATTCGCCTCCTTTCGTGATAATTGTTGTGAAGCCTTGGTTCGTTCGTGAAGTGTTTATAAATGCTTCGCTGGAATAAAGTCAGTGAGATAGCTTGGCTCGAACTTCGCGTTTCCTAAATAATTATTTTTGAAGAGCCGACAAAGTAGCAGGTTCAGCTAAATTTCAGGTATGTTTTATTACCTTGTTTTGATTCTGGAAAACGTTTTCAGGTGAGTTCGGGTTGTCCTTTGTCTTGGCTTTGGCTGGTGAGTTTGTCTTGGCTTTGGTGTGTTTTGTACGGTGGCCCGTAAGGAACATGCTGCAAATAAACAATTGCCTCGTGCGAAAATAAAAATAAACTGATGCAAATACAAAATGTTTGCGGAAATAATAAAAACGATGCTGCAAATAAATGAAAATTGTCACTGCAAATTAAAACTGATTGCTGCAAATTAAAACTGGTTGCTACAAATTAAAATTGGTTGCTACAAACTAAAATGTGTTGCTGCAAACTAAAACTCGTTGCTGCAAACTAAAACTGGTTGCTGCAAACTAAAACTGGTTGCTGCAAATTAACTGGTTGCTGCAAATTAACTGGTTGCTGCAAACTAAAACTTGTTGCTGCAAACTAAAACTCGTTGCTGCAAACTAAAACTTGTTGCTGCAAACTAAAACTGGTTGCTGCAAATTAACTGGTTGCTGCAAACTAAAATTTGTTGCTGCAAACTAAAACTGTTTGCTGCAAACTAAAACTGGTTGCTGCAAACTAAAACTGGTTGCTGCAAACTAAAACTGGTTGCTGCAAACTAAAACATGTTGCTGCAAACTAAAGCGTGTTTCTCCACCGCCTTCGTCAGCAACTCCTCTCCAGTACAGTGTCTGTCGGTAAGACTTTTAATGGGAAGTTCAGCCCGATCAGCCCACGTTTGGTGGCTATCGTCCCATCTTTCGCCAGCATTATTCCTGTTTGGATAACAACCTCTTGTGGTGCAGGATAGGGAAAGGGCGAGTTGAAAAGTGCGAGTTGCGAGTTGAAAGTTGAAATGTTACAGAAAAAAATGGCGGGGAAAATAGAGTGGATCTGTCGTGTGGAAAGACCCAGACTCTAGAACTAGAAACCGATCGAACCCGATGTTGAAACTGTTTGACGCCCATACACAAATGGAGAAAACTGAACCGAGTATAAAATAATATATAGAACCGAAAACGAACCGTGAGAACCGTCAGAAATTGGATATGGCTTACGGACATGAATCGAATATACAGAACTTTGGATTGCAAAAACAATTTATCAACTGGAAATGACATGAACAAACTAGGAGGTCAAACAAGAAAAGTATTGAACCCGAAAAAAATGACAGAACAAGAAAAACGAGCGAAACTGAACTCTGAGAGGAAATTATAAAACTGACCGGACCCCTGTGGAAACATCAACAAAGGGTGACTTCATTTCGATTCTCGCTGGAAAATCGATGGAAACAACGGGAAAGAACTTAAATGATCAAGAAGAAAATAATTAAGCTGGCAAAAAAAGGAACGGAACATTTATCGAAAAAAAGCAAAAAAAGGTACAAAATATGACTGCTTGAGAGATTAGAATAGCGCTTAAGGCCTACCGCAGTGTCTTGAGATGTGAGTTTGAACTGTCGTGATAGTTAAACTAAGTAATTGTGATTGCAATCGAAATATTGTAAATTAGAAATAGAAAGGACTTAGCTCTGAATAACTGTGAGGGCAAAGAGAACAAAATAAAACCTCCAGCGAGGCATAAATAAACGCTGGTATAAAATAAAAAATTCTAGGGGTCCAGAAGCGGCCCGGGGTCCACGTTTCATCGAAACTCGGAGTTCCTGTATACGAAAAAAAAATTAAAAAATTCTCCCTCAAAAATCATTTTCCATCGCAGGAACTCTAATCTCATTTTTCTTACTTTTTCTTGCAACTCGCATTTTTCAACTCGCACTTTTCAACTCGCACTTTTCAACTCGCATCATCCCCATTCTCCTTGTGGTGGGTCTAGCTTCTTAGTTTTCTTGGTTTTACTAGTGAAATGCCCCCTCCTATCCGCTTCTTTTCTCGGCCTTCGAAAGTCCTCCATTGACAATATTCATCACTCCTTGAGGTTCCAGCACGAAGTGGATTGCCGCAACTACAACAATAGTTAGCCGCCGAGGAAAATACCTCGGCGGAACACGATGGACAGAACATCGTAGTTTTAGTACAACTACATGTAATATGTGGTTTCTAGTACAGTAAACAAGTCAGATATTGATCGGGAAGGAGTATACTACTCACCCCCTCCCCTCAGTCACAGCAGCTAGAAGTTATACGCATGTGCCGTAAAGGAAACCCGTATTATTGGTGGGAAAATTACAGCGACGGAGTTTGCAGCAACATGCACGTTAATAATTTGCAGCAACTAGTTTTAGTTTGCAGCAACACATTTTAGTTTGCAGCAACAAGTTTTATTTTGCAGCAACGAGTTTTAGTTTGCAGCAACGAGTTTTAGTTTGCAGCAACAAGTTTTAGTTTGCAGCAACGAGTTTTAGTTTGCAGCAACAAGTTTTAGTTTGCAGCAACCAATGTTAGTTTGCAGCAACGAGTTTCAGTTTGCAGCAACGAGTTTTAGTTTGCAGCAACGAGTTTTAGTTTGTGCAGCAACAAATTTTAGTTTGCAGCAACCAGTTAATTTGCAGCAACCAGTTTTAGTTTGCAGCAACGAGTTTTAGTTTGCAGCAACGAGTTTTAGTTTGCAGCAACAAGTAATTAATTTGCAGCAACCAGTTTTAGTTTGCAGCAACCAGTTTTAGTTTGCAGCAACGAGTTTTAATTTGCAGCAATCAGTTTTAATTTGCAGTGACAATTTTCATTTATTTGCAGCATCTTTTTTATTATTTCCGCAAACATTTTGTGTTTGCATCAGTTTATTTTTATTTTCGCACGAGGCAATTGTTTATTTGCAGCATGTCCCTTACGGGCCACCGTAGTTTTGGCTTGTGCTCAGAAAAGTCGCAAAATAAACTCTTTCTTTTCTTTCATTTTGTCCGTTTTATAAAACATTGCTTTTTAGCAAAAGGTTTTCGCTAATGTTATTTATCTTCTGGCGTTACTTTTTGTTATACCTAGAGTCAAACACTAAACGTTTCGTGTGGCAACAATCTCAATCAACTACTCTTGAAGTACTACCAAAAGTTCCTTGGCCTTTAGCTCCCGCCGAGTTTTGAATATTTGTTTGCTTAAGTATATAGCAGCATGTTGGCTTTTCCAGTGTCGGTCATTAATTTTTTTCGTCAATTGCCTCAAGGCAGGCGTTTTCTTTCTTCCTGCCCCGACTCGTTTACCTCTCCTTCCTCCAGAGCCTTCATTCATCAGAATTTCCAACAAAAAATGTAAAAATGAAATACTCTACATTTAGATTTAGAATGAATGCTAAACAAAACGTTCCTGCAAAAAAAATGTTTTAGAGGTTCGAAATAAGAGCGATGGAAATGGATTCCTGAAAGGTTCCTTCGGAGGGAGGTTTGGTTTCGTACTCCCGGAGTCGGAAATCAAATTTTGCCTTTGGCCGTGCGATAGACTGGTAACGAATGAGCGCTGACCCAGCCCCTTTAAGAATACAGGATAGGCCTTTTGCATCAATTGATCACGTGACTATTTCCCCATAGCAACGCCTGTGTGGAGGGCAAGCCATTCTAACATTCCTTGACAACAGAGAGAGCGTGAGAGACGCGAGCGTGAAACCTCCATTCTAGAAGTTCTGCCGCATCCTTTGTTATTCGTTTTGAGTCCAAATTTATCAGAACTATTTAGCTTTAAATCTTAAAGTTCAGTGTTAGAGGATTTTAAGAGCCGTAAGACGATCAGAAATAGCTTTCTGAAGCCAAAACGTCGAATGCACACTTAGCATTTGAAAACTTAATTATGTTTAAAAAAATTGATTTTAAATGAACATGCATGATCATAAGCAGAGTCATTCTTATCATTGATATCATTATTATAATAAGTAGTATAGCCGGAGTCAGATAAATACCACTTTTTCTTGTACAAGAAAACTCAAAAAGTTGTGAATGTTATGGACGCCTTGTTTTCTTGCACAAGGGGCGTCATAAAGCGAATTCAGAAATCCACTTCATGACGCCCCTTGTGCAAGAAAAAAGGCGTCCATACCATTACAACTTTTTAAGTTTTTCTTGCACAAGAAAAAGTTGTATTTATCTGACTCCGGCTATACTACTAGGGGTAACTAAGGGTCATTCAAAGTGGCACTAGACATTCTTGTACATAAAATCCAACTTGATAATCCTATTAGAGATATGATTACATATAGTTATATCGCTGCAACATCCTTACACATAAAAATCCAAACTCGAGTATCTGTTAAAGCTATCCTAACACATAGTTATATCGAAGGGAGAATGGTGAGACCACGTAGTGAACCACTTCCACGGAGTCTAGCTCGAGAGGCAGGTGCCATTCTAGAGGAGAGAGATGGAATGCTCGAGGGGATGGAGATAGGTCGCCGTACTATCCGATGGCGCTTCTTCCAAGGTGTGGCAGGAGACTTGACCCCTAGGATCATGGAAAAGTTAGTTGCAAAGGTAACCACCAGCTTCTACCTTCGCTACAGCTACACCTATCGCATTCGCAATGTCAATGACGGACGCGTGATTCTATTCTCCAAGACTGTCCCAGGCTCTCCATGGGTGAACATCCTAGAAGATGGAGAAGAGTGGATCAATAGCAAGGAGACAGCTCGATTGAATCCCGACAACATCACTCGACCAAATACCCAATGGGCCTTCGTTCGTTGGATCTACGTAGATGTAAAAGTTGTGATCGATCGTCAGCTTTTGTTGGGAACAGGTCCACTACCCCAATGGCTTCGCTATAAGAGAGGAATACTTGCCCTTGATCGATATGGCGACAACCTATGTCTTTGGCGCTGCCTTGCCATGCATGAAGGAGCAAGAGTAGATAGGTGTTGCGTCAAAGCTCGAAAACTTTCCCAGAACTTCTATCGCCTGACAGCGCCCACACAAGACGTTCCCAGAACTTCCTTAGACCAGCTGGAGGAAGTCGAGTTGCACTTTGGAATCGGTATTCGGGTGTACGAACCTACGGAGGATGGCGCTTGGCATCTGACGCGACATGCACCCCACTACAAGCATACGATGACGATTGGGGTGTATGAAGAACATGCCTTCTACATCAAGAACATCGACAAGATAGGGAGTGTCTACGTATGCAACGATTGTAAGCAACGGTTCACAAAAGCCTCGAACCTTCACCGCCATGCAGATCGTTGTAGTCGTGGAGAAACAAAGATCGTTTGCCCCGGAAAAGTAATTACAGTACCTCAGTCGGCATACGAAAAAGCCTTCTGGCCAGAGAGCACAGCCAGCAAAGTCGCTTTATGCTGGTTGGAACGCGAAACCAAAAGGATTGGACAACACATTCATCATGCAGCTTGTGGGCATGGTGGAGAGCATTGGATAGAAGGAGCGCCGATCGACGGCTACGAACCTATTTCGAAAACCATCTTTCAATTTCATGGATGCTATTTCCATGGCTGCCCGAAATGCTTCCCTAGGGAAAGGAGGCTCTATCTCAAGACCTGTGAAAGAACGGCAAAGCTACAAGGAGCTGGTTATACAGTAGTGGAAGCTTGGGGCTGCTCCACAAAGAAGAAGAACAAACCGATCCCCACACCAACACAAACTGTCTACCCACACTTCATAGTTTACGATTTCGAAGCCTATCTCGATACAACGAAAGGAAGACAACCAACAGACCACCTGACCATCGAAAACGTCCATGTCCCAATATCAGTATCAATTGCCGACACGTACAATCGAAAGCCAACCCACATCTGTCGACGCAATCCAAAAGAACTCATCGAAGCCTTCGTCGAAGAACTCCAGCAAAGAGCAGAGACAATCCAAGAAGTCGTTGTGGAACAGTTCTGCCCCAAGACACCTGAATTCTCTTTTGACACCCTACCAAAGAAACAACAAGCGAAGATCGACGAATGGATCAACCAAGTTCCAGTAGTGGGATTCAACTCTGGCAGGTACGATCTCAATCTGATCAGGGAGCACTTCGTAGGAATCATTGCCGACACCTGTTCGAAGATCCTGGTAGCAAAGAAAGCCAATTCCACTATGTTCCTATTGACCCCAGATTTCCGTTTCCTAGATGTGATCAACTACCTTGGACCTGGAACTTCTTATGAACGTTGGGTCGCTGCCTATGGCTGTGAGTTGCAAAAGAGTTTCTTCCCATATGAGTGGTTCGATTCTCCAGACAAGTTGGATCACATTGGATTACCAGACTATCCAGAGTGGGGTTCGAAGTTGAAAAGAGAACATCTACTATCTATGTCAGAGTTCGAAGACTGCAAGCGCACCTTTCTCGACAAAGGAATGGAAACCTTTGCAGACTGGCTACGATACTACAACGACCTAGATGTAGTTCCATTCCTAGAGGCACTCGAAAAGATGCAAGATTTCTATCACGAGAAAGGAGTAGACATGCTGAAAGACGCAGTGTCCATTCCAGGAGTCTCACTACAGTTCCTGCTTCGAGGTAGTGTAGAAAGGGGAGCTGAGATGTACGCTCCAAGTAAGGAAGCCTACCACATGCTGAAAGACGCTGTCGTGGGAGGTCCAAGCATAGTGTTCACCAGACTCCACGAATCAGGAGTGACTAAGATTCGTAGTCATCAGGGAGGAACTAAGACTTGTCGTAAGATTCTTGGATACGATGCCAACGCCCTATATCTTTCTACCATGGAATTCGAAATGCCTTGTGGAAAAGAAAAGGTTGTACACTATGACGATCCAGGTCCAGCCACTGAAGGATTCGTTGAATGTCTACTTGGTGGAACGTGGTTTGGATATGCAGAAGTAGACATCGAGATACCAAATAAATTGTGGAAGGAATTTGAGGAGATGCCACCCTTCTTCTACAACAAGAAAATCCCCAAAGAAGCAATCCCTCCAGAAATGCTGGCCTACCTCACAAAGACAGGTAGAAAGCTCAGCGAGGAAAAGAAGCTAGTTGGGAGTCTCTCTGGAAAGAAGTTGCTACTCTATGCTCCTCTTCTACTTTGGTATGTAGATCATGGCGCAGTGATCACTGCTGTCTACCGCACGATAGACTACGAACCCAAAGAAATCTTCGGATGGTTCGTGGACCAAGTCACTGAGGCACGTCGTATGGGAGATGAAGATAAAGGTGAGGCTTTGCTGGCAGATGTGTTCAAGCTACTAGGAAACAGCGCCTATGGAAAGTTGCTCGAAGACTTGGGACGCCAAACGAAGGTCACCTATACAAAAGATGAGAAGGTTGTGGACAAGGCATTGCGAAGCGTTTGGTTCGAAGACCTGGAAGAGATTGGTGATGCATATGAACTCGAGAGCCGAAAGGACCAGATCCGAATCAAACGCCCTTTCCAAGTAGGTATCGCTGTGTACCAGCTTGCAAAGCTGCGTATGCTCGAGTTCTACTACGACTTCCTCGATAAGTACATCGACCGAGATGATTTCGAATACATCCAGATGGACACGGACAGTGCGTACATTGCCATCTCGGGAAATAGCCTCGATGAGGTTGTAAGACCGGAACTTCGAGAGGATTTCGAAGCCGAAAGGAAGGAATGGCTAGCTTGGGACAAGTGGAGCAGTCGTACCCCAGGACTCTTCAAACTCGAATTCGAAGGACAGCGCGCCATTGCCCTATGCTCGAAAGCCTACTACGTCGATACGGGTGGCAGCAAGAAGTATTCCGCTAAAGGTATGTCTAGGCGTCACAACGACATTTCGTGGGATCGATTCAAAGCAGCCCTCCAGGGTAGTATCGACATGGCGGAAAACCGAGGCTTCCGACTATCGCCAGAAGGCATAGCAACCTACAAACAACGGAAGCTAGGGCTATCGGCTTACTATGACAAAAGACGTGTTCTTCCCGATGGAATCCACACAGAGCCAATAGAGTACGCTGTCTAGCGCTTGGGTACAAACAGAATTCCTTTTGGTGGTAGTTCTGTATCCCTAGGAACAACTTGTAGCTCTTCACGAACGAATCCACGTTTGGGTGCAGCCTTCTCCTTCGCAAGGTAGTAAAGCACAGGCTGTCCCGAAGATACTACGCTTCGCGAAATGGTGTATATCTGTAAACTCCACACGGGATCAGTAGCTCTACGTTTTTCACCTCCTTCCAATTCTCCTGGGGCATAAAGATATCGAACTAGAACGTCGAATGGTAGACGCTCTTCTCTCAATCCAACGGTGCGCGAATACGTAGGAGTCTTCAGATCTACTTGTTGCGCCACTACAGAATTCGAAGGCTCTTTACCAGTCAACCGAGTCACCTCACTGTTCATAGCTTTGATAACCATTGGTAAACGAACTACCCATTCTCTACTACGTTCATCTGATCCTTCCGAAGTAAGTACCATCTCTTGTGCATATTGATATCCAAACAATCTCTCAGCTAGAGTTCTATTTGCTCGTTCGACGAAGCCTTGCGCTCTATGATTACCAGCCTCACCTCGTTGAACTTTCGTACCATGTAGTTCTAGCGTTTCAGACATACGTCCCATGAATTCTCTACCAGGATCTACTTGCAAGGTCTTTGGCCATTCTAGTGGACTACGTTTATAGATTCGTTCGAATGCCGCAGAAACTTCACCACTATCTTTAGATGCCAAAGGTTCGGCTTCTTTGTATCGAGAAGCTACATCGATTACCACTAATGCATACTTATATAGTTTCCTTCCACGTCCAGGACGATCGTGTGGTAGAAATATCAAATCAGCTTGGTGGACTTCATTTGGTTTCGATACAGTCCAATGCGGTCGTGGAATGTGTTTTGGTGGTGGTAGATATATTTGCCACATAGATTGCTTTTCCAACCAACTCCTAGCTACGTCTTCTGATGCTTTCGCTGCTACCGATAGCTTGCCAATTGCAGAGTGACCTTTCCAATAGCCCATAGGACCATAGAAGATATTCGCAAGTTTAGAATCCATCATACATCTATACATTTGGACCTTCAACAGATGAAAAAAAAAAAAAGGAAGAATAAAGAAAGTCGTTGCGTGACCCTCTTCATTCTTCCTTTTTTTTTTTTCAGTAACCTAGTAGTAGCTAGTAGTAACTTAGTAGTAGCTAGTAGTAGCCTAGGGTAACTTACTAGTAGCTTAGGGTAACTTACTAGTAGCTTAGGGTAACTTACTAGTAGCTTACTAGTAGCTTACTAGTAGCTTAGGGTAACTTACTAGTAGCTTAGGGTAACTTACTAGTAGCTTACTAGTAGCTTAGGGTTAGCTTAGGGTAACTTACTAGTAGCTTACTAGTAGCTTAGGGGTAGCTTAGTAGTAGCTTAGTAGTAGCTTAGTAGTAGCTTAGGGGTAGCTTAGGGGTAGCTTAGTAGTAGCTAGTAGTAGTATCTATATCCATTTACTAATAGCGTATCCAACACCTAGCATTCCACCACCAACGTAGAGCAACTCGCCAGTCTTCTGATTGTTTGAGGGTTTGTAGTAGTCAGATAAGCGGGGTTCTTTCATCTCTTTGAGCCGTCTTAGCTCTTTACGTAACTTATCGGATCGCACTAAGGCTTCGTTGGTATCTCTTTGATCGTTGTGTGCTTTGCGTTCAAGACCTTCCTGCTCTTGTGCATAGTCGTATCGGCTTTGACGCTCTTTCTTATACGCTGCCATTGCGCGATCTAGTTTTTCGAGGGCC
The DNA here is from genome assembly GCA_030867875.1 of Actinernus sp. WN-2022. Lineage (NCBI taxonomy): Eukaryota > Metazoa > Cnidaria > Anthozoa > Actiniaria > Actinernidae > Actinernus > Actinernus sp. WN-2022. The sequence continues at coordinate 54,935,922 of JAOWCC010000019.1, forward strand.
CTATCGTGTCTCTCTCGTTCTGCATCTACATCACCATCCTTTCCAAGCATTCTAGCTAGTATGCCACCACCAGTAAATGCCGTTGCATTCAAGATAGCCCCGAAAATGGCCATTCCAATTGCTGCCGCCATTACGGTTTGGTCTTTTCTTTCTCAAGTTGTTTCTCAAGATATTCCTTTGCGTATAAGCTACCAAGTATCACGGCAGTCCACTTCGCGTAATTCACTAGGGAAGAAGAAGGATCGCTAAGCATAGATTCCTTGGTAGTCTTTTTTACGATCCACCCAATACCAGAAGCGAGTCCAACGATTTTGACTGCATCGGTGGCCGTCTTCATCAATTCCTTCTCCATCTAGATATATACTACTATGGTCTCGAGTCTTTAAGTGTTACTCCATGTCTAGTGCCGTTGGTTTTGCTGGAGCTGCAGGTTGTGTCGTGCTAACGGTGGCAGCTCGCGTGTTGCCATCTACATACTTCTTGTACGCAAAGTACGTGCCAAACAATGTGGCGCCAGTACCGATGACTGCGAGGATAGTCAGGTTTTCGAACCGACCTTTTTCTACATCAGTTTCTTTGCATGATTCGCTTTCGCGCGTCGACTCTCTCTTCTGAGCTTCTCTAGCGAGCTTGTTGCTTAATGCTAGTGCCTTTCCAGCTGCAACGCGCTTTGGGTTTTTTACCTTAGTTGGTGCAGTCGTCGGAGGATTCGCAGTTATCTGGTCCGCTTCTTCCATCTTGATTCGGTATAGTAGTTACCTGTAGAGGTTCAACAGGTGTTGTAGGAACGACTATGTGATCAACTACGTGGAACAAGGCACTAGCTAGAGCCACTAATCGACCTGCTTTGAGTGATAATAGGCCGGCCACAGCGGATATCTCGTTGCGAACTAGGTGGTCTTCTTGTAGGTCCTTAAGCAGTTCTTGTTTGTCATCTATTGGAACTACGTATGCGACTGCGCGGGTAGCTAAACGTAGTGCTCCATTTACTAAGCATCCCGTTATTTGCTTTGCTACCACGGCCTGGTACCTACTATGCAAACGTTTTACGTCCTTTGCAGATAGCTTAGATATATCTACTATTGAGAAATTCTTTGCTAAATATTCTTTCGTTGTACCCATTGCAGCTAAGATTGTAAGTGCTTCCCGACAATCTTCGACACCCTCCAATTTGGTTGGCTGTTCCAACACGACTGGAGGGCAAGTAATAGCGCACTCATCAATCAGTTCATTCATGTATTCATCCATGATAATATGTTGTAGGTGCTGGGAGCTCTAACACTACCTCGAAAGGATGGCGGAGACAGAAGCACATGCGAGCGAACTTATGGGATCCAAGTATCATTCGTAACTCTTTACATTCTTGCGAGCCTCCATAATCCTCAAATATCCTTTTACCATCTACGGCCGATGCTGTATGGAATGCTACTACGATAGCTACGTTCTCACGGAAGGGTTTACATATGCTCGTTAGTTGTTGGGACAGCACCCAAACGGAAATCCCTATATGTCGTGCAGAAAAGGCTAAGTCCACTAGCTTGTCAGTTCGTTTCTTGACGTCCTTCGATGCGGCGCAATCATCGAGAATCAATAGAGTATTGGTACCTGACCAAAATGTTGTGCAAATACTCAAAGTAGCATCGATGGCATCCTGCGGTGGTGACATGACGAAGAAACGAGGATCTCGATTTGCAAATCCACGATAAGTTTTGTTGTGGGCATACGTAGGACAAATCAGTACTATGTAATCGAACTTACCACGAAACGATCCACGAAGTTGTTCTATGAGAAACGCAGTCTTCCCACAATTCGTTGGACCGACTATGAGTGCGTTGAACGGTACGTGCTCTACGAGAGAATCCATCAGTATAATATACTCTGCAGAGATCTGTTCAATATCGTGACCTGAGCATCCGCAAGGACATAGATGTGCATTTTCACATTTCCACTTCCCTTAGCAGTTCTATGTATGCGAATGTCGATGTCCTTTCCACTGCCGGTTTGTGCCAAGCCATCACCATGAACGGTGGAATCTTTTGCTGTGCGACAATCGATTAGAATAGAGAATCTATTTTCAAAGAACTTCTTTGGAGTCATAGAAGTATTGGGTGTACCAAACCAGCTTCTTGCAGCCTCCCAGAAATCTAGGGGAAGCATGCCGCTTGGAAAGAGTCTGTTGGGAATCCCATTGACATCTACTTCTACCTTCAAGATATCTGGATTCGAGAATGCTTCACTATCTCGCGTGCCAATGGTAGGTGGATCTATGAATAGTAGAAGCAGTCCAGCAAAGGATCGTCGTGGAACATTGATGTTTTGAGATATCAAAGTATCGGACGTTTTAGCGATATCTACTGTTTTGAAGTGAACAGCGTAGTTGTATAGGAATGCAGTACCTATTTCATATTTGTGAAGTGCACTACTAGCCAGCGTTTCGTTCCTGATTGCTTCGTATTCTAGTTGGATGTTGGTAAGTTGGTACGTACCTATCTTCGTCGTATCCGATCCAATTACAACCTCGTTGGCAGACGCTAGAGTTAACTCGAACGTAATGGTACTTTCTAAGGCATGTGGATATAGAACTCCATGTTGTGTCAGAATGTCAACATCTAAGGGAATCCTATACTTAGAACCACATGCAGTTAGGAGCGCGTTGTCTGCAGCAGATGAAGTACTTGCGTCACCAGCTTTCGATCGTAGCTTATTCAAGTTCTCTGATTGAATGCCTTGTTGTATTCTAGACTCTCTCTCCTGCGTAGATAGGTATACGTCGGAGTATGTTTGTAGGAGGTCTGGCCTGACAAGGTCTTCTACCGTTTCAGCTCCCATCCTACAGATTCTACGCATAACCAAGCAGCGTCCAACATTCGAAACGACTCTGTTATTCGCATGTCCACCAGATAGTACGATGTCGCCCAATAGCGCTAAGCTACCAGGTACTAGTACTACATCTTCTGCTAGCTTTGGGACTTCTACGTATAGAGTCTCACCTGGATTGGCAGACGATCGAGTGAAAGTCTTCCTATACAAGTCTCGTGGAGCCTTGAGTGCATGAGGCTCTCTTCGTACTTGTGTGGGATCCAATATTGACGAGATCATGTTGAATATAACTATATATGTAGTTATGTTTAACATGGCCTCTGAGGGTAGGTATGATGAAAGAACTGATGAAGCTGAAAGAGGAAGAGACTACGACAACGATGATACTGTCAATGAAGAAGCACGGAAATTGGCGTCAGACTCTACGAATGTGGATCCGAGTGAATCATTAAACCTGAAAACTAGGCGCGACTTCGCCAAGGAAGGTGCTCGACCAAAGAATCGGGAAACCTCTTTTACCGTAGAAGATAACGATTACTTCGACGAACTCGTTGCGGAGGATGAGGATAGAATCAAACATCCGAAATTTAGCGATCGCCGCGTAGTCTTCAAAGCAGGCACATCGGATGAACTGAAACAAATGCCATTTGATACTGTATGGGAACACTATGCGGATGTGGGGACTCGTGGAGGAGTCCTTGAGATAACTGGAATATGGGAGGCCAATAAGGAACTGGGTAGAATCTATCTTCACGTACTTGGAAGTAAAGAGAAGCCCATACCTTTGACCACAGTGAATGGTGAAAGATATCGAAGTATGGGTAAGGATCTCAAATTTGCCCTAGGCCCTACGGATGCAGAAAGAGAAGAACAAGTCATCCAAGGTCAAGAAAAGGCCGCCGAACATCTCAAAGTAGAAGATAGTATACTTCTAGACTCAACGTCAACTGAGGACCAGAAGGAAGCGGCTAAGGAAGAGAAAGTACACATCCATAACGAAATAGAATTACTCGAACGTCAAGAAGAAGCCATACTAAAACGTATGTCGCTACGTGAAAGGATCAAATACATTTTCAGAAAGCATGGAATGACCGTTCTTGCAGTGGTAACTTCTATTGGCGCTATTGTTAGTACGATAGTTTCTCTGTTGTCGAAATCCGTACCGAAACCAATAAAGACTGGTATTGATAAAGCAGCAGATGCAGTAAAGAAGGGATTGCAAACGACTGGGGGGTTGTTGAAAGAAATGGGAAAGAAACTTGGCCAGATCCTACCTGGAATGATTGGATCGATTGCGAGTTTCATATTTACCATGGCTGGTAAAGCTCTGGGAGTACTAGCACAGAATGTTTGGTTATTCATCGTAGCAATAGTGGTGATCACTATAGAGCAATACAAACGACGTTAACGAAACAACATCCAGGCGATTCCAGCTGCGGCAATGGATGTCACTGCGAGATTAATCTCATGTTGTGAGACAGCCTTTGCCTTTGCCTTTGCCTTTGCCTTTGCCTTTGCCTTTGGTACAGGAACTTGTTTCTTGTGCGTCTCGAGAGGCGGCACCAATTTCTTATCTGGTGGTCCTTCCATAGGAAGAGGTGGGTGTCCTTTGCCTTCTGCATTGATGTCGTTAGTGCCTAGCACCATATCTTTCGTAGCTTTCGGGATTGGATTCCTATAACTATCTTTCTTACCAAGATAGTACACTAGATTGCTTGGCAATAATCGCACGTCTTTAGCTATTGCAAAATCGAGCCTCTTATGCGTCCTCGTTATAGCAGTAAAATAGTTTTTGTAGCTCACCACTAAATCGTTTTCGAGAATAGCACCTTCGACTAAGCTCTTAAACTTTTCTTTGACGTTATGGCTACCTATGATGGATTCGTTCAGATCTGCTTGTGCACCAAGTATGCAATATCCAAAAGCCTCGATAGATCTATTCAACCTACCCAATCCAACATCTGTCAAACCCTTTCCGATTGGTGGCGTGAACCAATTGTATTGTTTCTCAGCATGAGAATTCTTGATGTATGAGATATGCCATTTTCCCTCCTCATCTGGAAATTTATACCCAGCATCATTTGGCCAATCAAGACTTTCTTTATTGTGGTAATAGTCAGCATTTCGAATAGTTCCCTTTTTAACTAAGTACGTATATATATCTCCTAGACCATGATTCCTACCACCTTTCAATCTGAAGTCTGGTGTTCGAGATATACCAAATTCGATGCACAATTTCTCAAGAGCTAATTTGTTATAGGAGTTATCCCTTTGCTTGAAATTAGAGTTACCAGGTAAAGGAACTCCATGAGCACCACCAAGTTCATGTAGAATTCTTCGTATCGTGAAATAAACATGGAATCGTAGGAACCCTTGGACAATTGGTGGATACGTTTTGAAAGTGGGGTCAAACAATGACACTCCACATCCAGAAGTCGCACACCACGTTGCGAAATTCAATTGTTGAGGCCAATAGTGGAAATCTGGACCAGCCAACCAATGATGGGACTCCTTTGCTGTCGTATGTTTTACGACGGTCTCCTTGAATATATTTGGAACGCCTGCTTTGAACCTATCCTTTGAGGTGCTATATATCCATAGATTAGTGAGATCGATATCTTGTGCCGGTCCAGTAGAAGGAACTGCTGTAATAGGATATTTCGCACTTTTGTTTAGTGTTAACGTAAATGGGAAACCATGGACCGTTCCCTGCAATGCGTCATCGATGCGTCTTTGAGTGACTGCAGATAACTTTGAGACATCGTCACCGTAAACGATATAGCTAGAATCTCCATCTCGAAACCAAATACTCGTCGAATATTTGCCTGGACCGTTCACTTCCGTAGAGGCATAGAACTTGTGAAGATCTGCATGTGGGTATCGTTTCTTGAACTTCGCTAATAGATCTGCATTCAATGTTGCGACCTCTCTACTTTTCACATCTTCTCTATCTATTCGAGCTTGATTCTCTCTCCTAGCTCGATTCTCAGCCTTTGACCGTATATTAGCATTCGGTGTTGGGACCTCTTCCTCTTCGTCTTTCCCTTCGTAATGGTAACTGAAAAGACCTCCGGACCTCCTCATGTTGAAGCTATACGTATATATAGTTATACCTTCAACATATAATGACGATCCTTAACGTCATCACCACATCATCCGACCATACGGTCTACTTCGACGATCCTATTCTTATCAATAATATTTCGCTAGTTGAGGTCACTTTTGAGAATAGCTGGTGGAACCTAGAAGAGCCAGGGAGCTTTCATTGGAATGTCAATGGTGTGATGTTTCCACACGAAATTAAGGTGGGGAACTACGATATAGCAACCCTCCAGACCCTCTTCAAACCCGCAATCGACGCTGGTATCATAAAATTCGGGAAACTCTTATCGACGGGGAGTTGGATCCTAGATGTCATGAAACCGATCATTCTTAGCAAAAATATCTGTGAACTGTTTATTAAAGAATGCATGGGGTCCATAGATATTATTAACAAGACTTTAACTGTAGTGGTAGGCACTTTCAATATTATCCTCTTTGAGATCGATACGGTATATGTCCACTGTGACGTAGTGGATTCCAGCTTCTCACTCCTAGAGGGAAAACGCTCGAAAGTCTTGGCTAGCATAGAGGTCCTAGGCGATAGATTTGTGAAAACGACGTATGCCTCACTACAACCTCTAGATGTCAAAGCTCTAGGTACGATACAAAGCAGCCTTCGTCTGACAATTCGTGATGAGAAAGGCAATCTGATAGACTTCCGTGGTCGACCTATACGATACGTGTTGAAGCTTGAGTAAGCTATATGTATAACGTACAATGGAAGGCGATTCGATTCAACCGTTTCCATCAGCACCAAGTATCTATCCACAGATTGCTAGTGACACTGGAAAGAACTTTAGACTGCAAACGATCCGAGACACACTTTCGGACATAGAAGTTCAAGAAAGGCACTACGAAGGTGTGCGCAAGAAATATGCACGTTCTCAAGGAATAGTTCATGGAATCGCAGTGGCAACTGGAGGTCTATCTGTGATCTTATCTGGATCTGGATTGGGCGCAGCGTTGACTGGGGTTGGAATAGTGATTGGTCTACCACTTGGAGTTATTGGTGGGCTATGTGGATTAATTTCAGCATCTACGACCCTTGGAGCTAAGAAGTTAGGAATGAAGGTTTCTAAGCATGAAAGGACAACTATGTTAGCAAAAGCGAAAATCAATACGATTCGAGATCTAGTATCGAAGGCCTTACGCGATGAAAACATATCCGACTCCGAATACAGTCTCATCCTGAACGAAGCGAATAAGTATGAGATCATGAGATCTGAAATTCGTCGCAAGGCTTCCATAGGTGAAAAAAGCGCGGAGCGGGTTCGAGCCGAACTCAAGCAAGAAGTGCAAAAGGAAATGCGAGAAAAACTTGGAATGTAAGAATCAACGTTTCCTATGAAAGAAATAAACATGGCTCTCACTTCCACTTCGCTAAGTCCTACTGCTAGTTAGCCCATGTCTAGTGTAGATTGGTTCAAAGTGGGAATGGTAAGAAGACAACTTCTTGACAAAACGCTTGACTGAATTTCCAAATACGTCACATCGCCCAATGACCTCGTCAAGAGACATAGACGATCCTAAACGACGTAGCACCTCGTAACTTGCTCCAACAACTTTCGTCTTAATTACCGATCTGCCTACATTGTTTTCTATTGCCATAGTAACAACCTCGTGGACTATTTGTTGAGCATCTATAAGTACTCCTTGAGGATCGAGTTTAAGGAAAGTCGTTGCAATGTGAGGAACTATGCGCTCGGCATCCAAGTCTACATCGATCTCATTGTCGTCACACAGAGAACGTATAAAGACCTCTCCTCTATGGATGCCTTTGTTGCTTAGTTGCATGAAGCGAGCAACCTAACCTTTAGATCGGACGAATCCACATTGTATGCATGCATGGTAGAGTAGAGAAGCTAGAATATGTCTCTTAGCATCGCTACGCTTGGGATGAACTTTCATTACTTGGATAAATGCGTCGGCTACGATTCCTAAAGTGTTCGTAGGGAACGATAGGTCACAACTTTGTTTGTAAATAGTGTTGTATGCTCGTAGTTCTTGTAGGAGCGTTCGTCGTTGCAGTTCCGTGTCATCACTTTGCTTTGGTTTTGCTCGGTCTAGATCACTTTGATACTGAAATCCATCCGGACCTACTATACGCAGTCGAGTAGTAATAATATCGATCTTAGTTTCTTCACATGGTTCGACCTCGGAAACAAGACCACAGGTGGGACATACGAATTCCGTTCCTTGTATTTCAAAGGGACAGAGACACTCAGGACATGTTTCACTGGTGTTAATATGTTCCACTTGTGGTTTGATATTCAGGCTTCTACAAATTCCAGGACCAAACAATCTGACTAGCTCGTCCATGATACAACTATAGATGTTTATACGTTTAATAGAAAAAAAAAAAGAAAAAAAGAATGAAGAGGGTCACAACGACTTTCTTCATTCCTTTTTTTTTTTTTTCGTGGCTATTCCTAATCGTCCTTCTCACTCCTCAAGGCAGCCAACACCTTGTTGAGCGCATGGGTGAGAGACTCTCCGAGACCTTCATCTGGTTCCAACACTCTTGGTTCCAAGGTCAATGCTACCTCAGCAGGCTCCTCCAGTTCCACCACGTTTGGTTCTGCAAGTTCCTCCTTTCTTGGATCCTCTAGCGTCTTGCTGGACTTCTTAGCGCGTTTTATATAGACACCGGGACACTTCATCTTGATGGCGAGACGGTCGCATCCTGAGCAAAGCCCGTAATCAGTACGACATCCTTTACCGCACTTCGAGCATGGCATGAGTGGGGCACAGCCTTTTGAGATTTGGTAGTTGTGCTGGGAACAGAACTTCGTTGTCTTCGAAATCCTCTTTTGGCATTTCGTGTCCTTCCCTCTCATCAACCAATCACAAGTTATTGCGGTGTCTACATTTGAGTTCTTCTTCGACATGTTCGATCTGTATGGTATTAATGCGTACTAAGATGACAACGAATGCTAATGTCGTGGAATAAAGAATATATACTAATACCATTCGGTGGCAATATACAGTATAGTAATCATTCCTTTAACATATACTTCAAGTTTGGACTTTTTAGGTGCAGTTGGATTCAATCGGATTCCTATCTGACATTATAGGCATTCACATAGTAATCTATTAGGGCATTTTCTTCCTCTATGGTGAGAGGGGAGTTCTTAATGATCCACTTAACGAGCCATTTAGCGGTATGAAACTGATCGTGGCTACAGGCGCATAGTAGAGCACGATGAATGTATTCACACTCTATGGTTATCTGAAAACGTTGAATGAGCCACTTGATGCAATTAAGATGCCCATACGCGCCAGCCTCTATCATAGCAAACATGACGGCATAGCCCTCTTTGGTGAACTGGAAGTGCTTAATGAGCCACTTAGCAATACCAAGGTGACCGTACCTTAAGGCAGCGCATAGAGTATGATTGGTGTATCTATCCATTTTATTGAAACGTAAGTGCTTGACGAGCCACTTAACAATATTAAGGTTGCCACGATCGCTGGCATAGATGAGAGAAAGGCTGTCGTCGATGTGGCTTGCGGAAATGCCGAAAGTCCTAGCCAATTTGTCTCTATCGGCATCATTATGAGTAGAACCCAAACCAAAACATAGTACTTGTATACGGAACTCTCGGTCTACGTCTTTGTAGCGCGCGAGAGATGCAGCACCGTTTAGGCGTTTCGATGTCCTTGCAATGCTTGAGAATGACGTAGGACCTGCATGCTCTACGATCTTAGTCAGAATTTCTAGAGGGAGGTACGATATATTATCCATAGTGAAAGATATCGATATACAGTATAATAATCATGTCTCTAACAGATACTCAAGTTGGGATTTTATGTACAAGAATGTCTAGTGACACTTTGAATGACCCTTAGTTACCCCTAGTAGTATAGCCGGAGTCAGATAAATACAACTTTTTCTTGTGCAAGATAAACTTAAAAAGTTGTAATGGTATGGACGCCTTTTTTCTTGCACAAGGGGCGTCATGAAGTGGATTTCCGAATTCGCTTTATGACGCCCCTTGTGCAAGAAAACAAGGCGTCCATAACATTCACAACTTTTTGAGTTTTCTTGTACAAGAAAAAGTGGTATTTATCTGACTCCGGCTATACTACTTAATAGAACTATTATTAATTATTTATTTAATAATACACACTGTCTGATTGTTGTTATTGTTGTTATTATTATTATAAAATGGAAGCCATTGGAAACATGTGCTTCATTCCAACATACTTCCCCCAAATTAATTGTGCTTATACAGACTGGACTATCTCATTCATTCACTGGGCACCTAACCCTTCCCTCTTCTACCTCAAAATTATCCAATAAAAAGCCGACCCTCTTCCTGCCTTGATATGATTTATAAGGTGCATTAGCATATACACATGATTCACCTCAGAAATAAGTTCGCATAAAATAATATATAAGCACTTGACAAAGCCACAATTCACAGTTAACCTTTAAAATAATTTCACATAATTCATACAAATTTCATTTTAAAAATCAAGTTTAGAAAACATGTTACTTATTATTATTGACATGTTTCCTAGATTAGCCCTTCACATAATTTCAGAAAATAATATTCACTTAATGTTCACACACTTCATAAAATAAGTATATTATAGGTGTACAGAAAATGAGGCCATACAGGAAATGGTCACTATAATTATCAGGGGTTTCAAAATAACCAGGCTACAGCCAGTGCTCCAGCACTAGCATGTATCTACATTGCACTTAGCCTGAAATAGCTGTATATACATGTATAGCCAGCTACACATACTATATTTGTATCTTAACATTCATTTATTACTGAAGGCATATTCACAGAGCTCTACTTTCAAAGTCCAAGCCAGCTACATGTACACTGAAAATTGATGAACCTCTGCATTATGCTAATTATGTAGTTTCTGTGAAACTCCAAATTAAAGAAGTTCGTGAAAGAGGAAGCTACCACGTTTTTCAAAGAAATCAACAATTAATTTTATTATATGTAATAGACCTTTGTCACGCCTCCGCCATCTTGGATTCAAAACGAGGCTAGAAGTGCATTATTTTCAAGATGGCGCACTATCACTGTTGTGTGCCGAAATGTGAAAATGACAAACGCAAGTTAGATGGCAGAGAACTCACTTTTTTCAACTTCCCGAGTGACTCAAAGTTAAAAAAGGCTTGGGTTATTGCAATTCGTCGCGAGGAAGGGCCTTTGTTTGAGGTATTTAACGAAACTTCTGTTATTTTCTTAGAGTTTGATCGGCTACTGACCTCGCACTTGTTTATATTATTATAATCAATTTTTTGTCATTTAACTGAATTATCCATTGTCGTGCATATTTTTCAGATTAAAAAGAGTTGTACGCTCGTATGCTCAGCGCATTTCAAACCCGAGGATATTGTGAAGACTCTAGCAGGGAAAAAAAGGCTCCAAAATCAATCTGTTCCTTCAATCTTTGAGTGGACAAAATCAACTCCATATCGACCTGAGAATCGCTACCAGCAACTAAAACGACTTCGGCTAGATCTGGCTGAAACTTATAATAGTGACAAGGACTGCTTTGCAGCTTCAAACGTGGATCAGGATCAGTGCAGCGACTTGCTGCCATCAGAGCCCGTAATAGAAGAACACACAGAAAACTACGAGAAGCAAATCGAAGAGCTGAAAAGTCAAGTTGAAGCCTTCACTTTGGAAAGATTTGGACTAGAACGGTTTTCAAGAGACCCAGACCTACTACAGTTTTATACTGGCTTCCGCTCATATGATTTATTAAAATCGTTGTTTGATTGGCTACAACCAACTGCTTTAAGTATGACAACTTGGTCTCAAGTACAACGTAGCAGTTCAACACCAGCTGAGTTTGAGGTCAGGGCAAACTCCTGCAGCTGTGATTGACTATAAATCTTATTGTGCTTTGCCTCTTATTGACCAATTATTTCTTTTTTTGGTCCGTCTTAAGCAGGGATTTCCAGTAAATGATTTAGCTGTACGGTTTAATGTTAGCGCCAGTACAGTTAGCAGAATTATTTTAACATGTTCTAATTTTCTGTACTTCATTTTAGGTCAGATACCTATATGGCCAACAAAGGCCCAAGTCAGAGTAAACATGCCTGATTGCTTTGCATCAACCTACCCTAATACCCGCATTATTTTAGATTGCACAGAGGTTAAAGTGCAAACTCCAAGTTCTAAAGTTCTCAATTCAGAATTCTATTCATCATACAAATCACATACCACATACAAAGGACTTGTAGGTATTTCCCCAAATGGAGCTGTTACCTTTGTTAGTTCTTTGTTTCAAGGAAGCATGTCTGACAAAGCAATTACTCAACAGAGTGGGATATTGAGCCTAATAGAGGAGGGAGACGAGGTAATGGTGGATAAGGGGTTCTTAATTGGTGACCTCCTATCACCAAAGAAAGCTAGTTTGGTAATACCTCCTTTCTTAAGCAAAAGTAAAGGTTCAGTTATACAAGGTTTTAAACAGTTTACATCATCTGAAGTTTCTAATACTCAAGAAATAGCAAGGCTCAGAAGACATGTCGAAAGAGCCATAAGGCGTATTAAGGAATACCATTTCTTTGACAGGGTACAACCTCTTGTTTTGGCTGGCTCAATTAACCAAATTTGGAGTATTTGCTGCTTTTTGACAAACTTTAAAGGCCCACTATATTAAATTGGCAACTAAGCTAGTAAGACAAGTCTTCAAAGATTTATTGAGCTTGGTGTGAGTCTTAGAATATATGCACATGCATGCATGTATAGAAGTTTAAGTCATAAAAGTTTAATATAATTTTAAATATTTAACAATTATTCACCGAAGTGGAATAGTGCTGGATATTTACCGAACCACTTCAGCAAGGTAAATGTCCACCACTATTCACCAACACTGAGGTGAATAATTGTTTTAATAGTATATACCACACATTAGTGAATAGCCAGCACCAAAAGTTTTTTTCTTTCTGTCAAATGGACAAAAACGTGTGCGAGGTGATCACTGCTTTGCTCGGAGGTGAATATGAAATCATATTCACTGTTTGAGTAGCCAATCAGAGCATGTGAAAAACACTATTCACTGGTGTGGTATATACTAATAATATTTACATTTGTTTTCTTAATTGTTTCTAAGTGTAAAAGGATTTAAGTGCCCCTTGATTACTGTATCAATGAAATGGGCACTATAACACTGATTAAGGCTTCATTACCTTGTGTACCAAGAATTCAAAATAAAATAAATCTAACTTGTTTTTCATTGTAGACTGAAACTGAATGTCACTCCAGATTCTTTCCCTGTGAAAGTCATCTTTACACCAAACAAAAAAGTCAACCCATTGAGCTCCACATAGCAACATTTGTCCCATTACTTGATAGTAGTAGCTGTGGCTTTTCTTTAACTTGAGTGTTCCATGGCCACCTATTTCCTTTAAGTAAGGTATCTCAGCAACAGAATCAGCAGAACTAGGGCATTTTATTTCTAAAAGCCCCCAGGGATTCTCTTCAACTGATGGGTCATAGACCCTTCTGTCAGGAGAGCATGCCAAATGGGGACATGAAGGATTGATAATGATCCCACAAGGGTAAACATTCAGACTAGTTGTTTCAGCATAACTTTCTGCAGCATTTTCCTCATTTTCAATTCCATATTTCATTGCAGCAGTTTGAAATATTTTCTTTAACATTCGATCAGCAAGTGACTCAAAATCTTTCCTTCGGCAACAAACATCCTTAAATTTACTTGAAGATAATCGCTGTGCCCTAAGTTCATGCCACTTAGAGTCTTCTGCCTGATCTTGTGTTTCTTTCTCATAGAGATTGGCCTGAGCTGTTGATACCTTTAAACCATCCACAAAGATCTGTGTGGAATTGGTCAGGACTGTCGAGTATTGTTGGGGAACTGAAGGAAAAGTAAATACTGGAGGGTCTGGAGCTGTAACGTTAATGTGCACTTTTGGATTATGAGAGGGTTTAATCCTTTGCTGATACGAAATCATTGACCCACTTGGCACCTTCCCAAAATTGCACTCTACTTTTTTTACATCTTCTGATGGTGGTATAGCAGTATTTAACTGTATGCTGGGAAAGTTTGAGATGGTTTCTCTTAATTTGTCTACCAGCATTAAATCGCCTGTTGCATGGGGGATAGGATTATAGAGTGTAGAACGAACGCCATCAACTCTCTTTGTAGTTTTAGAAACTTGAGATTTTATTTTTTGAACAGTTATTGTCTGAACTTCTCGTGGATGTATACCATGTGCCATGTTTGAGGTAAAGATGTCTTAGAGACAGAAGGGGGCACAGTTTCGAGCCCCAGAGTTTGATAATGGGCAATAAGATGAAGCAAGCCAATTACATGGTTACATTTGCCCTTCCCAGCTTCGCAGCTGCATTCCGTGAAGACTACTTGGGTTGATGGATTTGATGATAAAGTAATCTAAATGGAAAAAAGTGCACCTTCAGTTATTTAACAAAATATGAAGAAATAATACTATATTTTCGATCTAGCATTCAGAGCATTCATATGATTTGAAACTACTCTGCAAATTTATTATTTCGGAACAAATATAAAATGTATCATTTTTAGTTTACCTTTAGTCTCCAAGATTCATCGTTTTTTCTTTGAGACTTATAACTTCGTGCCCTTATAACAGCATCGTTATTTCCATCTGCCTTTACTGCAAAGGTAAGATAGTTCAATGAAACGGCGATCGCCCTGCGTGCGGCCTCTATTTTGTTCGAGACGAGGCGTTAAAATCAATAAATATTTTGCCGCCGTTATAGAACATTGTTGCGAATTCACGTACTGTAGCCCCGATTCAAAACTTTCTTTGGAACTTTTGCTTCTTCCTTTCCCCATTATTCAGCAAAGTTTAAGCTGGTTTCTGGGATATTTTTTAAGGATTTTGACCATGACTGCATTGCAGAACCATTTTTAACTAGTTTCCCTGTAAGTCCGTGCAGACCGGAAGTTGGTTTTGCACTTCTAGCCTCGTTTTGAATCCAAGATGGCGGAGGCGTGATCAAAAGGGAAGCAATATTTCTCCTCTAGTCAATGGCTGATGTACTGGACTTTGATACACGTAGATTTCCTCTCGCTGCTGCGCTGTTGCCTTGTTCACAAGAAATAGTCATTACATCGCCGATCGAATATTCGGTCTGCCGTCTTAAAATCACTCATTTTCCGAAGTAACTGTCCGAGACTGCGACTTTCGTTTTGGTAGCGCTTTGGATTATCATTATTGTTTTGATGTATTTTTTCATAAGAGTAATAATACTTAACATATTTTCACATGTCTCTCCATTAGCCAAATGTGGTTGTATACAGCCATTAGAAACGGTATTTGGCAGTTTCGCGGGTGCGTAGTGTTTTCCTTTTATTGTCCTTCAACACTAATTCCTGAAAGAAACAGCTCGGCTTCTCAGACAGATTTGAATGGTTTTGCTTAGTGGCTCAACCAAATGAAAATCTACGAAAAACGACGTTAGTTGTCCTCGATTTTGTGGAATTCAATTTGTTCACAGGAAGGAAACCATTTTGCAGTTGCGTCGCCACAGTCGCGCGTGGCGGGAAAATTGACTGGTAAACTTCACTTCGTTCTAGAATTGTAACTTCACAATAATGCAAGATCATTTAGTAGTTTTTAAACACTCATTTATTTCAGATTTCCTTTCATATTTTGAACTTTCTAACAATTTAAACGCAATTTCAAACTGTACGCGATATCCCAGAATAGGATGGCAAGTCTAGATATCATACATTAATGATAACACAGTAGCTCTGGCTCAGTTCTGTTTGGAAAATGACGAATAGTGAAAAGATAATTAATAAGCCTAGTGTTGGTTAGAATAATGTTTTAGTTTACTGTAGTATTTATTAATCTAAAAAAATATTCAGCCGCATCATAGTTGGTTTTATCTGAGGTGCAGGAATGTTTATAGATGAAACACTTAACTATCAAATATTAGAAAAAACTTCTAACGAAGTATTTCAAGCACTGTGGATCGAGATATCCTTTGTCCAAAAAAAAAAACATAATTTGCGGCATTATCTATATACAGCATAACTCACCAGAGCGCTTTCAATCATATTTTGAAGAAACAATTGAAAACTTTGCCTCCTCTGGGAAATCTGTTGTTATCATGGGTGATTTCAATATAGATCTTCTAAAAAGTGAGACGTCTTGTCACAGCCATGATTTCTTATTGTCTCTCCAGAGTTGTTATCTCATTCCTACAGTTGATAAACCAACACGCGTTCGTAATACCTCAGCCACCCTTATTGATAATATTTTCGTTAATAATCCTGACCAAGTAGTAGTTAGTGGAAACATAATTTCCGATATTAACGATCACTTTTCACAATTTTGTATTATGAAATCAGCCAGGGATAAACTCAAGGTAAAAAAAATCAAAATTGCGTGATTTCTCGGGGTTCTCTGCCGTTTTCATGACGCCTGTTAAATGAAGGCAATATATGATAATAATTCAAGCAGGCAAGCTACCGGTTGTGTACAATAAAGAGGTTCGCTGTATTTCTCCCTCTTCTGTCGATGAGCTCGACCACAGCATCCCACGGCAGTCCAACGAGTCAAAACTAAATGCGCTATCAAACGGCAGCTACATCCACAGGCATCGTTGTTCATGTGTTTTGCAATGCAAACTGATAAAGACAACCAACTGCCTACGATAAGTTTGTCAATTGAAATGTATTATCAAATGCTCCCTGAGAATGAAACTATTGCAAGCACAGGCAGCCCAAGCTCTGTATTTGCACTGTGTGACTATTATTTCACAAAATTCTCAGATAAAGAAAATAAACTTACCTTAAGAGTTTGTTGTTGTCCTGTTGTTTCTCTGGGGTCTAGAAATGGCGGTTATGGGGCATTTCTCTCACTTTGGGTTTTTCTCTCTTCTCTGTCTTAAATAAAGGAAAGGCTGCACACTCCAATTCAAACCACGAGGCACTTGAGGCCGATTTTTTCCACGAAAACCCATCCGATAGGCGTAATTTCCTCCGTCAGGTGAAAGGTAGATAGTTTTTCTTACCCCAGAAGTTTACAGACTTGAGAAATCATTATCCTAACTCTTCCAAATGAACTCATTTCTTTGAAAAAGCCCTCTCATTCTTCGTAATAAACTACGTGTTTGCTGCTGTTCGGTCATGACGTAATAAACTCGGCTTTGTAGCCTGGTCTGCTGACAAAATTCCTCTTTCCGGCAGAGGGACAGTCAATAAATTGCAAGGTACTGTACTCTCTCCCCACGGGGTCTAACGTGCCGCCTATTGTACTGAGTAGCCAGGCGAAGAACACAGGTCGCCAAAGGGGGTTTGGCACGGATTTTCCTCGGGAGCAGTTACGAAATAGTGCCGAAGAAATCCGACACCTTGTTTATTTCGCGGGGAGTTGGAGAAGAAAGTCATTAGAGAGCTTAAGCAACCACGACGGCAACGTCTAGGACGACGGCATGAAACAATAGCCTTAATTGCAAAATACAATAACTGCACGTGGGAATGCACGCAGTCACCTACATTTCAACCGTTGTCTGGAAAAACAGAACGTGAAAACCCCACATTTTACGTTTACAATTGAACGCCAACGTTAAAGTAAGTCACTCCGTTTTTCTTTCGGCGTGAACGGAACTCTATGCTTGTCATATTTTTCGAAGATATGAATGTGAAAAGTAATTAAAGGCGAACGAAGGAAATAGTAAGCATCACATTTCGGTAGAAAACATTTTTCTAGGTCCCGTCCTCGCTGCCGTCGCCGTCGTTGATGCTTAAACACGAAGTTCCGGTATAAATAGGTTAGCTCCTCCTCTTTTCACGCATCGCGAGCTCGAAATTTAAAATTCAAATCGCTGAGCAGTGAAGAAAGCAAGCGAGGATATCAGCCTCTCCTTTGAAATGCTAGAGTTTTAAGGTTTAAAATTAAACAAGTCATAAAATAAAGTGACCAGAGGGAAGATAGTTGTCCATTTATGACTGCCAATGGTATTTTATGACTGTTTGCGAACTTTGTAGCCCTTACTCTGAAGTTAAACATTTTTGTGTTTCATTTGAATTTCGCGCGATAAGCAATCAGTAGGGAGCACTCAAGCGGAGCATCACGCAGATGTTCACTCCACAAAGGCTGATTGACGACTGAAGGGTGACAAACCCCTGGGCTCGCCTTTTTATACCGGAACTTCGTGTTTAAGCTCTCTAATATTCACGGCTTATTGACCAATCGCTGAACGGTGGAATCTGCAGAGAAAACCCACGAAGTAAATTAACACACATGTGTACGTGTAAATAAATATAATGTGGTCCATTCGTTAGACCCCGTGGGGAGAGAGTACAGTACCTTGCAATTTATTGACTGTCCCTCTGCCGGAAAGAGGAATTTTGTCAGCAGACCAGGCTACAAAGCCGAGTTTATTACGTCATGACCGAACAGGAAATTACGCCTATCGGATGGGTTTTCGTGGAAAAAATCGGCCTCAAGTGCCTCGTGGTTTGAATTGGAGTGTGCAGCCTTTCCTTTATTTAAGACAGAGAAGAGAGAAAAACCCAAAGTGAGAGAAATGCCCCATAACCGCCATTTCTAGACCCCAGAGAAACAACAGGACAACAACAAACTCTTAAGGTAAGTTTATTTTCTTTATCTGAGAATTTTGTGAAATAATAGTCACACAGTGCAAATACAGAGCTTGGGCTGCCTGTGTTGCAAGCAGCCACACTATTGTGACGGACAGAGCAAATAAACGGAGCGCATGCGCATTAGCCACTTCATTAAAAGTGAATCAAGATGGCCGCCGAGCGGGAGTGGGATTGTAGCTCTTTTTCAGGGACCTCTCACAGCTCAAGAAATACCACGATTACTTTATTACTTCACACCATGGACTGATATTCTTCAGTGACTTCTCTGAGCCCAAATAACACATAATCCAGTTCACTGAAAGAACGCTATCATTGCTCGTTCAACTCTGTCTTCAAGAAAAACGAACCATTTCGAAATGTTCATATGCGACTGGAAAAACGCCAAAAATAAGGAAACTTGTGAATATATAAGGCTTATACTTCGGTAGAGAACTAAGGAGGTAATGTGTTTCAACATATAAAATACCATATTCGAGATATTCATACCATTTTTCAAACGAAGCATTTGAAGTTACAGTAGTGACTAGACTGTCTACAGCAGTAGAAATCCTGGAACGACGATCATCACCAAAGACTGTAAGTAAAGCTACAGAGCTATTATCAGGAAATTATACAATATTTCACTTGATTTGATTATTATGGTATTTAATACATCGTTCTTTTTGACGAATTAGTTGCATGATTTACCAAATGTAAAGAAAACGAATTTTAATTTTGTTTTTAAATGAAGTATTATATATACATGTAAAAAATACTTAATATGTTATAATTGTTCTGTTTTCAGAAAGCCAACAATAAAACAGTTGTAATCGAATGCCTTTGGCAAAGTAGTTTTGTGTTCATTCAATTTTGTTCATGTTAGAAGTGAGTGACCCTAATTATGTTGTGTGGGACTTTTGTGCGTTTCTGTATAAAGGGAGATATGGTGGTTGGTGTACAATGAAATCAAGAGCCAAAATGTGGACACTCTCACCCAAGCTTTGTGATTTACACGAAAGCTTCGTGTTTTACACGAAAGCTTTGTGCTTTACACGAAACAGTACTTCTTGTTGTTTTCCCAGAAAAAAGGAAGCCTGCAATAGTATACCTTTCCCTTCCCAACTCCATCAGTGTTTACATGATGTTTTTGAATATCTGGACTAAACAGCAAAGGAGCATGTTTGCTTGTGTAGACTACTTGAGAAATGGACTCTTCAAGCACCATCACTTCTCCTGATCTTCACTTTATTCTCCCCAAGCACAAGCAAAGTGAGACAAATACGTGTAGGATAATTGAAAGAGATATAAATAGCCTCCATAGCAAACTACATGCACATGTATGAGAACAAATTTATATTTTTCATGTATACTTTATTTGAGTGTTTTAAAATTGTTAAAAACTGTTTTTAATTGTAACAGAGGAAGGACTACAAGTATTTGCTTTAATGTTGTTAACATGCAGCAGAATTAAGCATCAAAAGTTAAGCCTTAAATATTCTAACAATGAAACTATTTGTCTAGATATCATACATAATAATAATAATAATAATTTAATTTGATATAGCGCTAGCTCCATTAATTGCCCAGAGCGCTTTACAATAGTAATAAAAATCTGCAGCTAAAACCTACTATAATGCGAACTCTAAAAAAAAAACTACTATAATGCAACTAAAAAAAAGAAGCATTACTAATACAAACTAATAAACTACTAACCGATACAGTTAAAATATAGTTAAAAACTTCTAAACAATGAGTCAAGATTCATAAGCTTCTATGAATAAATACGTTTTTAACTGTTTTTTAAAAATCTCCACTGAAACTGCACTCCTTATATCATAAGGCAGTTTGTTCCATAGCCTGGGAGCGGCTATTGAAAAGGCTCTGTCTCCATCAGTCTTTAAGTTAGATTTTGGCACGTGCAGAAGCTCTTGGGAATTCGACAGAAGCAAGCGTGTACACGTGCGATAATTGAGCAGTTCAACAATATAACTAGGTGCCAGGCCATTAAGGCCTTTATAGACTAAGAGTAGCATTTTAAAAGTGATACGGTATTGTACAGGCAGCCAATGGAGCTTACACATAGCAGGAGTAATATGATTAAATCTTCTCGTAAGCGTGACAATACGTGCAGCAGTATTCTGAATCAGTTGTAGTCTATGTACTAAATACTTAGGAAGGCCATAGAGTAGCGCGTTACAGTTGTCTAACTTAGAGCCAATAAATGCATGGACTAAAATTTATGATAACACAGTAGCTCTGGCTCAGTTCTGTTTGGAAAATGACGATTAGTGAAAAGATAATTAATAAGCCTAGTGTTGGTTAGAATAATGTTTTAGTTTACTGTAGTAATTATTAATCTAAAAAAATATTCAGCCGCATCATAGTTGGTTTTACCTGATTACGATTCCTATTTGCCGTAGTTTTCGCACAGTGTCGCATTTGCTTTGAAAGTTTACATTAATCTTTGTATTTCATGACATTAGCTACGACCACAAGCGATAATACGGCATCTGGTCGTTATTCTAACCCTTTTCAAATAAACAGCTATATATCTATCTAAATAATAGTAGGCGATTTCGTGAAATGAATATTCCAAGAACTGTTCTACAGAACAGGGAAATGACGTAGCGCGCGTTTGATAACGTCACAATCGTGTGGCTGCTTGCAATAGTTTCATTCTGAGGGAGCATTCGATAAGACATTTCAATTGACAAACTTATCGTAGGTAGTTAGTTGTCTTTATCAGTTTGCATTGCAAAACACATGAACAACGATGCCTGTGGATGTAGCTGCCGTTTGATAGCGCATTTAGTTTTGACTCGTTGGACTGCCGTGGGATGCTGTGGTCGAGCTCATCGACAGAAGAGGGAGAAATACAGCGAACCTCTTTATTGTACACAACCGGTAGCTTGCGTGCTTGAATTATTATCATATATAAGAAATCAACTTGCAATTGAAAAATGAATGATAGATCGGTTAATTGGAGCTTGTTTTATCGTTCGCGGTCTTTGCCGTAAGTGATTGACATTTGAAAGGGACCTGAAAAGTTCTCAGATTTAGTTTGCCTTCATTTAACAGGTGTCATGAAAACATGTGCATGATCAAAAGGGAAGCAATATTTCTCCTCTAGTCAATGGCTGGTGTACTGGACTTTGATACACGTAGATTTCCTCTTGCTGCTGCGCTGTTGCCTTGTTCACAAGAAATATAAATCTTTACTGCGGTAAACTGAGTCATTACATCGCCGATCGAATATTCGGTCTGCCGTCTTAAAATGACTCATTTTCCGAAGTAACTGTCCGAGACTACGACTTTCGTTTTAGTAGCGATTTGGATTATCATTATTGTTTTGATGTATTTTTTCATAAGAGTAATAATACTTAACATATTTTCACATGTCTCTCCATTAGCCAAATGTGGTTGTATACAGCCATTAGAAACGGTATTTGGCAGTTTCGCGGGTGCGTAGTGTTTTCCTTTTATTGTCCTTCAACACTAATTCCTGAAAGAAACAGCTCGGCTTCTCAGACAGATTTGAATGGTTTTGCTTAGTGGCTCAACCAAATGAAAATCTACGAAAAACGACGTTAGTTGTCCTCGATTTTGTGGAATTCAATTTGTTCACAGGAAGGAAACCATTTTGCAGTTGCGTCGCCACAGTCGCGCGTGGCGGGAAAATTGACTGGTAAACTTCACTTCGTTCTAGAATTGTAACTTCACAATAATGCAAGATCATTTAGTAGTTTTTAAACACTCATTTATTTCAGATTTCCTTTCATATTTTGAACTTTCTAACAATTTAAACGCAATTTCAAACTGTACGCGATATCCCAGAATAGGATGGCAAGTCTAGATATCATACATTAATGATAACACAGTAGCTCTGGCTCAGTTCTGTTTGGAAAATGACGAATAGTGAAAAGATAATTAATAAGCCTAGTGTTGGTTAGAATAATGTTTTAGTTTACTGTAGTAATTATTAATCTAAAAAAATATTCAGCCGCATCATAGTTGGTTTTACCTGATTACGATTCCTATTTGCCGTAGTTTTCGCACAGTGTCGCATTTGCTTTGAAAGTTTACATTAATCTTTGTATTTCATGACATTAGCTACGACCACAAGCGATAATACGGTATCTGGTCGTTATTCTAACCCTTTTCAAATAAACAGCTATATATCTATCTAAATAATAGTAGGCGATTTCGTGAAATGAATATTCCAAGAACTGTTCTACAGAACAGGGAAATGACGTAGCGCGCGTTTGATAACGTCACAATCGTGTGGCTGCTTGCAATAGTTTCATTCTGAGGGAGCATTCGATAAGACATTTCAATTGACAAACTTATCGTAGGTAGTTAGTTGTCTTTATCAGTTTGCATTGCAAAACACATGAACAACGATGCCTGTGGATGTAGCTGCCGTTTGATAGCGCATTTAGTTTTGACTCGTTGGACTGCCGTGGGATGCTGTGGTCGAGCTCATCGACAGAAGAGGGAGAAATACAGCGAACCTCTTTATTGTACACAACCGGTAGCTTGCGTGCTTGAATTATTATCATATATAAGAAATCAACTTGCAATTGAAAAATGAATGATAGATCGGTTAATTGGAGCTTGTTTTATCGTTCGCGGTCTTTGCCGTAAGTGATTGACATTTGAAAGGGACCTGAAAAGTTCTCAGATTTAGTTTGCCTTCATTTAACAGGTGTCATGAAAACATGTGCATGATCAAAAGGGAAGCAATATTTCTCCTCTAGTCAATGGCTGATGTACTGGACTTTGATACACGTAGATTTCCTCTTGCTGCTGCGCTGTTGCCTTGTTCACAAGAAATATAAATCTTTACTGCGGTAAACTGAGTCATTACATCGCCGATCGAATATTCGGTCTGCCGTCTTAAAATGACTCATTTTCCGAAGTAACTGTCCGAGACTACGACTTTCGTTTTAGTAGCGATTTGGATTATCATTATTGTTTTGATGTATTTTTTCATAAGAGTAATAATACTTAACATATTTTCACATGTCTCTCCATTAGCCAAATGTGGTTGTATACAGCCATTAGAAACGGTATTTGGCAGTTTCGCGGGTGCGTAGTGTTTTCCTTTTATTGTCCTTCAACACTAATTCCTGAAAGAAACAGCTCGGCTTCTCAGACAGATTTGAATGGTTTTGCTTAGTGGCTCAACCAAATGAAAATCTACGAAAAACGACGTTAGTTGTCCTCGATTTTGTGGAATTCAATTTGTTCACAGGAAGGAAACCATTTTGCAGTTGCGTCGCCACAGTCGCGCGTGGCGGGAAAATTGACTGGTAAACTTCACTTCGTTCTAGAATTGTAACTTCACAATAATGCAAGATCATTTAGTAGTTTTTAAACACTCATTTATTTCAGATTTCCTTTCATATTTTGAACTTTCTAACAATTTAAACGCAATTTCAAACTGTACGCGATATCCCAGAATAGGATGGCAAGTCTAGATATCATACATTAATGATAACACAGTAGCTCTGGCTCAGTTCTGTTTGGAAAATGACGAATAGTGAAAAGATAATTAATAAGCCTAGTGTTGGTTAGAATAATGTTTTAGTTTACTGTAGTAATTATTAATCTAAAAAAATATTCAGCCGCATCATAGTTGGTTTTACCTGATTACGATTCCTATTTGCCGTAGTTTTCGCACAGTGTCGCATTTGCTTTGAAAGTTTACATTAATCTTTGTATTTCATGACATTAGCTACGACCACAAGCGATAATACGGTATCTGGTCGTTATTCTAACCCTTTTCAAATAAACAGCTATATATCTATCTAAATAATAGTAGGCGATTTCGTGAAATGAATATTCCAAGAACTGTTCTACAGAACAGGGAAATGACGTAGCGCGCGTTTGATAACGTCACAATCGTGTGGCTGCTTGCAATAGTTTCATTCTGAGGGAGCATTCGATAAGACATTTCAATTGACAAACTTATCGTAGGTAGTTAGTTGTCTTTATCAGTTTGCATTGCAAAACACATGAACAACGATGCCTGTGGATGTAGCTGCCGTTTGATAGCGCATTTAGTTTTGACTCGTTGGACTGCCGTGGGATGCTGTGGTCGAGCTCATCGACAGAAGAGGGAGAAATACAGCGAACCTCTTTATTGTACACAACCGGTAGCTTGCGTGCTTGAATTATTATCATATATAAGAAATCAACTTGCAATTGAAAAATGAATGATAGATCGGTTAATTGGAGCTTGTTTTATCGTTCGCGGTCTTTGCCGTAAGTGATTGACATTTGAAAGGGACCTGAAAAGTTCTCAGATTTAGTTTGCCTTCATTTAACAGGTGTCATGAAAACATGTGCATGATCAAAAGGGAAGCAATATTTCTCCTCTAGTCAATGGCTGATGTACTGGACTTTGATACACGTAGATTTCCTCTTGCTGCTGCGCTGTTGCCTTGTTCACAAGAAATATAAATCTTTACTGCGGTAAACTGAGTCATTACATCGCCGATCGAATATTCGGTCTGCCGTCTTAAAATGACTCATTTTCCGAAGTAACTGTCCGAGACTACGACTTTCGTTTTAGTAGCGATTTGGATTATCATTATTGTTTTGATGTATTTTTTCATAAGAGTAATAATACTTAACATATTTTCACATGTCTCTCCATTAGCCAAATGTGGTTGTATACAGCCATTAGAAACGGTATTTGGCAATTTCGCGGGTGCGTAGTGTTTTCCTTTTATTGTCCTTCAACACTAATTCCTGAAAGAAACAGCTCGGCTTCTCAGACAGATTTGAATGGTTTTGCTTCGTGGCTCAACCAAATGAAAATCTACGGAAAACGACGTTAATTCCGCCTCGATTTTGAGGAATTCAATTTGTTCACAGGAAGGAATTCATTTTGCAGTTGCGTCGCCACAGTCGCGCGTGACGGGAAAATTGACTGGTAAACTTCACTTCGTTCTAGAATTGTAACTTCACAATAATGCAAGATCATTTAGTAGTTTTTAAACACTCATTTATTTCAGATTTCCTTTCATATTTTGAACTTTCTAACAATTTAAACGCAATTTCAAACTGTACGCGATATCCCAGAATAGGATGGCAAGTCTAGATATCATACATTAATGATAACACAGTAGCTCTGGCTCAGTTCTGTTTGGAAAATGACGAATAGTGAAAAGATAATTAATAAGCCTAGTGTTGGTTAGAATAATGTTTTAGTTTACTGTAGTATTTATTAATCTAAAAAAATATTCAGCCGCATCATAGTTGGTTTTATCTGAGGTGCAGGAATGTTTATAGATGAAACACTTAACTATCAAATATTAGAAAAAACTTCTAACGAAGTATTTCAAGCACTGTGGATCGAGATATCCTTTGTCCAAAAAAAAAAACATAATTTGCGGCATTATCTATATACAGCATAACTCACCAGAGCGCTTTCAATCATATTTTGAAGAAACAATTGAAAACTTTGCCTCCTCTGGGAAATCTGTTGTTATCATGGGTGATTTCAATATAGATCTTCTAAAAAGTGAGACGTCTTGTCACAGCCATGATTTCTTATTGTCTCTCCAGAGTTGTTATCTCATTCCTACAGTTGATAAACCAACACGCGTTCGTAATACCTCAGCCACCCTTATTGATAATATTTTCGTTAATAATCCTGACCAAGTAGTAGTTAGTGGAAACATAATTTCCGATATTAACGATCACTTTTCACAATTTTGTATTATGAAATCAGCCAGGGATAAACTCAAGGTAAAAAAATCAAAATTGCGTGATTTCTCGGGGTTCTCTGCCGTTTTCATGACGCCTGTTAAATGAAGGCAATATATGATAATAATTCAAGCAGGCAAGCTACCGGTTGTGTACAATAAAGAGGTTCGCTGTATTTCTCCCTCTTCTGTCGATGAGCTCGACCACAGCATCCCACGGCAGTCCAACGAGTCAAAACTAAATGCGCTATCAAACGGCAGCTACATCCACAGGCATCGTTGTTCATGTGTTTTGCAATGCAAACTGATAAAGACAACCAACTGCCTACGATAAGTTTGTCAATTGAAATGTATTATCAAATGCTCCCTGAGAATGAAACTATTGCAAGCACAGGCAGCCCAAGCTCTGTATTTGCACTGTGTGACTATTATTTCACAAAATTCTCAGATAAAGAAAATAAACTTACCTTAAGAGTTTGTTGTTGTCCTGTTGTTTCTCTGGGGTCTAGAAATGGCGGTTATGGGGCATTTCTCTCACTTTGGGTTTTTCTCTCTTCTCTGTCTTAAATAAAGGAAAGGCTGCACACTCCAATTCAAACCACGAGGCACTTGAGGCCGATTTTTTCCACGAAAACCCATCCGATAGGCGTAATTTCCTCCGTCAGGTGAAAGGTAGATAGTTTTTCTTACCCCAGAAGTTTACAGACTTGAGAAATCATTATCCTAACTCTTCCAAATGAACTCATTTCTTTGAAAAAGCCCTCTCATTCTTCGTAATAAACTACGTGTTTGCTGCTGTTCGGTCATGACGTAATAAACTCGGCTTTGTAGCCTGGTCTGCTGACAAAATTCCTCTTTCCGGCAGAGGGACAGTCAATAAATTGCAAGGTACTGTACTCTCTCCCCACGGGGTCTAACGTGCCGCCTATTGTACTGAGTAGCCAGGCGAAGAACACAGGTCGCCAAAGGGGGTTTGGCACGGATTTTCCTCGGGAGCAGTTACGAAATAGTGCCGAAGAAATCCGACACCTTGTTTATTTCGCGGGGAGTTGGAGAAGAAAGTCATTAGAGAGCTTAAGCAACCACGACGGCAACGTCTAGGACGACGGCATGAAACAATAGCCTTAATTGCAAAATACAATAACTGCACGTGGGAATGCACGCAGTCACCTACATTTCAACCGTTGTCTGGAAAAACAGAACGTGAAAACCCCACATTTTACGTTTACAATTGAACGCCAACGTTAAAGTAAGTCACTCCGTTTTTCTTTCGGCGTGAACGGAACTCTATGCTTGTCATATTTTTCGAAGATATGAATGTGAAAAGTAATTAAAGGCGAACGAAGGAAATAGTAAGCATCACATTTCGGTAGAAAACATTTTTCTAGGTCCCGTCCTCGCTGCCGTCGCCGTCGTTGATGCTTAAACACGAA
Organism: Actinernus sp. WN-2022; assembly: GCA_030867875.1. Classification (NCBI taxonomy): domain Eukaryota; kingdom Metazoa; phylum Cnidaria; class Anthozoa; order Actiniaria; family Actinernidae; genus Actinernus; species Actinernus sp. WN-2022. Next base: position 54,963,574 of record JAOWCC010000019.1, read on the forward strand.
GTTCCGGTATAAATAGGTTAGCTCCTCCTCTTTTCACGCATCGCGAGCTCGAAATTTAAAATTCAAATCGCTGAGCAGTGAAGAAAGCAAGCGAGGATATCAGCCTCTCCTTTGAAATGCTAGAGTTTTAAGGTTTAAAATTAAACAAGTCATAAAATAAAGTGACCAGAGGGAAGATAGTTGTCCATTTATGACTGCCAATGGTATTTTATGACTGTTTGCGAACTTTGTAGCCCTTACTCTGAAGTTAAACATTTTTGTGTTTCATTTGAATTTCGCGCGATAAGCAATCAGTAGGGAGCACTCAAGCGGAGCATCACGCAGATGTTCACTCCACAAAGGCTGATTGACGACTGAAGGGTGACAAACCCCTGGGCTCGCCTTTTTATACCGGAACTTCGTGTTTAAGCTCTCTAATATTCACGGCTTATTGACCAATCGCTGAACGGTGGAATCTGCAGAGAAAACCCACGAAGTAAATTAACACACATGTGTACGTGTAAATAAATATAATGTGGTCCATTCGTTAGACCCCGTGGGGAGAGAGTACAGTACCTTGCAATTTATTGACTGTCCCTCTGCCGGAAAGAGGAATTTTGTCAGCAGACCAGGCTACAAAGCCGAGTTTATTACGTCATGACCGAACAGGAAATTACGCCTATCGGATGGGTTTTCGTGGAAAAAATCGGCCTCAAGTGCCTCGTGGTTTGAATTGGAGTGTGCAGCCTTTCCTTTATTTAAGACAGAGAAGAGAGAAAAACCCAAAGTGAGAGAAATGCCCCATAACCGCCATTTCTAGACCCCAGAGAAACAACAGGACAACAACAAACTCTTAAGGTAAGTTTATTTTCTTTATCTGAGAATTTTGTGAAATAATAGTCACACAGTGCAAATACAGAGCTTGGGCTGCCTGTGTTGCAAGCAGCCACACTATTGTGACGGACAGAGCAAATAAACGGAGCGCATGCGCATTAGCCACTTCATTAAAAGTGAATCAAGATGGCCGCCGAGCGGGAGTGGGATTGTAGCTCTTTTTCAGGGACCTCTCACAGCTCAAGAAATACCACGATTACTTTATTACTTCACACCATGGACTGATATTCTTCAGTGACTTCTCTGAGCCCAAATAACACATAATCCAGTTCACTGAAAGAACGCTATCATTGCTCGTTCAACTCTGTCTTCAAGAAAAACGAACCATTTCGAAATGTTCATATGCGACTGGAAAAACGCCAAAAATAAGGAAACTTGTGAATATATAAGGCTTATACTTCGGTAGAGAACTAAGGAGGTAATGTGTTTCAACATATAAAATACCATATTCGAGATATTCATACCATTTTTCAAACGTAGCATTTGAAGTTACAGTAGTGACTAGACTGTCTACAGCAGTAGAAATCCTGGAACGACGATCATCACCAAAGACTGTAAGTAAAGCTACAGAGCTATTATCAGGAAATTATACAATATTTCACTTGATTTGATTATTATGGTATTTAATACATCGTTCTTTTTGACGAATTAGTTGCATGATTTACCAAATGTAAAGAAAACGAATTTTAATTTTGTTTTTAAATGAAGTATTATATATACATGTAAAAAATACTTAATATGTTATAATTGTTCTGTTTTCAGAAAGCCAACAATAAAACAGTTGTAATCGAATGCCTTTGGCAAAGTAGTTTTGTGTTCATTCAATTTTGTTCATGTTAGAAGTGAGTGACCCTAATTATGTTGTGTGGGACTTTTGTGCGTTTCTGTATAAAGGGAGATATGGTGGTTGGTGTACAATGAAATCAAGAGCCAAAATGTGGACACTCTCACCCAAGCTTTGTGATTTACACGAAAGCTTCGTGTTTTACACGAAAGCTTTGTGCTTTACACGAAACAGTACTTCTTGTTGTTTTCCCAGAAAAAAGGAAGCCTGCAATAGTATACCTTTCCCTTCCCAACTCCATCAGTGTTTACATGATGTTTTTGAATATCTGGACTAAACAGCAAAGGAGCATGTTTGCTTGTGTAGACTACTTGAGAAATGGACTCTTCAAGCACCATCACTTCTCCTGATCTTCACTTTATTCTCCCCAAGCACAAGCAAAGTGAGACAAATACGTGTAGGATAATTGAAAGAGATATAAATAGCCTCCATAGCAAACTACATGCACATGTATGAGAACAAATTTATATTTTTCATGTATACTTTATTTGAGTGTTTTAAAATTGTTAAAAACTGTTTTTAATTGTAACAGAGGAAGGACTACAAGTATTTGCTTTAATGTTGTTAACATGCAGCAGAATTAAGCATCAAAAGTTAAGCCTTAAATATTCTAACAATGAAACTATTTGTGTGTATCTCTCTTTTTAATTCATTTGCCTAATGGTTACTAATACAAAATATTTGTACAGGAATCCATAAGCAATAGACCTTTTTAATAACGACCTCTCCCAAGTAGATTGGAATGATATTCTTTTGAATGGAGCAAGTGATGTGGATAAGCTGTTCTCTTCTTTTTACAATAGGTTCATTAAACTCGTTAATAAACATCCACCCATGAAGACAATCTCGCACCGTAAAGCAAAACAACTTTCTAAGCCATGGATAACTAAGGGATTACGAGCCTCAATTAGGATTAAAAACAAATTATATGCATCCGGCGACGACAATAAATACAAATTATACAGAAATAAAATTTGCAACTTAACACGAATAAGCAAAAAGCAACACTTCTATGAATACTTCAATACTAATTTGACAAATATGAAAAAAACATGGGAAGAAATAAATAATTTACTAAATCGTAAAGCAAAGAATTTTAAGCGAATCAATGCAATTAAGGATTTTAACAATAATAAAGTAACTAGAGATCCCCCACGTATAGCTAATATACTCAACGAACATTTTGCATCAGTAGGGCATAAATTAGCAAACAAACTGCCACTGGCACACCATCATTATCTTGATTTTCTCTGTAAATCCAAATCACCCGATACATCATTTCTTTTCGAACCTGTTACACCAGAAGAAGTTAAATTGGAAATCTTATGTATACCAAACAACAAATCTCATGGTCTATATTCTTGCCCTACACAAATATTGAAATGTGCATGCAAGTAACACTATAAGTGATGTGCTATCAAACATACTTAATACATCTATTATATTAGGAGCATATCCCTCAAAACTAAAAATGTCAACAATCATACCGATATTCAAAGCTGAAGATGAGACCGACGCAAATAATTACATACCTATATCTTTGTTATCTAATTTTAACAGAATTTTCGAAAAATTAATGTACAAAAGAATGGAATCTTTTATTGACGATATTAACGATATTCAAAACTGTTCTGATAAATTCAGCTTTTATCTTTTTGCTGATGATACTAATATACTATACGCAGACAAAAATCTTAAATCGTTGGAACGAATCGTAAACAAGGAACTAAAGAAATTATATGATTGGCTAACAGCAAATAAATTAACCCTTAACATAAAAAAATCAAATTTTGTTATATTTCGTCTCTATCAAAAGAAACTTAACTATCAACCTAAAATAAGTATATTCAATAATGAACAGAATAAGAACGTTCCCTTGGAATGTAAATACTATGTGAAATATCTCGGAGTTTTAATTGACAATAATTTATCCTGGAAGCATCATATTGATCATATTGCTGTAAAAATTAGCAAAACAGTAGGGTTAATCGCGAAACTAAGACATTTTGTGCCCGTACATACCCTCCTGAGTATTTATCGATCATTAATTGCTCCTTACTTAACTTATGGGTTGACAGTTTGGGGTCAGGCATGAAAGTCCTATCTGAAAAAACTTCTAATTCTTCAAAAGCGGGCACTCCGCTTTATGTATTTTGCCGACAGAAATGAGCACGCAATTCCCCTTTTCATTAATGCTAATATTATGCCTGTGAACTTTTTATACTATGAGTCACTATCTAACTTGATGTATGATGTCAGAAATAACTCAGCACCAATAAGTATTTTAAATTTGTTCGTAAACACCTCCAGTATCCATTTTTATAATACACGTTCATCTACATCCAACAATTTCTATATTAAAAGCTCTAGACTTGAAATACAAAAAAACTCTTTCTCTAGAATTGGAGCAAAACTATGGAATGAGATACCATGTTATCTCAGAAATCTTCCAAAAAAAGCATTTAAAATAGAACTTAAAACAATACTAGTTAATATCCTCAAATTAGAAGATACATATATTGATACATCCATGATTATTTCAAAAGTAAAATCATTCAAATAAAATTTGCTGATTTCACAGTTTTTATTTCTATAAATTAACGTTTATAGTTCTATTAACATAAGTCACCACCTTGTCTTTTGTCTCTTTATAATATATAATTCCTATTTCTTCTCTCTTTTTTTTCTCCCTCCATCACTTGTAAAACGTAACTTATTCTTTTAAACTGTAATTAGTATATTTACTAATATAAGACTCGGCCCGCCTAGATTAGCTTTAAGCTACCTGCGGGCCAGTCAGATTGTAAATTACACTATTAGAATAGAAAAATAAAAATGTGTGTGTAAAAATGTACGATTCCTATTTGTGGTAGTTTTCGCACAGTGTCGCATTTGCTTTGAAAGTTTACATTAATCTTTGTATTTCATGACATTAGCTACGACCACAAGCGATAATACGGTATCTGGTCGTTATTCTAACCCTTTTCAAATAAACAGCTATGTATCTATCTAAATAATAGTAGGCGATTTCGTGAAATGAATATTCCAAGAACTGTTCTACAGAACAGGGAAATGACGTAGCGCGCGTTTGATAACGTCACAATAGTGTGGCTGCTTGCAATAGTTTCATTCTCAGGGAGCATTTGATAAGACATTTCAATTGACAAACTAATCGTAGACAGTTAGTTGTCTTTATCAGTTTGCATTGCAAAACACATGAACAACGATGCCTGTGGATGTAGCTGCCGTTTGATAGCGCATTTAGTTTTGACTCGTTGGACTGCCGTGGGATGCTGTGGTCGAGCTCATCGACAGAAGAGGGAGAAATACAGCGAACCTCTTTATTGTACACAACCGGTAGCTTGCCTGCTTGAATTATTATCATGTTTAGAAATCAACTAGCAATTGAAAAGTGAATGATAGATCGGTTAATGCGAGCTTGGTTAATCGGAGCTTGTTTTATCGTTCGCGGTCTTTGCCGTAAGTGATTGACATTTGAAAGGGACCTGAAAAGTTCTCAGATTTAGTTTGCCTTCATTTAATAGGTATCATGAAAACATGTGCATGATCAAAAGGGAAGCAATATTTCTCCTCTAGTCAATGGCTGATGTACTGGACTTTGATACACGTAGATTTCCTCTTGCTGCTGCGCTGTTGCCTTGTTCACAAGAAATATAAATCTTTACTGCGGTAAACTGAGTCATTACATCGCCGATCGAATATTCGGTCTGCCGTCTTAAAATGACTCATTTTCCGAAGTAACTGTCCGAGACTACGACTTTCGTTTTAGTAGCGCTTTGGATTATCATTATTGTTTTGATGTATTTTTTCATAAGAGTAATAATACTTAACATATTTTCACATGTCTCTCCATTAGCCAAATGTGGTTGTATACAGCCATTAGAAACGGTATTTGGCAGTTTCGCGGGTGCGTAGTGTTTTCCTTTTATTGTCCTTCAACACTAATTCCTGAAAGAAACAGCTCGGCTTCTCAGACAGATTTGAATGGTTTTGCTTAGTGGCTCAACCAAATGAAAATCTACGAAAAACGACGTTAGTTGTCCTCGATTTTGAGGAATTCAATTTGTTCACAGGAAGGAAACCATTTTGCAGTTGCGTCGCCACAGTCGCGCGTGGCGGGAAAATTGACTGGTAAACTTCACTTCGTTCTAGAATTGTAACTTCACAATAATGCAAGATCATTTAGTAGTTTTTAAACACTCATTTATTTCAGATTTCCTTTCATATTTTGAACTTTCTAACAATTTAAACGCAATTTCAAACTGTACGCGATATCCCAGAATAGGATGGCAAGTCTAGATATCATACATAATAATAATAATAATAATTTAATTTGATATAGCGCTAGCTCCATTAATTGCCCAGAGCGCTTTACAATAGTAATAAAAATCTGCAGCTAAAACCTACTATAATGCGAACTCTAAAAAAAAAACTACTATAATGCAACTAAAAAAAAGAAGCATTACTAATACAAACTAATAAACTACTAACCGATACAGTTAAAATATAGTTAAAAACTTCTAAACAATGAGTCAAGATTCATAAGCTTCTATGAATAAATACGTTTTTAACTGTTTTTTAAAAATCTCCACTGAAACTGCACTCCTTATATCATAAGGCAGTTTGTTCCATAGCCTGGGAGCGGCTATTGAAAAGGCTCTGTCTCCATCAGTCTTTAAGTTAGATTTTGGCACGTGCAGAAGCTCTTGGGAATTCGACAGAAGCAAGCGTGTACACGTGCGATAATTGAGCAGTTCGACAATATAACTAGGTGCCAGGCCATTAAGGCCTTTATAGACTAAGAGTAGCATTTTAAAAGTGATACGGTATTGTACAGGCAGCCAATGGAGCTTACACATAGCAGGAGTAATATGATTAAATCTTCTCGTAAGCGTGACAATACGTGCAGCAGTATTCTGAATCAGTTGTAGTCTATGTACTAAATACTTAGGAAGGCCATAGAGTAGCGCGTTACAGTTGTCTAACTTAGAGCCAATAAATGCATGGACTAAAATTTATGATAACACAGTAGCTCTGGCTCAGTTCTGTTTGGAAAATGACGATTAGTGAAAAGATAATTAATAAGCCTAGTGTTGGTTAGAATAATGTTTTAGTTTACTGTAGTAATTATTAATCTAAAAAAATATTCAGCCGCATCATAGTTGGTTTTACCTGATTACGATTCCTATTTGCCGTAGTTTTCGCACAGTGTCGCATTTGCTTTGAAAGTTTACATTAATCTTTGTATTTCATGACATTAGCTACGACCACAAGCGATAATACGGCATCTGGTCGTTATTCTAACCCTTTTCAAATAAACAGCTATATATCTATCTAAATAATAGTAGGCGATTTCGTGAAATGAATATTCCAAGAACTGTTCTACAGAACAGGGAAATGACGTAGCGCGCGTTTGATAACGTCACAATCGTGTGGCTGCTTGCAATAGTTTCATTCTGAGGGAGCATTCGATAAGACATTTCAATTGACAAACTTATCGTAGGTAGTTAGTTGTCTTTATCAGTTTGCATTGCAAAACACATGAACAACGATGCCTGTGGATGTAGCTGCCGTTTGATAGCGCATTTAGTTTTGACTCGTTGGACTGCCGTGGGATGCTGTGGTCGAGCTCATCGACAGAAGAGGGAGAAATACAGCGAACCTCTTTATTGTACACAACCGGTAGCTTGCGTGCTTGAATTATTATCATATATAAGAAATCAACTTGCAATTGAAAAATGAATGATAGATCGGTTAATTGGAGCTTGTTTTATCGTTCGCGGTCTTTGCCGTAAGTGATTGACATTTGAAAGGGACCTGAAAAGTTCTCAGATTTAGTTTGCCTTCATTTAACAGGTGTCATGAAAACATGTGCATGATCAAAAGGGAAGCAATATTTCTCCTCTAGTCAATGGCTGGTGTACTGGACTTTGATACACGTAGATTTCCTCTTGCTGCTGCGCTGTTGCCTTGTTCACAAGAAATATAAATCTTTACTGCGGTAAACTGAGTCATTACATCGCCGATCGAATATTCGGTCTGCCGTCTTAAATTGACTCATTTTCCGAAGTAACTGTCCGAGACTACGACTTTCGTTTTAGTAGCGTTTTGGATTATCATTATTGTTTTGATTTATTTTTTCATAAGAGTAACAATACTTAACATATTTTCACATGTCTCTCCATTAACCAAATGTGGTTGTATACAGCCATTAGAAACGGTATTTGGCAGTTTCGCGGGTGCGTAGTGTTTTCCTTTTATTGTCCTTCAACACTAATTCCTGAAAGAAACAGCTCGGCTTCTCAGACAGATTTGAATGGTTTTGCTTAGTGGCTCAACCAAATGAAAATCTACGAAAAACGACGTTAGTTGTCCTCGATTTTGTGGAATTCAATTTGTTCACAGGAAGGAAACCATTTTGCAGTTGCGTCGCCACAGTCGCGCGTGGCGGGAAAATTGACTGGTAAACTTCACTTCGTTCTAGAATTGTAACTTCACAATAATGCAAGATCATTTAGTAGTTTTTAAACACTCATTTATTTCAGATTTCCTTTCATATTTTGAACTTTCTAACAATTTAAACGCAATTTCAAACTGTACGCGATATCCCAGAATAGGATGGCAAGTCTAGATATCATACATAATAATAATAATAATAATTTAATTTGATATAGCGCTAGCTCCATTAATTGCCCAGAGCGCTTTACAATAGTAATAAAAATCTGCAGCTAAAACCTACTATAATGCGAACTCTAAAAAAAAAACTACTATAATGCAACTAAAAAAAAGAAGCATTACTAATACAAACTAATAAACTACTAACCGATACAGTTAAAATATAGTTAAAAACTTCTAAACAATGAGTCAAGATTCATAAGCTTCTATGAATAAATACGTTTTTAACTGTTTTTTAAAAATCTCCACTGAAACTGCACTCCTTATATCATAAGGCAGTTTGTTCCATAGCCTGGGAGCGGCTATTGAAAAGGCTCTGTCTCCATCAGTCTTTAAGTTAGATTTTGGCACGTGCAGAAGCTCTTGGGAATTCGACAGAAGCAAGCGTGTACACGTGCGATAATTGAGCAGTTCAACAATATAACTAGGTGCCAGGCCATTAAGGCCTTTATAGACTAAGAGTAGCATTTTAAAAGTGATACGGTATTGTACAGGCAGCCAATGGAGCTTACACATAGCAGGAGTAATATGATTAAATCTTCTCGTAAGCGTGACAATACGTGCAGCAGTATTCTGAATCAGTTGTAGTCTATGTACTAAATACTTAGGAAGGCCATAGAGTAGCGCGTTACAGTTGTCTAACTTAGAGCCAATAAATGCATGGACTAAAATTTATGATAACACAGTAGCTCTGGCTCAGTTCTGTTTGGAAAATGACGATTAGTGAAAAGATAATTAATAAGCCTAGTGTTGGTTAGAATAATGTTTTAGTTTACTGTAGTAATTATTAATCTAAAAAAATATTCAGCCGCATCATAGTTGGTTTTACCTGATTACGATTCCTATTTGCCGTAGTTTTCGCACAGTGTCGCATTTGCTTTGAAAGTTTACATTAATCTTTGTATTTCATGACATTAGCTACGACCACAAGCGATAATACGGCATCTGGTCGTTATTCTAACCCTTTTCAAATAAACAGCTATATATCTATCTAAATAATAGTAGGCGATTTCGTGAAATGAATATTCCAAGAACTGTTCTACAGAACAGGGAAATGACGTAGCGCGCGTTTGATAACGTCACAATCGTGTGGCTGCTTGCAATAGTTTCATTCTGAGGGAGCATTCGATAAGACATTTCAATTGACAAACTTATCGTAGGTAGTTAGTTGTCTTTATCAGTTTGCATTGCAAAACACATGAACAACGATGCCTGTGGATGTAGCTGCCGTTTGATAGCGCATTTAGTTTTGACTCGTTGGACTGCCGTGGGATGCTGTGGTCGAGCTCATCGACAGAAGAGGGAGAAATACAGCGAACCTCTTTATTGTACACAACCGGTAGCTTGCGTGCTTGAATTATTATCATATATAAGAAATCAACTTGCAATTGAAAAATGAATGATAGATCGGTTAATTGGAGCTTGTTTTATCGTTCGCGGTCTTTGCCGTAAGTGATTGACATTTGAAAGGGACCTGAAAAGTTCTCAGATTTAGTTTGCCTTCATTTAACAGGTGTCATGAAAACATGTGCATGATCAAAAGGGAAGCAATATTTCTCCTCTAGTCAATGGCTGGTGTACTGGACTTTGATACACGTAGATTTCCTCTTGCTGCTGCGCTGTTGCCTTGTTCACAAGAAATATAAATCTTTACTGCGGTAAACTGAGTCATTACATCGCCGATCGAATATTCGGTCTGCCGTCTTAAAATGACTCATTTTCCGAAGTAACTGTCCGAGACTACGACTTTCGTTTTAGTAGCGATTTGGATTATCATTATTGTTTTGATGTATTTTTTCATAAGAGTAATAATACTTAACATATTTTCACATGTCTCTCCATTAGCCAAATGTGGTTGTATACAGCCATTAGAAACGGTATTTGGCAGTTTCGCGGGTGCGTAGTGTTTTCCTTTTATTGTCCTTCAACACTAATTCCTGAAAGAAACAGCTCGGCTTCTCAGACAGATTTGAATGGTTTTGCTTAGTGGCTCAACCAAATGAAAATCTACGAAAAACGACGTTAGTTGTCCTCGATTTTGTGGAATTCAATTTGTTCACAGGAAGGAAACCATTTTGCAGTTGCGTCGCCACAGTCGCGCGTGGCGGGAAAATTGACTGGTAAACTTCACTTCGTTCTAGAATTGTAACTTCACAATAATGCAAGATCATTTAGTAGTTTTTAAACACTCATTTATTTCAGATTTCCTTTCATATTTTGAACTTTCTAACAATTTAAACGCAATTTCAAACTGTACGCGATATCCCAGAATAGGATGGCAAGTCTAGATATCATACATTAATGATAACACAGTAGCTCTGGCTCAGTTCTGTTTGGAAAATGACGAATAGTGAAAAGATAATTAATAAGCCTAGTGTTGGTTAGAATAATGTTTTAGTTTACTGTAGTAATTATTAATCTAAAAAAATATTCAGCCGCATCATAGTTGGTTTTACCTGATTACGATTCCTATTTGCCGTAGTTTTCGCACAGTGTCGCATTTGCTTTGAAAGTTTACATTAATCTTTGTATTTCATGACATTAGCTACGACCACAAGCGATAATACGGTATCTGGTCGTTATTCTAACCCTTTTCAAATAAACAGCTATATATCTATCTAAATAATAGTAGGCGATTTCGTGAAATGAATATTCCAAGAACTGTTCTACAGAACAGGGAAATGACGTAGCGCGCGTTTGATAACGTCACAATCGTGTGGCTGCTTGCAATAGTTTCATTCTGAGGGAGCATTCGATAAGACATTTCAATTGACAAACTTATCGTAGGTAGTTAGTTGTCTTTATCAGTTTGCATTGCAAAACACATGAACAACGATGCCTGTGGATGTAGCTGCCGTTTGATAGCGCATTTAGTTTTGACTCGTTGGACTGCCGTGGGATGCTGTGGTCGAGCTCATCGACAGAAGAGGGAGAAATACAGCGAACCTCTTTATTGTACACAACCGGTAGCTTGCGTGCTTGAATTATTATCATATATAAGAAATCAACTTGCAATTGAAAAATGAATGATAGATCGGTTAATTGGAGCTTGTTTTATCGTTCGCGGTCTTTGCCGTAAGTGATTGACATTTGAAAGGGACCTGAAAAGTTCTCAGATTTAGTTTGCCTTCATTTAACAGGTGTCATGAAAACATGTGCATGATCAAAAGGGAAGCAATATTTCTCCTCTAGTCAATGGCTGATGTACTGGACTTTGATACACGTAGATTTCCTCTTGCTGCTGCGCTGTTGCCTTGTTCACAAGAAATATAAATCTTTACTGCGGTAAACTGAGTCATTACATCGCCGATCGAATATTCGGTCTGCCGTCTTAAAATGACTCATTTTCCGAAGTAACTGTCCGAGACTACGACTTTCGTTTTAGTAGCGATTTGGATTATCATTATTGTTTTGATGTATTTTTTCATAAGAGTAATAATACTTAACATATTTTCACATGTCTCTCCATTAGCCAAATGTGGTTGTATACAGCCATTAGAAACGGTATTTGGCAGTTTCGCGGGTGCGTAGTGTTTTCCTTTTATTGTCCTTCAACACTAATTCCTGAAAGAAACAGCTCGGCTTCTCAGACAGATTTGAATGGTTTTGCTTAGTGGCTCAACCAAATGAAAATCTACGAAAAACGACGTTAGTTGTCCTCGATTTTGTGGAATTCAATTTGTTCACAGGAAGGAAACCATTTTGCAGTTGCGTCGCCACAGTCGCGCGTGGCGGGAAAATTGACTGGTAAACTTCACTTCGTTCTAGAATTGTAACTTCACAATAATGCAAGATCATTTAGTAGTTTTTAAACACTCATTTATTTCAGATTTCCTTTCATATTTTGAACTTTCTAACAATTTAAACGCAATTTCAAACTGTACGCGATATCCCAGAATAGGATGGCAAGTCTAGATATCATACATTAATGATAACACAGTAGCTCTGGCTCAGTTCTGTTTGGAAAATGACGAATAGTGAAAAGATAATTAATAAGCCTAGTGTTGGTTAGAATAATGTTTTAGTTTACTGTAGTAATTATTAATCTAAAAAAATATTCAGCCGCATCATAGTTGGTTTTACCTGATTACGATTCCTATTTGCCGTAGTTTTCGCACAGTGTCGCATTTGCTTTGAAAGTTTACATTAATCTTTGTATTTCATGACATTAGCTACGACCACAAGCGATAATACGGTATCTGGTCGTTATTCTAACCCTTTTCAAATAAACAGCTATATATCTATCTAAATAATAGTAGGCGATTTCGTGAAATGAATATTCCAAGAACTGTTCTACAGAACAGGGAAATGACGTAGCGCGCGTTTGATAACGTCACAATCGTGTGGCTGCTTGCAATAGTTTCATTCTGAGGGAGCATTCGATAAGACATTTCAATTGACAAACTTATCGTAGGTAGTTAGTTGTCTTTATCAGTTTGCATTGCAAAACACATGAACAACGATGCCTGTGGATGTAGCTGCCGTTTGATAGCGCATTTAGTTTTGACTCGTTGGACTGCCGTGGGATGCTGTGGTCGAGCTCATCGACAGAAGAGGGAGAAATACAGCGAACCTCTTTATTGTACACAACCGGTAGCTTGCGTGCTTGAATTATTATCATATATAAGAAATCAACTTGCAATTGAAAAATGAATGATAGATCGGTTAATTGGAGCTTGTTTTATCGTTCGCGGTCTTTGCCGTAAGTGATTGACATTTGAAAGGGACCTGAAAAGTTCTCAGATTTAGTTTGCCTTCATTTAACAGGTGTCATGAAAACATGTGCATGATCAAAAGGGAAGCAATATTTCTCCTCTAGTCAATGGCTGATGTACTGGACTTTGATACACGTAGATTTCCTCTTGCTGCTGCGCTGTTGCCTTGTTCACAAGAAATATAAATCTTTACTGCGGTAAACTGAGTCATTACATCGCCGATCGAATATTCGGTCTGCCGTCTTAAAATGACTCATTTTCCGAAGTAACTGTCCGAGACTACGACTTTCGTTTTAGTAGCGATTTGGATTATCATTATTGTTTTGATGTATTTTTTCATAAGAGTAATAATACTTAACATATTTTCACATGTCTCTCCATTAGCCAAATGTGGTTGTATACAGCCATTAGAAACGGTATTTGGCAATTTCGCGGGTGCGTAGTGTTTTCCTTTTATTGTCCTTCAACACTAATTCCTGAAAGAAACAGCTCGGCTTCTCAGACAGATTTGAATGGTTTTGCTTCGTGGCTCAACCAAATGAAAATCTACGGAAAACGACGTTAATTCCGCCTCGATTTTGAGGAATTCAATTTGTTCACAGGAAGGAATTCATTTTGCAGTTGCGTCGCCACAGTCGCGCGTGACGGGAAAATTGACTGGTAAACTTCACTTCGTTCTAGAATTGTAACTTCACAATAATGCAAGATCATTTAGTAGTTTTTAAACACTCATTTATTTCAGATTTCCTTTCATATTTTGAACTTTCTAACAATTTAAACGCAATTTCAAACTGTACGCGATATCCCAGAATAGGATGGCAAGTCTAGATATCATACATTAATGATAACACAGTAGCTCTGGCTCAGTTCTGTTTGGAAAATGACGAATAGTGAAAAGATAATTAATAAGCCTAGTGTTGGTTAGAATAATGTTTTAGTTTACTGTAGTATTTATTAATCTAAAAAAATATTCAGCCGCATCATAGTTGGTTTTATCTGAGGTGCAGGAATGTTTATAGATGAAACACTTAACTATCAAATATTAGAAAAAACTTCTAACGAAGTATTTCAAGCACTGTGGATCGAGATATCCTTTGTCCAAAAAAAAAAACATAATTTGCGGCATTATCTATATACAGCATAACTCACCAGAGCGCTTTCAATCATATTTTGAAGAAACAATTGAAAACTTTGCCTCCTCTGGGAAATCTGTTGTTATCATGGGTGATTTCAATATAGATCTTCTAAAAAGTGAGACGTCTTGTCACAGCCATGATTTCTTATTGTCTCTCCAGAGTTGTTATCTCATTCCTACAGTTGATAAACCAACACGCGTTCGTAATACCTCAGCCACCCTTATTGATAATATTTTCGTTAATAATCCTGACCAAGTAGTAGTTAGTGGAAACATAATTTCCGATATTAACGATCACTTTTCACAATTTTGTATTATGAAATCAGCCAGGGATAAACTCAAGGTAAAAAAATCAAAATTGCGTGATTTCTCGGGGTTCTCTGCCGTTTTCATGACGCCTGTTAAATGAAGGCAATATATGATAATAATTCAAGCAGGCAAGCTACCGGTTGTGTACAATAAAGAGGTTCGCTGTATTTCTCCCTCTTCTGTCGATGAGCTCGACCACAGCATCCCACGGCAGTCCAACGAGTCAAAACTAAATGCGCTATCAAACGGCAGCTACATCCACAGGCATCGTTGTTCATGTGTTTTGCAATGCAAACTGATAAAGACAACCAACTGCCTACGATAAGTTTGTCAATTGAAATGTATTATCAAATGCTCCCTGAGAATGAAACTATTGCAAGCACAGGCAGCCCAAGCTCTGTATTTGCACTGTGTGACTATTATTTCACAAAATTCTCAGATAAAGAAAATAAACTTACCTTAAGAGTTTGTTGTTGTCCTGTTGTTTCTCTGGGGTCTAGAAATGGCGGTTATGGGGCATTTCTCTCACTTTGGGTTTTTCTCTCTTCTCTGTCTTAAATAAAGGAAAGGCTGCACACTCCAATTCAAACCACGAGGCACTTGAGGCCGATTTTTTCCACGAAAACCCATCCGATAGGCGTAATTTCCTCCGTCAGGTGAAAGGTAGATAGTTTTTCTTACCCCAGAAGTTTACAGACTTGAGAAATCATTATCCTAACTCTTCCAAATGAACTCATTTCTTTGAAAAAGCCCTCTCATTCTTCGTAATAAACTACGTGTTTGCTGCTGTTCGGTCATGACGTAATAAACTCGGCTTTGTAGCCTGGTCTGCTGACAAAATTCCTCTTTCCGGCAGAGGGACAGTCAATAAATTGCAAGGTACTGTACTCTCTCCCCACGGGGTCTAACGTGCCGCCTATTGTACTGAGTAGCCAGGCGAAGAACACAGGTCGCCAAAGGGGGTTTGGCACGGATTTTCCTCGGGAGCAGTTACGAAATAGTGCCGAAGAAATCCGACACCTTGTTTATTTCGCGGGGAGTTGGAGAAGAAAGTCATTAGAGAGCTTAAGCAACCACGACGGCAACGTCTAGGACGACGGCATGAAACAATAGCCTTAATTGCAAAATACAATAACTGCACGTGGGAATGCACGCAGTCACCTACATTTCAACCGTTGTCTGGAAAAACAGAACGTGAAAACCCCACATTTTACGTTTACAATTGAACGCCAACGTTAAAGTAAGTCACTCCGTTTTTCTTTCGGCGTGAACGGAACTCTATGCTTGTCATATTTTTCGAAGATATGAATGTGAAAAGTAATTAAAGGCGAACGAAGGAAATAGTAAGCATCACATTTCGGTAGAAAACATTTTTCTAGGTCCCGTCCTCGCTGCCGTCGCCGTCGTTGATGCTTAAACACGAAGTTCCGGTATAAATAGGTTAGCTCCTCCTCTTTTCACGCATCGCGAGCTCGAAATTTAAAATTCAAATCGCTGAGCAGTGAAGAAAGCAAGCGAGGATATCAGCCTCTCCTTTGAAATGCTAGAGTTTTAAGGTTTAAAATTAAACAAGTCATAAAATAAAGTGACCAGAGGGAAGATAGTTGTCCATTTATGACTGCCAATGGTATTTTATGACTGTTTGCGAACTTTGTAGCCCTTACTCTGAAGTTAAACATTTTTGTGTTTCATTTGAATTTCGCGCGATAAGCAATCAGTAGGGAGCACTCAAGCGGAGCATCACGCAGATGTTCACTCCACAAAGGCTGATTGACGACTGAAGGGTGACAAACCCCTGGGCTCGCCTTTTTATACCGGAACTTCGTGTTTAAGCTCTCTAATATTCACGGCTTATTGACCAATCGCTGAACGGTGGAATCTGCAGAGAAAACCCACGAAGTAAATTAACACACATGTGTACGTGTAAATAAATATAATGTGGTCCATTCGTTAGACCCCGTGGGGAGAGAGTACAGTACCTTGCAATTTATTGACTGTCCCTCTGCCGGAAAGAGGAATTTTGTCAGCAGACCAGGCTACAAAGCCGAGTTTATTACGTCATGACCGAACAGGAAATTACGCCTATCGGATGGGTTTTCGTGGAAAAAATCGGCCTCAAGTGCCTCGTGGTTTGAATTGGAGTGTGCAGCCTTTCCTTTATTTAAGACAGAGAAGAGAGAAAAACCCAAAGTGAGAGAAATGCCCCATAACCGCCATTTCTAGACCCCAGAGAAACAACAGGACAACAACAAACTCTTAAGGTAAGTTTATTTTCTTTATCTGAGAATTTTGTGAAATAATAGTCACACAGTGCAAATACAGAGCTTGGGCTGCCTGTGTTGCAAGCAGCCACACTATTGTGACGGACAGAGCAAATAAACGGAGCGCATGCGCATTAGCCACTTCATTAAAAGTGAATCAAGATGGCCGCCGAGCGGGAGTGGGATTGTAGCTCTTTTTCAGGGACCTCTCACAGCTCAAGAAATACCACGATTACTTTATTACTTCACACCATGGACTGATATTCTTCAGTGACTTCTCTGAGCCCAAATAACACATAATCCAGTTCACTGAAAGAACGCTATCATTGCTCGTTCAACTCTGTCTTCAAGAAAAACGAACCATTTCGAAATGTTCATATGCGACTGGAAAAACGCCAAAAATAAGGAAACTTGTGAATATATAAGGCTTATACTTCGGTAGAGAACTAAGGAGGTAATGTGTTTCAACATATAAAATACCATATTCGAGATATTCATACCATTTTTCAAACGTAGCATTTGAAGTTACAGTAGTGACTAGACTGTCTACAGCAGTAGAAATCCTGGAACGACGATCATCACCAAAGACTGTAAGTAAAGCTACAGAGCTATTATCAGGAAATTATACAATATTTCACTTGATTTGATTATTATGGTATTTAATACATCGTTCTTTTTGACGAATTAGTTGCATGATTTACCAAATGTAAAGAAAACGAATTTTAATTTTGTTTTTAAATGAAGTATTATATATACATGTAAAAAATACTTAATATGTTATAATTGTTCTGTTTTCAGAAAGCCAACAATAAAACAGTTGTAATCGAATGCCTTTGGCAAAGTAGTTTTGTGTTCATTCAATTTTGTTCATGTTAGAAGTGAGTGACCCTAATTATGTTGTGTGGGACTTTTGTGCGTTTCTGTATAAAGGGAGATATGGTGGTTGGTGTACAATGAAATCAAGAGCCAAAATGTGGACACTCTCACCCAAGCTTTGTGATTTACACGAAAGCTTCGTGTTTTACACGAAAGCTTTGTGCTTTACACGAAACAGTACTTCTTGTTGTTTTCCCAGAAAAAAGGAAGCCTGCAATAGTATACCTTTCCCTTCCCAACTCCATCAGTGTTTACATGATGTTTTTGAATATCTGGACTAAACAGCAAAGGAGCATGTTTGCTTGTGTAGACTACTTGAGAAATGGACTCTTCAAGCACCATCACTTCTCCTGATCTTCACTTTATTCTCCCCAAGCACAAGCAAAGTGAGACAAATACGTGTAGGATAATTGAAAGAGATATAAATAGCCTCCATAGCAAACTACATGCACATGTATGAGAACAAATTTATATTTTTCATGTATACTTTATTTGAGTGTTTTAAAATTGTTAAAAACTGTTTTTAATTGTAACAGAGGAAGGACTACAAGTATTTGCTTTAATGTTGTTAACATGCAGCAGAATTAAGCATCAAAAGTTAAGCCTTAAATATTCTAACAATGAAACTATTTGTGTGTATCTCTCTTTTTAATTCATTTGCCTAATGGTTACTAATACAAAATATTTGTACAGGAATCCATAAGCAATAGACCTTTTTAATAACGACCTCTCCCAAGTAGATTGGAATGATATTCTTTTGAATGGAGCAAGTGATGTGGATAAGCTGTTCTCTTCTTTTTACAATAGGTTCATTAAACTCGTTAATAAACATCCACCCATGAAGACAATCTCGCACCGTAAAGCAAAACAACTTTCTAAGCCATGGATAACTAAGGGATTACGAGCCTCAATTAGGATTAAAAACAAATTATATGCATCCGGCGACGACAATAAATACAAATTATACAGAAATAAAATTTGCAACTTAACACGAATAAGCAAAAAGCAACACTTCTATGAATACTTCAATACTAATTTGACAAATATGAAAAAAACATGGGAAGAAATAAATAATTTACTAAATCGTAAAGCAAAGAATTTTAAGCGAATCAATGCAATTAAGGATTTTAACAATAATAAAGTAACTAGAGATCCCCCACGTATAGCTAATATACTCAACGAACATTTTGCATCAGTAGGGCATAAATTAGCAAACAAACTGCCACTGGCACACCATCATTATCTTGATTTTCTCTGTAAATCCAAATCACCCGATACATCATTTCTTTTCGAACCTGTTACACCAGAAGAAGTTAAATTGGAAATCTTATGTATACCAAACAACAAATCTCATGGTCTATATTCTTGCCCTACACAAATATTGAAATGTGCATGCAAGTAACACTATAAGTGATGTGCTATCAAACATACTTAATACATCTATTATATTAGGAGCATATCCCTCAAAACTAAAAATGTCAACAATCATACCGATATTCAAAGCTGAAGATGAGACCGACGCAAATAATTACATACCTATATCTTTGTTATCTAATTTTAACAGAATTTTCGAAAAATTAATGTACAAAAGAATGGAATCTTTTATTGACGATATTAACGATATTCAAAACTGTTCTGATAAATTCAGCTTTTATCTTTTTGCTGATGATACTAATATACTATACGCAGACAAAAATCTTAAATCGTTGGAACGAATCGTAAACAAGGAACTAAAGAAATTATATGATTGGCTAACAGCAAATAAATTAACCCTTAACATAAAAAAATCAAATTTTGTTATATTTCGTCTCTATCAAAAGAAACTTAACTATCAACCTAAAATAAGTATATTCAATAATGAACAGAATAAGAACGTTCCCTTGGAATGTAAATACTATGTGAAATATCTCGGAGTTTTAATTGACAATAATTTATCCTGGAAGCATCATATTGATCATATTGCTGTAAAAATTAGCAAAACAGTAGGGTTAATCGCGAAACTAAGACATTTTGTGCCCGTACATACCCTCCTGAGTATTTATCGATCATTAATTGCTCCTTACTTAACTTATGGGTTGACAGTTTGGGGTCAGGCATGAAAGTCCTATCTGAAAAAACTTCTAATTCTTCAAAAGCGGGCACTCCGCTTTATGTATTTTGCCGACAGAAATGAGCACGCAATTCCCCTTTTCATTAATGCTAATATTATGCCTGTGAACTTTTTATACTATGAGTCACTATCTAACTTGATGTATGATGTCAGAAATAACTCAGCACCAATAAGTATTTTAAATTTGTTCGTAAACACCTCCAGTATCCATTTTTATAATACACGTTCATCTACATCCAACAATTTCTATATTAAAAGCTCTAGACTTGAAATACAAAAAAACTCTTTCTCTAGAATTGGAGCAAAACTATGGAATGAGATACCATGTTATCTCAGAAATCTTCCAAAAAAAGCATTTAAAATAGAACTTAAAACAATACTAGTTAATATCCTCAAATTAGAAGATACATATATTGATACATCCATGATTATTTCAAAAGTAAAATCATTCAAATAAAATTTGCTGATTTCACAGTTTTTATTTCTATAAATTAACGTTTATAGTTCTATTAACATAAGTCACCACCTTGTCTTTTGTCTCTTTATAATATATAATTCCTATTTCTTCTCTCTTTTTTTTCTCCCTCCATCACTTGTAAAACGTAACTTATTCTTTTAAACTGTAATTAGTATATTTACTAATATAAGACTCGGCCCGCCTAGATTAGCTTTAAGCTACCTGCGGGCCAGTCAGATTGTAAATTACACTATTAGAATAGAAAAATAAAAATGTGTGTGTAAAAATGTACGATTCCTATTTGTGGTAGTTTTCGCACAGTGTCGCATTTGCTTTGAAAGTTTACATTAATCTTTGTATTTCATGACATTAGCTACGACCACAAGCGATAATACGGTATCTGGTCGTTATTCTAACCCTTTTCAAATAAACAGCTATGTATCTATCTAAATAATAGTAGGCGATTTCGTGAAATGAATATTCCAAGAACTGTTCTACAGAACAGGGAAATGACGTAGCGCGCGTTTGATAACGTCACAATAGTGTGGCTGCTTGCAATAGTTTCATTCTCAGGGAGCATTTGATAAGACATTTCAATTGACAAACTAATCGTAGACAGTTAGTTGTCTTTATCAGTTTGCATTGCAAAACACATGAACAACGATGCCTGTGGATGTAGCTGCCGTTTGATAGCGCATTTAGTTTTGACTCGTTGGACTGCCGTGGGATGCTGTGGTCGAGCTCATCGACAGAAGAGGGAGAAATACAGCGAACCTCTTTATTGTACACAACCGGTAGCTTGCCTGCTTGAATTATTATCATGTTTAGAAATCAACTAGCAATTGAAAAGTGAATGATAGATCGGTTAATGCGAGCTTGGTTAATCGGAGCTTGTTTTATCGTTCGCGGTCTTTGCCGTAAGTGATTGACATTTGAAAGGGACCTGAAAAGTTCTCAGATTTAGTTTGCCTTCATTTAATAGGTATCATGAAAACATGTGCATGATCAAAAGGGAAGCAATATTTCTCCTCTAGTCAATGGCTGATGTACTGGACTTTGATACACGTAGATTTCCTCTTGCTGCTGCGCTGTTGCCTTGTTCACAAGAAATATAAATCTTTACTGCGGTAAACTGAGTCATTACATCGCCGATCGAATATTCGGTCTGCCGTCTTAAAATGACTCATTTTCCGAAGTAACTGTCCGAGACTACGACTTTCGTTTTAGTAGCGCTTTGGATTATCATTATTGTTTTGATGTATTTTTTCATAAGAGTAATAATACTTAACATATTTTCACATGTCTCTCCATTAGCCAAATGTGGTTGTATACAGCCATTAGAAACGGTATTTGGCAGTTTCGCGGGTGCGTAGTGTTTTCCTTTTATTGTCCTTCAACACTAATTCCTGAAAGAAACAGCTCGGCTTCTCAGACAGATTTGAATGGTTTTGCTTAGTGGCTCAACCAAATGAAAATCTACGAAAAACGACGTTAGTTGTCCTCGATTTTGAGGAATTCAATTTGTTCACAGGAAGGAAACCATTTTGCAGTTGCGTCGCCACAGTCGCGCGTGGCGGGAAAATTGACTGGTAAACTTCACTTCGTTCTAGAATTGTAACTTCACAATAATGCAAGATCATTTAGTAGTTTTTAAACACTCATTTATTTCAGATTTCCTTTCATATTTTGAACTTTCTAACAATTTAAACGCAATTTCAAACTGTACGCGATATCCCAGAATAGGATGGCAAGTCTAGATATCATACATAATAATAATAATAATAATTTAATTTGATATAGCGCTAGCTCCATTAATTGCCCAGAGCGCTTTACAATAGTAATAAAAATCTGCAGCTAAAACCTACTATAATGCGAACTCTAAAAAAAAAACTACTATAATGCAACTAAAAAAAAGAAGCATTACTAATACAAACTAATAAACTACTAACCGATACAGTTAAAATATAGTTAAAAACTTCTAAACAATGAGTCAAGATTCATAAGCTTCTATGAATAAATACGTTTTTAACTGTTTTTTAAAAATCTCCACTGAAACTGCACTCCTTATATCATAAGGCAGTTTGTTCCATAGCCTGGGAGCGGCTATTGAAAAGGCTCTGTCTCCATCAGTCTTTAAGTTAGATTTTGGCACGTGCAGAAGCTCTTGGGAATTCGACAGAAGCAAGCGTGTACACGTGCGATAATTGAGCAGTTCGACAATATAACTAGGTGCCAGGCCATTAAGGCCTTTATAGACTAAGAGTAGCATTTTAAAAGTGATACGGTATTGTACAGGCAGCCAATGGAGCTTACACATAGCAGGAGTAATATGATTAAATCTTCTCGTAAGCGTGACAATACGTGCAGCAGTATTCTGAATCAGTTGTAGTCTATGTACTAAATACTTAGGAAGGCCATAGAGTAGCGCGTTACAGTTGTCTAACTTAGAGCCAATAAATGCATGGACTAAAATTTATGATAACACAGTAGCTCTGGCTCAGTTCTGTTTGGAAAATGACGATTAGTGAAAAGATAATTAATAAGCCTAGTGTTGGTTAGAATAATGTTTTAGTTTACTGTAGTAATTATTAATCTAAAAAAATATTCAGCCGCATCATAGTTGGTTTTACCTGATTACGATTCCTATTTGCCGTAGTTTTCGCACAGTGTCGCATTTGCTTTGAAAGTTTACATTAATCTTTGTATTTCATGACATTAGCTACGACCACAAGCGATAATACGGCATCTGGTCGTTATTCTAACCCTTTTCAAATAAACAGCTATATATCTATCTAAATAATAGTAGGCGATTTCGTGAAATGAATATTCCAAGAACTGTTCTACAGAACAGGGAAATGACGTAGCGCGCGTTTGATAACGTCACAATCGTGTGGCTGCTTGCAATAGTTTCATTCTGAGGGAGCATTCGATAAGACATTTCAATTGACAAACTTATCGTAGGTAGTTAGTTGTCTTTATCAGTTTGCATTGCAAAACACATGAACAACGATGCCTGTGGATGTAGCTGCCGTTTGATAGCGCATTTAGTTTTGACTCGTTGGACTGCCGTGGGATGCTGTGGTCGAGCTCATCGACAGAAGAGGGAGAAATACAGCGAACCTCTTTATTGTACACAACCGGTAGCTTGCGTGCTTGAATTATTATCATATATAAGAAATCAACTTGCAATTGAAAAATGAATGATAGATCGGTTAATTGGAGCTTGTTTTATCGTTCGCGGTCTTTGCCGTAAGTGATTGACATTTGAAAGGGACCTGAAAAGTTCTCAGATTTAGTTTGCCTTCATTTAACAGGTGTCATGAAAACATGTGCATGATCAAAAGGGAAGCAATATTTCTCCTCTAGTCAATGGCTGGTGTACTGGACTTTGATACACGTAGATTTCCTCTTGCTGCTGCGCTGTTGCCTTGTTCACAAGAAATATAAATCTTTACTGCGGTAAACTGAGTCATTACATCGCCGATCGAATATTCGGTCTGCCGTCTTAAATTGACTCATTTTCCGAAGTAACTGTCCGAGACTACGACTTTCGTTTTAGTAGCGTTTTGGATTATCATTATTGTTTTGATTTATTTTTTCATAAGAGTAACAATACTTAACATATTTTCACATGTCTCTCCATTAACCAAATGTGGTTGTATACAGCCATTAGAAACGGTATTTGGCAGTTTCGCGGGTGCGTAGTGTTTTCCTTTTATTGTCCTTCAACACTAATTCCTGAAAGAAACAGCTCGGCTTCTCAGACAGATTTGAATGGTTTTGCTTAGTGGCTCAACCAAATGAAAATCTACGAAAAACGACGTTAGTTGTCCTCGATTTTGTGGAATTCAATTTGTTCACAGGAAGGAAACCATTTTGCAGTTGCGTCGCCACAGTCGCGCGTGGCGGGAAAATTGACTGGTAAACTTCACTTCGTTCTAGAATTGTAACTTCACAATAATGCAAGATCATTTAGTAGTTTTTAAACACTCATTTATTTCAGATTTCCTTTCATATTTTGAACTTTCTAACAATTTAAACGCAATTTCAAACTGTACGCGATATCCCAGAATAGGATGGCAAGTCTAGATATCATACATAATAATAATAATAATAATTTAATTTGATATAGCGCTAGCTCCATTAATTGCCCAGAGCGCTTTACAATAGTAATAAAAATCTGCAGCTAAAACCTACTATAATGCGAACTCTAAAAAAAAAACTACTATAATGCAACTAAAAAAAAGAAGCATTACTAATACAAACTAATAAACTACTAACCGATACAGTTAAAATATAGTTAAAAACTTCTAAACAATGAGTCAAGATTCATAAGCTTCTATGAATAAATACGTTTTTAACTGTTTTTTAAAAATCTCCACTGAAACTGCACTCCTTATATCATAAGGCAGTTTGTTCCATAGCCTGGGAGCGGCTATTGAAAAGGCTCTGTCTCCATCAGTCTTTAAGTTAGATTTTGGCACGTGCAGAAGCTCTTGGGAATTCGACAGAAGCAAGCGTGTACACGTGCGATAATTGAGCAGTTCAACAATATAACTAGGTGCCAGGCCATTAAGGCCTTTATAGACTAAGAGTAGCATTTTAAAAGTGATACGGTATTGTACAGGCAGCCAATGGAGCTTACACATAGCAGGAGTAATATGATTAAATCTTCTCGTAAGCGTGACAATACGTGCAGCAGTATTCTGAATCAGTTGTAGTCTATGTACTAAATACTTAGGAAGGCCATAGAGTAGCGCGTTACAGTTGTCTAACTTAGAGCCAATAAATGCATGGACTAAAATTTATGATAACACAGTAGCTCTGGCTCAGTTCTGTTTGGAAAATGACGATTAGTGAAAAGATAATTAATAAGCCTAGTGTTGGTTAGAATAATGTTTTAGTTTACTGTAGTAATTATTAATCTAAAAAAATATTCAGCCGCATCATAGTTGGTTTTACCTGATTACGATTCCTATTTGCCGTAGTTTTCGCACAGTGTCGCATTTGCTTTGAAAGTTTACATTAATCTTTGTATTTCATGACATTAGCTACGACCACAAGCGATAATACGGCATCTGGTCGTTATTCTAACCCTTTTCAAATAAACAGCTATATATCTATCTAAATAATAGTAGGCGATTTCGTGAAATGAATATTCCAAGAACTGTTCTACAGAACAGGGAAATGACGTAGCGCGCGTTTGATAACGTCACAATCGTGTGGCTGCTTGCAATAGTTTCATTCTGAGGGAGCATTCGATAAGACATTTCAATTGACAAACTTATCGTAGGTAGTTAGTTGTCTTTATCAGTTTGCATTGCAAAACACATGAACAACGATGCCTGTGGATGTAGCTGCCGTTTGATAGCGCATTTAGTTTTGACTCGTTGGACTGCCGTGGGATGCTGTGGTCGAGCTCATCGACAGAAGAGGGAGAAATACAGCGAACCTCTTTATTGTACACAACCGGTAGCTTGCGTGCTTGAATTATTATCATATATAAGAAATCAACTTGCAATTGAAAAATGAATGATAGATCGGTTAATTGGAGCTTGTTTTATCGTTCGCGGTCTTTGCCGTAAGTGATTGACATTTGAAAGGGACCTGAAAAGTTCTCAGATTTAGTTTGCCTTCATTTAACAGGTGTCATGAAAACATGTGCATGATCAAAAGGGAAGCAATATTTCTCCTCTAGTCAATGGCTGGTGTACTGGACTTTGATACACGTAGATTTCCTCTTGCTGCTGCGCTGTTGCCTTGTTCACAAGAAATATAAATCTTTACTGCGGTAAACTGAGTCATTACATCGCCGATCGAATATTCGGTCTGCCGTCTTAAATTGACTCATTTTCCGAAGTAACTGTCCGAGACTACGACTTTCGTTTTAGTAGCGTTTTGGATTATCATTATTGTTTTGATTTATTTTTTCATAAGAGTAACAATACTTAACATATTTTCACATGTCTCTCCATTAACCAAATGTGGCTGTATACAGCCATTAGAAACGGTATTTGGCAGTTTCGCGGGTGCGTAGTGTTTTCCTTTTATTGTCCTTCAACACTAATTCCTGAAAGAAACAGCTCGGCTTCTCAGACAGATTTGAATGGTTTTGCTTAGTGGCTCAACCAAATGAAAATCTACGAAAAACGACGTTAGTTGTCCTCGATTTTGTGGAATTCAATTTGTTCACAGGAAGGAAACCATTTTGCAGTTGCGTCGCCACAGTCGCGCGTGGCGGGAAAATTGACTGGTAAACTTCACTTCGTTCTAGAATTGTAACTTCACAATAATGCAAGATCATTTAGTAGTTTTTAAACACTCATTTATTTCAGATTTCCTTTCATATTTTGAACTTTCTAACAATTTAAACGCAATTTCAAACTGTACGCGATATCCCAGAATAGGATGGCAAGTCTAGATATCATACATAATAATAATAATAATAATTTAATTTGATATAGCGCTAGCTCCATTAATTGCCCAGAGCGCTTTACAATAGTAATAAAAATCTGCAGCTAAAACCTACTATAATGCGAACTCTAAAAAAAAAACTACTATAATGCAACTAAAAAAAAGAAGCATTACTAATACAAACTAATAAACTACTAACCGATACAGTTAAAATATAGTTAAAAACTTCTAAACAATGAGTCAAGATTCATAAGCTTCTATGAATAAATACGTTTTTAACTGTTTTTTAAAAATCTCCACTGAAACTGCACTCCTTATATCATAAGGCAGTTTGTTCCATAGCCTGGGAGCGGCTATTGAAAAGGCTCTGTCTCCATCAGTCTTTAAGTTAGATTTTGGCACGTGCAGAAGCTCTTGGGAATTCGACAGAAGCAAGCGTGTACACGTGCGATAATTGAGCAGTTCAACAATATAACTAGGTGCCAGGCCATTAAGGCCTTTATAGACTAAGAGTAGCATTTTAAAAGTGATACGGTATTGTACAGGCAGCCAATGGAGCTTACACATAGCAGGAGTAATATGATTAAATCTTCTCGTAAGCGTGACAATACGTGCAGCAGTATTCTGAATCAGTTGTAGTCTATGTACTAAATACTTAGGAAGGCCATAGAGTAGCGCGTTACAGTTGTCTAACTTAGAGCCAATAAATGCATGGACTAAAATTTATGATAACACAGTAGCTCTGGCTCAGTTCTGTTTGGAAAATGACGATTAGTGAAAAGATAATTAATAAGCCTAGTGTTGGTTAGAATAATGTTTTAGTTTACTGTAGTAATTATTAATCTAAAAAAATATTCAGCCGCATCATAGTTGGTTTTACCTGATTACGATTCCTATTTGCCGTAGTTTTCGCACAGTGTCGCATTTGCTTTGAAAGTTTACATTAATCTTTGTATTTCATGACATTAGCTACGACCACAAGCGATAATACGGCATCTGGTCGTTATTCTAACCCTTTTCAAATAAACAGCTATATATCTATCTAAATAATAGTAGGCGATTTCGTGAAATGAATATTCCAAGAACTGTTCTACAGAACAGGGAAATGACGTAGCGCGCGTTTGATAACGTCACAATCGTGTGGCTGCTTGCAATAGTTTCATTCTGAGGGAGCATTCGATAAGACATTTCAATTGACAAACTTATCGTAGGTAGTTAGTTGTCTTTATCAGTTTGCATTGCAAAACACATGAACAACGATGCCTGTGGATGTAGCTGCCGTTTGATAGCGCATTTAGTTTTGACTCGTTGGACTGCCGTGGGATGCTGTGGTCGAGCTCATCGACAGAAGAGGGAGAAATACAGCGAACCTCTTTATTGTACACAACCGGTAGCTTGCGTGCTTGAATTATTATCATATATAAGAAATCAACTTGCAATTGAAAAATGAATGATAGATCGGTTAATTGGAGCTTGTTTTATCGTTCGCGGTCTTTGCCGTAAGTGATTGACATTTGAAAGGGACCTGAAAAGTTCTCAGATTTAGTTTGCCTTCATTTAACAGGTGTCATGAAAACATGTGCATGATCAAAAGGGAAGCAATATTTCTCCTCTAGTCAATGGCTGGTGTACTGGACTTTGATACACGTAGATTTCCTCTTGCTGCTGCGCTGTTGCCTTGTTCACAAGAAATATAAATCTTTACTGCGGTAAACTGAGTCATTACATCGCCGATCGAATATTCGGTCTGCCGTCTTAAAATGACTCATTTTCCGAAGTAACTGTCCGAGACTACGACTTTCGTTTTAGTAGCGATTTGGATTATCATTATTGTTTTGATGTATTTTTTCATAAGAGTAATAATACTTAACATATTTTCACATGTCTCTCCATTAGCCAAATGTGGTTGTATACAGCCATTAGAAACGGTATTTGGCAGTTTCGCGGGTGCGTAGTGTTTTCCTTTTATTGTCCTTCAACACTAATTCCTGAAAGAAACAGCTCGGCTTCTCAGACAGATTTGAATGGTTTTGCTTAGTGGCTCAACCAAATGAAAATCTACGAAAAACGACGTTAGTTGTCCTCGATTTTGTGGAATTCAATTTGTTCACAGGAAGGAAACCATTTTGCAGTTGCGTCGCCACAGTCGCGCGTGGCGGGAAAATTGACTGGTAAACTTCACTTCGTTCTAGAATTGTAACTTCACAATAATGCAAGATCATTTAGTAGTTTTTAAACACTCATTTATTTCAGATTTCCTTTCATATTTTGAACTTTCTAACAATTTAAACGCAATTTCAAACTGTACGCGATATCCCAGAATAGGATGGCAAGTCTAGATATCATACATTAATGATAACACAGTAGCTCTGGCTCAGTTCTGTTTGGAAAATGACGAATAGTGAAAAGATAATTAATAAGCCTAGTGTTGGTTAGAATAATGTTTTAGTTTACTGTAGTAATTATTAATCTAAAAAAATATTCAGCCGCATCATAGTTGGTTTTACCTGATTACGATTCCTATTTGCCGTAGTTTTCGCACAGTGTCGCATTTGCTTTGAAAGTTTACATTAATCTTTGTATTTCATGACATTAGCTACGACCACAAGCGATAATACGGTATCTGGTCGTTATTCTAACCCTTTTCAAATAAACAGCTATATATCTATCTAAATAATAGTAGGCGATTTCGTGAAATGAATATTCCAAGAACTGTTCTACAGAACAGGGAAATGACGTAGCGCGCGTTTGATAACGTCACAATCGTGTGGCTGCTTGCAATAGTTTCATTCTGAGGGAGCATTCGATAAGACATTTCAATTGACAAACTTATCGTAGGTAGTTAGTTGTCTTTATCAGTTTGCATTGCAAAACACATGAACAACGATGCCTGTGGATGTAGCTGCCGTTTGATAGCGCATTTAGTTTTGACTCGTTGGACTGCCGTGGGATGCTGTGGTCGAGCTCATCGACAGAAGAGGGAGAAATACAGCGAACCTCTTTATTGTACACAACCGGTAGCTTGCGTGCTTGAATTATTATCATATATAAGAAATCAACTTGCAATTGAAAAATGAATGATAGATCGGTTAATTGGAGCTTGTTTTATCGTTCGCGGTCTTTGCCGTAAGTGATTGACATTTGAAAGGGACCTGAAAAGTTCTCAGATTTAGTTTGCCTTCATTTAACAGGTGTCATGAAAACATGTGCATGATCAAAAGGGAAGCAATATTTCTCCTCTAGTCAATGGCTGATGTACTGGACTTTGATACACGTAGATTTCCTCTTGCTGCTGCGCTGTTGCCTTGTTCACAAGAAATATAAATCTTTACTGCGGTAAACTGAGTCATTACATCGCCGATCGAATATTCGGTCTGCCGTCTTAAAATGACTCATTTTCCGAAGTAACTGTCCGAGACTACGACTTTCGTTTTAGTAGCGATTTGGATTATCATTATTGTTTTGATGTATTTTTTCATAAGAGTAATAATACTTAACATATTTTCACATGTCTCTCCATTAGCCAAATGTGGTTGTATACAGCCATTAGAAACGGTATTTGGCAGTTTCGCGGGTGCGTAGTGTTTTCCTTTTATTGTCCTTCAACACTAATTCCTGAAAGAAACAGCTCGGCTTCTCAGACAGATTTGAATGGTTTTGCTTAGTGGCTCAACCAAATGAAAATCTACGAAAAACGACGTTAGTTGTCCTCGATTTTGTGGAATTCAATTTGTTCACAGGAAGGAAACCATTTTGCAGTTGCGTCGCCACAGTCGCGCGTGGCGGGAAAATTGACTGGTAAACTTCACTTCGTTCTAGAATTGTAACTTCACAATAATGCAAGATCATTTAGTAGTTTTTAAACACTCATTTATTTCAGATTTCCTTTCATATTTTGAACTTTCTAACAATTTAAACGCAATTTCAAACTGTACGCGATATCCCAGAATAGGATGGCAAGTCTAGATATCATACATTAATGATAACACAGTAGCTCTGGCTCAGTTCTGTTTGGAAAATGACGAATAGTGAAAAGATAATTAATAAGCCTAGTGTTGGTTAGAATAATGTTTTAGTTTACTGTAGTAATTATTAATCTAAAAAAATATTCAGCCGCATCATAGTTGGTTTTACCTGATTACGATTCCTATTTGCCGTAGTTTTCGCACAGTGTCGCATTTGCTTTGAAAGTTTACATTAATCTTTGTATTTCATGACATTAGCTACGACCACAAGCGATAATACGGTATCTGGTCGTTATTCTAACCCTTTTCAAATAAACAGCTATATATCTATCTAAATAATAGTAGGCGATTTCGTGAAATGAATATTCCAAGAACTGTTCTACAGAACAGGGAAATGACGTAGCGCGCGTTTGATAACGTCACAATCGTGTGGCTGCTTGCAATAGTTTCATTCTGAGGGAGCATTCGATAAGACATTTCAATTGACAAACTTATCGTAGGTAGTTAGTTGTCTTTATCAGTTTGCATTGCAAAACACATGAACAACGATGCCTGTGGATGTAGCTGCCGTTTGATAGCGCATTTAGTTTTGACTCGTTGGACTGCCGTGGGATGCTGTGGTCGAGCTCATCGACAGAAGAGGGAGAAATACAGCGAACCTCTTTATTGTACACAACCGGTAGCTTGCGTGCTTGAATTATTATCATATATAAGAAATCAACTTGCAATTGAAAAATGAATGATAGATCGGTTAATTGGAGCTTGTTTTATCGTTCGCGGTCTTTGCCGTAAGTGATTGACATTTGAAAGGGACCTGAAAAGTTCTCAGATTTAGTTTGCCTTCATTTAACAGGTGTCATGAAAACATGTGCATGATCAAAAGGGAAGCAATATTTCTCCTCTAGTCAATGGCTGATGTACTGGACTTTGATACACGTAGATTTCCTCTTGCTGCTGCGCTGTTGCCTTGTTCACAAGAAATATAAATCTTTACTGCGGTAAACTGAGTCATTACATCGCCGATCGAATATTCGGTCTGCCGTCTTAAAATGACTCATTTTCCGAAGTAACTGTCCGAGACTACGACTTTCGTTTTAGTAGCGATTTGGATTATCATTATTGTTTTGATGTATTTTTTCATAAGAGTAATAATACTTAACATATTTTCACATGTCTCTCCATTAATAGCCAAATGTGGTTGTATACAGCCATTAGAAACGGTATTTGGCAGTTTCGCGGGTGCGTAGTGTTTTCCTTTTATTGTCCTTCAACACTAATTCCTGAAAGAAACAGCTCGGCTTCTCAGACAGATTTGAATGGTTTTGCTTAGTGGCTCAACCAAATGAAAATCTACGAAAAACGACGTTAGTTGTCCTCGATTTTGTGGAATTCAATTTGTTCACAGGAAGGAAACCATTTTGCAGTTGCGTCGCCACAGTCGCGCGTGGCGGGAAAATTGACTGGTAAACTTCACTTCGTTCTAGAATTGTAACTTCACAATAATGCAAGATCATTTAGTAGTTTTTAAACACTCATTTATTTCAGATTTCCTTTCATATTTTGAACTTTCTAACAATTTAAACGCAATTTCAAACTGTACGCGATATCCCAGAATAGGATGGCAAGTCTAGATATCATACATTAATGATAACACAGTAGCTCTGGCTCAGTTCTGTTTGGAAAATGACGAATAGTGAAAAGATAATTAATAAGCCTAGTGTTGGTTAGAATAATGTTTTAGTTTACTGTAGTAATTATTAATCTAAAAAAATATTCAGCCGCATCATAGTTGGTTTTACCTGATTACGATTCCTATTTGCCGTAGTTTTCGCACAGTGTCGCATTTGCTTTGAAAGTTTACATTAATCTTTGTATTTCATGACATTAGCTACGACCACAAGCGATAATACGGTATCTGGTCGTTATTCTAACCCTTTTCAAATAAACAGCTATATATCTATCTAAATAATAGTAGGCGATTTCGTGAAATGAATATTCCAAGAACTGTTCTACAGAACAGGGAAATGACGTAGCGCGCGTTTGATAACGTCACAATCGTGTGGCTGCTTGCAATAGTTTCATTCTGAGGGAGCATTCGATAAGACATTTCAATTGACAAACTTATCGTAGGTAGTTAGTTGTCTTTATCAGTTTGCATTGCAAAACACATGAACAACGATGCCTGTGGATGTAGCTGCCGTTTGATAGCGCATTTAGTTTTGACTCGTTGGACTGCCGTGGGATGCTGTGGTCGAGCTCATCGACAGAAGAGGGAGAAATACAGCGAACCTCTTTATTGTACACAACCGGTAGCTTGCGTGCTTGAATTATTATCATATATAAGAAATCAACTTGCAATTGAAAAATGAATGATAGATCGGTTAATTGGAGCTTGTTTTATCGTTCGCGGTCTTTGCCGTAAGTGATTGACATTTGAAAGGGACCTGAAAAGTTCTCAGATTTAGTTTGCCTTCATTTAACAGGTGTCATGAAAACATGTGCATGATCAAAAGGGAAGCAATATTTCTCCTCTAGTCAATGGCTGATGTACTGGACTTTGATACACGTAGATTTCCTCTTGCTGCTGCGCTGTTGCCTTGTTCACAAGAAATATAAATCTTTACTGCGGTAAACTGAGTCATTACATCGCCGATCGAATATTCGGTCTGCCGTCTTAAAATGACTCATTTTCCGAAGTAACTGTCCGAGACTACGACTTTCGTTTTAGTAGCGATTTGGATTATCATTATTGTTTTGATGTATTTTTTCATAAGAGTAATAATACTTAACATATTTTCACATGTCTCTCCATTAGCCAAATGTGGTTGTATACAGCCATTAGAAACGGTATTTGGCAGTTTCGCGGGTGCGTAGTGTTTTCCTTTTATTGTCCTTCAACACTAATTCCTGAAAGAAACAGCTCGGCTTCTCAGACAGATTTGAATGGTTTTGCTTAGTGGCTCAACCAAATGAAAATCTACGAAAAACGACGTTAGTTGTCCTCGATTTTGTGGAATTCAATTTGTTCACAGGAAGGAAACCATTTTGCAGTTGCGTCGCCACAGTCGCGCGTGGCGGGAAAATTGACTGGTAAACTTCACTTCGTTCTAGAATTGTAACTTCACAATAATGCAAGATCATTTAGTAGTTTTTAAACACTCATTTATTTCAGATTTCCTTTCATATTTTGAACTTTCTAACAATTTAAACGCAATTTCAAACTGTACGCGATATCCCAGAATAGGATGGCAAGTCTAGATATCATACATTAATGATAACACAGTAGCTCTGGCTCAGTTCTGTTTGGAAAATGACGAATAGTGAAAAGATAATTAATAAGCCTAGTGTTGGTTAGAATAATGTTTTAGTTTACTGTAGTAATTATTAATCTAAAAAAATATTCAGCCGCATCATAGTTGGTTTTACCTGATTACGATTCCTATTTGCCGTAGTTTTCGCACAGTGTCGCATTTGCTTTGAAAGTTTACATTAATCTTTGTATTTCATGACATTAGCTACGACCACAAGCGATAATACGGTATCTGGTCGTTATTCTAACCCTTTTCAAATAAACAGCTATATATCTATCTAAATAATAGTAGGCGATTTCGTGAAATGAATATTCCAAGAACTGTTCTACAGAACAGGGAAATGACGTAGCGCGCGTTTGATAACGTCACAATCGTGTGGCTGCTTGCAATAGTTTCATTCTGAGGGAGCATTCGATAAGACATTTCAATTGACAAACTTATCGTAGGTAGTTAGTTGTCTTTATCAGTTTGCATTGCAAAACACATGAACAACGATGCCTGTGGATGTAGCTGCCGTTTGATAGCGCATTTAGTTTTGACTCGTTGGACTGCCGTGGGATGCTGTGGTCGAGCTCATCGACAGAAGAGGGAGAAATACAGCGAACCTCTTTATTGTACACAACCGGTAGCTTGCGTGCTTGAATTATTATCATATATAAGAAATCAACTTGCAATTGAAAAATGAATGATAGATCGGTTAATTGGAGCTTGTTTTATCGTTCGCGGTCTTTGCCGTAAGTGATTGACATTTGAAAGGGACCTGAAAAGTTCTCAGATTTAGTTTGCCTTCATTTAACAGGTGTCATGAAAACATGTGCATGATCAAAAGGGAAGCAATATTTCTCCTCTAGTCAATGGCTGATGTACTGGACTTTGATACACGTAGATTTCCTCTTGCTGCTGCGCTGTTGCCTTGTTCACAAGAAATATAAATCTTTACTGCGGTAAACTGAGTCATTACATCGCCGATCGAATATTCGGTCTGCCGTCTTAAAATGACTCATTTTCCGAAGTAACTGTCCGAGACTACGACTTTCGTTTTAGTAGCGATTTGGATTATCATTATTGTTTTGATGTATTTTTTCATAAGAGTAATAATACTTAACATATTTTCACATGTCTCTCCATTAATAGCCAAATGTGGTTGTATACAGCCATTAGAAACGGTATTTGGCAGTTTCGCGGGTGCGTAGTGTTTTCCTTTTATTGTCCTTCAACACTAATTCCTGAAAGAAACAGCTCGGCTTCTCAGACAGATTTGAATGGTTTTGCTTAGTGGCTCAACCAAATGAAAATCTACGAAAAACGACGTTAGTTGTCCTCGATTTTGTGGAATTCAATTTGTTCACAGGAAGGAAACCATTTTGCAGTTGCGTCGCCACAGTCGCGCGTGGCGGGAAAATTGACAGGTAAACTTCACTTCGTTCTAGAATTGTAACTTCACAATAATGCAAGATCATTTAGTAGTTTTTAAACACTCATTTATTTCAGATTTCCTTTCATATTTTGAACTTTCTAACAATTTAAACGCAATTTCAAACTGTACGCGATATCCCAGAATAGGATGGCAAGTCTAGATATCATACATTAATGATAACACAGTAGCTCTGGCTCAGTTCTGTTTGGAAAATGACGAATAGTGAAAAGATAATTAATAAGCCTAGTGTTGGTTAGAATAATGTTTTAGTTTACTGTAGTAATTATTAATCTAAAAAAATATTCAGCCGCATCATAGTTGGTTTTACCTGATTACGATTCCTATTTGCCGTAGTTTTCGCACAGTGTCGCATTTGCTTTGAAAGTTTACATTAATCTTTGTATTTCATGACATTAGCTACGACCACAAGCGATAATACGGTATCTGGTCGTTATTCTAACCCTTTTCAAATAAACAGCTATATATCTAT
Source organism: Actinernus sp. WN-2022 (assembly GCA_030867875.1). Lineage (NCBI taxonomy): Eukaryota > Metazoa > Cnidaria > Anthozoa > Actiniaria > Actinernidae > Actinernus > Actinernus sp. WN-2022. The sequence goes on from JAOWCC010000019.1 coordinate 54,999,447, forward strand.
CTAAATAATAGTAGGCGATTTCGTGAAATGAATATTCCAAGAACTGGTCTACAGAACAGGGAAATGACGTAGCGCGCGTTTGATAACGTCACAATAGTGTGGCTGCTTGCAATAGTTTCATTCTGAGGGAGCATTCGATAAGACATTTCAATTGACAAACTTATCGTAGGTAGTTAGTTGTCTTTATCAGTTTGCATTGCAAAACACATGAACAACGATGCCTGTGGATGTAGCTGCCGTTTGATAGCGCATTTAGTTTTGACTCGTTGGACTGCCGTGGGATGCTGTGGTCGAGCTCATCGACAGAAGAGGGAGAAATACAGCGAACCTCTTTATTGTACACAACCGGTAGCTTGCGTGCTTGAATTATTATCATATATAAGAAATCAACTTGCAATTGAAAAATGAATGATAGATCGGTTAATTGGAGCTTGTTTTATCGTTCGCGGTCTTTGCCGTAAGTGATTGACATTTGAAAGGGACCTGAAAAGTTCTCAGATTTAGTTTGCCTTCATTTAACAGGTGTCATGAAAACATGTGCATGATCAAAAGGGAAGCAATATTTCTCCTCTAGTCAATGGCTGATGTACTGGACTTTGATACACGTAGATTTCCTCTTGCTGCTGCGCTGTTGCCTTGTTCACAAGAAATATAAATCTTTACTGCGGTAAACTGAGTCATTACATCGCCGATCGAATATTCGGTCTGCCGTCTTAAAATGACTCATTTTCCGAAGTAACTGTCCGAGACTACGACTTTCGTTTTAGTAGCGATTTGGATTATCATTATTGTTTTGATGTATTTTTTCATAAGAGTAATAATACTTAACATATTTTCACATGTCTCTCCATTAGCCAAATGTGGTTGTATACAGCCATTAGAAACGGTATTTGGCAGTTTCGCGGGTGCGTAGTGTTTTCCTTTTATTGTCCTTCAACACTAATTCCTGAAAGAAACAGCTCGGCTTCTCAGACAGATTTGAATGGTTTTGCTTAGTGGCTCAACCAAATGAAAATCTACGAAAAACGACGTTAGTTGTCCTCGATTTTGTGGAATTCAATTTGTTCACAGGAAGGAAACCATTTTGCAGTTGCGTCGCCACAGTCGCGCGTGGCGGGAAAATTGACTGGTAAACTTCACTTCGTTCTAGAATTGTAACTTCACAATAATGCAAGATCATTTAGTAGTTTTTAAACACTCATTTATTTCAGATTTCCTTTCATATTTTGAACTTTCTAACAATTTAAACGCAATTTCAAACTGTACGCGATATCCCAGAATAGGATGGCAAGTCTAGATATCATACATTAATGATAACACAGTAGCTCTGGCTCAGTTCTGTTTGGAAAATGACGAATAGTGAAAAGATAATTAATAAGCCTAGTGTTGGTTAGAATAATGTTTTAGTTTACTGTAGTAATTATTAATCTAAAAAAATATTCAGCCGCATCATAGTTGGTTTTACCTGATTACGATTCCTATTTGCCGTAGTTTTCGCACAGTGTCGCATTTGCTTTGAAAGTTTACATTAATCTTTGTATTTCATGACATTAGCTACGACCACAAGCGATAATACGGTATCTGGTCGTTATTCTAACCCTTTTCAAATAAACAGCTATATATCTATCTAAATAATAGTAGGCGATTTCGTGAAATGAATATTCCAAGAACTGTTCTACAGAACAGGGAAATGACGTAGCGCGCGTTTGATAACGTCACAATCGTGTGGCTGCTTGCAATAGTTTCATTCTGAGGGAGCATTCGATAAGACATTTCAATTGACAAACTTATCGTAGGTAGTTAGTTGTCTTTATCAGTTTGCATTGCAAAACACATGAACAACGATGCCTGTGGATGTAGCTGCCGTTTGATAGCGCATTTAGTTTTGACTCGTTGGACTGCCGTGGGATGCTGTGGTCGAGCTCATCGACAGAAGAGGGAGAAATACAGCGAACCTCTTTATTGTACACAACCGGTAGCTTGCGTGCTTGAATTATTATCATATATAAGAAATCAACTTGCAATTGAAAAATGAATGATAGATCGGTTAATTGGAGCTTGTTTTATCGTTCGCGGTCTTTGCCGTAAGTGATTGACATTTGAAAGGGACCTGAAAAGTTCTCAGATTTAGTTTGCCTTCATTTAACAGGTGTCATGAAAACATGTGCATGATCAAAAGGGAAGCAATATTTCTCCTCTAGTCAATGGCTGATGTACTGGACTTTGATACACGTAGATTTCCTCTTGCTGCTGCGCTGTTGCCTTGTTCACAAGAAATATAAATCTTTACTGCGGTAAACTGAGTCATTACATCGCCGATCGAATATTCGGTCTGCCGTCTTAAAATGACTCATTTTCCGAAGTAACTGTCCGAGACTACGACTTTCGTTTTAGTAGCGATTTGGATTATCATTATTGTTTTGATGTATTTTTTCATAAGAGTAATAATACTTAACATATTTTCACATGTCTCTCCATTAGCCAAATGTGGTTGTATACAGCCATTAGAAACGGTATTTGGCAGTTTCGCGGGTGCGTAGTGTTTTCCTTTTATTGTCCTTCAACACTAATTCCTGAAAGAAACAGCTCGGCTTCTCAGACATATTTGAATGGTTTTGCTTAGTGGCTCAACCAAATGAAAATCTACGAAAAACGACGTTAGTTGTCCTCGATTTTGTGGAATTCAATTTGTTCACAGGAAGGAAACCATTTTGCAGTTGCGTCGCCACAGTCGCGCGTGGCGGGAAAATTGACTGGTAAACTTCACTTCGTTCTAGAATTGTAACTTCACAATAATGCAAGATCATTTAGTAGTTTTTAAACACTCATTTATTTCAGATTTCCTTTCATATTTTGAACTTTCTAACAATTTAAACGCAATTTCAAACTGTACGCGATATCCCAGAATAGGATGGCAAGTCTAGATATCATACATTAATGATAACACAGTAGCTCTGGCTCAGTTCTGTTTGGAAAATGACGAATAGTGAAAAGATAATTAATAAGGCTAGTGTTGGTTAGAATAATGTTTTAGTTTACTGTAGTAATTATTAATCTAAAAAAATATTCAGCCGCATCATAGTTGGTTTTATCTGATTACGATTCCTATTTGCCGTAGTTTTCGCACAGTGTCGCATTTGCTTTGAAAGTTTACATTAATCTTTGTATTTCATGACATTAGCTACAACCACAAGCGATAATACGGTATCTGGTCGTTATTCTAGCCATTTTCAAATAAATACCTATGTATTTATCTAAACTTTTGTAATAGTAGGCGATTTCGTGAAATGAATATTCCAAGCACTGTTCTATAGAACAGGGAAATGACGTAGAGCGCGTTTGATAACGTCACAATAGTGTGGCTGCTTGCAATAGTTTCATTCTCAGGGAGCATTTGATAAGAAATTTCAGTTGACAAACTTATCGTAGGCAGTTAGTTGTCTTTATCGGTTTGCATTGCAAAACACATGAACGACGATGCCTGTGGATGCTATACGCAAGTCAATCACATACAGAGCATCCGTACTGTGGAACTACCTAGATGATCTCAAGGGAATGACATGAAGAAATTACCATACTATGTTGTTTGAAGCGGCGTTTCGCAATGCTGAAAGCATTGTGTGGCAAAGAACAAGCTAGGGCAGGAAGCTGCACTTGAAGGATTTGGTTTCGTGGTTGACATCGATAAAGTTCAAGACTTGGAGAGCGATGTGACTGACATGACGGCAGCGTGAGACTAAAGTTTTGACTCCGGCACAAAATATGAAGAGGATGTTTGTAAGTTTAATGCACGTTTTTATTATTTTACGGCTCTGAGTTTGATTTAATAATTGGAACTAAACAGTGGCTCAGTAAACAAGTAATGGTAGTTGGTAACTTCATTTAAAAAATAGTATCTGTGTATCTTGGTATACGGTAGTCTGTGGACTGATATTAGTAAATTTAGTGCAGAATTTATTATCTAGGTACACTGTACCTTATGTTCCGTGTACTTTTTGCTATCTTTGGGTCTTTATCGGTGAATTCTTAATTAGGATGAAACTTTATATAAAATTTCGTGTTCATTAGTGTTCTTTATATAAAACGTTCATCCTAATTAGCAATTCAATGAGAAAGCTGAAACATCAATAGAAATTCCAAGAGTTGCAAGGTGCTTATCCATTGTCTCAATCATTAACCCCGTTTCCCCCTGGGACATAATTCAAATCTCTCCGCGGGCTTCTTAGAATGATGAGATTTTATCAGGTATAAAGGCGCATGCATGTGACTGATTTGGTTGATCTGATTGGACGAAATGCTCATTAATTATTCATGAGTTTTTGAAGTACTGTTTATTATCACTTTCCATCAGCTATGTAGCTAGCGATAAATTTTCATACCAGCAGTCAGCTGCCCGGGCCCCCTCAGTATTAACCAGTTTTTTGCGTTACAATATAATATTCTTTACATTCTGCGGAAATATATTCAACAAAAATCAGTACCTCGAGATATCAGCCTTCAGTAGAGGCGTGGTTGTTTGCGAGTCTTGCTTGAACAACATTAACACGCTAAAGTCCAATTCCATCTGTGGATTAGCAGGGACATGGCTTTGATCAGCTCCCATGGTTGTTTCAGGTCTCGTTAGAAATTCAGATTATTTTTCAGAGAACGTGGGGAAAATTGGGCGAGATAATTGTTTTTGAACTTTTAATATATACATGTACGTATCACAGCAAAACCGTCGATACTGCTGAAAAGAGCACCTCGAAGTTAGTTAAAATTCCAAATGTTAGAGTTATATCTTGAATACATGGTTTGCACTCAATCCCCAGAGATTCAAATGACAAAGGGCATGGCGGCCATGTTTGTGTACAGAACAAATGAAGCTAACGAAGAATCTATATATTGTTAACCGTGTACACTGTATAGCGCTGTGTAGTGCAGTATAGTGCTGTATAGTGCAGTATAGTGCTTTATAGTGCTTTTTAGTACTGTATAGCGGTGTACAGCACTGTATAGTGCTGTATAGCGCTGTATACATTTAGCTCTGTATAGTGCAGTATAGTACTGTGTAGTGCAGTATAGCGCTGTATAGCTCTGTGTAGTACAGTATAGCGCTGTATAGCGCTGTATTAAGCTCTGTATAGTGCAGTATAGCTCTGTACAGTGCAGTATAGCGCTGTATAGTGCTGCGTAGTGCAGTATGGTGCTTTATAGTACTGTATAGCGCATTATAGTACTGTATATATAGTGCTGTGTAGTGCAGTATAGCGCTGTATAGTACTAGTACGTCATAATAATCAGTACCAAGAGAGGATAACTAAGAGAGCCGATCTGGCCATATCCCGTGAACAACGTGAATGTTTCAAAATCTATTTTTAGATTCCGCAGTTAAAAATAGAAAATTCGGTCCCAGGAACTGCGCGGTTCGGTGTATAACAATGGCGCGTAACCGAGTGGTACGGGTGGCCGAGGAAAAGCTAAATTGGCATCCTTAAAGAAGAACCTAATCTGCTGGAGATGAGACAAAATGGGAAAAGCATTCGCCTGATATTTTAAAGGAATCACCGGGGGAAACGGTGTTAACAAACCAGGTGAAACTTTCGTGAAGAGACTGTGGACTGTGGTCTTGTGGAAGCTGACAGAAATCGGCCGTCGGGTGTTCCACTCCTCCCGGTGTCACAGTGATATGGGTATCCCCGTGTTTTTGGTATCCCCGTACCCAGATCCCTAGTGATATGAGTATCCCCATCAAAAACGGCTGCCGAGTTTTGGGCATCCCCTCCCACCCTCCCCCCGTACCCAGATCCCTAGTGATATGAGTATCCCCTGGGAACGAAGTTACTTGAATTTCGCGGGAAATACGTACATGCTTCGATGCGAAAGATGGATCCTATTAAATATGGAAACATCCTCGAATATCTGAAGGATAAGGTGTATCCGTTCGGCTTTTCGAAGCAGGAAAAGTTGGTTTTACGAAAGTTTTCAAAAAGGTTCGAGTTTGATCCAAAGTCAGAGTCGTTATTTTATTTAGATAAAGGTAGAGATGGCTCAACACTAAGGCGACTGGTCATCAAGGAGGACGAAAAATCGAAGGTTTTTGATGAATGCCACTCTGCTAATTATTCTGGCCACGCTGGCAGGGATAACACAGTTACAAAGATAAGACAGCGTTACTACTGGCCAGATTATTACAAAGATACAATTGAAATGGTAAGATATATTGCCGATCAGTACACTTTTGACACTACTCGAAGCTTTATCTATTTGAGATATTATACTCAAACTTCTGGGACAAAGCTGCACCGTACCAGTGTTTTGTGTATCCCCACCGGGGATACTCATATCACTAGGGATCTGGGTACGGGGATACCAAAAACACAGGGATACCCATATCACTGTGACACCGGGACTCCTGCAAAAGCTTGAACATATTATCACAAGAAACTGAGCTGGAAGTAATAGTGCCAGGAACATACACTGCCTTCCTGTCACCAAGGTTTGAAAAGAATTACTGGAAGGAAACTGGCCCGATCTGTCTTGTTGACATCGCCAAAGTAGGGGAATTATATCGAGGTCAGCGATGTCAAGTCAAGGAAACATGTCTCCAAGATCACTGTGAACTCTTTGGATTTCCTGTGACACAGTACCTACTAGGTTGTCAACTTGAAGGTAGCAATGCTTGCACGTATACACGTAATTTTTATGGCTATGACAAGAAACGAATCCAGTACCCTGCGAGCATATCCTTCTTTCTTTGGTTAAGAATATAAAGATCTTCAACAACACATCCACTTCAGTGGATAACAGCCATTAATATAACTTTAAAAACATTATAACAATCTGTATCTCTGTATCTACCATACCTCCCAAATTGGGTGGGAAACTCTTGATGTTTAATAAGTAGCAATCTACTGAAGGATCGTTGCCCTGCTATCTAAAAATAGTAGCTATATGTAACAATTAAGTGGAACTTGAACCCTCAGTCCTATCCACTACACTATATGCCATATTTCTTGAAATGACCGGGGGTATAATTATTTCACCCCCTTCCCTCCAGGCCAATAACCCTAAGCAAAGAAATGTTAAATCAAGAGTGGATATTCATCGTATACCAGGAGATTAAGCATTGCAATAACTATTTACCGGTAATCCCCATATACGTAACTAGTAATTAGTTGGGATTTCTTCATCCATACTTAACTAAGGAAAGTACATGTAAACAATTTTTTTAATTAAACTAAGCCGAAGAAAGAATAGCTGGCATGTGTGCTGCATAACGACCTTTCAGTGGGAAATTGTGACAGAATTGCATATGATGTTTGAAATAATGCAACAGCTTTCCAGCCTTATAGGCCATTTTGACGGTTGCATGTACAGCTAGAACAATGGTTATGTTTTAAATAACAAAAGGCTTGTGAACGAAAATGAGTCTTAGCAGCTCGCATCTATTGTTCTACTGACGCATGCACAACATCATCAAAATGGTCAATTGGCAGGGCATGGGATCATGCACTTCTGCATGCACAATGCTTTTAATGTTTTTGCACAGCCTACATGTGACACGTACTGATATTTTAGGGTGTAATCAGACTCAGTTAATATTATAATATTAATGTATGGTATGCAGTAATTTATAATACATTAAACAGGTTTCTAGGGTAAAAATAATAAGCCACTAAAAATGAGGTGGTAGTAAAATGAAGAATGCAGAAAACACAAAACTGACCCAAAAACAGGTGGTAGATGTATTAAACAAGGGCATAATGAGACACTAATTATTACTGGTTAATGGCTCCTACATGTATATAAATATATCCAAATATATATATAAACAGAATAAAGAAGAAACCATCTCTATATATAAATAATCAGAATAAAGGTGAAAGAGAAAATATGTGCCCTGAGTGGGATTTGAACCCACGGCCTCGGCATACTGGGCCGCTGTGTTACCACTACACCATCAGGACCAACCATGCTGACAATGCAGCCAGTTGATGGTGTCATTGTGGAACGTAACCATGGGTACTCCCGAGAGTATTTTCTCTTTCACCTTTATCCTGATTATATATATATATCTAACTTGATTTTTTCAAAAGGTGGACTGCATCACACTGGATTTATCAGACATTTCAGACTAGCTCCCAGGCTCCTGGAAATCAGATCTGAGCAGGCGATCGACTCTATTTTCAGGACCCACCATGTACTGACAGTATACCATTTTGAGTTTAAAATGCTGGTTAAGGACCGTAGGCGACTACGGGCATGCTCCGTGCCTGGTGCACAACACCGGTCCATCCGATCCTGTATATATATATATACCCCCCCCCCTGGATATTGGGGTTAAAGCTAATGACATAATATATTATGGCCTAGCTCTAAGACAGGGCTAATGCATGCATATGGCTCTAATTAATGGCAGATGTCCTGATTGCATGTGGCCCTAATTACATGTACATAAATTAAGCAGTGTCCCAGAAATAATTATTAATGAGACCACCTTTTGAAAAATCAGGTTAGATATATATATATATATGCCCGTTTTCAAAAACATTTCACTGCAAATATATATATACCTTTTGTATTCTTGTCAAATTTGACAGCTAAAACATTGGAGAACAAAAGGTATATATATATAATTTTTCATAGAAATGTTTTTGAAAACGAGTGTATATAAAAATACGGTATATATGATGCATGTATTCAATTGCCATTTTTTATTTCATCAAATAAAAATAGTGCTTGTTCTATACTGTATGTTAAATTACTGCCATACTCTTGGATTTGCATAAAGATATTGAGGAGAGCTATTACATTTTGTCGATAAGGAAAAAAGTAGAGGGACCAGAGAGCTGCTTTAATTTATTTGAGCAAAATTCATAAATTGAATGCATAATATTTTTCTTTTAATCTTTGATAATCAAGATGCCCATGTCTCACCACCTTGTAAAGACAGTAGTAGCCTGCTATCTACATTAGTAAATTTCATTACTGACAACCCTGCACTTTTTGTTGGGCAGTATACAATGTAAATGTTTCAGTCTATTCCAAACCCCATGAATGCCCCCACCCCTGGGTATTTAAATTTCAGATTTTTTTAAGTTAAATGTTTCACTAAGGGACCATCAACATGTTCTTGGTGTTCTGTTTAACGTCCAATGGGTGTTAAGGTTGGACACCCCTTAAAGTGCCAATAAGCCTAATTTTTATCACTGAAATAGATTCTACATATAAAGTAAATAGGTGATTAATAAATATTTATTGATTTGAATATTGCATCTACAAGTTAGAGGTTTTGATTTCCAATATGTTAATTAAGTGATGTCACAGGAGGCTTTATTTATTATACAAAAATGTGCTGGCAGATACATTTTTTCTACACACGATGTTATATTTGGGCCTTATAATAGCGGTTATTTTATCAACTATATTGTATAAATCAGAAGCAGTTTCACCTGTGACATATATGATTCACATAATTACCATATTCCAAATATAAACTAATATAACTTGTAGGTGCAACATTCAAATCAAATATTTTACTATCCACCTATTCATGATCACTTGCTGTAGAATTGATAAATATTAATGATAACAAATGTGGGCTTATCTATAGGCACTTTAACATCCACATAAGTTACAATACTGTAAAGACACGTACTGTACAGAGAGCTCAGTCAAATATCACAGTGAGTTTAGTTGATTAGAAGCTTCAGGCCACATGTATCGATCAATTGCTTTCTCAGTACTAGGTCTATGAAAACATCTGCATGTTGGTTAGTTCTGTAATTTGTGTTGAAAGTACAGTTTGCTTCAACTTAAAGCCATGTGCCATGTTGGTTCATGAATTTGCTCCAATCTCGTCCACACCTGGACCCACTCCCCCTAAAATGTCCAATGGTCCCCAACAAGTCAAAATGCCCCACCGATTGAGATATGTTTGGAAAATTTCCAAAGTACTTGTCAAGCTCATGAATAATTAATGAGTTCAACAACCAATCGGGTCATCCCATTTTGGTCAGGTGCATGTACCTTTGATACACAATGAAACTCCACATGAAGATCAGATCTCCAATCAAATGACAGATGAATCTTGATCTCCAATGAAATGCCAGATCAAGGTTGCTCGAATGAGTTCAAAAACTGATCAAGACACTTGCATTTTAATAAAGAATTACATCACAGGAATGGTGAGAAGTAAAGGAAAAGAAGCAAATAAAAATCCATGTCTGGAGTGTGACTCGAACCTTGCTTGCAACCAGCTGCTTGTCCTGTCTTGTCCACTACACTATCAGTCCGTTTGTTGAAATGACCATGAGAAAATAACAGTCACAACCCTTGTAGTCTATAATTGCATGCAATAAAATACCAGGCAAACAATACTTTCTAATGATTTATGAATGCAGGCATTGAGTCATATCAAAAACTCTAGCGTCGTGTTTCACCAGGGGATCCAAACACCTTGAACCAATAAAAGCACTTGGCCGAAGTGGCATTGTGCTTTCATCTGTTCTTGCTGTTTGGATCCCCTGGTGAAACACTGGCTCTCATTTTTGAGCTACATTTACATGTATTACATCAACAGTTACGGCCTGATTACATGAGGCAGACTCAGAACCGGTTTGGAGAATGCCTCATGTAGTCACAGTGTAATTTTTGGTGTGCTCCACAGCTAAAGCAAGCCAGACCACCAAATCCATCAGCCTGGTAAACTGGGCCAGTCCACATCATGTAATCAGGCCCTTACTCTACTGCCTATTGACAATAATAGAGAGGTATTCTTGGGTTGAATTGACATTAAAATATTTATTCCCAAATGAAATAAAATGTTTTTGAATTGAATAGAGAGATCAAAACTTAATCACTGGAACAATTTTTGAAGTAGAAGAGCATTTTGTTTTAGAGTTATGGCCAAACAAATATGAAGGATGCCAGAATTGTTGGCAGTCAATTCCAAATCCATTAATCTATTCTTTATTTTCAGTAAGGTTAACCAAGCTCTAAGTGAGAAAAAGTTTTGATCTCTAGCTGACTTCATTGTTTTCTCTACATCCAAATTCACCACTTCTCTCTTCTACATCCAAATTCACCACTTCTCTCTTCTACTTCTAGTTATATTAATCTTCGATTTCCTCAGTCTCCAGGTCGTCGACATTTGTGACTTTCGACGCGTTGCGTTTTTTGCCTAATAGTGGGGCGGATATGTGCGATAATTGTTCACTTTTGGCTAAAAGCACGAAATTTGGCACAGAGATGGGTTTTGATGTGCTAATCAATATCTGATATGGTGCCATCGCGAAAATTAGTGCGTAGTCAAGTTAAGAGGATGTTTTCAAAATGGCCGCCATCTTGGACCGGAAGTAAAATTTCATTTGATTAAAAACTCTCTTAACTCTTGTGGTTGTACTTAAAACGGCCAAATAATGTCTTCAACCATCTATACCAGCTAGGTAAATATTTTGTTTGATATTTCAAGCAACACAGGACAAGATTTGTACAAGTAAAACCAAATGTTTATAATGGCTGCCATCTCAAACCGGAAGTAGCTGCAGGCAGTACCGGAAGTACATTAAAAAGCCGACTTACTGTGACATGTTTTTACCGAAATTGATCCCACTATTATAAGTAATTGATTTAACACGCTAGCTGATCTTCGAACCCCACAATAGCAAAGAAATAACAGTACTCAGATGTTCTTCATATGTTTTATATGGTATTTACTTACACTATGGCAGTAAATCAGTTTAGTCAGTGTACATATACTAAGAACATTCTTGATATGTGCAATATGCACCATGTTATTCATGCATGTAGCTCAAATGCATTTTTCTAAAGAATACATCTTTATTACTAAATCTAAATGGTTACGACCTTTAAGCCCTTCAAACCAGGCTGTTACCATGTAAGAAGAGCGTTCTACTCATCTGTTTCCACATTCATCAGTGCACGAAAAGAGTGCGGTGCAGTGCAGGTCAACCTTCACACAAGAACAGTTTCCCCGACATCCTCTCTTGCATCCACAGCGGACGAGCTGCCGACACGACTTTGTGATCTCAGGAAGTGCTGTCCAGAATGGCTTCCAACGGCCTTCATCTAATGTCCAACCCCACTGCTGCGGACTTGGTAGCACTGGACGTGGAGTAAGGGCTTGTCCCCAGCAGTAACCTGCCTGGTAAGCGGTGCGTTTTGCGTGTTCTAGTAGAGATGCTCTGGTTGGGGGTATTGCATCCAGGGCCCTACCTTTCTGGGCAAACAACTGCTTCCTTGCCTCGTTCACTGTGGTCTTGCTGCTGGTCCTGTCATACAAGAGTACCACGAAGCGCTCAAGGTGCTGCATGCAAGTATCGTTAATGGTAGTTGGGCAGTTGGCTAGAGAAAGAAACGCCTCAGTGACCTCTGGGTAGCATTTCCACGCTTCGAGAGCTGTTTTCTTCCCTCTTCCACCAAAACAAGACACGGTATCACAGCCAGTGAAGGCGTGGAACACAGGGAGTGCCTTTGATACTTGTGGGCCCAGGCTGCTAGACAACTCGTGTGCAGGGATATAGCGCAAATGAGCACCATTTCCCAACGCCACCCACAACTCAGGTCGAGCATGCCCTGGAAGCTGTGTGAACACCGCGACTGCCAGCACAAGTATATCGGTGTCTACAGTTCTGAGCAAGATCTTATGGTAGCCCTGTTGAACTGCGTCCTGTACGTGAAGCAACATTCTGGTGTCAGCTTCCTCATGCGTGCACGGGGACAGGCTTGATACATTACGTGGCAGAGTGCATAGCACTCCTTCTCCACATGTGGTGATCACTTGCTTCTCTATGTTGATGGCGGCAATACATCCTGCCAAGAACTTGAATAACTCACTCTTGTTCTCATTCACGCGTAGGAAGTCATTCCATTTCCGCGGAAGCTGGTTACTAGCTGCAACACGCCGCCGGACTCCAATTCCTCGACTGAATCTTGTGGTGGCTTTCAGGCTGTTGTCAACATATTCGTCCCACACGACATCTAGACGATCAACACGACGAGCTTGCGCCTGTATGTAGGGTAGAATGGACTGTGTCGCATAGTCGGAAAATGTTCTCTCTGTTGCGCCTGGCCTTATCATATTCACGAGTACAGCTCCGTCGATGATGATCACATCATTTTGTTCAGGCATCTCACTTCGGACTGTGATACTAGCTTGGAGGCAGTCCGCCAGCTCTGACTTCTTCCTTGGAAGACGTAAGGTGCCCAGACTAGAGATGGATGGGGGACACGCTTGGTTCTCGTGCCTGAAGAAATCATCAATGTCGCCATCCCTTGTCTGGCAAGATATGAATAGCCTTGCAAAAAGAGAACAGTCACTCTTCACTGACGATAACTGCTGCGCTGCCTTTGACGTCTTTGGCGGAGATGAACAGAACAAGCTGATTTTATTTCGCTTTATTGGAACGTAGATGGATTTCTTGCGTTGCATCAAGCACTCAGATATAAAGCTGTCACGCTGATTTCTGCCGACTGATTCAATCTCATGCAATCGAGTCACCGCATCTGGCCCTGCAAGCTGCTTAGTATCGATGGTGAGAAGGTCTCGACTATCTTCCAGGAAGGGATTTCCTAGGTCTTCCATGCTTGCCACCAGAGATTTTACATCTTTGAAAAAGGATACTTGATGGCTTCTCTGCGTCTCATGATGACTGTCTTTACACACATCTTCTGTACTTGTGGACATGCTTGCTTCAAACTCGTTAACAAGCCTTGCTATCTCTGGGCCGGACGTCATCCATCTCCGAAGAGCAGCTGGGTTTTCCGTGAGACCTACAGCGCCGCCATCACCTTTCACCATGGCATTATTTTGCTCATGAGCCTGGTCAATGGCAATTGCCGAGAAGCGTCTCGGCGACTTGTGGACAGTGAAACATCCCTTCTCAAACTGCGAGGCGACGTCTGGAGCTGTCTTCTCGAGGGTGACCATGTCGCGAAAATGGACGGAAAGCCAGCGCGCATAGTTCGTATGGTTAAGGGCAAAAAACCAAGGCAGCATGTCATAGATAGCGTCAATGTAAAGTGCGAAGTTCCATTGACGAAGTGATTTAATATACGTCAACAGAAGCAGCTCAAGCTGGAATGTGGTATACCAGTAGAGGAATTGTGGCGCGGCTGAGGCCTGCTGCTTACACCAGTTGTCAAAGGGAAGGGCGTGAAAAAGTATCCTCGATCCCCTCCCCTTCGTCAAGCCTAGAAAGATTTACATCGCTTGGCATACAATCGAGGTCGTGAAACTTTGTTATATTGGAAGCCAAAGTTCTGTAGCCTGCCCCAGCATCAGACTGGCGCTTGGTATCAGCTGGGCACTGCAACGGCTCCTTGGTTATTTGCTGGCAAATAACACAACGAGACCAGTGTCTTCTCTAAGCCTTGGTCACCGCTATTAGACATTGACAGTTCCTTCAATGAAATCGAAAATTTTCGATTATAGGCTAAGCTCGATGAAAATTAATCTGAATGAATTGTCAAACACAATTCAATGAGCTCCATATCAACAAAATTAATAATATAATAACTTCATGACTATGCCAGAAAAACGTCTTTTTTACCATCCGTTTATATCAGTAGTAGTTTTAACTACAATTTTTTCTCCCTAATGGTGAATTTCATTCTTTAATTACATTTCCTCGAGTGATATGAGAGAATCTTTACACAAGAGAACGCTCCATTTTGAATAAAACAACTCATATAGCAGGCGTAAAATATGTACTTACAGTGCATCCAGTGTAGTGATCTGTTCAGGTCTTCTTACGATGCATGCCAAATAACTAAAAACACTGTCTCTTTTACATCTCTTATCAATTTACATACTTACATGTTGCGCTATTTTTTGTTTTCTGACAATTAACCTAGCTTATAGCTTGCAAACATCCTTCCCTCCTTTCGTCAGAGAAAAAGATGGCGGACTTGAAATGCAAATTAGTTTCCCGTTTCTCGGCATCATTTCTTTAAAATTTAATAACTGGAAATCATATTTGATAATTGTGGATTAAATGTTTGATACATATTGTAAATGGTACTGTTTCGTATCACGTCCGGTTACAGTGCAGCACACGCAGTATTTACGTAAATCACCAAGCATGCTAAGGCTTGGCTTGCTGGCGAAATATGCTAATTAGGTGCAAATTTCAATTTCGGTTAATATCTCTTTAGGTTTAACAGTTAGAGCAACCAAAATTGGCCACAAGGTGTTGTTTGTTACATTACAATTTTTCCAGTACGTCGTTACCATGGCAACATCAATTAAGGGGGCTCAGCCGGGAACTTCTGATTTTGTAAATGGGGCACAAGAACACCAATCTTTTTCTGATATCAGTTCATAAATGTGTTAGTTAAACAAAGACACAACATTTGGTGCTTGGCATGCTTGTACTTAAATCACGTGACCGTGAGAACAGTAGCCATAGCAACATACTTCATTTAATATATCTGTTACTAGATATACTGGACAACCATACGAGGCAGAAATGGATGTAGACACACTCTTTACTTGATACTGAAATAAAGGTTTGGAGAAGGGAGTATGTTCTATAGACCCCATTTTTACTTAAACGCTGAAATATTAAATTGAGAAAAGAACACCCTTAAATCTAGTTTCCATGACAACCAAGTGTTCAGAAATTATATGAGCCACGAGACCAAGATAACTGCCAAGTTTAGTTCCCATAGCTTATTCCTGTACCGAGATATTGAAAAAACACTACTTATCCGCGTATAAGCCCCTAAACAAAGCCTTGACATGCTTGAAATAAGGGCCTGTTTCGTTTTTTGGGGCGATTTTGAAAAAAATACCCTCAAACATTAGAAGTAAATTACTTTTGCAGAGGTTAGGATAAACTGTAGTTATTTTTTGCTAAGTTAACACAACTTTCGGTGACGACAACTCTCACTTCCGGTCCAAGATGGCGGCCATTTTGAAAACATCCTCTTAACTTGACTACGCACTAATTTTCGCGATGGCACCATATCAGATATTGATTGGCACATCAAAACCCATCTCTCTGCCAAATTTCATGCTTTTAGCCAACAGTGAACAATTCGACCTAAAATCTGCACCTATCCGCTCCACTATAAGGCGAAATTTTACTGCAAGGCGGCTTCAGCAGGCCTTTTTTAGAAGTTTTACGAGATTTGTCTTTTTCCATACCTGGGTAAAAATATTCTTTAGAGGAGCTTGACTAAGAATAAGATCAATGAATCCGAAGCTTGTCGTCTCCGCTGTCTTCAAGCTCAAGACTCTTAAAGGCCCAGGTCTCTCGCCTAGCATGCTTTGCGGCTTTGTTATTGTTGTGGTTGCCTCAAAACGAGGCTGCTATTGTTTTGTGACAAGCGCGCTAAGATTGAAGTCGCTCGTGGCGCGCTAGCTCAGCTGTTTTCCAGTGACAAAGCAGAGAGACTTGGAATTCCGGCTTGGAATATGGCAGAATCATCCAGTTATTCAAACTATTCGATGTTAGATGTGGAAGATGATGAGCCAAGGAATCGCTATGGGTCGTTGATAGCGGAAGAACAAAAGAGATGGACGAGATGGAGGTTTGTACAAACTTGTCTTGTGATTTAGTTATTTTGTCTGAAATATATGTTTTGCGATTGCGTTGGTTGTTCCCCCGTTCTCTGGTTTAACTTTGGCTTAACCGTTACAGGAGATCGTCGAGTATATAGATGTTCTTGTAAAGGCAAATATGAAAGCGAGCGAATTGCGGATGGGGTGACACGGTTCGAACTCTTGACAATAATCTCTGAACGTGAAATTCATGTTTTTTATCACCAGTTCAGGTCATGTTTTGCTTTAGTTATTTATTACCAAAGTCGACGTTTCAAGTCTGGTTGCTGTCTCAAGTGACAAAAACAGTTGCTTGCAGCTTGTTGGACTACCAAAATTAATATTGTTTTGTCTGAATGTTCCGCAAATAAAGTGGTTTGGTCTCCTTATTATACAGTTGATCTATTTCCTGTCCTCCGTTTGATACTTTTCTATCTTGCTATTGTGTGTTGAACTTTGCTTCTTTTGTGAATCTTTATCCAGCACTGTTGTCAGATAAACCGTACCTTATTAGGCGTGGACCATAAGGAAATCCGGGGAGGGGTGGTAATCCCAGACAAAAAAATTGAGCAAGGAAAAATAGTCTGAAACAAATTCCTGCAAGCACCAAGACGCCCCAAAAAAGTCATGCAAGGGAACTGAGACAAATATATATTAATACAAGCATGTGAAAGGTTTATCTTTTTAAAGGTCAAAATTGGTTATATGAATTCTAAAAACTACCTAAACCATCACACCAATTTTAGCTGCATAATTAAAAAATAGGAAAAAGGGGGGGGGGGGGGGAAGGGTGGGGGATATTCCTCCCCCCCCCCCCCCATTTGATGCACAGAAAAAAAAAAAAAATATTGCAACACCAAAGAGGGGGGGATTTTAGGCAGTGTAAATTTATCACGAATTTATCATAACCCTACTTGGCATAATTTAGAAGCATTTCCAGGCACAATTTCAACTTTTACTGGGTGCCTCTAGCATCCTCACCTCCAAACTCACATTAGGTGTTGCCCCATTCTGTTAAGTAATACCAATAATACTCAGTTATCTGTTATTTACATATAAGCAGTGGACAACTCAAAAGCCTTCAGCTACTTTGTCCACTGCAAAGGATAACTTATTATATTTCTTTAATTATCCTCATTGTACCTATTGATGTTTACCATAACCTCCAATTGTAATCGCCATTAGCAGTGTGGAAATAAACTTTAAAACACACACTGCAGACTTCGATGGCAGAGTTGCTATAGAGAACAATGGATGCAGCCGGTATTGAATGTTTTGAATTCAAAGTATAAATAACAAGGGAATGCTACTGGACAAATCTCAAATTAGGCTATTCAATCTGTCATTGTATGTTGAATTTGTTTAGCCAAATTGTCTTATTACATATAAATTTTCAATTTAAAACATGACCTGAAAGTGAAGGCATTTATGGGAGGCGAAATCTAAAAAATTCCCAGGGGAGCAGGCAATTCCGGGGTCAAACGAGAGCCCCCCCCAACAGAGATGCATTTGGACCCTGAACAGAGGCAACTTTTTCTGCAGGCTACAATCGTGTGGGCCTACAGATTTTAAAAACCTGGGTAAGGCTCTGGTAGATGTATAAATTTGCAAATATAAAACAAAGTTTTTTTTTTTTTTGTGCAGAGCTCTCAGCTAAAAACAAAAATTAGTTTAAAAACATTTTGTGCAGAGCTCTCAGCTAAAAAAATTGTCACACCCAGGAGGGGGGACAGGAAGCCAGACACTAAGAAAGGCTGCAAGCGAGACTACGATATGGGTAGAGGCAGCTTGGATTTCATAAAAAATATGTGCACAGCCTTACATGAACCAGATGAGCCTCAAGACCCCCCATCCCAGATTGCCATGGTGCAAGTGTGGAGTCTGCAGACAGTGCCCACTGAAGAAGAGAAAGTTTGTTGCAAGCATGTCAGATACATTATATCCTTATAACCAGCCATTCTCCAACATTTGCCTCAATTGATATATCCCTTTTTCGTGAAGTGAAATAACCCCTTTTGAAAAGGGATATATCCCCTGAAACTTCCCCCAAAAGGGAAATATCCTTTTTTCAGGGGATATATCTCTTTTTCAGGGGATATATCACTTCCCCCGTTGAAATCTTTTTGCACGGTACTGCATATGGGATTTAGGTCAAGCTAAGAGTGCTATAGCCATTTTTTTGCCGACTATTACATGTAAAAGACCATACATTTTGATATTATAATTTCAGCAATGATTTTCCTAATTTCACCATTCTTTACTGGACATTATCATTTTATAATACTTGTATACAATAGAGTGGCTTTGTTTGTGTACAGCAAAGTTGTGGTTCATTTAATTTACTTGGTTAAAATTTTGTTAGCATGGTGGACACGTACATGTAAGACACAAATCCTTAAAACAGGAAAATAAAAAACATAGCATTTTGTAAACGAGATATATTACAGCACAAAATTTCAAGCTAATTGAATAAAAAATAGAAAGTTATTAAGCCCCTTCCGATTTCATGTCTTATGTACCCACCGTGTAGAGTGATTTCACAAAACCAGTTAAATAGATACATGTATCAGCATAATAACTGCTATGAACTCCTGATTCTTGTGTCCATTTGACTAGTACATGTAGATATTAACTGGTAGAGATTGTTTCACAGGTTTTGTGAAATCACTCTACTGGCAGTGTTCAAGCACATGAACAACAATATATAGAAACGAATATTAAACTAGGGATAATAAAATTCAAAGAATCTGGTATAGGAATTAGTGGTGCTCCAACAACTGAAATATCTAACTATTTGACTATTGTTACTTTAGTCATAATTTATATCGTAACACAAAAGATCCTATCGTAACCGTTGGAAACTCAGTTTCACTAAATTTGTTGACATAATTTAAATAGTTGGATTTCAGTTATATTATTTCACAGTGATGTTGGAATGCCTCTAATAAATTCTCAAACCAGGTACATGTAACTTTTCGAAATATCCAATCTAAATATTCAGCATAACTCATTAGGAGTTCTATTGTTTTTTTCCCAACATTTTTTTCAACATTTTGCTATTCTGCTGAATCCTTTGTAATAGCTTTGATTGCTATAAAAATGGTAAATAAACCAGGTGATATCATCAATATTATTAAAAACAGTAGATGATGACCTAGTTGTTTTCTTCATGGCAAAGCAAGACCAGTGCACTACGCAGCTCTGGTGTGGGAGGTGGCTCTGTCATACCAATAGTAGGTGAAATCTGCTTGGGGTCAAAGGCATCTCTATCACTCCTACAAGAAATTTCATCTTTGTTGTTCTGAAGAGGTGCATGTTATGGTCTATTGCAGCAAGGTCACACTGATTCTCATGATAAAGTATGAGTACCTTTTGATGAAAAGAGAAAATACTATTATTGTATACATTCAAGTTTCTCAGTAGAAGCTATAAAAAGGTTTACTGAATTCCCTAAGACTATAAAAATATAAAATGATTTCAAAACTTCTGTTTGGACCAAGGTCTGCAATGTCTAAGCAGCTTTGGACTAGTTTGGTATTTTATATTTTCCTCTATCATCCAACTTTGCTCTGTATATTTTTTGGAAGGACCCATATGTTATTTATTAGGAAGCGGTTATTAATATTTTTTTCAAAAACCCACATCAACTGCTGTAGAATCTTGAAGTTGTGCTTGGTTATCTCTATATACTAAAGCAAATGAAAAAAGATTGCGAAGTAATACAGAGGTTCTGTAGAAAATTTCGAATAATTTCTCTTCAACTTACCCCCGGGGGGGGGACTCCCTTATGTGAGGGGTACATGGATGCTCGTCGTACCTTTTAGGGGTCAAAATCAGGAGTTTGGTACCACTTAGGGTATATCCACCATCAAACACAGACATTTCTATGTAAAGCGGTACCTTTTAGGGGTCGGGGGTCAATTGAACAAAAAAGCTGTTATCAATTTACATTTTTATTATCTTTTAGGGATCAAAATAAGCTTGAGCCACGCCCATTTTAGTACCTCTTAGGGGTCAAATCGAAAATGTCCGACGAGCATCCCTACCCCTTTTATATGGGAGTCCCCCCCCCCGGGAACTTACCCTGCACTGCTGAAAGACTTCCCGGGAAATTGATGAAGTAGAAACTGTGAAAAGACTGTTGGTTTTCTCTGCGTACCCCAGGGGCTGCTATACCAAATACGGACGAGCGAAGTCTTATTTATCTGACACAGCCAGGGAAACGCAGCGTTCCACCGCGACACTGCTGCGACTCCGCCATTTTGCCTCTAACCAAAGCTAAAATAAACTAAAATGGCTTACGAAAAAACAAAAATAACACAATGCAGATCGAGATGAATAGTCAAACTCAATTCAAAGGCAGTTTGGAATAATCAAGATGCTCTCTAACGAAGGATGGAACAAGATCCACGAAGACGAATATCTCCCTCCCAAAACTCAGGGGTTTTCAACTACGCGAAACTCAAGAGGCGCGCAAAGCATGCTAGGCGAGAGACCCGGGCCTTTAAGTTCCGAGGCGCTATTCATCTGATTCTGAATCACCACTTTCTGCTACAAACCACATTGGACGTTCTCTTAGCCGTCTGAGTTTTCGCCACATTTCGTCCACAAGCGCACTGAAAAATGAAGGCACAACTAGTCCACTGCACTGGAGCAGTGGAGGTCCGCCATGTTCGTTACGTAGTCACGTGACTAAGCGAACCAATCCGATTGGTTTCCCTTAGGACATAATAATCGGCATAGATGAAGTACATGTACCTACCACCCCACACCGCGGCAAAACGGTATGCTCCGCTGGCCAAAAGAACGAAGGCTCTGCTATCAAATACAAATTACCGAGGGTTTCAACTTTTTTAGTAAATAATTTTATAACTTAGTAAACTCACAATGAATTACAAATTAAGAAAACTTCAACCTGTTAAAGTCTTAGGCTTAGCTTTTAAGTAGTTTTCTTATTTTTTGACAAAACAGTTCACAAATGGTGCTTTTAAGCAGAAATTTTAAAATCACGGGTATGTGCCTGTTGTTTCATTTCAGTTTCGCGGGAAACTGGGGGCGGCCGCGCGCCGACAAGAAATAGCAAATACGCATGCGCGTAACGTTTTGCCGCGGTGTGCTACCACCCTCGCCTACTTCCGAGTTTGCTCGGGTTTCCTGTACAATGACACGTGTTTAGGACTGGGTACCAGTGGATCGCTCAGTTGCTTGTGACAAGTTGTGTGGTCGATATATGTTCGACAAAATGCATCAAAGTTTCCTCTTCCTCTACGTTATTTCCACACCGAATGCTCATTTCCTTTACACACTGGTAAGTCTCTGCTCTTTCATGCGTTTGGCTTTCAATTTTACGTTCAATTTTAAGTTTTGAGGCGAGCTGCTGTCGACGGCGGGAAATGCTGAATTCGCCTTGCAGTTGCAAGTCAAATAAACTACTGACTGTTATTGTTAACCTAAATATTCTAATCATCAACCTCTCCTTTTCAGAAATCGTGAGAATGGTTTCCCTTCACAGCATGGCGTGTACATGTGGACTGTTCTCGACACTTTCACGCCACAATTCGATGCGAATGGCCGTAATAATCCGCCTGGACTGTCTTCTCATATTTCAAGGTGAGAGAAACTTAGTTACTAGAACTAGAAGAAGTCTCTCTTTTCGGGTAGGATAGAAGAAAGCTACCTCTGGCTCGGAGGGAAATCCTTGTATTGCTTCGTTCTCCTTTATTTCTAACAAGTAAGGAAACTAGCGTAAACAGTGTACAGTTTGGGAATGGTCATGGGTCAGTCACACTCTAGCTGGTTTCCTCTAGCTGCATGTTGCATTGGTGGTGTCTTTACCCTCTATCCTCTAAAGCCCTTGGTGCAATTCAAGTACTAGGGACCGGAAGTGAATAGTGTTTGACTGGCCCCTAAACGAACCCTAACCGTCACAAAACGAGTTCTCAAGTATTTAGAGCTAGGGTTAGCACAGAGGGAGCACATTACACCGATTTTGCGCCAGTTACATTGGTTACCTATTAGAGAGCGAATTATTTTTAAAATTTGTTTAATAATTTTTAAGTCTATCCATTTGTGCGCGCCATCTTATATTAATGATCTAATTAAGCCTTATGTTCCTGGCCGTAGTTTGCGCTCCTCCAACCTGGGTCTTTTAACCGTCCCCAAATCTTTCTCTGCCACGCATGGGGACCGCGCCTTTTCGATCGCAGGACCCAGGCTCTGGAATGCACTACCAGCTAGGATACGAAGTGCAAATTCAATAACTAATTTTAAGTCGTGTCTTAAGACACACCTTTTCAATTATAATTTAGAATAGTGTGTTTATTTATTGCTTCGTGGAACAATTTATTCATTATTATATATTTTAAGAAAAATGTAAATCTCGAATCTTTTTAAATTAAGTACTGTTAAATTTATATTCATATTGTAAACGCATTGAGGCTTGCATAATGCGTTCTAAGAACGGTTATTATTATTATTATTATTATTAGGGTTGACAAGTAAACGGTGAAATAGTACTGAATAATTGCAGTATTTTTGTTATTACAACCTGACACGTGACTTCCGGTCCCGAGTGTTTGAATCAAGCCAAGCCGTTCTCCCAGGCCAAATGAACTCGCTAGTCAATGCAAGTTTCTGACGACTTGCATTGGACATGAATTTTGTGTGCATGGACTTGCAATGACTTGGGTTGTCTTTGATCAAGCTCCAATTCGCATGCAAGTCTACACAATAAATGTATGGTGTATTTTAAGTAAACAGTATGGAAATAGATTTTACTGCTAAACTTGTGACCTAACTTGCGAGTCTGTTTGGCCAGGGCTTAAGTTTAGAGTTTTACCCCAAGAAAAAAATGAAGATAAACTGCAGAATACAATGTCACTACAGTGCCACTTAAATACATCACTTCAAAACTAAATTCACCATTGTAGCTCAGGTGTATTTAGACTCATTCTATTAATGATTTGGGGTTTAGAATGGCCTGGGATAGTCAATCGATATCAGTCGATAGCAATCACTCAATTGATATTGATAATCAATGGCCAATTGATTTTTGAAAGTTTTGTTACGATACCGATTGGTATCGATCAATATTGATTTCATAGTTTCTCACGTTTTTGCATTCACACTTCTTTTCGGCCACAGATGTCTCCCTAACTTCAAAAGGGCAGCTCTGGTACCATTTGACGAAGCAGCATATAGTTATACAGCAGGGGTAGAAATTAGTGGTAGCCAACTAGCAGAATGCTACATGTAGTTAAACATTGATTTTGCTAGTAGAATTTATTTACAGTAGCAATTTTTTGCTGCTGTACCAGGGATCCAATTTACATGTAGAACTATTCAGGTATTATTATTTGTCAGGTATCGACTTTGTTTAAGAAATAAATATAGACAGAACTTACTCACTGAGAAGTCTCCAATACATATCAACTTATTTATACTTAAAAACAATGAAAATGTGCTCACTTTACCAATACTTTGTTCACCTGTTAAGCACTAACCATGCGCTTCCATTAGTAAAAGACATAAAACCTGATTTAGACATTTTACTTTTTGCTAGTTGTTTTCTTAGTTTGCTAGCTTAAACAAAAGAACTTCCAAATTTCTGCTAGTGGCAAAAAAAGTTAATTTCTACCCCTGATACAGACATTATTTTTTTGCTCTAACATGATTTACAAAATTAATGTAACATTAGCAACGAAAATGTGGCACATAAAAGTATTGACCCCCTAGACACCAATCAATAGCAATAATATTGATGAGCATTTTGTTGTGACTATCAATTGACTGATACCAATCAATATCAATCAGCTAATTGTATTGATTGGCTACTCTGAGATATGGTTAGGTTTTTTAAAATTTTGGGGTAATGTTTTTGGAATATTTGTATGAAAATTTGAGAACATGAATTATTAATGAACCAAGTGGCATTGTATTGTGCAGTTGATTGTTGCTAGTACGGTACCTGAAAAGACATAGGTACAAAGGTAATTCAAAGGTTGAATTGGAAATCAAGTTGAATATACCCTTTGCAGGATACAGTCAGGTACTGATGTACATTGTGTACATGTAATACGCCATTGGTGCATGAATACTAGGTAATAGCATGATTTGTAGTGATATTTCGCATAAATAGTGCAAGTGATATTTCAAAATTTGCATCTATGATACTGTATTACGAGCAATTTTGAAATACCATGAGCGGTATTTACAGTACCGATTGAAACTAACCTCACCCTTGCATTTACTTTGCGTGCACTCAGAATAGACCCTGTGTTTACTTTGCGTTTATTATTGTACATGCAAAGTAAACATAAAGCAAACACATAGTAAATGAGCAGCCCACGAATAGAACAGGCTATGATAATGACCAACTTGTGTTTCCTGCATTTTTTAAACCCAAATTAGGGAGCAATTACCACCAGAGAATTCTAAAACCTGATTCTTTAATTGTTCATCTAAGAGGCAAAATTCCCAAACCAGATAAACACGACAACTCTTGCATGCCAATCAGATTGGGCGATGTATAAATAAAAATTTTCTTTAAAGCGTCTGAGAATAAGTTTGTAAATACAGTATGTCGAACATCTCAACATTTTCCAGCAAATAAACATGCTCGAGAACAGTTTGGCAATATTATTTGTGATGAGAGCACAATAAGTGAATAAGTTTAGAAATGTTGTGGAAGCGAAGAAATATTAAAAGGAGATCAAAACTAAAACATCATTTGAAGAAAGCTGACCTGGGAACAGAAGTCGCAACCACGGCATGAAAACAAGGCTTTCAAAATTTCACTTACCCAGTAATTTCTTGCACGTAGACCTTGAGAAATGAAGTTTTTTTTATGAAAATATGAGACAACTTATCTAAATTACCTGGAGGCTGCTTCAAGGTGTCAAAGCTAAGATGGGAAGGAAAAGATTTTGAGAGATCTGAGAAGCAAAGGTGTGCAAAGATACATGTACAGATACATGTACAGTTGTACATTAAGTCTTTGTTTTGACATTTTATTAAATTTTGTGATTCAGCACATGCTTGTACGCATTCCATTTTCCCTGCGAGCAGAACTCTAGAAATTACAGTAATCAACAACGTTTTCATTAAAAAATACAGTGAGCTAGAGGAAACTATTTTCAAACTCCTAAAATATTTTAGACTACTGGTCCGTGCTTTAGGAAAGTTGTATCTCGAGCAGACTGTCTTTGGCTTGTGGCATTTCTTTTGATATATAATCATTTGCCTTGCATTTACTTTGGGTTTAGTGTGAGTTTACTTTGCATTTACTTTTTTGTTTGCCTTTACTTGCGTGCATGCAAAGCAAACACTGCATTTACTTTGCATGCGTTTACTAGTAAACACAAAGTAAACACAAGTGCACGCAAAGGGGAGGTTACATGTAGTTTTGATTGGTACTTTATGGGCAAATATCATGTACAAATCATGCTATTATTAATTTTGTTTATAAAATGACCTAACAAATTTACTGAAAAAGATAATCTGATGTTCTCTCAGGTGCACTGATAGACTACTAGCAAATCCCTTCTACTCTGCAGTTTTTTTTTAGAATGGCTAAACATGGTTCCAGATGGTGAATGATGGTGTGACATGGTACACATAGTTGGCTGGGTCTGTAAGTAGGGACTGCTGACTCTTGTAAGTTTAGTACCAACTGTGTTGTCAAAAGGAGCATATTTTTTGACAGCTCCACCACCTAATTACTCCCTAGGGACACATGGGTCAGTCTCTTTCAGTTTTTATTACTTGAGCAGTGAAATGGCTAAAAACTAGTTCAGAATAAAAGGGGATGCTGCTTTGGTTTACATGATTATTGCAGACTTTGAAAATCAGCATTTAAGAATATAACAACTGGAACGTTTCATTCAAATTTATGTCTCAACATTGTTAACTTGCCAAAGAACCCGGGAAGAAAATACAAGATCAAGAATCAAAGTGAAGTCGATATGTGCCACTAATTTAAACAACAACAGTGGTATTTGCAACATCAAGTACATGTATTGGACAAACCTGAGAAACCTAGTAGATTGAGAATCCAAACTGATTGTTGTGGGTGAACTCGGTGAAATCTAGCATAAAGAGAATTCACGTTATTGACAGTCTGATGCAAAGCTTAAACTGAAAGAGACTGACCCACGTGTCCCTAGGGAATAATTAGGAGACGGAGCTGTCAAAAATATGATCCTTTTTACAACACAGTCTGTACAAAACTTACAAAAGAGTCAGGGTGGGTGGGGTGGGGCACCACTTGTATAATAAAGGTAGATATGTGAGGTGTTGTCTTCAGAGCCTGACCCAGTTTGCAAAAAGAAAAAGTAGTAAAAGTATTTTTAGTTTTATTAACCAGAATTTCTATGACGTTTAAGGAAATCAACCCAAATTGATAGATGATTTGCTCCAAAACAAGACTTGGTTTGCCAAATTGGGCTCAAACATGGACCCGGTAAGGCCACACATCTCTATTATGTTGTGTACATGAGTGCCCTCCCCCCCCCTCACTCCCAGAGTTTGAAATACCACTCCTTGGAGTTTATAATGTAATTTCACTATTACAGTACCGCCAAGAAACATACATGTATGTAATTATGTACATAAAATTGATTGCTCTCACCTTATTTGCGATCCGATCTCACCTTGCTCGCGATTTGCTTGCAATCACAAGCTGATTGCAAGCATCTTATCTTAACTTTTGACACCTTGAGTCACCTCTTGGAGTGGTTTAATTTGGAGTGGTTCTATTATTGTTTTATACAGTTATAAAATCAAATACTTTCCCGACCCTGCAAAGACTTTGGATGTCAGGTTTGGCTGGGATTGTGACTTCGGTTACCAGGTCTCCTTTCTTCAGAGGATGTTTTTGTTTTAATCTACATGTAACTTTGATGCTATATTTATTCACTTCTCTAATTTCTTTATTGTGTAGCAGTGAGCTTCGACTTCACTCTCATCGGTGAAAATAGTGTAGGCAAACTGTTCTCGAGCAGCATTATAAACATTCGTGAGAAAATGTTGAGACATTTATTAAATTGCAGTGTTTATTTAGACTAATTAAAACTTCCTTGTGATCATTGCCTCACCATTCGATTCAAGAAACATAATTCCCAAACCCATTTAACAGTCAGGTTTTGGAATTCTCTGGTGGTAATTTGTTTTTAATTCTTGGTTGGTTTTCAAAAAATAATATAGGTACACTTTTATGATTGAAATAAAGCCCACTTTGGCTTAATTCTAGAATGGCTACTTTGGCCTAATTCTCGAATGGCCATGATTGATAGACATCTGAATCAAACAAAAAAAATATTGGCAGTTTCTGTGGGTAATAATTTTGCCTTATCATCTAAAAATGTCCCACATCTCTTCTCCATTTAACCATTCCAAATTATTCCTAAGATTAGATGCATTCGGTGGGTTTTGTGTTCACTAAATAAATTAACATTTGCTGTTTGCTCAGAGTTCACTGGTTTGCTCAGAGTTTGCAGGTTTCGCTTGCATGTTTTGCTTGCAGGGTTCACTCAGAGTTTCCAGGGCACACTCGGAGTTCACAGCGTTCACTTGGGTGAATGCTAGCAAACCCTGTTAGTGTTTGCCTCAAGTGAACCCTGCATTCACTTTGCATTTGCTAAAGTGAACCCAAGTGAACATTTAACTGGAGGTAAGTTCTGGTCGGTACTGTAGTGATTGCGATCTGCTCGTGAACAAATCGTGATAAATATACATGTACAGTCCCTGTCAAAAGTTTTTCACACTGTACGAACCACATGTGGCGAAATGTGGCGAAGCGAAATCGGTGACTGAACCACTTTCAGTAAAACGAAATCGGTGACTCTACCACTTTCAGTAAAACGAATTCGGTGACTTTACCACCTTCGGTAAAACGAATTCGGTCTTAAAACGAATGGAGTTTACCGAACGAAATCTACCACATGTGGTTACCGAATCTTCGTTTTACCGAAGCACATACGGTACCGTATACGGTTGAAAAACTTTTGACAGGGACTGTAGATGTGTTTCTTGGCGGTACTGTACAATACAATAGAATACAATAACTTTTATTTAAACACGATAAAAGATTAAAGCGTTGCCGCTTGTGGGGTCGTGTATAATACTAAAATAAACTAGTTAACTATATTCAAATTTTACATTAAGTTATTAATCATCTATTTTAAAACTAATAATTCAGTCACTCCCCTTAGCCAATCTTAGGTCATGTGATAAACAATTATAAACTAATTTAGATAGTATGTGCATTCTGATTGGCTGATAGCCATGTTGTCATTAGCCTGTCCAAACATGGAAATAATGTTGCACCATAAGACAAGCACTGTAAGTGCTTTTTTTATTAAAATAATTATTTTATAAAAGAAATGAAACAGATTTCCCGTGTTTGCAGAGGCTCATGCAAACCTCAGTAAATTTGGGAGAATTCTTGAGCAGGTACAAACACTCTACCTCTCCAATTGCACTAAGTTGAATGGCACAGGCATTAATTTTCATGATGAAAATATTTTATGGCTTTGACTCGTTGTTGGAAATCAGCCTTTTCAGTGTCCTGCCTTCTCTCTCTTTAGTACTGGTCTGGTTCTGCTGGGTCGAAAAATCTATCAAATGTGCTGAAATATATTGCACACAGACACAGCCCAATAACTGACCAACACACAGCGAAAGTCTTGTTTCTTTTATTTCAATATTTACAGAATTATTGCAATTTCTAAAACTCTCTCAATTCCCAGTCAAGTCTTGTAAAATAAATGGTATGGGTGCTGGTGACTAATTTGTAGTGGCTGTGTTGCTGCCATTAACTGTTACCAGGGCACTAATGGTTCTGTCCATGGTGTGCCACACAGCTCCAATTTGTAAATGTTCCTTCCTAAGTGTTTGTACCACAGAAGGGAAGCTTCTCCTTTCTCAGTGAAATGGTTCACACGATCAATTAGAAGTTTTGACTGTGCAAAGGTGCTATCTTCTTCCCGCAAGCCAACAAAGTCACCCGGTATAAAATTGTTAATTGGGGCGGATGGCGTGGGCAGCGATTCCTCCTGTTCTTCATTTAAGGAGGTCTCCGCTTTATATCTACATAGTTCAACCGCCTCAGCTTTCTTTTCGTTGGCTGTCCGTTTATCGTAGCGCCTCTGGGCCTCATGTCGAATGTGCTTTAAGGCTGAAGCGAGCGAGTCTTTCAATGAGTCAGCACACCTTCTGTGTGAACAATATATATATATATAACCTTAGTAACATTTCTGTTTGCATGTTCAGGGGTAACATAGAGCGAAAAGATAATTAATAAGAATTATATACACGTAGAAAGAAGATTGATAATTTCAATTTTTTATAGTAGGTTCCAGAAGGTTATTGGTAAAACCAAACGCTTCAATGACATTGTAGCAATGAAATACCAGTTCTGAATTGGAGCAACACTCAATTGATACATCATTTTCTATCTACATTGTAATATGTCTATATATGATATATATAAATGTATTATTACTTAATTATTATATTATTTATACAGCAAGTCACATAAATCAGTATAATAAATTATAAGCAATTATTGCTGACAGTCCCTCTGTAATTTAGTACCCAGTGACTGCCAAAGTGGTGAATTAGCTAATATTAATATTAGAATCACATGACAACTAAACTCATATCTCCTTGTATCATTGATACATTTGCATCATTGAGAGACACATGTACAATGTTGACTTTTGTCAATATTTGCTAAAGATATTTTTTTTAAATCCAACAACTCTCCAGGCGTCAAAAATGGAATAATATGCACAAAGTGCCCTTTGAACTCATTTAAAATCTAGGATACGATCTTGTGTGGTTGTCTACATGTACATTTTTGACACAGAGAAGTTTACAGTAAAGAAACTCTGACCGTGAACAGTCATTGATTTCCCCCGCTTTTTCCCCAGTGAATTATCCCACCATGAAATTGAAACCTTTGTTTTTTTTGGATGGCGTTGCAGAAATGTAGGTTCCATTGTTTTCTGAGACGCTGCTGATTGGACAACAGAAAAAATAAAGTCTGCATGATCTTCATTCGAGTGAGCCCTTCTCCGATAAAGTTGTTTCCCAGTAAATGACCTGAAAACCCTTCCGTAATTCTCACATGTCTTCTCATCCATCGGGCTCACTGTCTTCTTTGCTGATATTTGGGGCCACGGTGGCAGCCCCTTTGCTTCCTGTACATTGTACTTGTAGTAACCAAATCATATCCTCTGCTGGTGGGTTAGCGCAGCAGAGGCGATAGGACATCGATCAGTTTCGCCGGTTATTTGTGACTCTCACTACGAAAAGGTCTTCACAGAGAGGCCGTTCATGGTTGGTTGGAGTGTCTATACTGTAAGTGAAACAGTTTACTTCAAGTTTATATGATATACATGTATAATAATGCTAGCTCTATGCGTTTTCCTTGACAACTAAGCAGGCATGGTATTTTCAGTGTTGCTAGACCCACACTGAAAACAGTATTATCTTTTTTACGTAGCATTTGAGTAAATTATAAGTGACCCAGCATTCAATAAATTAGTCTATAGTCTTGCTTTCATGTTCAACCCATGCCTTAACATACTTGACTGCCACTGACAATCATATTGAAATTGGATTTTCCTATACCTAAGATTTCCGTTCGAAAACACTCTTGTGAATTGTACGGGTGCTGGTGGCTAATTTGTAGCGGCCATATGTTTTGTTGCTGACATTAACCGTTACCAGGGCACTAATGTGTTGTGTCCATGGTGTGCCACACAGCTACAATTTGTAAATGTTCCTTCCTAAGTGTTTGTACCACAGAAGGGAAGCTTCTCCTTTCTCAGTGAAATGGTTCACACAATCAATTAGAAGTTTTGGCTTTGCCAAGGTGCTATCTTCTTCAACCAAGCCAACAAATCACCCAGTTTAAAATTGTTAATTTAGGCTGATGGCGTGGGCAGCGATTCCTCCTGTTCTTCATTTAGGGAGGTCCACTTTTTATCTACATACCGGTAGCTCAAATGCCTCAGCTTTCTTTTCGTTGGCTGCCCATTTATCGTACAATGTAGGTCATCTGGGCCTCACGTCGAATGTGCCTTAAGGCTGAAGTGAGCAATTAGTCTTTTAATTAGTCAGCACACCTGTGCGAACAATATATAATACTATATGTATATATATACTAAGGATTCGGAGTATTTAAATTCTTGGTTGATTCATATTTCGCTCTACAATACTGTTTCGTAGGGACCAAAGTCCTCACTCATCAGGTGTTACTTCGTGAATGAATATTATGTATATATCTATATCTATATATATATATATATACATGTAACCTTCGTAACATTTCTGTCTGCATGTTCAGGGGTATCATGGAGCGAAAAGATAATTAATAAGAATTATATAGAAAGAAGATTGACAATTTCAATTTTTGATAGTAGGTTCCAGAAGCTTATTAGTAAAACCAAACGCTTCAATGACATTGTAGCAATGAAATACCAGTTCTGAATTGGAGCAACACTCGATTGATACATGTACATCATTTTCTATCTATATATGATATATATAAATGTATTATTACTTAATATTATTATATTATTTATACAGCAAGTCACATAAATCAGTATAATAAATTATAAGCAATTATTGCTGACAGTCCCTCTGTAATTTAGTCCCAGTGACTGCAAAAGTGGTGAATTAGCTAATATTAATATTAGAATCACATGACAACTAAAGTCATACCTCCTTGTATCATTGATACAATTGCATCATTGAGAGATACAATGTTGACTTTTGTCAATATTTGCTAAAGATATATTTAAAAAAATCCAACAACTCTCCAGGCATGCATCCGTCTCTTACAAAGTTTGCTAAAATTATATTGGCATCCCCCCTATTGGACCATGTTTCAATGTCAACAAACTTCAATAACAAAACTAACTAGCCTATCCTTGTGGCTAACGAATTCTGTAAAGTAAACTATTGGAAATTCAGTATCATACGATCAAGCTGGTGGCTTTCTTTTAACATCTTAAACAGTCAAAAATGGAATAATATGCACGAAGTGCCCTTTGAACTCATTTAAAATGAAGGACACAATCTTGAGTGGTTGTCTAGATTTTTGACACAGAGAAGTTTACCTTAAAGAAACTCTGACCGTGAACAGTCATTGTTTTCCCCAGTGAATTATCCCACCATGAAATTCAAACCTTTGTTAGGATTGGATGGCATTGCAGAAATGTAGATTCCATTGTTTTCTGAGATGCTGCTGATTGGACAACAGAGAAAATAAAGTCTGCATGATATTCATTCGGGTGAGCCATTCTCCGATAAAGTTGTTTCCCAGCAAATGACCTGAAAACCCCTCCTCAATTCTGACCTGTCTTCTCATCCATCGGGCTCACCGCCACGTCACTGTCTTTTTTGCTGATGTTTGGGGCCACGGTGGCAGCCCCTTTTCTTCCTGTACTTGTAGTAACCACATCATATCCTCAGCTGGTGGGTTAGCCCAGCAGAGGTGATAGGACGTCAGTTTAGCTGGTTACTTGTTACTCTCACTACGAAAAGGTCTTAAAAACAAAGAGGCCGTTCAGGGTTGGTTGGAGTGTCCACACTGTAAGTGTAACAGTTTACTTCAAGTTTATATGATATAAAGTAATGCTAGCTGTATGCATTTTCCTTGACAACTAAGCAGCCATGGTATTTTCAGTGTTGCTAGACCCACACTGAAAAGTAAATTATAAGTGACTCAGCATTCAATAAATTAGCTATAGTCTTGCTTTCATGTTCAACCCATGCCTTGACATACTTGACTGCCACTGACAATCATATTGAAATTGGATGTCCCTATACCTAATGTTTCCGTTCGAAAACACTCTTGTGAATTGTATGGGTGCTGGTGGCAAATTTGTAGCGGCCATGTGTTGTGTTGCTGACATTAACCCTTACCAGGGCGCTAATGGGTTGTGTCCATGGTGTGCCACACAGCTCCAATTTGTAAATGTTCCTTCCACAGAAGGGAAGCTTCTCCTTTCTCAGTGAAATGGTTCAGATGACCAATTAGAAGTTTTGGCTGTGCCAAGGTGCTATCTTCTTCCACCAAGCCAACAAAGTCACCCGGTTTAAAATTGTTAATTTGAGCTGATTGCATGGGCAGCGATTCCTCCTGTTCTTCATTTAGGGAGGTCTCCGCTTTTTATCAACATACATGTAGCTCAACTGCCTCAGCTTTCTTTTCGTTGGCTGTCCGTTTATCGTAGGTCCTCTGGGCCTGACGTCGAATGTGCCTTAAGGCTGAAGCGAGAGAGTCTTTCAACGAGCCGTCACACCTTCTGTGCAAACAATATATCTATATATAATTATATCTATAACCTTAGTAACATTTCTGTTAGCATGTTCAGAGGTAACATGAGCGAAAAGATAATTAATAAGAATTATATAGAAAGAAGATTGACAATTTCAATTTTTGATAGTACATGTACATTTGTAGGTTCCAGAAGCTTATTGGTAAAACCAAACGCTTGAATGACATTGTAGCAATGAAATACCAGTTGTGAATTGGAGCAACACTCGATTGATACTTCATTTTCTATCTATGTACATGCATGATATATATAAATGTATTATTACTTAAAGGGAACCTCGGCTGAAAAACAATGTTTGCTTTCAAGTGTTTGTTATGGATGCCTAAGTGTGTTTCTTCGTTTGTCTCCAGTAAATTGTGCACTAGATGTCATTTATGCACCGATTTTCCTCTCGATTAAACTCATTTGAATTTCCTGCGTGCTGCCATCTTGGATATCACAGTGTTGCCCTATTGTCGCATAACAAAAGAGCTATTGTTTTCTCACAATAGGGCAACACTGTGACATCATCATATCCAAGATGGCGGCATGCAGGAAATTTAAATGAGTTTTATCGACAGGAAAATCGGTGTATAAATGACATCTAGTGTACAATTTGCTGGAGACGAACACAGAAACGGACTTACATGTAGGCATCCATAACAAACACTTGAAAGCAAACATTGTTTTTCAGCCGAGGTTCCCTTTAATTATTATATTATTTATACAGCAAGTCACAAAAATCAGTACAATTGCTGACAGTCCCTCTGTAATTCAGTCCCCAGTGACTGCAAAAGTGGTGAATAAACTAATATCAATATTAGAATCACATGACAACTAACTGATAATATCTCCTTGTAGCATTGATACAATTGCATCATTGAGAGATACAATGTTGACTTTTGTCAATATTTGCTAAAGGTTTATTTAAAAAAATCCAACAACTCTCCAGGCATATATTCGTCTCTTACAAAGTTTGCTAAAAATATATTGACATCCCTCGTTTCAATGTCAACAAACTTCAAAAACAAAACTAGCTAGTCTCTCCTTGTGGCTAAGGAATTCTGTAAAATAAACTATTGGAAATTCAGTATCATACGATCAAGCTGGTGGCTTTCTTTTAACATCTTAACCAGTGAAAAATGGAATAATATGCACGAAGTGCCCTTTGAGCTCATTTAAAATCAAGGACACGATCTTGGGTGGCTGTCCATATTTTTGACACAGTGAAGTTTACCTTAAAGAAACTCTGACCGTGAACGGTGATCCCCCCCCCCCCCCCAGTGAATTATCCCGCTAAGAAATTGAAACATTTGTTAGGATTGGATGGCGTTGCAGAAATGTAGATGCCATTCTTTTCTGAGATGCTGCTGAAAAACTAAAGAGAAAATAAAGTCATGCCGGTACACATCATTTGACGTATTTTACTGGTTACTTGCTTCGAGGATTTCAGTCTTGTTAAGTTGAAAGAGCAAGGCCCTGAGATTGCCACACAGCAAAATGTAATTTAGTTGTAATATTATGCATTTGGAATCACTGGATCTTGAATTCTTACTGAAGTGTTGTGTATTTTCAGATCTTTGGGCCACTAAAATTATAATGCTTAATGCTCAATTTTCTCACTAAAATGCTCATACAGTTCTCCAAAAGGCACTAATATGCTTATTTTACATTTCAAACACGTCTTATTAAATTCTCTACTATATGTGCTGCAGGACTGTGGTGACACACTGGAGAGTCAACATGGACATATAGATACGTTGAGTAAGGCTTCATGTTATGGCACACCACAATTCTTTAAAACAAAACTTTAAAGAAATAACACCCCAGAGAGAAGATATTTAATACCACTATTGTAATTACCTCAAATGCAAAGTATCTATACATACTATAGATACTTGCGAGTCGACTAGGAATATTGTCTTGCAGCTTGTTCCTGAAGAACCTTGCATTGTCTTCCAGGGAAGCATAATCAAAGCTCTTTGCCATTCTGATTATAGAGGGTATGCATGAATAATAATAGTTTATTTATATAGTGCTCTTTCCTTCATAGATCAAAAAAAGTGCTTTACAATAATATAAAAAATACTTACAAGGTATCCTAATGCTAAAAATAATTACCTAAGAAAATTATAGAATAAGAATTAATTAAAAAAATACTTACAAGGTATCCTAATGCTAAAAATAATTACCTAATATAAAAAACAAACAGCAGAATTAAACCAAAATAGTGATAATGATAAAATACGTATGGATAAAATGTTATTAAAAGAAAAAAATATAATATTAAAATAATCTTTGATTTGTTTTGAGATATTAATTAATATAACTTATGTTAAGCTACTAATTGAAATAACTATACGATGGAATGACTATCTTGTGCCATTACTACTCTTCTAGCCTAAAAAAATCTGTGGATTTTGTGCTGTTCCATATTTTGCCAAACATAATCGGAGTAGGTGACTCCACCACCCTTTCCCGTTGCCCTTGGGACCTGTGACACCGTGAAGTCATTAAGCGTGTTCAAAATATCTGCATTGGAACAATTATTCACTCCAGGACTAAGCCAAGTTTCAGTTAAAGCTAAAATATCTAGTTTGTTTGATTGAACAATATCACAAATAAGAGCGGCTTTCTTGGTAATAGACTGACATGTCCATACAGCAAATCGTACAATGTACTTTAGGAAAATTGCTGAATTGTGTATTCCTCGATCTTGCATAATTTATATGAGTGTGCTGTTGGTTCAATGAAATAATAGTCAGGATTCTTGTTTCCTTCTGCATAATTTTTCCCTTGTTGGATCTACCAGCACGCTTACCGCGATACCTTGAGTCCATTTATCTTTAAAGTAGACAGAGTCAGATAATCCGGTTGGTAGTGTTTTACAAAATAGCATAGCAATAACAGGTCAGTCCATGAATAGATTGTGTGACATTCTTGACTACTGTAGGAGAGCAGCGAAGTTTATGAAATATTCACCTGATTTGGTAGATTAGTATTCCTCACCATGTCACATGATAGAGCTGACCCAGGGTTAGATGCAACGTCCATGCAGACAGTAAGGTCTGTGACTGGCAAGAATAACAGACATTAATCCATGTTTGGTCCAGGCTGTAATTTGTCTGCGAGCAGTATTCGGCGAGTTCAGGTTTGTGAAGACTTGGGTATGGCAAACAAATAACATACACCATCGGAAATTATTTTGAGCTTGTGTAGGATTAATTGCAACAGTTTGATGAGCAGTAACATTCCATATAAGGAAGAACATAGATAAAACTTTTAAAAATCGCCGAGCATTCCAAAACGTGACAGCCATGTTGGCGCATATGTAGATTCCATTGATTTCAGAGACGCTGCTGATTGGACAACAGATAAAATAATGTCTGCATGATATTCATTCGATAAAGTTGTTTCCCACCAAATGACCTGAAAACCCCTCTGCAATTCTCACATGTCTTCTCATCCATTGGGCTCACGACCACCTCGCTGTCTTCTTTGCTGATGTGTGGGGCCACGGTGGCAGCCCCTTTGCTTCCTGTACTTGTAGTAACCACATCACATCCTCTGCTGGTGGGGTAGCTCTATGTGTGTTTCTTGACAACTAAGGAGGCATGGTATTTTCAGTGTTGCTAGACCAACACTGAAAGCAGTATTATCTTTTTTAGGTAGCATTTGAGTAAATTATAAGTGACCCAGCATTCAATAAATTAGCTCTTGTGAATTGTACGCATGCTGGTGGCTAATTTGTAGTGGCCGTGTGTTGTGTTGCTGACATTAACTGTTACTGGGGCGCTAATGGGTTCTGTTCATGGTGTGCCACACGGCTCCAATTTGTAAATGTTCCTTCCTGAGTGTTTGTACCACAAAGAGAATCTTCTCCTTTCTCGGTGAAATGGTTGACACAACCAATTAGAGGTTTTGACTGTGCGAAGGTGCTATCTTCTTCCGCCAAGCCAAGAAAGTCACCAGGGTTAAAATTGTTAACTTGGGCTGATGGCCTGGGCAGTGATTCCTCCTGTTCTTCATTTAAGGAGGTCTCCGCTTGCTGTCTACATAGCTCAACTGCCTCAGCTTTCTTTTCGTTGGCTGTCTGTTTATCGTAGGTCCTCTGGGCCTCATGTCGAATGTGCCTTAAGGCTGAAGCGAGCGAGTCTTTCAATGAGTCGGTACACCTTCTGTGCCAAGAAAAAACACATTTTATGTAACGTTATTACCATTTCTGTCTTAACAATTATATAGAAAGAAGATTAACAATTTCAATTTTTGATAGTAGGTTCCAGAGGCTTATTGGTAAAACCAAAACGCTTCAATAACACTGTAGCAATGAAATACCAGTTCTGAATTGGAGCAACACTCGATTGATACTTCATTTTCTATCTATATATGATATATATAAATGTATTATTACTTATTATATTATTTATACAGCAATCACATAAATCAGTATAATTGCTGACAGTCCCTCTGTAATTCAGTCCCCAGTGACTGCAAAAGTGGTGAATTAACTAATATTAATATACAATTGTATCATTGAGAGATACAATGTTGACTTTTGTAAATATTTGCTAAAGTTATATTTAAAAAAATCCAACAACACTCCAGGCATACATCCGTCTATTACAAAGTTTGCTAAAAATATAATGACATCCCTCCTATTGGACTGTGTTTCAATGTCAACAAACTTCAAAAACAAAACTAGCTAGACTATCCTTGTGGCTAACAAATTCTGTAAAATAAACTATTGCAAATTAATTCAGTATCATATGATCAAGCTGGTGGCTTTCTTTTAACATCTTAACCAGTCAAAAATGGAATAATATGCACGAAGTGCCCTTGGAACTCATTTAAAATCAAGGACACGATCTTGTGTGGTTGTCTACATTTTTGACACAGAAGTTTACAGTAAAGAAACTCTGACCGTGAAGAGTCATTGATTTTTCCACTTTCTCCCCAGTGAATTAACCTGCCATGATATTGAAACCTTTGTTAGGATTGGATGGCATCTCAGAAATGTAGGTTCCATTGTTTTCTGAGACGTTGCTGATTGGACAACAGAGAAAATAAAGTCTGCATGATATTCATTCGGGTGAGCCCTTATTCGGTAAAGTTGTTTATGTTGTTAATACCAACAATAGTACTGCTGGGCATGTACTGTATTTTGATAGTGTCATCAAATGTTTTCTCAGAAGAAGACAATTTACATGCGAGTTGGCTCGTAAATTTATACATTTTGACATTTATAATACCCTGTTTCCGCCAGTACATGTATCTACTTATTCTGTACATTGAACAGTTGTGATATTAATATACAATCGTATAGTTTGTATTTACATGGACTGGAACATTTTCTTCAACTCTGTAACTGTACATGTAGGTCTGTTATTTAAAAATTCAGACGTAGCTTTATTTACGATATCTCAAATATCCTTGTGAAATCCTAACAACTGTCAAACTGACTTCAGCATATACCCAACAGACAAGTCATCGCTGGCTGTACTTTGATTGAGTTCTCCATTCCCAACTTCTGGAGGTACATGTATGTAGCCGGCACTGTTCTGCCTTTGGCGAATGTCTATCGATTCTTTCATTCTGCTTTTGGAAAATAAAGAGCGTTTTCCCACTCTTCAAGGATAATGTTGTGTAAATATCCTTTAAAATGTTAAAGTACTGCAAACATTTACAAAAATTCCAATGCATTATGGTCTGTTGGACAAAAGCTTCTTGTTGGCAGCACGGTATAATGTAAAGCTATTTCCGTTAATGCCATGAAATTGAAGTACGAAAGAATGGCTCCTTATCCCTTATTCTTGGCGGGCTTTCAGATTTTGACTGGCCAGTTCGCTCATACAACTCAATTATGCCTTTCAGGGTTGCAATCTGGCGATTAAGAGCATCCAACTGCCTTTTTTTTCTAATCAGAGCTGCATTTGAAGAGCACATCTTTGCTGGGATGTCATTGTGCTCCAATTCAGCCAGCTGAACTTGCGACTCTAAATCCAAGTCCAAATGTAGCTTTTCTATGGCTTGAATTGCCCTCTGAAACCCTGGAACTGACAAGGCCTTTACTAAATAGATATCCCACCGATTAAAAATACCATCAAAAACACCAAAAGCCGTTGCAACAAACTTATTCCACTCTCGTTATGTTCAAATCGGCAAAGAACCGACTGGCTGGTACTGCACCACCATCTGTTGTAGTAAACTCGCTTAAGTTTAGTGTTTTCAATTCTCTCGGGAAAGCTTTGAAAAACCGCCCGATAGAAAACTTTATCGGTGTCGTAGTACCAATATCTGTATTCAGAGTGTTCCAATTCCTTGAAGAATCCAAACTGGAGGAAAACACCTGAGGAAACATTAAAGTAGTACACACAATCAAATCTTGTTGTCTCGAGTTCCAGTAGGAATGAGCAGCATAATATATTTTGAACCAATTTTGATTCTATGGCCAAAAATCAATTTGTCAATATATAGTATAATCCAATAGCGAATACAGAAGGTACTAACAAACGTTTTATACTGAAACTGAACGAAAGTCAACGTTATAATCTAATTAATGACTTGCTGACATAAACGAAACCAAAAGCATGCGCCGATGGGACATTCCTGCTGTGACAAATAATCAGGGCTTGGGACTCAACATGTAATAACCGGTTACAAATATTATAATACGACAAATAGCAAACATGAGAAAAAGCATTGTGTGCAGTGACCAAAGTAGTAGCAAATGCTTTCGAGTTGGTCACTGCCTATGTTGAAAATAACGACCATTGAGACATAATATATAACTAGCTGTTTTTACCAAAAGCAGAGTGCTGCGAGTCGTATTCAATATTACAGTTGAGAAATTTATAGATTTAAAAATGCAGGAGTTATGTTGTAGTTCCCCTCCCTTTTTTTGGCAAAACCTGTATTTGTTTTTAGGTGTAACACAAGAGCAAAATTTTCAAATATTTGTCTTTTGTTTAACTGTAAACGATGGCAACCTGATGGAAGCGTAAGAAACAGTGAGAATCATAGCCTAAAAGTACCTTCCACAAGATTTAAGTCAAAATATTTTTAATGAGCTGCAAATGCATTTACTGCGTTTACATTGTCATGCCATTGAAGTCGTTATAAACAGGGGCACCCAACCTTACCTAACGGAATATTTCTATGAAATATCTGTTCGGAAGCAATTTTGTCAGGTTAGCTTTTTATGAATTTGGAACACAATAAACTACACGATTTGTACTAATTTTCGTTCATTTTGACTCTTAAAAAGATCACCTTAAAAATTTCGAATCATTAATTTTCACCTTTTATTTTCGTAAATACCAGCTGTATTACCTAAAATTTTTAGATACGTTAAATTTCCGCTAAAACATCCGAACAGATTGAAAGTTTTTAGAGTACTTAACACTGTTAAATTTAATGCTAACTGCTACACATTTTCTTGCCTTTTTTTGTTGAGTGCCCCTGTATAAACTGGAACAGAAAATAAAGCTGACCCTGTTTTTTTTGGCATTTCCTGTCTTTACTCTGTATGAGGGTATGAGATAAAGTTTTAAAGTCAACATTATATTATAAACTGCAACTGAAACAATAATGAAATGCTCTAAATCCAAGAGTCACGGTTTGAAGCATTCATTGTCTTTATATATAAACTGGGACATTATAAATCATTCAACGAGTTGACCATTGCTGAACTCGTGACACCTTACGCGTTTACTGCTTTGACAGTATATGACGTGAAGTCATACGTGATGGTCATGGTGTTGAATGACAGGAGAATATCTTCTACCAATTCTCCTGTGAGGGCACATGAGTTGATTTCAGTGTTATTCACGTTGTAAATCTGGATGATGTCCACTATTGTGTTATGAAATAGGGTGAAGTTCATTTTTGCATCATTCTTCTTCATTATCATCTTAGCGTAGTATTGCTGCTTGCATTTCTTTTTGTTGGTGGTGATGTTGTAATTTTGGCATTTAACAGTGCTTCTCTCGTTGTTTAAGATAATTTTCTTTGTGCAGTTGGGGCACACATGATATGAGCCACATGATATGAGCCCACTGTTGCCACCCCAAAACTTCAAGTTCCTGTGTTAGTGCTGTGGAAGGGAGCGCCTCTGGTGGTTTCAGGTCAGGATATGGATTATCTTCAGTGATTGAGCACCCTGCTTGCGTGGTGGTTAATGATAATTTAGTATTATCAGACTTAGGCGTAAATTGGCGAACAGGTATGTGTTGCCATCATCAACTTGGCTTGTAAATGACTCCCACAGGACAAGTTTGACAGTCCCTGTAGGATCTGTAATCTGGCACTCTTACTGTAACCTTCTCACTTGTGGCCTTTTTCGTCACTTCTTTGGTGTTGCCCAAATTACTCACCATGGCTTTGAGAGTGAGTAGCTGCCCAGGCTTGAATTCTATGAGGGAACCAATTGTAGCAGTTTTGGACGTTATTTGCGCTCTCTCTATTTGTGTCAAACCTTTTAACTGAGGTGGAACTGGAGAAGGAATTAGAGAATTTTCCGTTGAAAACTTTTTTGGTGATTTTTTATACCTAGAGCAGCGTGCACAGACATAGGTGTCTGGTAATCTTGGTTTTCATTTCAGTGGCCATGCCTCTTGGCAAACAGTACACTTAGAAATTGAAAATTCAACAGACTTTTGCCCATGTTTGTTGACGAATTTCACAATGTTCAATGCTGTTAAAGTCTTTTAGATAATCTTGTTGCTCTGTTAGGATATCATCTCTTCTTGCGTTCTCTAACGTTCTGAAGTCTAGCTATTTTCTTAGGGACATTTTCCTGTGACCTTGTTCTCTTGTGACAAGCATT
Organism: Actinernus sp. WN-2022; assembly: GCA_030867875.1. Classification (NCBI taxonomy): domain Eukaryota; kingdom Metazoa; phylum Cnidaria; class Anthozoa; order Actiniaria; family Actinernidae; genus Actinernus; species Actinernus sp. WN-2022. Next base: position 55,042,150 of record JAOWCC010000019.1, read on the forward strand.
GTTTTTCTCAAACCTGATTTGTTTCTCAGCATCAGTCTCAACAGATTGTTTTCCTTTTTGGTAAGTTCTCACTTTCTCTAACCTTATTTGTCTCTCAATGACAGTTTCCATTGATCGTTTCTTTTTCTGGGAAACGTTCTTTTTCTCCAATCTCAATTGCTTCAGTTTCTTGAGAAATTGTTCTCTTCTTATAATCTGTGGCCTTGTCAAGCCTGTTTTGCCGCTGAGTTTCATTCTGTTCTTTTTCTTTTACGTGAATTTTCACGTTCATTATTCTCAAGGCAAAAAACAACTGATACAATTTCAAAAACTGTACTATTTAATGTGAGCAACAGCAAAACATAAGTATTGTTAATTTTTTTTTTAAGCACATTTCAACAACAGCAGTGCTATTTGGATCAGGCATTCCACAGCAATTGCGTGCATGAGAATCAAATACATAAATGGAATCTTCACACTTTATCAAAACCATAATATAGCCCTCTAATATAATAAACACATAATTATGGTTGGTGAAAGCATTCATCAAAGCTGAACGTAAAGTAACGTATGGAGTATCGTTTTCTTGCTCCACGCTGAAAATGTGCCATCGTTTGTGTTTCAATAAATGAATGTTTTGCCACGTCGGGCGACTTTTGCCTCGTTGGGCAACTGTTTTGCCTTGTCGGGCGAGTGTTTTGCCTGGTCGGGCTCCACCTCAATGGGTACATTAGAATTTGTCACTGCAATGGGTGATTTATTGATTTATTGTAAGTCTGGAATAAGTTGATTGTCAAAAGCATTGAAGTACATACTATCTCCTACTAGGATTTGATCGATTGTGTCGGAGCGCCATTGCGTAACTGGCAGCGATTGAGCACACAACAGCGCTGAAAAACTCCTAAAAGAACATTGTCTTCCCCTTGAAACGTCACTGAAACGTTCGTGACCTTGATGAATACTTCCAGTAATAAATAAACTGAGATTTGACGTAATTTTGAGGAGGAATACTCACCTAAACTTGCAGAGTTATTGGCATGTACTTATTAAAATAACGTGACCGATTACGTCGTCATTTCCTTCATCACCAGTAAGTAATTGATTGGGATTCACTACCATGTCTGTCCAGGTTTGAATTGTCTGGCATTAGAAATGAGGGAGATATGGGGATATACTTAAAATCACGTGACCTATGACGTCATCGTTACGTCATCACCATTAAGTGATTGATAGGGACCCCATTACCATGTCCCTCTAGGTTTGAAGTGTCTTGCATTAGATGGGCACCGTCAATACATCTTCTCCTGCATGACCAAATCTTTTCAAAACATTATATGGTCATTTGGAAAGTAACGGCGAGTCGTCGAATCACAGAAAGAAACGACAAATAAATTATCTTGTAACCACCTAAACCCAATAACTCGTTCTGCACATGCATGCATCCACGAGTTAAATTACTTGTGTGTGGAATAAATGACCTATTCATAGCTTGATACGTCTAGTACCTTAGCTTAATAATGGCTAATTGTGTTGACGCATGCAGTCTAAGTAGTTCTGGAACCTTGCAATCTGAACAAGGATTGTGTGACAAAGTTATTATTTAGTGTAACTAAATCGAATTGATCTTTAAATCAAAATGCACCTTGAACTTTGAAATCACATATCGAAGAGGTTAAAACGAGTTTTTTATCTGATCCACATCGGCGCAGAATTGAGTTTTTGGGAATCTAACGCTAGCCAAATGTAACTTGCAAATGTTTTATCAAACATAAACAGTGCATGTCCCGGAGGTCAACCGGCTGGTAGATCAAAGAAAACCCGTTTTTTTTAGGATGGAATCTATGTGAATATATTACGTTATTTCAGTTCATTTTCTCATTCGAGAATTCTTAATACAGAACTTCGAATTCAGGAATACTCATGATTGACTTTAAAACACTTTGCTTATAAACTGGCGATCTCTATCTAGACTTACGCCATTCTGTTCAGCTGAGCTAAGCAAAACGCCATCGGAGAGTCCTCGATACACCATAAAACGATGAATAGATTAGCTCGAACTGCCTAACCCCAATAACTCGTTCTGCACATGCGTGCATCCAGGAGTTAAAAACTACAGCTTAAATGTCATCTTGTCTAGGATATTAATTAGTGAGATCTGCACATGCACCATTGTTAATACATAATGTTGTAGGTCATTGAACCTACGTTCTGATATAAAGTCAAATAAAGTTACAACAAAGAAATGTTTCAGTAGTCATTGGTCATGGAGCCAATGCACACAGTGTCATTGAATATACGAGAAATGATAACAGATCTACTACAACATTTTATGTATATCTATATGGCAGAAATTTGTTGCTTTATGTATGCCCGGTGTATGACATCCGTATATATCTGGGCAGGAGATGGCGCAGCCCTGAATGGTGCAGACAGTGTTCTTTTGGTCGCTCACGTTGATGTTGAGTGCGTGCGAAAAACTCTCAGCTCTGCCGGCCAGAATCTTGCCATCTGAGCTGTAATCGACAACCATATCATTACAAAAGAAATTGGACATATGTTCTTCTAAACGCTTACCCTCCAATGTTTTAATCTCTATTGCCTCTATAAGTTAGTGGTTATTCTTCGCCTTTGCAACATCAAGAGGAGATACTGTGCATTTGAAGAAATGTTCCTGCACCTCAGCTCCGTTTGTGACAGCATCATGGCCGTGGTGGAGGGAAAGCGTCAGTGCAGTCTGTCCTATTCCATCTTGTAAATTTATCTCCGCTCCTCCAACCAAACGTTAGACATTTCACAAGTCTCGTGTTGCCCTGCCTGGCAGCTAAATGTAAAACCGTTCTGAGATACTGGTCCCGCGCCGGAAACCGTAGGTTTCTGAGCCTTGATTCGTGAGATGAAGTTGTCATTTCTCGTGCAAACCGAAGCTAAATGTCGTAGGCCATCAAACACATGGTACGATAAAGCCGCACGGGGCATAACTCCGAACCTGGTATTCTTACTAATGGAAGAACTAACGGACGAGATCCTGTCTGATTTATTTTTGACCATTTAAAGGTAACGCTGAGACCGAAACTAGAAATAACGATATCGCCCCGACAAAAATGTTTCGACGGATCAAATGAACGTGCTGACCCTGCAGCAAGATTAGAAATGCGCGCAAATAGGAAAAAGGCGAATGAAAAGGCACATGAATAAACGAGTTCCTCAACGTTGTGCAGCTCACTACAGTGAATTAAATCGTATAGCAATTCAGGCGTAATAGGCGGAGCTCGCACGGGAGCATGCTTATTCATCCTGTCTAAACCTCGTAGTGTCAATTTTAGTTCCGTCGATTCGTAAAACGGAAATTCAAATCCCGCCGATAGCTGCAACAACTTGATTCCGCTTAGATAGTTACGCACCGACTGAGGGGTCATAGATCGACTGAGAAATTGACAAAATAAACACACCCCTTCCAACGACGTGGGAAGATGCTGGAAACCGAAATACCAATATGCCCGCCACTATGTCATGTGATTCTTGTGAGTTCCCTCGGCATAAGCAGCACGTCTAGTCTTCTTGAGGTCTTTTTGTAGACGTATCAGCGATGCAGCATCTAACAAAACAAAATGATTACATATGATCAGACACGTGAAATAAATCGCAAGGAACGTGTACCTCGTGCATACCAAACGTAGCATAGGATACTAGGAACTCGTCCCGAAAACAGGACCGCAAATGCCAACGACTAAGTAAGTCAGCCGCGCGATTTTCCGAACTAGATAAGTGCGTGGCGCGTAACTCAAATTCGTGAAATGCTGCGAGAAACCAGATTTCTCGAAGACACTCGGCCAGCAACACATCCTGTACTTGTCCGGAATTCAACGAGCTAACTACAGCCGCATTATCGCATTGAAGTACAATACGCAATCCGCGCCAATTGTGACCCCACAGACTAAGAGCGACAAGAATAGTTAAGACTTCGAGCAGATGAATAGTCGTATATTTCACAAGAACATCGGCCGGAAATTCCGCGTGAAAATACTGTCCCACTGACATTCCTCCACATCCCGTGAGGCAAGCCTCTGTGAAAAAAAATGCCATCTGGCTCGGACTACAACTGAGTATAGATAATAGAAACACCGTTATAAGCGCGAATAAACTTGAGTCACCACTTATATCCTTTCGAAACTCGTTAGACAATTTAGTGCGATGGTGAGTACGGTGCAACTTTCGTAAGACATGAGTATGCGTGTTAAAAAGAGGCAACTTTGACGAACACATTTCGAGACGAATGAAAGTTTTCCTACTAAGGATTGTAATTAAGCTTTGTAGCTGTTTTCTTTGTGATCCAGCGAGGCTGGAAAATTTAGCTAGACAGTACTGGTAAACGCGCACCTCGATAATTCGGCAAACCGCACGCAAACACTCGATTATGTAAATCAACAAAATAATGTTTATCGAAATCAGAAACTCAAAATAAACTGGAATCTCGACTGATGAGATACGGAACCGTGAACGCACTCGATAAACTATCTTCTACTAACGGCGAACTAATAATATCGTCTGGAACTATGAACGCATCCGTACCCGGTAAACTGTCTTGAACGAATGTCGAACTGATACTGATGTGGTCTGGCACTGTGGACGCATCCGCACCCGGTAAACTGTCTTGAACTAACGACGAACTTGTCTAGAACCGGCAAACGGTTATACACTGCTTGAATGGGTATAACTACATCCGATGAAATGTCTTGAACTGAAGGGAAACATAAGTCTTGATCCGTAATACTCTTGTCTTGAACTGGAATATCTAACATGATTCCTGGGATTTCCTGGGGAGTGTCCACTAGTCACTGAGGCGTCGGTGCGTTCGCTGCTGGCGCTCGATCTGTCGATGATCGCGGCGGCAATGGGCACTCAGTAGAAAATTCGGAATGCTTAAGCATGACTCGCTTCTCTATCCAACAACGTGCGCAGTGTGGTGTAACCATCGTCGCTCCCTACGGAGAGTGCCGTGGTGGTCTTTTTCATTACGACAAACACCACTCTGGTATCCCCGACGAAACAATACTGGCGTATTGCCCTGACTACTCTGACCATCCGCGCTGCTGCGAGACGAGCCCCGTCGTTGGGACCGTGGCTGCATAGGCTGCAACATGCGCGATTCCAGATACGAATATGAGTCTCCCCATCGCGCCCTACCACACCCAATCTCAAACAACACGGCCACGTGCACATTCCGCACGGACTCCCACGAGAACTGTGTCGCCAAGTACATCAGGGATGAGAAATGGGTGATACACGCTCGTAGTTGTACAGAGGGAATATGCCCCAGAATAGTGGCTCATATGCACTTTAAGTGTAATCAGATAAGCAGGACTTAAAAAATGCAATGTGATCGGCCAATTCTCATTTCTTTGTTTTATCAGCCTTAAAGTTACTTTACCTTTAAAGCACCAAAACACCGAACCTAAAATGTTAAGACACATGATCAACGCCTATTAAAGATTTCTAGAGTATTTAATTTAAAACCGACAAAGATAGCAAATTTAGAGTGTTAATTCTTCAGAATGTCTAATACGCCATGCCTTAAATTAACATGCTTGAGAAGTTTAAAAGCAAAATGAAAGTAATATCTTAATATCGTAATCTTTCGACAGCTCATGAATTAAGTGTTGTGCTGCACCAAAGTGGGACAATTTTAAGGTTCAAAGGTGTCCACTGTGCGGTGTAACTGAAATTGGGTGTCATTACTACCGAATGGCTCAGGGGAGGAGATCGATAGATCCCTAGCATTGAATTGCTATTAAATTAAATTGAATTAGCATTAAATTAGCATGAATTGAATTGATAGATCCCTAGCATTGAATTGCGATCTGATCTCCAGAGCTCGGGCTGGTGGTAATTCGCAGTACATCGCCAATAACACAAGATCGATGCACTCTATCGCCCTGCTTATTCTCTTAGCAATCTCAAATTTCTGGTGCTCTGCATTGTCACACACCCCACAATCTGTTCCCTGTAGAGAAATTTCATTTCATTAGTTGCAAATAACTCGAATTAGTATACAAATGTGCAATTATTTGAATTATTATACAATATGCGATTTTATTCTGACAGAAGCATGCAAATAGTAAGAGACTGTAGGTATTGGGCATTCAACATACAAATTATGCATGTGACCATACTGTGTGGATAATAACAGACGTGGAATATCTCTCACAGAGCCAAGCCATGTTTTGTTAGATTTGAGCTCTCTTTTTCGTAACCAATCCTAATATTTTTAAAAGACTGAGGCAATATTTTCTTGCACAAACTTGTTAGATTTTTGATTTGGTGTAAGAGCCTAATTTGACAAATAGTGCAGCTGCATTGTAACTTAGTTCGTGTAATAAAAATGAAATAACAGAGATAAATTCACCTTGAATTGTGTAACTCGAGAGCTCAACATTACTTTGCACAGTCAAGGTAATAGTTATTATTCAATGCCCAGTGCCATTGTTTTTCTCTGCACTGTACCACTTATTGCAGCCAGCAAACTGCAATTGTATTATTGTTGCAGCCGTGATTAACTTACTACTTGCTGGCAGTATGGATAATGTAAGTACGTACCAATCTAACCAGCGGTTCATTGCCTTTAGTTCATGGGTAATGCTTGGCCGCTCCAAATCTCCTTGCTTCTGTAAATGCGTGGTCGTTTTTCTCAGCTGATTGATGAGAGGAACGTCACTGTCCAAAGGTGCCGAGCGCCGATTAAGATATCTGAGCATGTAGAGAATAGTACCCACATGGTTAGATACAGTACTTGGGTTCCGTTTCCTGCTATCCTGTGTGAGTGCGGATGCACGGTCGTCGTTCATTACTCTCTCAGGAGTCTCTTTGCAATAATTATTGATTTTGTTGGTGATTATGCTATCTGCATTGAGAATATCCCCAGGTTCGTACTAGTCATAGTGCGAGTAAGGGTAACCAGAGCCACGTTCATTGTACCTAAAGGCAACGACCCGCTCTAAACACTGCAAAACAAAAATAGAGAATTCCAAAGTACGAATTGTAGCAGAAATTGGCCTTTTACCAGATCGAATCTGGGGCAAGGCAAGCGGCTATTGTCTTTTAATCAATACCGATTGGCTCAAGTGATCATTAGCTGAAATGCTTTGTTTTTGTTGTCTAAGTGACCCCAATAATTACAAGTAGTCCCACAGTAAGTGTTCTGCTTGCATATTGATAACCCAATGGTGGTGGTGGTAGGGGGGATAGGGGATTTAGCATCAAAGAGGCATGGTGAATGCTAACTGATAAATACTCACAGTTAAATAAATCAGATACCCTTCTATGCAGCTTGAATTATGGAAGACGGGGCAACAAGGACTGGCCAAGGCCATGTTTCGTTGCGAGTGCAGATATCCTAAGTAGTCTGACAATAGAAGGAATGAAAGAAAAAGAATATTCGAATTAGCTGTGATTCATTGCAGAGATCTCTTTGAGAGAAAGGGAAGACACCTCTGCTGGTATACGATGATTTCTTTGATATACCGCCGTCCACAACCTTGGACGAACGAAATAATGGAAATGCGTAGTGGCCATGGCAAACCTTACACATCGCTCACACTTTTAGAGCCCACATCAAAGTCAGGTGGAGGATTATAACAAGGATTATAACAACGTATGCGCGACAGAGAAATAGGTCTCCTCCCTTTCGAAGAGATATCTGCCAGCAGGGAACCTGCAACGCTGAAATACCAAATACTTAAAACATATTTGGAGAAAGTAGCGTTGCATATAGGTGGGCCAAGACGTTCTAAATGTAGAGTCTTCGTGAAAAAGTTCCACATATTTGAGAGCATTTTTGAGACTGTTGATAGCATCTGATCAAGGGAAATCGCGCATGCAGTCCTATTCGTACGTTGCTTCTTGAATGGTCTTTGCTGATCTTCTTGAGAGCTGACTGCATGCGCTCCTTGGAGAGGAAGTGATAGGCCTTGGTTGAGCTGAGTTTCATTTAAAATTTGTTCTACGTCGCTTAGTTTCTGTTCCAATTCCACCACACTAGGATCAGAGTTGTGAAGTTAATGGAGTTTTTGATATCAGATTACATCACCTCTCTAACGTGGACAGTAAGAGCTGGTCCCGAGGGTGTCTGTTCACTGTATATCCTATAAAAAAAAAATTGACAAAATGTTGAAATATGTGAGAACAAAATCCCCATAGTTAGGGGTGCAGATTATTTATAAGCTGAGTAATTATCATAAATTTCCATGTGATCAACAGTCTGAATTCAAACGTGATAGAGAAGGATTCAGTTTCATGTTTAACTTCGATCTTTCAGTACTTTTGTCTGGTGGCAGTAAATAATAACTGTAAATATAGTATTTAACAAAATGAAATTTGAGAATCAGAAACATTTCAGAAAAAGTGGGAAAAAGTTGCTCCAAACTTGACTGTCTTGTTTCATACGCGAGAAATCATTAAAATGATGATGCAGCCAGTAAGTGAGAGTTTTCCGAAACATTTTCAGACTTCAAATTCGAGCTTGTGAGGTTTCCAAAGTTCTGGGTGAGGCTTAATGGTAAACTATGGAAAGTTTGTTTTCATCACACAATTCTCTCAAAACCTGAAGAATAATTAGAGGATATTAGGAAAATGAGAGGGTGCTATAGGAAAAATAGGGCACTTGGAAAAACAAAAGGGTGGCGTGTCCTTTTGTTTAGAACACTGAGACTACATTTAACAAATTTGAATTGTGGATCTCCAAGTAAAGTGACCAAGAAAAGTCTTACCTTGTAGGCTTAATACCGGTACATGTAATACACCTGTGGAAGTCTCTTTGGTAAGCCACATAGTTTCCTCTTGAAGAACTCAACATGGTCTTCAAGGTCATCCTCTATAATATCTCCCATCCTAATAACATAGGGAAGGCTGGTGTGCATACCAGCCAAACTGAATGCAGTTTTCCTTGTAATGAAGAAATCATTTTCAGACTCATCATTTACAATTTTTCCAAAAAAATCGGTGTTGTTCTCTCGAATGACCGAAAAAGGGAAATATCCATATTTCGATAAACAATACATCATTTTATTATTGATGAACTGAAGGTATATAGGCAGCATTGTGAATGATTGGATTTAAAAAAAATAGCAGGAAGCTAGCCTGCAGGCATTCTATTTGGGAAACCGCGGGGTAAGGACAATAACGAAGGAGAGGTAGGGGAGGCCCCATTCTTCCCTCGTTCAAATATAGCATGATTCCTGCAACCTAGTCTTATAGTACTGACTGTAAAAACGATAATCTGGTAAAGAAATAACATCCATTACAAGAAAGATTATACAATAAAATAACAGGAAGTTTACCAAAGATCGTATAAACAATACAATTGTAATTACAAAATTTATAATAAATGTACTCTGTACAACCATCTGCTCTAGATGACACCATATTAAATATCACAGTTAATAAAATTTCTAAGACATGCTGCATTAAAGCTTTAGATTCAATAATAACTTTTTCATTTTTAAGTAAAGAATATGTAAAAATCATGTATTACAAACCTAAGTCATTATCCAACTTGAAATTACCAGTTAGCAGAAATGTTGTCCTTGGACCTTCATTCCAGCCCACTTTTTGTCTGTTTTCCGCCACCTTGAAATGTTGACACAAGCACATTCCTTAGGGTGTTGGGATGGGAAGGAACATCCCAGTATACGGGCAGTGTACTCCTTATGGGCTCAGTACTCAATGATTCACCAGATGATTGGGAAATAAAAGTCCCTCCGATGAGTTTGTGGATAAGTCGTAGACAAGTGGATTTCCCACTTGCTGGTTCTCCTACAGCCATTGGAGCTGGGCAAGAACCTGCAGATTGACAATTGTATTTTGTAAGGCACGCCCTTTTTGCAGACTGACTAGTGAGCAGGTGACAGTAATTATATAAAATGCATCTGTTGAATAATACATATAATCTTTCATATTTCTACCAAGTTGTAAACATATTCAGGTTTATGCTAAGGAAATGTTTGAACCAGTATAATACGTTTTTTATTGTTTCCTGCACTCAAACCATGCACGGTGTGCTGTAGAAATGGAAACCACACCTTTCGGTACTTCTGATGGAGCATAGACACTACGGCGAAGTACCAAAACAACATGAATACCCCTCCACAAAGGTTCACTTTTTTATACTCCCCTAGGGCTCTACTGCCCACCCTTCCGGAGACCGGGTTTGTTCTATAACGGTTTCGACCACTCCGTGGCCCGGATTTGTTCAATACTGACTGCGGCGGGCCGCGGCGGGCCGCTTGTGACGTCAATGCTCCGCCCCTTCTCTCGACCAATCAGGAGGCTGGATTTGCCCCATAGTGAGTGTCTTAACTACTGTGGTATTACCAGGACTCCTCAGAAGCCTAGCCTCCTATGTGCGAGCTTTCGCTCACTGATTGACTTAAATCAAACTTCCAAAGAAATGAGATTTTGAAACATTTGGTATGCACCGTGTGAACACTCGAGAAAGCAATTGTGTTCGAACACCTTTCTTGGATGCAGCTTATCTACGGGTCTTTACGGTATTCGTAACTCATTGGTGTGGAAAATAAAAAAAATGAAAATCTACATTAAATAATACAAGGAACAAACCTTTTTCGAACAGAACATCATCAATGAGAACATTGTCTGGGCTTTTTGGTCCACGTCAAGCTTCTCACACACAGACTCTACTTTGTTAACTGTGCTGATATATTGCTCATCACTGGCCCTGGTCTGAATTGCATTGTGCATCTTGGCAGTGAGCACCCCGAGACTCTTACCTTATGTGCATGTTTCATGGCAGACCGTAAGTTGGACTCTGCAACATCACGTACTGCTCCCTTCAGACGTGGTTCCAAAGTTGAAAATGGAATACGGAATCATGGATTTTGTCCTAAAATACCAAATACAGACATCAGAGAAGTGCAATGTACATGTATGGTATTCAATAATAAAAACCATAATAATATTAATAACAACAACAATAATAATCATAGTAGGTTTTTTGTTTAAATATTTTCCCCAGTGCAACCAAGATTGGTGATTTTGCAAGATCAACGACTGCAGAATTTCAGAGATATTTTTTTTTCATACGTGTGTCAAACTAGGCATAAACTGAACAGAAACACCGAAAACATTATAAGAGCAGATTTAAGCAAAACCCCTATGGAAATCGTCAACCCTAAGGTACAGTGTATATATTGTAATCTTAACTGAATTTAACGACCCAGCATTAACTTGAGACAAATAGATATTGATGTAATAGCTGAAGCTCGAAGTGAGAGTTTGTAAATCCAGTCAAGCACAAATTCCGTATCTGACTTATGAAACATCTAGATGTAAAGAGTTGTTTATTTAGATGTACAGATCAATGATTGCAAGATTGATTATGTAACAACTGTATAAATTTGGAAATTTAAAATTTAAAAATGTATGGTTTATATGCACTTAAACTTTAATATTTAACTGTAAGATTGTCCAATTACACGTTTATCATCCCATTCGACATTAGCCGATCGTATTTTACGTACGAGTTTTCAAGTTTTCTTTTATGCACACTATTTTTCAACAATGAATTACAAATATATAATGTCTCCATTCAAACCAGCTTTTACTGAACTGAAACTCCTGTATAAATATTGTTATAATTAAAATAAATAAATAGGTCAACTGAATACAAAGGATTTGTAGATTCATATTATGCAGTATTGCATTATACATTTGAAGGAAATCATTAAAAAAATAAAGTGAACATGGTACATAATGTGGAATAAAGAAAAGTGAAGTACACAGGATCGTGTTATTACTTTTACCTGTTATGTAGTAAGTTATATGTGAATACCTTTGGCAATACCATTCTCTGTGCAAAACTGGAAAGAGAAAACAACTTTAAAACAATAATTATAAACATTGAAATCACCTTACAGCATTATATGGATTGACCGCCACACTGTTCAGCACTTTGACGTTGGCTACATTATCCCAGCCAAGGGGGATTGTGGTTGTTGACTGGAAAGGAAATGGAAAAGTTAGATACACCTTTATGTCACCAGGATAATCAGTCGGCGATATATAAAATACGTGCTGTTTATCAAGAGGAGCCCTAACTTGAAGTACTGTTTAATAAACGAGCAGCAGTGTTTTATCAGGTTTAGAACTCGAGGGCGCATACTATGTTGTTTGAAGCGGCGTTTCGCAATGCTGAAGGCATTGTGTGGCAAAGAACGAGCTACAGTAAAAACCCGCGTATAAGAACAAGTGGATTAAGAACACCCAGGCCTGATTTTAGGAAATAAAGTACCATTTATATAAGAACACATTCAGCCTGAAAAATGAAAGTTGTTCTTATACATGTATGGAAAAATATCAAAGATCAACACTACTTTTCATTGCACACATAATAGTTCCACCCCAATTATATGTAACAAAATATTAAACAAAATATGTACTGTTTTTTAATCAAAATTTTTGCTAAAAACATACTGTACTTCAGATCACATATTTCCTGAAAAAGCTTATTCTATTTAGAGATTATGCATGTATAAAGTTGTATTAAAAGTTTTAAAAAGGCTACAGTTGAATGTATTTCCTATGATAAACAAGCAGTTCTGTCATGTTTGAATGTTTTTTCCCTTCAAAGTCTCTTCCTTTACAGTATACCTAATTGGAGTGTTCTATATGACTGCTAGCTGTACTACAGTATTATTATTCAATCAAAATGTGTATTTGCTGCAAACACAACATGGGGAAAGTGTTGATAGACACAGGCGCGGATCCAGGGGAGGTGAAATGGGTGAATTTTCACCCCCCTTTTTCTTAGCCCCCTTCTTTCTTTTTTTCCTTATCCCTCAAATATTAGGCTTTGGTTCTATTACATTATTACAAAAATTCACCCCCCATTTCAAAATTCACCCCATTTCAAAATCCTGGATCCGCGCCTGAGACAGTCTGTAAACTCTGACCTTGCAGTTGAACTGTTTTTGTTTCCATCTCACAAATGACCAATACACATTGTCAAAACTTGGTAGATTAATCACACTTTCGTATACCACTTATTTTCCAATCTAGCTCTTCTTTCTCCTGTTTTTTCTGCAGTCTTGTGATCACCTTTCTCAAATAGCGAGCATTTCCAACAAATCTATAATCAACAGGAAGTTCAAGTCCTTTGCCTTGGCCAGTGTTAAATCGGCTGCCAATACATTCTGCCTCAAGTTGTCCATACTCTGACAAAAACTTATAACAAATCCTGGATAACTCGATTGGAACGTGTCCGACAATCTTCTCTTCTTTATTATTTACAGCCACTGCATATCTGTCGTGGTCATTCTCTGGTTCCATCTCGCAGTCCAATATATTTCCAACATGCACAGTTGATTCTTTAAAATAAGCATGGTACCCACGTACGCTTGCTTGGATGTAAAATTCGTATTCATCTGCCATTTTTGTTCGATTTGCGAAGAAAGCAGGTGAGATTTTGAACGAAGAATCCAAAATGGACGCTTCAAATTTCTGCTTTGACAACCTCGATCCCAGAGTCTTCTGGGTAATTTTCAAAATGGCTCGGTCCCATGACCACAGAAACCCAAATTAACACGCAACCAAGTCGTTCCGAAGCCGAGAAAGCTTTGCGGTTCTCCGGGTTTGTAGCAGATTTGAGGCTCACTTTGGACATCTACATGAATCGTACATTATTCTCTTGTGGTTTACGAAAATCAGTAGAGTTGAAAGATGGGAGGCTGTACGACATAACAACAACATTAGAAAAAGAAGTTAACCTGGTCGGCATTAAATGCAAACACTGTGACAGATCGTTCAAAGATCAACAGTATCTGGACGGCCATGTGCAATTCAAACATCCAAACATTGCCGAACAGAACTCGAACAGCAACAGCTCAGAATCTACCAGTACATCGACCATTGTCGTCAATAACAACACTCCGATATTGGCTGAGAGTCCAAACCTTGAGAATGTACCACGTGAATCGGCATGTGCTGCCCAAGGTAAAGTTCAAAGTCGCAGCAACAATCGAAAGGGAAGTAACACACGGAAGTCATACACTGTCGAATTCAAAAAGAAAACACTTGACCTTTTGGACTCGCTGAAATCATCAACCAAAAAGTACAACATAGTTGCAAAGCAACAAGGGGTCAACAGATCGCTGGTGTTTAAATGGGACAAAAACAGAAGCAAAATTCTCACAGAGCTGAGTCTTAACAAGAAGAAGCAGAACACCGGGGGTTCAAGATCAATGAGACAAAGGAGGAGGATCACTGCAAATAAATCGGCACGTGCGGATAAATACCCTCTGGCTGCCAATCTTTTAGTTGCTGAGTTCAAGCTACGCAGAGCAGCTGGAAGCAAGGTGACCAAACTTTGGCTGAAGAAGAAAATGAAAGAGAAAATCGGGGCATGCTACGGCACAGAACTGGCTGCAAAATTCAAAGGAAGCAGCAATTGGTTTCAGCGATTCAAGAGGAGGCACAACATAGTACTCAGAAGAAGAACGAATAAAAAGAAAGTGTGTGCAGACGATGGAAGGGATACAATCCTCAAGTTTCATAGGGGTTTGCGAAAATCCTTGAAGACAAAGAGGAGGAGAAACAAGTCATCTGAAGTTGATCCAAAGTATGGGAGATGGACACCTAAAAATCGATACAATGTCGACCAGGTTCCTCTCCCATTTGTGAATGAGCGAGGGACAACCTATGACACATTAGGGGCGAAGCAAGTGTGGGTTTCACAACCTTCATCTGGCTTAGATAAACGGCAGGCTACCCTACAACTCTGTATCAGGGCTGATGGGGAACAAAATGTGAAGCCAGCCCTTATCTTCAGAGGAAAGGGGCGTGTGGCCACTGCAGAGAAGGGAAAGTACGACAAGCGAGTTGATGTCTATTTCCAGCAAAATGCTTGGATGGACAAGGAAATTAATATGCAGTGGGTCCAGGGTACCCTTATTCCAGGAATTGGAAAAGGCAGCGATGAAAAAGTTCTGTTTGCCGACAATGTTGGCTTCCAGCAGAGTAAAGAGTTTCATGAGACATGCAGAGATGAGTTGAATACAGTAGTCTATATGTTACCTGAAAATCATATGGACAAACTCCAGCCCATCGATGCAGGATGTGGGAGAATGATGAAACTCGAAATCGGTGCTGCCATGGAAACGTGGCTGGAAGAGAAGGACAATCTAGACAAATGGCAGGATAAACTCTCGGCAAGGGAACGTAGGATCTTGATGACCCAATGGACTGGCGAAGCATGGTCTGAATTGTGTAGTAATCAGACATTTTTCAAGAGATTATTTGAAAAAACTGGCTGCCTGATAACATCAGATGGCTCTGATGATTTCAAGATCTCACCCCAAGGCTTGGAAGATTATGTATCAGATTTGAATGGATCAGTTAATTAGTATAGAGAACAAGGAAGTTTGCTGCTGACATTTTGCTCTCCTAGTTTACTTAGGATAGGGGGCCAGCCAAAAGTTCCATTTTGAATTTGTATGGTTTTGTTTGGGTCTTAGTCTGTTCTGGAGTGCAGGCTGTACTCCACAATATACAGTTGCATCAATACAGTACAGTTGCCTTGATTTATCAAAAAATTTTTAATTAAAATACAATTGTGTGCATATATATTGATTTCATCTACATTGGTAGCCTAGTATGTTCCTTATTTTAAGAAACTTTTTTTAAGAACACTTAAGAACACTTACAGGCTGATTTTGCAGATTATAACCCTTTATATAAGAACCAAATCAGCCTGAACCGCCAAAATAGGTGTTCTTATACGCGGGTTTTTACTGTAGGGCAAGAATAACCTGCACTTGAAAAGTGATGTGACTGACATGACGGCAGACTCAAAATTTTTGACTCTGGCACAAAATATGAAGAGGATATTTGTAAATTTAATGCACGTTTTTATTATTTTATGGCTTTGATTTTGGTTTAATAATTGGAACTAAACAGTGGCCCGGTAAACAAGTAATGGTAGTTGGATAACTTGTATCTTTGTATCTCGGCAGTCTGCTGATATTAGTAAATTTAGTGCAAACATTTTTTCTAGGTACCTTATGTTTCGTGTACTTTTTGCTATCTTTGGGTCTTTATCAGTGAATTCTTAATTAGGATGAAACTTTATTTTAAATTTCATGTTCATTAGTATTCTTTATATAAAACGTTCATCCTAATTAGCAATTCAATGAGAAAGCTGAAACATCAATAGAAATTCCAAGAGTTGGAAGGTGCTTATCCATTGTCTCAATCATTAACCCCGTTTCCCCCTGGGACAGAATTTAAATCCCTCCACGGGCTTTTTAGAATGATGAGATTTTAACAGGTATATTCTTGAAGAATATAATAGTATTGATACCTTTGTGCATGACTAGTGAAGCTCATATCGAAAGTGGGCTATTACCCTTTCCAACTAAAAACATCTGCATTTGTTAGGTGTAACCTGTTTTGCCAAAAACAAGACGTGTCCAACTTATTTCAGAGTTGGTATGAACCATTTTGTGCCCCCCTTGTTCAAAAGTGGATAACTTCCTATTCACCAGATAAATCCATATTGATACGACTACGCGATATGTGACAGCTTTGCGGAGACATTGCACTTTTAGGGATGTTCATTATTTTAATGTGATAGGGAGCGCATGAAGGTACTGGGCATAATATTGGGGGGAAATAAAGCCCCCTCCCTCTGTAACACTCCAGTATTTTTCAAGATGTCCCCCTTAACTGCCCAACATATTTAAGTGCCCCTCCACGTCTTCATGCACCCTCGCCACTCCCTCTGAACACAAAATAGTACCTAGGACTGCCGAAATTCCATATAAACACCATCTCATCTGGGGCTGGGTAAGCATGCCTTATTACTGAAACTACGCAAGATGGCAGGATTCTACGGTTTCCTAAGCCAAGTTTCCCGTACTTCCAGAGGGTGTACTGTCTATATGCAGCCTTCCTGTATCTCTGAGTAGAGTAGTCTGGTTCATCAGCACGAATATCACACCTTGCTCTGATAGCCAACTGCAGGACCTCTCTATCTAAACAAACATTGTTAAACATAATGTAGGAAGTTACACATGTTCTTTTTCTGCAGCAGACATTCTCTGTTCCTCTGGTATTCTACGGCAGCCACCACCAATACACCAGGACTCTGCCGGTTCATTGTCCTCTGGCTCTGGCGGCGGAGGATCGCCAGTTTCTTCCTCTAGCATGTTTTTGACGAACTCTAAGCTGCCGCGGCCTTGGCTTAAAAGTCGGATGAGGAGTTTATATTTGTCATATCCTAACAATTTTCCAACAAAGTCCTGTTAAGACAAAAATTAAAGAAGCGTTTAAATATTGTCTACTTTATTTTATATAGCTACTTATAACTTTGAAGTATCAGTAGTTTGTTCTGCCGTACGTACGTACCTTTATTTCAGTCTCCGATTGTTCTACTGCTCTCTGATGGCGAACAAAGGCACTCGGGTTCCTATTCACCAACACGTTTTCCTTTGGTTTATTTTTACATGCTACTTTCTTGGTTCCACATTTGCACCTCGAAGAGCATTTCATATCAGTATTCTGACAAGGACAGCCTGCCGTTCTCGCAGTGTTCTTTCGACTGCAGGTGTTCTTGCATCCGCAAACCTACAACAAAATAGGTTGTCAATTTGGATCTTATGAAGAAAAGACCGAAAAAGCACTTCCAAAGAACGTAAAGTTGGTTTAAAATTCCTTACCACACGATCGACAATACTAGTATTGCTTGAACTGGAACCGGGAACCGGGAACCGGTGCATTTTGTTGAGCGTTCGATCGTTGTTCCTCGCGTTGTCCAGCTTGAAGTACCGTAGTAATTTATTCTTTGATTGGCATTGCTTTTTTCCTGGCTTTCATCTTCGCTGTCACCGATTGCCGTGTCCATGTTGACAACAAAGTCACAAGCGTGAGGAAGGGTGAGACCATTTGAGAGAAATATCCCGTATGATAACAACAATAAAAGCGCGCCCATGTATATTGTGATTAGCATATTGTATATTGCACCTAATTGGTTCAAATTAAAGTTGAAATGTCCTGCTCCATTCATCATTTTGAACGCCTCCGTTGGGAAAAGGAACTTTATTTAAGAAACAATGATGCAGTCAACAATGCTCTTCAATGGCCTTCAAATTGGGATCAGGTCTGTTCATCGCTTGAGAATATTGGATACAGCACCCCAAGGCTGTACTGGGTGTGTCTAGACTCAAGTCATCCTTGCCACTATGGCCTCATGCACAACAAAGATGATAGACTTGCTCCAAGTCGAACTCGCTGAGTCACTGGGTAAGCGATTACTGGGTCAAAAATCGAGCGCGAGAATCGAAGGGAGAGGCGAGTTCGACTTGTTTCACTTGCAGGAAATTGAATCGGGGGATTATATTTTAGCGCGAAAACACGTTTCAGGGGCGGACCTTACATTTCGCGCCTTTGACAAACTCTTTCTGAGTACAATCAAATTGTAAATACCACATCCACGGTCGACTGACTTGACACGTCAACATACAATGCCTGAAGAATTGACGCCTTGTGATTGGGCAAATCGTAGTACGTCATAAGCCACGCCTCCGGTTGAAAAATCAACCGGTAAATTTGGCGCGCTGCAAGTGGGAAAAGTCTTTCGTGCGGGGGGCTAAGAAGGACTTTGAGAAAGTCTACAAAGATGACTGTTGCCCTTACTGTGGAAATCACGGAACCATTCCGTATTATTATTTGAGTGTCAAAAACAAAGTAAAGAAATGCTGTTCAGCTTCTTCAATGTGCAAGAAAATGACAGCTCACTGGCAACAGAATGAGCACTGGCTGCCATCAGACAGAAAAGCAGACTGGGGCTATGGTCTCAAAAAGGAGTTCTGGGATGGCAAACTTTTTGCAAAGTTGGCATATTTTTGGGATCCCAATGCAGAATGGGTTCTCCCTGTTAAATGCCCCAATTGAACTGCAAGACTATTATATCAGAACATTCAAAAGTTGCTGATAGTTGTAATGAGTATGAAATAGAGTGCCGTAGATGTTATCATACTTTCAATCACACTATCAAATAAACTAGAGGAGATCCACGAATATTGCATATGATCCTATTTCCCACAAATAGAACATATTAATATTAAAACGTTTACCATGATTTGCTTTATGGGCTTCCTCCTCCTTGCTTAGAAATTTTATTTTGTTGATCGGTCACGACCTAGCATTCTCCATAAGCTCTGAAAGCCAGAAAACTCTTTGTTTGCTACTTGAGGGCTTGCTATTCAAGAATCTCTGGATTTTAGAGTGATTTTACTACCTGTGGAATAGATATTATCATAAATAGCCACTAGTACACCCTAATTCCATTGTATTCTTTTTTGTATATTTGATCGACTATTCAAGCCTGGAAATAAAGTTCGTTCATCGGGCATTTCACCAACCATTTTAGGGTTCTGACTGACGAAAACTTAGCTCTGGACGGTCATTTGACCAGGTACATTTTCTACATTCCTTAAAACGTTTGAGTAAATGTTTTTTTTACTGACAAGTCTGCTACATGTATAAGTCTTGCTCCCAAACGGACAAACAACCAGCTAATTATAATTTTTTTTTTGCAGGCTTGTTATTAGATATTGATTCTTATTTATTGTTTCATGGGTTAAGTAAAACCAATCTAATGCCAGGTTTAAATATGCAATATGTTTATAAATAATTTATTACATGGCTCTGAGCTCAAATTGCTATTACATTGATAAATTGTGTTCATCATATGTGGCACCATTCTGCAGTCCTGAACTTATTGTACATATTGTTTTTTCAATCTCAAAACATAAAATGACAAATTTTATTATTTTCCAATGTTAGTACAGATACAGTGCATACATGTACGAACAGCTATGGCCAACAAACTGTCTATTCGATTTTAGTCTACTGGGATGGCTAGCAGCCTTTTAGCTCATCGGCACGTGGTTGTGCGGCTATTATAGTAACTATAGCAACATGTCAAAAGTGTAAAGGTGTAAAGCTGAAGAGGTGTATGTCGTTGGATTTATTCATTCACACATGCTTCCCAAGAAAATACCAATTTCCTTAGACTCTTTTTTAGATCCATTCATTGAAGAAATTAAGGATGGATTTATTAATGGCGTAAAGGGTAACTACTGTATAGCCGCATGTGGAAAACCTGTTGGAATCACAACTATAAAGCATTTAGTGATGTACTTTTCTGGAGACCATCTTGGGTTATGTGCAGTTGAAAAGTTTATTAAAATTTTGTGAGCTTGACACTGTATATGTTCCTGAAACATCCCACTATTATTATCCTAACTTCAGGAAACAAGGACGTTATCCTGCAAAGAAAAAGTGTGTACTTGACAACTTAGAAACACAGGCTGTATTACCTCTATGGCCTTCTATATGATAGAGACCTTGTGTATGATGAGATGTACACGATTCACCTGAACATTGTGAAGAATGCTTTACAGAAGCTTAAAGAAGATGAAGACCATGCAGTGGACTGGACTACAACTGATAAGCGATTGGACAATTTACCATGGACAGCAGAATTCAAATGTACACGCATCCCTATAGGCATAGTGAAACGGCTTGGTTACTGGAAAACCGATGATTACAACAAGTTTGCTTTCCCTGCTTCTAAAGTTGTATTAAATGGCCTTTCTAATGGTCAACAAGAGGAATGTTTATTCATAATCATTAAAGCATGAATGGACAGAAAGTGATGCAGATACGTTCTATAACATGCCATTAAGATATGCCATTTTGCTTGAAGAAAGAATTCGTCCAACAGCCTGTACAGTTATACTTCATAATCGCCTTCATTTTAAAGAGGATACAATGTATTTCAGTGGCCAAGACAACTATTCATGTTGGAACAAAGAACGAGCTGTTAGAAGACTTGTACACCAAACCAGCAATCACAAGAATATTGACATTTGCTGCTACCGAAGAACGTCGAGAAGCAATTAAGTTTAGGAAAGAGCCAGAGGAATGTGAACCTGATCCAGAGAAAACAAATCAAAACAAGTTACGAACTAAATCCATAGATCAGGCGAAGGAAATGTACAGTGATGGTAATGAACTCCTAAAACGCAAAGCAGACAGAAGTATAATTCTTGTAGGTGGTACGAAAGTTTTCACAATGAGTGATTTTACTTGACAAACAATTGCTAATGAACATTGTGGCAATTATGGACGTTGAACGTGATGGTTATGGTGGCCTACTCTACCGAGAAAGTGAGCATGCTATTGTCATTAGTCAGGATGGGGAGACAACTGTAACACTGTGATTTTATATGTACCAAAGTCTCTGATAAATGGCAACCCTTTCTGACATCAAAGAAGTTTAAAGAACATTTGCAGGGTTATATCAAGGCTTTTGTAATACTCTACCTGAGATGAGGATACACCTTATTCATAGCAGCCACTTCAGGGTTTAACCTCTAAAGAAACTTGAACATCACAGTCAGCCCTAATTAGGCACATTACCTAATCAGTAAAAGAACATATTTTTGTAGTAATTTTCATATACTGGCACACTGTATTTAACATTTGGTTAACTGGTATGCATTAGCGCCACGGTTGTTCAATTTAATAGTATTGTTATCTCAACCTTAGATTAATATATTTACCAATATATTTCCAGTATTTTTCATAATACTGTTTTCAACGTTTCCAACATTGGAGTATTGTTAGTATTGCATTCATATCATTTTTAAATCTATAAGTATTATTCCATCGTATCCTTAGAATATTTACACACAAACTAACCAAGATATTGCCAATATTTTTCCTATACTGGTTTCACCAAAGTTGGGTTATTAATGGTATGCCATGTTTCTCATCAGTAAGCATACTGGTATTATTCTAACCTTGGATTATTAAAGTTTAAACTTACCAATATATTTCCAATATTTTTCCTATACTGGTATCACATGATGAATAGTAGTTTTCCAAACTTGGGTTATTATTGGTATGTCATTTTTCTCATCAGTAAGCATACCAGTATTATTCCAACCTTGGATTATTAAAGTTTAATCTTACCAATATTTTTCCTATACTGGTATAGAATTGAGGTCGTTTTGCCGACGAGTCGATTTGCCGACGTCCCGTTAGCCGACGTATTGAGTCGATTCACCGACGTGTCATATCACTGCAATTGCAATGCCCAACAATGAACCATGTACAAAGCTATTATTGATAAAACATATTTCATAAACTTTACTTTTATATCAAGTTGCACTGACGGAGTGTACCTCTTTATTCGGAAGTCGATGGCCCTTCCATTCCTACCTCACCTTGCACTTTGCTATCATGGCGCCACCCTAGATCGCGCAAATGACAATTCGATTGAATTGCGAGGAAACTGGGAACGAGACAATTTCTTTAAGAACACACTCTTTATTTCTCTTAATCCGTACGGACTCATGAATCCGGATTCATCCATACAGATCGTATACATAAATCTAAGAATTCGCCACTGTTCTAAGCCTAATTTTTTTTATCTTTTTTATTGCTACAGATCTTACATAACTCTTGCTTCCTTTTTTACTAAATAAAACGTCAACCTATAAAGAATTCGCCACTTTTCTGAGCCTAACTTTTTTTTAATTTCTTTTACTGTGAACGTGTGGGACCATTGAGGTGGGAGCATGCCTTCAAGGAGCTGGGCGGCGGTCTTGTGGCGTTGGTCACACTCTTCCCAGTGTTTGAAGAGTTTCATCTGTAGTTGACGGTACTTCTTCGCTGAATTCTCTTCAGCTTGTGGTCAGAAACCAGGCGAATATTTACTGCGGCCAGTCTAGCTTCCCTGTGAAGAAGCTGAAGCAGAGAGTAAAATGGAAGATGGCAGCGTCCACTGGCACGGCGATTGAGAGCGTTGTGCCAGCCCTCGATGTCGTTGTGCGTTCTCACAGGCTGGCGGTAGATGGTGCAATCTTTGGTAGGAAAGGTGACACTCTCAACCCAGTTGGCTTTGATGTATACGATGAGATATCGTAGGGGCTGTGTCGTTGCCTGGAGTTTGAGTCTCTGAAACATTGGCTGTATCTCATGGTGGGGCAGGAACAGCAGTGCCATTAGCTTCCTCAGGTACAGGTAAGTACCTTCATCCTAGATGTACGGGACCTGGAGGCCCAGCTCTTGCACCTGTCATAGAAATAAAAACAATAAATTAGTAACTGAGTAGTAGTTCATGTCTTCTTTATTAGTGGCGGTGGTTTTGTGGCGGAGTTCAGTAAATGTTGTGTTTGCAAGAATACTAACCTTCCTCCAAACAGCCTGGGTCCAGCAAAAGACAGCCCTGAAGTTGTGCCTCGGGGACAACAGATTTCAGGGCTGCCCACAGTACCTTTCGAAGTCTCTGGTTATCTGCTTAACTGATGGACCAGTGGGGAACAGACGGATGACCTCGCGTAAGACCTTTAAAGAAATGTAACATCAGTATTAACATTAACATTATTGTTTCTTTGCCTTTTCCCTTTGGTTTTGCTTTAAAAATGGGTACTTGCCTTCTTGTAAACACTCTTTTTTTCTGCCAGACATCAGGACGAACGCCAGCGGGATCTGTTTGGTGTACTCCCCGGAGCGGATGAACGCGTTTATGGTCAACAACTGTGTGAACGGGTGCCGGACCAACTTGAACGTCCCATCGATGTACCAGGACTTGGCAGAGGCTAGGTGGCTCAGCTGCTGCTCCGTCGCGAAGATGAGGTGGCGCCTGTTCTTTACTTTTACCTCCGACCTGTAAAATCCTGGGGGAATGCAATCCTCTCGAAGGCTGAAGTCCAGGTCTCTGGGGTCCTCCTGGCGCAGTTTCTGGCGCAATCGGTTTGCAGCTCGAGCCATGTTGGCTGGCTTAGAGAGAACTGAGTATAGACCGTCAGGCCTTTAAGGCAAGGGAAGTAATATAGAATCAAGACCCATGTTGGATCTTGTCATGTTTCTAGAAAATTTGCCAACAAAAATTTCAATACAATGCTTGTATAGAAACCACAGGGAACCCAAATTATGAAAAATGTCAAAATTCTAAAAACTGGTATGTTATGAAGAATACTTAATCCCAGCTCAAAGAAGTTTACCTACATTAATCTTGGAAGCAATTTCCTGAACAGAAGCAGAGTGCAGTGCAAGGCAGGCTAGCCTTTGTGCACTTGCATAGTCCTCTACAAGCTTTTTTGCATCCACAGCTGATGAGCTCACTGCATGCCTTGGATGCCTCAAGTAATGTAGTCCAGTTAGGAGTCCAGCCCTCTTCACTTCGCTGCCATCCCCACGCACTCGGCAGTTCCTGGATGGGTTTAACAGCTTGGCCACAGACATGCCCTGCTTGGTAAGCTGCTCGCTTTATGTGCTGTTCAAGAGCGGCTTGTGTTGGTGGAATGTTCTCTATAGTTCTTGTGCCTTGAGCAAAATTGGATTGGCGAGCTTCATTGACACTCTTCAGAGGGCACGTACGACTATACAGGTTCACCACGAATCGTTCTAGGTCTTGGTTATATTCTTCGGAGATCATGCTTTGTGGTGTTGAGAGGAGTCGGAAGGTTTCGGTTATTTCTGGGTTCGACTTCCAGGCATTCCAAGCCGTTTTCTTTCCTCTCCCAGACAGATAGGAAACAGTATCACATCCTGTGACGGCATGGAAAAATGGCAAGGCTTCACATTGCTCAGCTGTCAGAGCACTGGCCATGGAGTGAGCAGGCAAGTACTTCAGATGCTTTCCAACACCAAATGCTACCCATAGCTCCTGTACGCCAAGCCTTCTCACGTGCCCTACTGCTAGTACAACAACATCTGTATTGACCGTTCTTATCATTATCTTACTGTACCCGTTAGACATTGCATGCTTCACATGAACTAGTATTCTCGTATCTGCCTCTTCGTGGTTGCAAGGGGAGAGTCCTTCCTTGTCAACAGGCACAGAGCTGATCACATTGCCATCATAGGTACTGATGACTTGGACACCAGGCAGCTGGACCGTAGAAATGCTTTCCGCTAGAAAGTGAAACAACTCTGTTTTGTTCTCATCAGTTCTCAGAAATGACTTCCAGTTAGCGGGTATAGCTGAAGTCCTGCACACACGCCTGCGAACACCTGAACCTATTGTCTCCCGAGTGCTCTTCTTCAAACTTGTTGCGAGGTAACGGTCCCATACAAGGTCTACTCGCTTGATATCTTGTGCCTGCTTGATATCTTGTGCCTGCTTGATAATATATGGAACGAACACATCTGTCGCATAGTCCTTAAAGGATTTCGACCTTCCAGGAGGCAACATGTTGAGTACAAGAGCAGCATCTATTATCTTAGCGTCAACATTAGGACAGCTTAATGTTGTATTCACCTCAAGACACTGTACAAGCTCAGACTTCTGACCAGCACGTAGTTTTCCCATAGTGGACAGTGCCGGAGGACTGGTATGATTTTCGTGTCTAAAGAACTCCTCCAAGTTTCCCTCTCGAGCTTGGCATGCAACGTAGAGCCTAGCAAAAAGGTTGCAATCACTGTTTAGTGCTGCAATTTCAGTCTGAGTCTTATTACCTGTTTTCTCCGACGTCCCAAACAGGGGAAGTTCGTTTCTGTGTATGGTGTCAGTTATAGGTTTAGAGCACTTATCTAGCCTTTCTTCACAGCATCTACCACGCATTCAGGCATGATGTCCTTAGTATCCAAAACAACTAGGTCTGCACTGTCCTCTGTGAAGGGAATTCCCATTTCTTCGATCACTGTGAGAAGAGCTTGTACATCTTTTGCAAAGGCTTTTTGGACTCCAGGTACTTGCTCATGATGGTGGACATCGTTCGGTTTTTGCATTACAAACGTCGATTCAAATTCTTTCACGACTCTGGCTATTTCAGGGCCTGCCACCATCCAGCGTCTAAGGGCCGCAGGATTCTCGGTCAATTCTACTGCTCCCCCATCACCTTTGATGGTTTCGTTCTCGTGCTCATGGTTATGATCTAACGCAATCATCGAAAAGGAATGTTGCGATTTCTGGACTACAAATTTGCCTTGACTGAACTCAGCGAACACTGCAGGATGTTTCCTCTGCAAAACCATCATGTCTCTGTTATGCACAGGGAGCCATCTAGAATAGTTGGACAAATCTAAAGCAAACATCCAAGGTGCGAGTTTCCCGAGAACTTGGATATACACGGAAAAGTTGCCTTCTCTTATGGATCTGATAAATTCTAAAACCAGTAACTCTAGCTCTAACGCAATTGACCAAAACAGAAACTGTGGATACTGATCGCACTGTTTCTGGCTCCATGTGATAAATGCGATATCCTCAGAATCACTGCTCTCTGTGTATGCTTTATATGCATTTCGTTGTAGAATGAATAGCACACAGGCACTCACTTGATGCGCATAACGAGACCTAGTAACATGCGCGGCCTTCAGGATTCCATCTGCTCTCCCTCGAGTCATTATATATCCGCTTGAACTAGAGCACCGTCCCACCCACTGTTGTCCAACCAATGTCCCACCATCTTCAGTGATGCCATCTCAATGTGCAGCCCTCCCATCATAACGACAAATTTATCCTCGCCATACAGGTCTGATTTCTCCCACTGGATCTGCTTTGCAATGGCAAAAAGAGGCTGGTCCATTGCGATGATACGTGTCTGCCCTGGATTAAGGTACTGTACTGCCTCCTTTATCACTTTCATAGAATGCTGTAGCATTGCAACTCTGTGTGAGCATTTTCGTGAAAGAGTGGTAGCAGAATAATGATGGCTGAGGGTCTGAGTACTTGGGCCTGTAAGGAGGCAAAGTGAGCTGACCAAGACTGAAATATAATCTCTTTCTTCTAGTTTCTCTTTATCTAACAACTCTTCGACTTTATTAAGTCATTTATACTCAGACACCATGCTATTATTGATCAGATCTGATGGCGGTTTAGAGGATTCACTGTTTCTTGGGCCAAACTGATCCTTTTTCGCCTCCACAACAACAGGTTGGATATCCGTGTATGAATCTGGAAGAGATGACAGGGACTTCTTTTTTGGAGCTTCACTATTTATCTGTACTAGATTTCTATCAGTACCAAGTGCATCTGTGCTGGGATGTTGAGTAAGGGATATGGCGGTGCCATGGAAAGAGTCTTTGGCTGTTCGTGAGCTCGGATTATGATCGATATTATCTACATTTCCAGTTGTGAACAATGACCTCTTAAGTTTTGGTGGGCAAACGAAACCTTCTTCGAACTGCTCTCACACACTGTTACCAAGGTCAGCTGATATCTGTATCACTCTTTTTCTTGCGAGTTTCGGCATGGATAACCAATCCGATGTAATCTGGTAATGGGGTCTCTCTAGGTTGGCCGTGTCGCAAAGTGGCACTCTCGGAGCTCTGATCCCGGCGTTTGACAGAATTAAAGATTAAAAGCTGAGAGCAGCAGTAGATGCATATCGATACATTTTTCCCCTTGATGTTAGACCCTTCTAAGATCATGTTTATTAATGTCAGAAAACTGAACCTGATGTTGGCAGTCAGCTTCGAAGGAACCAGTAAATTGTGGTTGATTTTGTAAGAGCTTTTGTCTGATAAATGATGCGGCTTTAGCGAGGTGGACAGCTTCTGCGTCATAGTTATTGTTTTCAGCAAATTGAATTGCCGCTCTGAAATCTCTAGAAAAAGCTACTTTAACTTCTTTCCCCTCATTGTATGCTTGCAAATCAGGCATCTGAGATAACAATCGTTCTTTCAATATAGTAGAATTTATTTATATGCTCTGTAACTGCTCCAAGCTGCTGTAGCCGGGACGAGTAAAGCTTCACAAGATCAGACAGCTTAAATACTGTTGGACTGTTGGCTGCTTTCTCTTCAATAAAACATGTTATGAGTTCTGCTAGGGCTATGGCCTGTGCGTATATATAGTTCACTGGTCTTTTCTGTCACTGTTTCTTGTTTCAAGCTACTCACGTGCACACGGTTATGAAGTGATGTTAGGCATGCTGCATGAAAATATGCATCAACTGCATGCATGTCACCCACTGCTAGTTTTGCTAACAGCTTTCGGTCTTGTAACTGAGTAGCCGCTGACCTAACCTTCTTATCTATGTCTAAAGTTGCTGCTCGGTGGAGTGTGCCCCCACCTTCATCACAAAAGAAACAAGTGTTTCTCACCTCGGGATTTGCTGCAGATCCTAGGCTAGCACGAGTTTTGACAGGGCTCGGTGATGCCGCCTCTGCAACTGAACTGTCTTCGAGTTTCCTCTTCTGTGCTCTCTCTAACTTAAACCTACTACATTTGTTAAAGCATGACTTATGCCATGAAGCTCTGTGATACCTCAGGGTTTCTTCTATCCCACAGCCATCATCGAGTCTTGAGTAGTCAGCTTTTATCGGGAGACATCCAATCTCATGAAACTGCAACAAGTTGTCAGCAAGAGTCTTATAACCCGAGCCATAGTTTTGTCTACTACCAGTGCTGTTTATTGGGCAAATTAGCTTCTCATCTCTGTTTACTTCACATAGAGCACATAAATCCCAGTCGTTTGACCACTGTGGCCTTGAATTGACTTCCATTTTTGCAAGCTAATTAAGTCCAAAACTCAAAACACGGTATTTATTTCTGTACAAGCAAAAAAAAACAGGAAGCCCACCAAGGAATTCTAATTTCGTTTTAATCAGAAATATAATAAAGTTCAATTAACAAACATAGAATGTATTAAAATTCCTGTACGGACTATTTACCGAATTCTAATGCATTTTAAAGTAATTTTGTTTTACCGTATGAGCCTTCAGTGCTGAACCACTGACCATATAATTTCATGCTTAAAATATCGGCTTTAGGATAAAGATCTTGATGGGGTCCTGATTTTATATTAATCTACATACATAGAGGTATATTTCCTGAAATTTTCATGCTTTTATCACATTTTGAACAATTATGAGATTTCTTGTATCTTATCTTCCGGACTATACGTTCTATTCTGTATCGATTAAGTAACGTGATGGATTGAAAATCCATGATATGTTCAACATATAAAATCTTAGAATATATGTTCAACACAACGATATTAAACTTGAATTCAGAAGTGGTTTTAACTTCTACATCTTTTTCATGGACTTTTACCGAGTAATAAAGAGGAAAGCATTTATTTCAGTGATCAGCCTCGTTTGCATGGTAGCTCTAAAACTGTGCAAAAACTCGTATTATGGCCGAATTTACACCTTATGTCGATCGAATGAAGGAAAATAGCTAACACTACGCAAAAAACAAGACTACTAACCACAAAAACTGCAAACGTTTGCCTCCGTAACAAGGAGCATGATATTATTAATTTCCAGACAATATTTTGGCCTCGTAAAAGTCACGTGATCAGCCTTTCCATAACCATTGGCCTTGCATGGCTTCATTTCATTGTTAGTATGGTTTATTGGCCGGTTACCAATTTTCCTCGACAAATGGAGCGGTAAACGCGGATAAAGTTGGCAGCCTCGTTTTCATGTTGAGTCGCAGGTTGCGCAACAAAACACTCCCTTAAGTCCTTAACTCGGAACCTATACCACAAGTCAACTCTACAAACTATCTGATGTTAATCAGGAGGTCTTGTTTTATCAAAATCTGATGTGAAACCTTTTCTGACCCGTGAGTTGAAAAGGATGCTCTTTCTTGTTGCTCTTACTGGAATGTGGAATGAACAGAATCACATCTTGCCTGTTCTTCTAGTTCACCTATGAATTTGCTTACCGGGAATCCCGTAGGGCTTGTTACTAAAGCGTTATATCCAGCATCAGTACATTACACAATACTTTACACAACACTTGCGCATAACGTTTGAGTTTTGCGAGTTTCTGCCTTGCCTTTGACATAGAATAACTTTCGCCAATCCACATTTGGTAGGCGTTCTTTTGTGATGTGAAGTGCATTATTTGGTAGTGTTTCGTCAACTTCGTCAGAATTGTCAGTAACAAATTTGTTATCTATTTCCCCGCTCTCTCATAGAACTCCTCGCGATTTTGTAATGCCGTTCGAACAACTGCTACAACATGCTGTTGCACACTGTCAAGCTGGTAACTTTCTTGTGTTACGTTACCCTGTCCATCAAGATCATTACATGTTACGACTTTCAATTGCCACAGTCATTACATCGTGAAGCATGGCTACACGCGATTGCATTGTTTCCACAACGGAATGTTTCTGCTCTTCATTTTCCAACTTGGTGCATACGGCTTCTTTGGAGTTCCAAATGTCTGGTAAGAAATGCGTAGGAGCCGCAAAGAATTTGATACGTTCTGGCAGTTCGTTACGATGTAGATGGCTTAACTGCTCCACATTACGGTTTGGATAGTTCACGAGGACTTGCTGGAAAAAGTATTGATCCTTGAATGGTGAAACATATTTCACCCCAGCCAGAGTTACTTCCCTTTCCTTTCTACTACTAAAGTGGTTTCTCCCATTGGCTGCATTATTGTGCCATCAAACAACTTAAGCTTGGCTTTTGACGTAGTCAGTAGTGGATCACCATTCTGTAAGAGCTGTGCAAGATCTCTGTAACCTATCACATTGCAAGTCGCTCCTGTATCCAGCTGACACACAATTTTCTCTCTTTGATGTGTTTCTGTGCAAAATGTTAGGTTAGCTAGTAACTGCTTTCCATTTCATTGCAGTTATTTTCTCTATTTTCAGCAATGACTCATCCGAATCATACTCTTCTTGTTGCTGAGTTGCCTGGATTTTTTCTTTGTCTGCCAAACACATGCTTGCGAAGTGATTTTTTCTTTTGCACTTACGACACTGCTGGCCAAAGGCGGGACAATCCTCTTTCTTTATTGTGCTTACTTTTTCTTCCACAATATTTGCACTTGTCATCTAGATTAGGGTTTGCCTTGTGGCTTGGATTACGGTTAGTGTGAGATTGCTTGCCTTTCGTTTTGGCACGTGACCGACGTTGGTCGTTTCTCATGTAATGGAGATCTTCGCTCGATTTGCCGTCTTCGGATTTCATAGTTTTCAGCTGTTTGTTTGTTATTTCACTTGATTTGCACATTTCAACAGCTTTGTTAAGAGAAAGTGCCGTCGCTCTTAGCATTCTGCCTTTTGTTATGTGATCACTTGTGCCTATAACCAATCGATCTCGAATCATTTCATCGGAAAGCGTGCCAAATTCACACCAAGAGGCAAGTTTTCTCAGTCTGTTAACATAGTTATCAACAGTTTCATCATTTCCTTGAACGCACGAATTAAACACATACCTCTCATATACCACGTTTCTCTTGGGTAAGAAATATCCCTCCAGCGCTTCTAAAGCTGTTTTAATCGTGACTTCCTCTGGACCACAATTAAGGTTAAGGAAAATTTGCAAACACTCCCTTCCCATTACAGAACGGAGAGTCGCCAGTCGCACTGATTCGGGTCGCTGATTTAGCCCTGTGGCGATCTCGTAGTCGCTCCATTGCTGTTTAAAGAATTCCCAATTGCTTGTTAAATCTCCTCTACATACCATTTTGCTCGGTATCGGGAAATTTGACGGGTATCTGCTGCTGATGGATGAGTTGAAGTTGACGGCGTGTTTTCCTCTGAGTCAGACATTTTGTGCCATGTGCTCGTGCACGATTCGCTAGAAATTTCGCTGTTTCAGCCGATTTCCTCCGGAGATTTTTTCTTTGAAATCTTCTCTGAAACCTTAACTAGCTTTTTTAACTTATTTGAGCGTAGCTAGCTCATCTAAACTAAGTTAAAATCCACTTTTCTGACACCATGTTTCTCAACAAGACTGAACGCGGGTTCGTGTTAATTCAACTTAATTTATTCATCATGGCTGATGATCACATGACCAGGTCTTCCAAATATGTAAGACCGGAAGTAACATTGCAACAGGTATCACCTGCTAGTCCATCCTTGCTGTATGAATCCTGCCATTTTGACACATAACCGATACATATCGCAGGAACGTAGTTTTCCCATCAGTGGATTGGAAATCCATTGAACATTTCAGAGCGCCAAGGTTGAATAAAGTTGCGAAGTTCTCGCCGTCTACTTATCGATATTGTTGTGTAAACCGATAAAATAGTCTCTCTTGTTTGGGAATTTTTAGAGTGGACACCTTTTATGTCCTTCAGTGATTTCCCTTTCGATAGGAGATTAAAGGTTCATATTTAAATGTTCTGCAAGCCAGTGGATTGACTTTAGTTTGACATACCAGTGTTTCATTAGAACTCTTTCCAGATTCAATATTGCTGGTTGTAACGAAAGTTAAATTGTTTAACTGCTGGTTTATTGCTGGTTGTAACAGAAGTTAAAAATCGAATTTCTTTGTGCTTGTGAATGAAGCTATTTTCTAATTTAGATTTTTTTCTCTGGAAAAATCACTTTGATAAGCTTCAAATATAACTTAGAATTTAAAAATAGGTAATTTGTCTCTACCAACATGCTTTTGTATAATAAGTGATGTCGGTGATGAAATCACATCATTAGCATTTATATCTCGTAGAGGTAACACCCAAATCAAGAAATATTCTACCGTTGGACTATCCACTTCATGTACAATCGATATCAAATATAACTGGCTACAACAACAACAACAACAAGTCTTTATTCATACTTTGTCTTGTATTTACATGGAGTGTAATTAATAAATGTAATTGCCATAGTTAGAGTATTGGGATACCAGAAGTAGCTTAGAAGAAAAAAACTAATCGAGTCTGGTATCCCGAAATATATTTTTATAGACAGTATAATATGGGTCAAACTAGATAACGAAAAAAAATAAAGAAAACATGAAGAAATATATATAACATACGACACAATTGTATATTATCACACTTGATATCAATAACACTAAGCACTAAATGACGATGAAACTACACACAGGTATCTTGGGGAGGGAGATGGGGAGATGCAAATACAAGATTTAGAAGA
Organism: Actinernus sp. WN-2022; assembly: GCA_030867875.1. NCBI lineage: Eukaryota > Metazoa > Cnidaria > Anthozoa > Actiniaria > Actinernidae > Actinernus > Actinernus sp. WN-2022. Next base: position 55,074,998 of record JAOWCC010000019.1, read on the forward strand.
GAAGATGGATATAAGAAAAAAAAAATGAAATTAGTAATTCTCTATGAGCTGTTTTTGGAGTCTAGATTTGAAGAGTTTCCTTGACTGAATTGTCCTACTTTCTTCGGAAAGTGAGTTCCAGATTACAGCACCTTTATATCTTAAACTGAATTTACCGTAGTTTGTTCGAACAGTTGGTATAAAATATGTTGATTTTGAAGCTAATCTAGTATTATGCTCATGGATTCTATTGACTGGAGTGAAGAATTCCGAGAAAGACGTTGGGATATTATTATTATGGTAATCAAACATAAACGTAACTGAAAGCAAGAATATCAGATCTGCTAGCTTTAAAATGTTTATTTCTTGAAAAGGGGGCTTGTATGTGCATCAAACTTTGAAAATGTAATAATACGAATGGATTTCTTTTGAATAATAGATAGCTTTTGTAGTGATGTTGGGTAAGTGTTTCCCCATGCAAGTAGACCATATGTAAGGAAGGGATATACTATCATATAATAAAGTTTGATCAGGACACTCAAATTCACATAGTGTCTTATCTTGGAGAGGATTCCTATACCTCTAGAGACTTTTTTTTAGTATTTCCTGAGTTTGATATTTCCAGGATAGATTAGAATCAATTAGCACACCTAAGTATCTAACACTTGGTTTTTGTTTTAGGCATTTTTGATTAATAGACAACTCAATGGGAAAAGCTTTCTTTTGTACGGGATGGAATATCACAAAATTTGATTTATCTACATTCAGAGATAATCTATTTGTATTAAGCCACTCGCTCACTTTATTAAGAGTGTCATTGGCTGTATTTTTTTAGAGAATTAAGATCTTTATTGGAAAAAAATATATTTGAATCATCTGCAAACAAGTGGAAATCACCAGATTTAGAACAATTTATGAAATCATTGATATATATAAGAAATAATATTCGACCGAGAACTGATTCTTGAGGGACCCCACAACTAATTGCTTTGTACCCTGAAATAGAATTACCAACTGATACAAATTGTTTTCTATTTGATAAATATGATGAGAACCAAGCATTTGGAAGTCCTCTAATTCCATAACATTCAAGTTTTTTAAGAAGAATTTGGTGATTGACAGTATCAAAGGCTTTACTAAAATCTAGAAAAATTCCACAAGAATAAAAGTTGTTTTCGATTGCATTGTTTATTTTATCAAGTATTAGTAAAATGGCATGAATTGTTGAGTGTTTAGGACGAAAACCAAACTGAGAATCACATAACAAATGGTATTTATCAAGAAAAGCAAGTAGACGTTTGTATACCAGTTTTTCCATAATTATATTAAATATAGGAAGTAATGATATAGGCCGATAGTTCGATCTTAGCGTTTTAGAGCCTGCTTTATAAACTGGAATTACACGTGCAACTTTAAATTTTGCAGGGACCATACCTGATGATAAAGCGGCATTGTAAATTATTTCTAATGGTTTTGATATTACTGACTTTAAAGTTTTAACAATTGAGACAGGTATACTGAAAGGCCCAGTAGCTTTAGATTTAGAGAGATTTATAATTTCACTTTGAATTTCATCAGAAGTACAGGGAGACAGAAAAAAAATGTTAGATATGGAACTTTTAATATAATCAAGTGGTGATCTATTTGTTTGTGGAATAACATTAGCAAGATTGATTCCTACATTAGCAAAATAATCATTAAAAGAATTAGCTATAGCTAAAGGGTCGGTTAATTCATTTTGATTCTGGAGTATAATTTTAGATGGAAAGTGCAATGTTTTTGACCTGGTTGAGACAGTTTGTTTTATACCTTTCCAGATATTTTTGATATCCTTGGAATGTTTACTGAAATAATTATTATAATATGTTTTCTTGCTAAGAGCAATTAAGGATTTTAGGTGATTTCTATATATTTTATATTTTGTAAAGTAATAGGTTTGTTTAGAAGCTATGTACTTTTTGTAATAATTATTTTTCTTTTTTATTGATACTAATAAGGCAGGAGTTATCCAAGGTTTTGAACAGAGTTTAGAGGCTCTGCGAGATTGTTGCTTTAATAGAATATGCTTATCTACAATTACTGATACTTTTGAGTAAAATGACTCATAAAGATCATCAATACTGCTGTCAACAGGAAGTTGGTCAACCCAGTTTACTTTTTTAAATTCCTCAATAAAAGCTGATTCATTATAATTTGAATAGTCACGTTTGTAAATTCTATTTGGGCTGGAAAAAAACCTTATTTTATCAAATATAGGAAAGTTAGGAAGATGATCAGAGAGGTCATATTTAACAATTATTCACTGAAGTCGAAGTGACTATTGGTGAATATTTACCGAGACGAAGTCGAGGTAAATATTCACCAATAGTCACTGAGACTGAAGTGAATAATTGTTTTAGTATAATTTCATCAGTGAATATCAGAGAAATTAAAACTAGAAATTATTAGTCTGACTTCCGACCCTTTTATAAGTTTTACAAGCGCGCGTGACAGGATAGTTTTGTGACAACATTTGCATAATCACATGCCGCTACGATTCACTGCACAAACCGACTCGACAGGAGACTTGCAGGGACTACAAGAATGGATTTGCTAAAGACAGAGAAATACCGAAAAGCAGTCCAAATGCACACTAGAATTCAAGTTGAAGCACCAGTCCTCACTTTTGAGTCCTCGAACCGTGTTACAAAGAGAGGAAATGCAGCGAAAATGAGTGGAAGTGGGCAAACTCGGCTGACTGAAAATCTGCCACGGCGAGTGCAAATTTATCGAAAGGAACCGCTTTCATGAGTTCACTTCAAAGGACAAATTTGCTGGAATCTACAAACTACAGTTTGTAGTTTTGTGGATTATAGCCATCACAGAATCAAAGACAATGGTAAATCAAGAGACAAATGATTTCGGTATGAGATAAAACTTGAAAACACACCGAGAGCGGCGAGAGAAGACTGAGCATAACAGCAACCGGCTTCCTGAATGAAAACTAGAACTTGTTGTTTTTCTATCAAGAACCACGGGGAAAATAACTCAAGTAAGTACACTCTTTTTAAGTCGAACAGTTCCAAAGTCTCGTTGTGTTATTTATTGATCTAAGTAGACGTTATTTCAGTTGTGATTCACGAGGACCGAATAAACTCAACCCCGGCCAAAACTCGTAAGTAAACTTTGTTTGTGACGGCTTATGGATTAAAATAAGCTTCAAGTTTAGCCATGCTTATTTAGTTGCTTCTTTGGAAAAGCTTTTTCTTTCATATTATTTATTTATTCGTGAGAAACATCAGTAAATATGCGAGCGGCCATTTTGGTAAATGCCTTGTATGTTATATTCACCTCCAGGCGTTCTGGAGGTGAATATAGCGACGTATGACGTAATTCTCGACCAATCAGAGCACGGGAATCTCTATATTCACTGATGAAATTATACTAAATTATATTACCACTTACAGTATAGTGCTCAAGAAAATTTAATTTTTTTTAATCGATTAATGTGGCTGAATGATGAGTTATTCTTGTTGGGTGAGTGATCAAGGGCTGGAATGAATAATAATTCAATGTATTAATATATTCTTCAGTAAGATGATGAGATTCATAATTTAGAAGATTGATATTAAAATCATCCATTATTGTACAATATTTATTCTCTTTACTTAATTTATCAATTACCATGTAAAAATCTTTTAGAAAAGGTTCCAGGTTACTACTTGGATGTCTATAAAAGACAGCACAAAGAAAATTCATCCCATTAGAATTTTCAATTTCAATCCAAATAGACTCATAATAATCAGTGCATTGACTCAAATCATTTCTTTCTGAATACTTCAAATAACTGCTTATGTAAAATCCAACACCCCCAGCAATGGTGTTGCTGGGTTGTGATATGAAGGTGTAGTTCGGTATTGAAATATTGGACAATACATCCCTTCCTTTTTGAAACTTCATTTCTGATACTTCATTTCTGATAAGCCAATAATTGAGAAATTGAAATCTAGGCTATCAAGCAAATTAATTAAGTTATCGAAGTTAGCTTGTAGGCTGCGAATATTACAATGCAGAGCAGAAAATGATTTTTTTAAAGATAAAATTTCCAAATTACTATGAAAATCATGTGAAGAATAGTAGTCAAAGTTTAAATTAGATGGCATCTGTGCATTAACATCAAAATCTTTTAAATGTGGTATATTTGAGATATTATGTCAAAATGTGATGAATAGTCTAAGCTAAATTGAGAAATTTGTTTTGAACAATAACAACTGGTATTGGAATTGAATGTTATCTTAATTAAATCAGTGTTAGAGAGGGAAACTAAATGGAAATATATCATTTCTGCAGGTCAAAGAAAGCCAGAGATCTCCTGTTAAGCAGTAATAATTGAACTCTTTAGTTGTTAATTTACTACATTTGAAATGATGCCAAATTAAACAAGAGTCGCACTCAATAGCTTTGCTATTTTCTCTTACTAACTTATAGCATTGTGGGCATTTAATAGGAGCCATAATACTAGTAGCAGAAAGAACAAATGTAGTAAGAACAATACAATTCCTGGCTTACCAGTAAGTCGCATTGTACACATATATTCTGGGAAAATAGTCCTTCCATTGTAGGATCAGCCGGGTACAACTTAGCCCAGTACAGGTCTAATGTGTGACTTAATATCTTGCAAGTCCTTAACGGAAGCAATGTACTTTGCTGGTGAGGTGTGATCTTTTCTCAGGAATGTTCTACCATTAATGTCCAAATGAACTTGAAGCTTAATTCCTTCTTCAAAGCTAAGCTTTCGTTAAAGAGTTTACGGTTCGTCTTCGTAAGACTCTCAGATATAAAGATTATATTGTGTGATGTCATCGTAGCATCAATATCCTAGGTGGTTTTGTCTTTCAGCTTGCCTCGTGCAGCATAAAATTCATCTCTTTTGTCTCTTCGGACAAACTTAGCTATGATTGTTGGTGGCATATTAGAGTCCTTTCGTTGTGTTAGGCGGTGGCTTATTGAGATATCCTCATCTTCGACATTAACATCCACCAGTGATGCAACCTGTAGTATAATGTCGTTCGTATCCTCGGCATAATGCGGATTCTCAGGTATTCCTCGGATTTCCACACAGTCTCGCCTCGATTATTGTTCGAGGTCATTAAGAGCTTTCTGCTGCTGGTGAAATCCATTATTTAAGTTGAATACTTCGCTTTTCAGTGCCTTGTTTTCTATTCTCATTTGTTCTAGGTCTTTAGAAAGCATCACATTGACAGTTTTGAGCTCTTCATACTTATCGTTGATAAAAGACATCGACACACACAGCTCATCGACCTTAGTTCGAATCGGTGTGAGTTTGCGATCCAGTAGCTCCTCCATCATCTTATTGGTTATGTGCTCGTCTCCCTTGATTATTATTAATATTAAGGACTGAAGTACAGACGGTTACGAAGATATAAATAAAGTAAGAACAAGAAAAAAAAAAACGAACAAATACTCAAACTTTGGCGGGAGCTAAGAAAATGTCCGCCATCTTAAGTGACCGCTGACCGCTGGCTAGGGCTCATATGTACTTTTAACCATGAAACTGACTTTGAAACTTACACGGTTGTCCTGTCCCATCATGATTGAGTCACACTATGAAGTCAATGGATACGAATGAGGCCATAATGCCACGCCTTTGCTTGTATTAAGGTCGTAGATATCAAACTATTTTTCATATTTTAATAACAGTGCACGTTTCAGCACGTAGGACTAAGATGATTCTGTACATCCCATCAGGAAATTGTATACTGTTCTGCATCTCAGCTTCGATACTTCATGTGTCAAGTTGTGGTGGTCATCTCTAATTCTGTGTAGTGATTAACACGACTTCCACATCCATCTAATCTTAAAGGCTTATCAACGATGCCAAGAGTTATCAGCTCACCCAGCCGTATTTTATGTTCTGACGAGAGAATCACGTGGTCTTCACCAACATCTAAAACTAAATTTTCATCTAAAGTATGCTTCTGGAAACGAAATCTTCCATTAGTAAACGGATGGCATATATATCTGAACCTCTCGGTCTCTTTTCTTTTTCGATGGTGTTCTTTACATAATGTGCTTCCTGTTGCTGTATGCTAATGCCACCTTATTTACTTCATCTCCTAATTTGTCACTCAACAAGGTTTCCCGTATGACACCAAGCTGTAGGTGACCTACCGTTTTTGTAGGCTGTATACAAAGCATGTTCTCTAGCGTTTCCTTTTTAACTCGTGGATGCGCGCAAGCTAAGAACACGAGTTATTGGAGTGGGTCAGTAGCTAATTTCTTCATCGTTTTATGGTGTGTAGATCGGGGACTCGCCGTTGGCTGTCCGAATAGTGTTTGATATTCCGAAGATATATTTACGGATGTTTATGGTACGCGTCCAAGAATTGAAAGATTTGGTCATGCAGAAGATGATGTATTGACGGTGCCTTCCTAATGCCAGACACTCCAAACCTGGACAGACATGGCAGTGGGTCCCCATCAACCACTTAGTGGTGATAACGTAACTATGACGTCATCGGTCGCGTGATTTTAAGTACATCCCATATCTCGCTCATACCTAATGCCAGGCAGCGAAAATCTGGACAGACATGGTTATGGGTCACTATCAATCACTTAGAGGTGATGACGTCATCGGTCACGTGATATTAAGTACATGCAGATATATCCCTCATTTCTAATGCCACTACCATATCTGCCCAGGTTTGAGCCGGCTAGCGTCCATATCTCTTATATAGATGCTAGGCTCCCTATCAAGCACCTAGTGGTAATGAAGTAACAATGACGTCATCGGTCACGTGATTTTAAGTACATCCCATATCTCGCTCATACCTAATGCCAGCCAGCGAAAAACTGTACAGACATGGTAGTGGGTTGCTATAAATCGCCTAGTGGTGATGACGTCTGACGTCATCGGTTACGTGATGTTAACTACATGCCCATATCTCCCTCATTTCTATTGCCAGACAGTTTAAAGGTATTGTTTCTCCACGATTCACTAAGTGGTGATGACGTAACGATGACGTCATCGGTCACGTGATTTTTAGTATAACGAAATAATTTTTTTTTTTTATTTGCAAAGAGAGTTGTCTTCATAAGCCACTCGTGTGGAAGCCAACGTGAAGACTTTTCATGAACATGAATCGGCGCGTTGTCTAAAGCCCGATGTTTATCCTCCTAAGCTTCAATCCCTTCTACATCATTTAAAAACTCTTCATCGCTTTGAGTAGCATGATCTTCCTCAAGGCTGCGAATTTCATCGTCAAATATAGTTGAAGGGAAGAATATTTCTTCATGTGTTCAAGATATTTCTATTCTGCTCAAAGAACAGCGAAACCTCTGGCATGAATAGTTTTACATTCACAATCATTTTAAATAAGTTCTCCTTTTTTTTAGAACAAGACAGAATGGAGTGTAATATATCCAAATGTGACTTAGTATTTACCGAAATTTTGACATTAATCATTTCACTTTACCGAACTGAACTGAAATAATGTAATATATTCACATAGGTTCCATCCTAAAAAAACACGTGTTTCTTTGATCTTCCAGCCAGTTGACCTCTGAGTCATGCACTGTTTATGTTTGATAAAACGTTTGCACGTTACATTTGGCTAGCGTTAGATTCCCAAAAACGTAATTCTGCGCCGTTTTAACATCTTCGATATGTGATTTCAAAGTTCAGCGGGGCATTTTGATTTAAAGATCAATTCAATTTAGCTACACTAAATAATAACTTTGTCACACAATCCTTGTTCAGATTGGATGTTCCAGAACTACTTAGACTGCATGCGTCAACACAATTAGCCATTACCAAGCGAAGGTTCTATTTAAGAAATAGAAAACCTTTAACCGTGTTTACATAGCCTGATGCAAACACGAGGGGAAGTTTGTGAGAATTCTCACAAACTTCCCCTCGTGTTTGCATCAGGCTATGTAAACACGGTAAACGTTTTCTATTTCTTTTATAAAATAGACGCAAGATCGAGCGCGAAACGATTTAAAAATTTTTTTTTCGTAAATGTCAAACGCGAAATTCTCCATACATTGTAAAATGTCAATCATATTCGCTTGTGAAGTTGGCCGTGTTTGCTCTGCGTACGAATCGGCATGGGACAAGAGGCGAGAGAAAGTACTAGTGTGATTTTATGCTCCCAAAACTAGCTTTTTAAAAGACAAAAATGAAAAATAATAGGAAAACCTCAAAGTATTGATCCATATCGGGCTAGACATGCAACGAAAATCGTCCTGGATTACGAAAATCGACACGAAAACCACTTTAAACAAAACTGCTGCGACTTCAAAGACGAACTGGACAGCCGAAAAGCATTAAGCATTACAGAAAAGATAATTTGTCCTGCTTGGAAAAAGTGTTCCTGTTTCGGCCATGATATTCTGGGACTGAGGAATCTCTTGCTGGATATTTGGAGCCAGTACTTGTAATTCATGGCTTGGAATTGCTCGGCTCGAACTGACAACTTCGATTAGCAGGTTTGTGCCTTTGTTAGTTTGTATTGTTTTAGATCTTTATTTCCCATCGTCAGGCATCATACTCGACTATTTGAAAGCCAGAGAATGTCGGATTAGAGCTTATAATCTATATTACTTTGATGTGGAGATGGCTGTTTGGGTATCTTTCAATGCAATTTTTGAATCCAAAAAGAGTACTTTCGAGTCAACGGGGTGCTAGCTAGCAGCCGTGCGAGATTAGAGCTTCAGAGTTCTGTAGCTTCTCGCTTGTGTATTTCTTTTTAGTCACATTTTCTTGCCAGCATCCCACTCTCAATGAAAAAAAGATTTCATAGACTGAATCGAACCAAAACAGCTAATTATTTTTTATTTCTACTGATTCAATGTGATATATGATATCTTATAAAGTTGCAGTGTCTGTAGTTTTTGTCACCGGCGTTTGAAAAAAACGTACTTGAATAAACAACAATTGACCTTCCCACTCTGACTTTGTGTACTTGATTATTAGCACTTTGTACATTTTCTGAATGTTTCTAGTACATGTATTTTATTATAATTGTTTTTCTATAGTATCTGAAGTAAATATTTAAACTTAAACGTTAACAGAAGTAGTGTATGTTGCTAATGAGGCAGTTGAGCTCCAACTGACTCAATCTTGTGAAAATTCTGTCCAATTTAGCTTTTTTTCTCCGTAGGTTCTTCTGAACAACCTTCCTTTAGAAAACTAGTTACATGTGTTTTTAAGTTAGTCAGTTTTTTTCGCCATTTTTTTCAGAAAAAAAGGAAAAACTACAATGTATGACGTCATTTCCATGTTTACATAGCCTCATGCAAACACGGCTTTCAACCAATCAGAGCGCGCGTTTTCTTTGGGTTATTTTATAAACGTAATCAAGCTATGAATAGGTCGTTTATTCCATACACAATAGTAATTTAACTCGTGGATGCACGAATGTGCAGAACGACTTATTGGATTCAGGTGGATACGAGATAATTTATTTGTTGTTTCTTTCTGTGACTCAACGACTCGCCGTTGACTTTCCGAATGACCTTCCAAGGTTTCGAAAAGATTTGGTCATGCTGGAGAAGATGTATTGACGGTGCCCATCTAATGCCAGACACTTCAAACCTGGGCAGACATGGTAGTGGGTCTCTATCAATCACTTAGTGATGATGATGTAACGATGACGTCATCGATTACCTGTTTTAAGTACATGCCCATATCTCCCTAATTTCCAATGCCAGACAGTTCAAACTTGGACAGGCATGGTATTGGGTCCCCACAAATCACTTAGTTGTGATGACGTAATGAAGACGTCATCGGTCACGCGATATTTAGTATATACCAAAATAACTCACTGACCATCCACGAGTTGCCCTTAGGGGCCCTATGTTTTGGTTTGTCTTCTACTTGTCTTGGGGTCCAATCGTGTGTATTTCAGTAGATGACTATTTTTTTATGGCAGTGATCGTTTTCAATTGCAACGGAATTACAATGCATACAACGGTTTCTTCTGAAATCTACTTTGTTAGGAGCCTTTTCGATTTTGAGAAAGGAGCACTTCGCATTCGCGCACTCTATCGAACCACGGCATATTTGAAGGGTTTGTCTGCCACCTTTGCAGAGCCAATTCGCTTGCATGGTTGTGCCCTCCCCACTTCCACTTGTCAACAACTGCTTTCAATGGGTCCACGTCATTATACTGGACTTCATTCTTGGCTGGGCCCTGAGGTGTATTCTTCATAAATTAGAGCCATCTTGTCTATCTCACTCTAATTTGCGTAGCTCGTACTTCCTTTACGTACGAAAGTTATGTCCAGGTCTTCTCAGTCCCATATTTCTTCATCGTTGCTATAAAAACAAATGTATGACATCAATTAATTTAACGTTATCTAAGAGTAAGCCAGTTAAAAACTTGAAATACGTGTATCTTTTATTTATAAATCAACCACAGGCTTCCAAATAAGTGCTATTAGTATTTGTTTAATGTTAGCAAACATCTTTTTACTCCAGCTAGAATTCATTGGATTTGATATACCCATTTGTAATGCAATTTTAGCTTAAGATTTATGATTACATGACGGTACATTTGGCGAGTTTGGGAAAAGTTTTGGAACTCACAAAGTGATAAGAGGGGAAGAGGGGAAGAGCGAGAAGGTAAAACGAAAGTAACACAAGACGTGTATGTGAAGCTTTCGTGACGGAGAAATAAAAAAAATGCCATTTCTTTCTTCCACAAATGCCGATTTCTTTACTTCTTTGTTGTTAAATGGCTGTCATTCCTCTTGGCAGGAAAATTGTCTGCCATCCAACATGCCGCTCAAACTCCTTTGGACCACATTGACCTCACCTCCTCCATCATCAGCAAAACTACGTCTTCTGGTGTAGTCAAACATCTGGCAAACGACAAAGATCACTCTGGTTTGGAAAATCGTTCCTGACAACCTCTACGTGTTCGTTCCGTATCCGTGATATCTCGGGCACAACATAGGCTTCAAGCTTTATCACCTTGTTGCCCTGTAGAAGCATTACGTCTACTTCATCATTTCCCGCAACCCAGATACGTTGGTCTTATGGCCAAACGTATTAATACTCAGCCATCCCCTCCTCACTTACCCCTAAACCACTTTCACTTACTGCTCTAAAAGTTATAAACGATTTATGACTTCCAGTGTCAAACAGAATACGTACTCTCGCTTGTCCCCTCCCCCCCCCCCCCCCCCCGAATGAGCCTATTCTGCATTACGTCTCCTTCATCCACTTCCCGCAACCCAGATTCTTTGGTCTTCTGGCCAAACGTATTAAAGGAAACCCTTGCTGTTGGAACAAGTTGCCGTTAAATTGTTGGCAATATGGTCTAAGTCGAAAATATGTTGAAAACATTAGGAAATTTATTATAGTTTTTGAAAAAAAATTGACATGAGTATGAACTATTTTCGGTGGGGGTGCCGCCGTTTTTTGGCGGTCCCTATTGTTACAAGACAAAGCTTATTGTTCTTAGACAATAGGGACCGCCGTGAAACGTCATCAGATCCAAGATGGCGGCGCCCATGCCCAAAATGGCTCATACTCATGCCCACTTTTTTCAAAAACTAAAAGATATTTTCCATTCCTTTCAACCTATTTTCAACTTAGACCATATTGCCAACAATTTAACGGCAAGTTGTTCCAACAGCCAGGGATTCCTTTAATACTCAGCCATTTCCTCCTCACAACCCCTAAACCACATTCACTTACAGCTCTAAAAGTTATAAACGATTTATGGCTTCCGGTCTCAAACAGAATACGTACTCTCGTTTGCCCCTCCCCCCCGAATGAGCGCTTGGGAAGTTTGGAGGGCAATTCTATTTCCCACCCCAACCAGCATGCTACTAGGGACTGAAACTGAACTGGATGGCTCTTGTACCTCCCCTCCCCCCTGAGTAGGTTGGGGTCCCCCCTCACACAGAGCCCTATGGTGCTACATGTTACATGTAATCTTCAGTTGACAATCACCAGCTCGATGGCCATTCCTTATACAGTTAAAGCAATGCGCATATTTGCGAATTATATTATTATGTTCCTTTACGTATCTTACACGTTCGCACTCCCTCGTCAGCATGGATACCTCTGCAATATATACAAGAGTCCTGTCCTTGTTTGGTCAATAATGCACTTGTGGTTGTCGGTGACTTCTTTTCCCCTCAAACGTGTCAAATGTTGACTCACCCACTGTGCGGTGTGCTTCGTGTAACTCAACTTCCGTTTTCAACGACTTCAGGAGATCCCTAAAATTCCAGTTTGCAAAGTTCTCTCCTCTAGTAATCGTATATCTGATGGTCTCAGGCAACCTTTCTAAAATCGCTGGCACTACGATACATGAAGATGTCCCGTGGTCCACTTCAAGAGATACTAATCCTCTATAGTGGGTCTCGACACAATCGTACAACTGATGTAGTTGGACTATGTCCCTCTCATTGAACACAGGCTTTGCTTTCGTTAGTTCATTCACATGAGCCCTCTGAATTATATTCCTCTTTCCATATCTTTCTTTCAGTAATTCTATACCTGCCTGGTAGTTTGCTGATGTCAGCTCAAATCCAGCGATGCACGACTTCGCCGACTCCTCTAGCAACCCTCTGAGATATGAAAATGTATTGACATCGGTCAAGGACTTCAAGTGCTGATTTCCATGCACAGAGCTTTTGAAAGGAATCCCAGAACTCCTGCCAATCATATTGTGCTGTTACACTTTCTCACTTCAAGCTTAGGTAGTCTAGCCGGCGGTATTGGTTGTTGTACTACATCTGCACCTCTGGCAGTTAAAGCATCCTTGATGTCTGCGATAACCCTCTGAACATTCGCACGAATGCTGCCAGCTTCTTCGATCTCCTTTCCGATTTAACTTTCTGGCAGATCCTCTACGGCGCATATGATACCTAAAATGTTCTTGTCCAGTTTATCTTTCCAAGTACATTTTAGTTGACTCAGATCGCTTGTTTGCCCTTGACTCTTGATTTTCTCCTTTGCTTCGGCAATCAACTTAGACGTGTAGGCTCTGTGGCCACTCGTATTTTCCTATTCTTGGTCAAACTCGGCCATCTGATAAACGCTTTGACGATCTCTTGGAAGCACTCAAATCCGGCTCGAAGGACCACGTGTTGCAAAAGGCCTGCTGCTTTTGCCTGCGCTGGACTCAATTCACTCAAGGGACTGTATCTAGCTTCATTTATTCTTCCAAGCACCGTCCGCCTTACACTCGTTACAATACGTATGCTACATGTCCAGACTCTCGTCTCTTTTCTTCCAAAAAGCGTTCATGGTTCACTACAATACAATCATCTCTTTGTTTCTTAATCCGACGGCATGCAGAATATTTCCTGTCCGTCACTATGACTTAACACAATGCACTATTCTTCTGAGCTTGCTAGCCAGAAACATACTTAAGTCAATATTTCCGGACAATTCTCTGTCTCTCTCTCCGAGGAAAACAATCAGGAAGAGAGAAAATGAGCGACACTAAAATTCATTTGTCTTCGTTGCGGAGGATGGAGCTGAGGAACTCTAAAAACCGGAAATGCTGAGTAACCTAACCCGTATCCGTCACTTGATGGTTTTGACAGTTTAGTTGATACTCTAATAACTCTGCGATCTCGATTGATCGAAGAGGCAGCTAAGCTTAACTCGGGCTCTCCTCGTAACGAAATGACAAGGTTTCAAAACACAAGTATCAAAAGTTTTATTGCAACAGAGTTAGTTTATTAGTTTGTACTGATGGAGCTGTGTTCTATTCTAAGTATAACATGTATAGCAGTAGTAAGTGAGAAGCAGTAAGAGACTTAAACGTTGCCAGTTATATACGTTGTGTCCATGTATTGAAACAAAACTTGGCTATATTAGAAGTAAGTAGAGGCTAGGTATCATTTATCTGTAGTCAGAAATACCAGAGCTATGTTTTGACTACGTTCATGTAGAATGCACGAAGCAACAGCATTTCCTGCCTATTTATTAAATTTGGTAGCGGTAAACAGAAGAGAACCTAATTGTAGGTTGGTTTTCACCAAGGCCCGTTAAAGTCTAAGTGAAGGTGATAAATGATAAAGACTACCCTGGATTCGAGAGATAACATGTTTTGCATTTTGTTGGTAAATAGTGAGCGCCAAAGTCGCAAGGAGTTTGGTCACTGGCAAACAATTAACCGTTTTGCAGACATGCACCCGCGGCAAAACGGGGAATCCGGAGTAGGTGAAGAACGACGTTTGTTGGCAAACATAAATCGAAAACAAAGTAACGATCTTGAATTCAGGATTTTAAACCTGACCTGACCTCTCTAACACATAATTATTTAGCGTCAACTAAAGAAATCCGGCCGAAAACGTAGTAATAAACATATTTCAGAATGAATCCCTATCAGAATTTATCAGTATCTAAATATGGCGGACAAAGTAGTAGTGGAAGATGCCACAGATGGCTCTTGGCATTTAAAGGAAGTTGTCAAAGTCGACGGTGAAAGATTGAAAATACGAAATGGTATTAAATACATCAGAGGTATAAAGGAATTTTAAACCTTTGTGAAGTGTTCTTTCATTTTTGGATGATTTGTCTAGAAACAGGAATTGCTCTCATGGAAACTGCGATCAGCTAATCTCAGCCCGCTCGTTTGTTTCGCTGAAGTGCGATGGTTCTGCATCTACAATGAAATTTATAAAGCAAAAAAACGTGAGACTCAAAGCTTTTTCGGCTTCACCGTTGTACGTGTTTACGTATTTTGTAGTGTTTTAGCCGGTGAAACAGCCATGACTGTGTAACTACTGGGAATCTAGAGGTTGCTGCTTACTCAAATCTCAACAATTACAGGGATAGCTTAGTACAAATGAATTCGAACTCCACAGATTGATTACAACAACTGTACTTTAATCAACAATAGTTCACTGTTCTCAATTCGACAATCTGGTAGCACTAGGTTTGTAGAATCTGTAGAATTGTGGGAGTTGTAGATTTCGTAGCAAATGTAGTATAGAAGTTGTAGGGATGTAGGTTCGAATTTGGTTTACGCTTGTACCAAAGGTAGCAGATCGTAGATTATAGATCCTATATGATAGTAGCGTGGTAGCGGAATAACTAACTGAATTTGCTTGATAGAACAGTCGCTTTTATGACTCGGAAAACGTGCCTTAGGTAGTATGAGTCATGCATCGCGGCCTAGGCGGACAACCGCATTGCTTATCACAATAATCTCGTTTAAGATAATCACTTAATTAACTTTCCATAGCTATTGCCTATGGTGTTTACGAATTAATTATAACCTTACGTTTCAAGCGAACATTCCGGACCTTAAAGGTGTTACTGCGGGATAGCATTTACCAACTATATTATTTACAAACTATAGAGTTTGAAACGTTGTGGTGACTAAACAAAACTGGATAATAGTGTCCAATAGTGCTATTGATAGTAACTAAACTAATAATGTCCATACTATTGGTTTATCAGTGTCCTTTGCTATCTCATCTACTTTATCATTGCTTGTTGTAATTGCAGTCTCCAGTAGGACGATCTTGTCAACCGGTCGCACAAGCACGGTTGTGCTGGTCTTCAGCTTGACCGAGTGCACAAGCCCATCCCTGCGGTTGGTGTATGCCTCCAGAATGCGTCCCAGTGGCCATGAGCTGTGTGGTGTGTTGTCATCGAGAACTAGCACGATGTTGTTGACTGCGAAGTTCCTCTGCACCATGTTCCATTTCTGCCGTTCTTGGAGTGACGGGAGATATTAGCGTATCCAGCATCGCCAGAACACATCTGCGAGGTACTGCACCTGTCGCCATCGCCGTCGACTGTAGTAATCGGTAAATGTCTGGGTGGGACTGTAGATCCTGCATGTAGACGCAGCAAGTGGTTGGGTGTCAGAGGCTCCAGATCACGTGGATCATCCGACAACTTAGTGATAGGTCGCCCATTAACTATGGACTCGACCTCGCACATCAGAGTGTTGAGTCCTTCGTCGTCCAACACTTGCTTTCTCACCACTGTGGTCAGAGCCAGCAGGTGGACTGAACGTCCACTTGATGCTGCGCTGCAAGAGGTAGTTGTGGATCTGCGATTGGGTTCCATTCTCTCACTGCTTCTTTGAGCTCCCTTTCGCCCTTGACGAAGTTGCCTCCGTTGTCAAGGCGCATCTCCTCCGGTTGCCCTATTCAAGCGATGAACCGTCACAAGGCGTTGATGAAGGACTCTGTATCTAGCAAGCTTGCGACCTCGATATGGACGGTGCGGTGGGTAAGACGTGAATAGTGCGCCATATTTCTTGACGTTGGTCCTCCCGCGTCGCATTTTAAACGGTCCGAAGCAGTCCACTCCAACGTATGTGAATGGTGGATTCCATGGCGTTATTCGTTCTTCGTTCTTCCGGTAGGCTCGCCATTTTCTGTTGAGCTACTGGTGCCTGCCGTTGTCTGCAGCTGAATCACTCGTTGAGAACGCTCCTTACCGTAGCTCGTGCATTGATAAGCCAATATTCTGTCGTATTAGCGACAGGGTATACTCTAGGCCTGAGTGCCCAGACACGTGATGATAATACATGCTGATGAGCTTGACAATGTGGTGGTTCTTTGGTAGGATGATCGGGTGCCTTGCGTCACTGTCGATTGGTGCTCGTTGCAGTCGACCTCCAACTCGTATCAGGCCGTGGCGTAACACTGGGTTGAGCTTGTAAATGCTTCTGCATTTCTGTACTATGATTTGTTTTCTTGTGTCGCTATGTTGACCGACTGATTTGAGACGAACAAGTTCCTCTTTGAGGCATTGATTCTGCACATGGTAGATAATTTCAATTTCGGCGTTGTGTAGCTCTATGACGCCAGCAAGGGTGATTGCGTTGGTTGACTGAAATTTAACCGTAGGGTTTAGGTTAATTCGTTCTCGTTGTTTTCCGGATTGTACTGGACGCAGCAAAGCTGCTTCCTTTCTCTGCCACCACCAAAGGTACAAACGTTTTTGGATGGCGACGTGCATTCTCGACAATAAAACTCCAATCTTCACTTTGTTTTTGGCGAACGAGCTCTCTTAAAACCTGACGTTTTTCTTTACTGAAAGTAATGCTTGGATCAAGCAGTTGTTGAAACTTATTTTCTGCCTTTTTTAGTCTCTCAGTCAGATAACTAAATTTATGTCCATTTGCTTCTGTGAGGTGCACTGTCTGACCTGTCTGTTGCTTATGCAATTTCTCAGCAACTTCTAGAGCAGCGAACCACGGTACTCCGTCTGGTAAGTCTAGATTTAACTTCGGAAACTTTTCCGCAAATTTTCTCTTACATAAACTATCAAAATATTCGATTTCTCTTGTTGCTCAGCAAGTGCTTATGAAAGACCAGCTATCATCAAGTGGCAAATATTCCGCAATTTTCAGTAACAGTTGAGTGGGCAAATCCAACATCGTTCTCTCGGAGTTCGTAGTTATCTCAGAGTTAGTGTGTTTCGCTAGTTTTTGATCTTCGCATTGCCCTTTCACACTTGTTCTTGTCAGACGACTTCGCTTTCGTTTTTTATGGTAGATTTGTTCAGGTGAGACTGCCCTTTAGAGCCGACCAGATAGCTGTAGTCTTTGCTCACCGGTGGTTCCTTTCTTGAATTTACTCTGAAGTCTACCACAGCAATACGACAGGTATTACACAGCTCGTCTCCAGGTCGAAAAGCAAACGATAACTTAAAACAGCAACCAATTTCGCCAAGATAGCCAGACACTGGAACAAACCTACAAGAACTTGAGGTTTGGCACACACAACACAGTCCCCTTGTGGTTTTGGGCATGTTCGAAGAGAAATAACCCCTGAGCCGTCGGCTTCGCAGCTTACGTATTAACTTCACTTGAAAGCCAGAACACTTCACTATAATTAAACTAGCTTATCTAACATTCTCGTAGCTTTCCCTGTTTTCCCGCTTCTTCGCCAATATCTAATTCCCGGATATAACTCGGGAAGTTTAAATGGCAAAATATAGCAGACCTATTTCATCAAACATAAACATCATATCATACAGCAGAATACAAGAAAATCGGTAAAATCTTTCTTATGACTACACTGATTGCTAATGTGTTATAGTCCAAGATGCATCCACAATCAGTAATGTAATATTTCTTTAATTTATCAATGAAAAATTATCATGAGACCTTGAAAAGAGCCATTGATTTTCTCCTTCCAAAGCAAAGCGCACCAGGCGGCAGCCATTTTGTTTCTTCCATCTCAAAATCGTGCGCACGTGCCTTGACCTCTTAGTTTCTGCTGCCCATAGTGAATGCAGGAATTAGATTAGCGCTTCAAACGCTCATGCGCAGCAGATTAGCCATGAATACTTTATATTTCTCAAATACAACAGAATCCTTCTGTAGACTTTTTTTTAGCAGTTTGAGTCTATGTTCTGCTTGTGGCTTGTTATTCTGCAGACATGGCGGATAATTCTTCCATGGCAGTGCAAGTTCATAATGACCGTTTTCATGCTTCGCAGTGCGCGCCGGTCATTCTGCGACAACGACATTCGTTAAATTGAAGATTGCAAAAATCTGCAAACTGCTTACTGAAGTGGCATTGTATCAATAAAGTTTGCGATCAAAATCTTCTCTTCCTTTCTCCCTAATGGTCTATTCAATCTGTCAGAGGAATTGCTTTGCCCAATTTGCAAGAACATCCTGCAGCAGCCAATACAAGGGCCATGTGAACACTGCTTTTGATGGCAATGCATCGAACAATGTTTTGTTCATGCCTATCCTGCTGAAAGTTTTTGCGCCGTCTGTAAATTCCCCCTCGCCGCTGAATCAATAATGAATGCCCCACGACTGCTACAAAATATCCTGGTGGCTGCATTAGTTATGTGTAAAGTTTGTAAAAATGGTGTCAGACCTACGTGAGCTCATTGATAAGCATGTACCTGAACGTACGCGAGCAATTACCTTACGCCCAAATGCACCACGGTTTAATGATACCCTAAGAGCTCTAAAGAGGCAAGACGTGGACTTGAACGGAAATATCTAGCCTCAGGCCTTGAGGTCCATCCAGATGTACAGAGAACAGTGTCGTGCTTATACAGAGGCACTTAACTCTGCTAAATCTATTATAAGGCACAAATATCAAGCTCTGATATCAACCAGCTGTTCCGCATGATTGATGGGCTCTTTAAGGTTAAACAAGTTTCTCCCTTACCGTCCATTTGCCCCTTCATTCTCTGGAAGAGGTCTTCAGTGAGTTTTTCTCAGCCAAGATACAAAAACTGAGAGACAATCTGCGTATGTCAAGTTTGGCGTCTATGGACATGTCTGTAGCTATAAATTCCACCCAATGTCAATGCTGATTTAGTGAATTCACTGAGGTATCTGGAAGTTGTGGAACACTCGAAACCCAAATCCTGCATTCTTGATCCAGTACCGACCCATCTTTTAAAACAATCCGCTGATCTAATTTCTCCACTTACCAATATTATTAACATATCACTGAGTTCTGGTGTGTTTCCTACGTCCCTCAAGAAAGGGGTCCTACATCCATCTATCAAGAAACAAACCCTTGATCACGATGAGTTTCCAAGTGACCGTCCTATCACGAACGTTGCTTTCCTTTCCAGGACTCTTGAACGAGTAGTTGCTACACAGATTATTGTTGCTAACGACCTTTTAGCAAGCTGCAATCCGCGTATAGGCGCTCTCGTAGTATTGAAACAGCCCTTTTACGAGTGTTTAATGACATCTTATTTGCAATTGATAGACACCAAGAAATGGTTCTGGTACTTTTGGACTTGTCGTCAGCTTTCGATACTGTTGACCATACTATTCTGTTTGAAAGACTCCGGTACTGATATGGCATGAATGGAACCATGTTGAAATGGTTTCACTCATATCTTACTGACCGAACTCAGGTGGTTATGGTTAGATACTACTTCGTCTGTCAGACAGCTGTTATATGGTGTTGGACCTCTTGTTCTCACTTTTCTTTGCACCACTAGAAGATGTGATCTCTGCCCATGGCCTGAACTGCATGATGTATGCAGACGACACACAACTTTATGTGTCTATCAATCCCTGTTCTGGTCGTTCAGTTGTGTTGTCCAGGCTCGAACTGTGTGTCAAAAAAATATTCTAATTTGGTTCACTTCCAATGGCCTTGCGTGCAACCCTAACACAACCAATGTTGTCCATCTCACGTCTCGTTATGCCAAACGATGTGATCTGATCTCGGGAATCACAATTGATGATGTTGGAAGGATTCGAAAGCACTTGGCCCAGGATGATTGTGAAAGATTAGTTCATGCCTTCATTACATCTAAACTTGACTCATGTAACAGCATTTTGTATGGTTTACCGGCATGTGAACTTGATAAACTACAGCGTGTGCAGAATACGGCTGCGAGACTTGTAACTCGAGCTGGGAAGTTTGACCATATTTCCCCTATCTTATATAAACTTCACTGGCTGTCAGTTAGAGATAGAATCACTTTTAAAATAATTTTAATTACTTTTAAGGCTCTCCATGGCCAAGCTCCCAAATATATAGGTGAATTACTCAGACCTTACAGGCCTTCTCGATCACTCAGATCGAGTTCACATAATTTACTGTCAGTTCCTTGTTCTAATACTGTAACCTATGGCGACAGATCATTCTATGTCGGTACAGCTAAACTGTGGAACTCTCTTCCGGATTGTATTCGAAGTATTGATTCATTAACTAGGTTTAAATCAAGTTTGAGGACCTTTCTTTTTAGAAGCTATTAGCTAGTTACTTGATACATTTTATATATTCATGTAATTTTATTTCGATTAGGTATAATATGTAAGAGCATTGAGACTCTGTAGGATGCTCCTAATACATTATTATTATTATTACAGTATAACGGGGCAATCAGAATACAGGTTTCGAGTGGTACTGTATTACTCCCAACTTCACGTCGCGACTTTGGTCTCGCGCCATCGCGTAGGAAAAACGGTGGTAAGAAACGATGGAGTCAGTCGATGTTTTAAACAAAGTCTAAATCTCAGACACCATCTATTTATTGCAGACCTCCTATATTTCCTATATATCCTATAATTTGTATAGGATCCTATAAAGAGCCTATATTTCAAGAAATCCTCCTATATTTCCTATAAATAGGATGTATGCTGAGTGATACATTTATATTTTGCACTTTTTAGCATTTTTGTTGTTAATTAACAAAAGCAAAATTCTTTCCTATAAAAAAAAAACAGGTTTGATCAAACACATTAAAAGTTCACATGTTTAAAAAATTCTGTGTTTATTGTTTACTATTTATTGTTTGAAAGCTATTTTAGCTCCTATAAAGTGCCTATATTTTGGGAAAAAATCCTATATTTTCCTATATTTAGAACTTGTACAGCCTATATTTCCTATCAAATTTGTCCAAAAAGTGGCTGGGATGTATGCATTAATGTTTAAAATAATGGATAGACGGTGTTTAGGAGTTAGACTTCTTTAAAAGGTCGTCCCAATATCTTTATATACAGTTGGTTACAGAGCTTTGGTATTCAACTGGCCAGTGAAAAACAACAGCTCGAAGTTGACCGGGACCAGGAGATTGGTTTGATGACACACGATAACATGCCATTTTCTTTTAAGATCAAAGAGGGTACAGAGATCAGGCTAGCATCAGCAGTGCAAATAGACAGTCTGACATACGCTGTTTATGCCCACTTGGATGGGAATGCTGAGTAAGTAAAATAAATCATTCCTGCGCAAAAAAGTGAAATATAGCTTCGAGGTAAATATCAACCGCTAGTCACTGACACTAAGTGGCATAATTGTACCGATACAAGTAAAATAGTTCAAAAATCCATTCACAAGTGAATACTTCACGCACACAATTTTGTCTCTTAGCCGGGAGGTGAACCGTGCTGGATATTCCGCGTTTAAGTAGCCAATCAGTGCGTGCGAAAAGCGCTATTCACTTCTTGGTATACACCTACAGTGCCGCTCGAAAGTAAGTGTGCAGACACGCGGGCAAATCCGCGGGCAGTCCGCGGGCAGTCTGCGGGCAGTCCGCGGGCAGACGTCGGGCAATACACCTAACGAGTTTCGTGTTCGATTACCCGTATAAAAGTTACCGAGTTTTGAATTAATACGTACGTTGTTTCTTTGCGAAAGCATTTTTATTTTAAAGCGAAGAAGCCAGACATTGGCGTTCGTGTTTGTAAACTGACTATTGAAAATAAAAATACTCGCGACTAGACTGCTGACACAAGTTTATTCTTGTGTCTCTTCGAGAGTTGTGTTCTATTTTCGAACACCGCCGTTCGTGTTTGTAAACTGACTAAGGCCGCTTTAAATGAAAATACTCACGACTATAGACTCGCTCATACGCGGCAAAACATTATTTCACTTCAAGAGTGTGTTCTATTTCAGAACACTGGCTTTCGTGTTTGTAAACTGGGATCCGTAAACTGAGTAAGACAAACACTTTTAATAAATGTAAATACTCACGACCAGACTCGCTCATACGCGGCAAAAGTTTATTATTGTCTCACTTCAAGAGTTGTTCTATTTTCGAACACCGCCGTTCGTGTTTGTAAACTGACTAAGGCCGCTTTAAATGAAAATATGCGGCAAAACATTATTGTCTCACTTCAAGAGTTGTGTTCTATTTTAGAACACTGGTGTTCGTGTTTGTAAACCGACTTAGACAAGTGCTTTACAGCGATTCTCAGTGACACGCGCCCGTTATAAAATTTGTCTCCGACGAAGAAGTTGCGTTTTGGTGGACGTCAATCATTTGTTTCCATGACAATTCATTAATTTTCTGTCACGGAGTTCCGAACTTTCAGCTTTCCTACGTAAGGATCCAGCTCTGAGAAGGATTTCGTCGGATTAATCCTAATCCGGATTTCTTGGATTTGTATTACTCGGGGTATTACTGTAAAGCTTTGCCTTTTTGGGGGAAAAGTAAAAAGTCTGGTTTCGAGTATTAATTAGTCTAATGTCAGGGACTTGGACTAATTAATACTCAAAATCTGACAGTTGCTATAACAACAATTTCTTTTTTTTGGGAGCAGTGTAATCCGTGTAATCCGAAAGCACCCTAAAGCTAAGGCCACACTTATCCGATTATTGGGAAAATGCTGGGGACATTAGGCAGGCATTACGAGCGCTTTAAATGAAAGTACTCATAAAGTAGACTCGCTCAAACACGGAAAGTTTATTCTTGTCTCATTTGAAGAGTTGTTTGGAACACTGCCGGATGCCGTCCATAGACTCTCTGATGCTGCAAAAGTTTAATTCCTGAAGCCCGCCGCACACGAGAGCTCTCGGTTTTAATAGCTAACGGGCACGAGAGGTCGTTTGCTAAGTTGTTGGCTTTATAAAGCTTATAGCTTTCGTTTGCGGCGGGCTTAAGTTCAGGTGATCGATTACCCGTAAAGTTACTAAGCTTCTTCAGTTTATTACTTTGTGAAAGCTTTATATTTTAAGCGAAGAAGCCAGAAACTTTCATATAATAATTATAGTACCCCCCCCCCCCCCCCCCCGCGCGCCTGAGTAATACAAGGTAGTACACATGCAAATAATTAAGTTCAGGTATTTTTATTAACACACTCAACCCGTTACAAGTAGAAGCACTATGTATTGCAACACATTATTTCCAGCAAACCATACATTTTTAGTCCTCAGCACAGAAAAAAACTGGACCTATTCCATAGTATGGCAATATTTTTAATACTACGGAAGAGGCCCATTTTTTTTTCAGTGCAGCCTCTAACATTTCTATTTATTTTTACTCCCCTTGCCCCCACCCCCGTATCATTATCTCAAACCCTTAAAGTTGTTACAGCTGCATGCTTGCTATTAAAACGCCTCAGAAAATCATCCACCGATTTTACACATTGCCGCCATGACTGTTCTTGCTCTAACTGTGAATCTGTAAAATATTCAAAAACTTTTTTGCGCACTGTTCTTAACTTGACTGGGTCTAGCGCTGCCTTACCACGGGTCCCTGAACAATTCCTATTCTTCAATTCATCATCAGTAAAGTATTTTCGAACCAAATTTAGCGCAAAAATACCTATCGAACAACTCTTAGCGCGAAGACTGCCTACATCACTCACGCAGAGACCTCCGTCACTCTCATTCTGTTGGCCTGTTTCAACGTCAGTTTCGGTGCTTTGCTGGCGCTGTAACACTGCAGGCGATCGTGAAATTTGTGGCCGCTCTACTTCCGGCCTTGCTGGTACGAGTTCCTCCATCATTGCCGACATTCGTTCCTGTCTTTCCTCTTGATTTACGTAGAATTGCAATTACATCGTTCATTCTGTCCTCCAAAACGTTGATCCTTGTCTGCAGTAAGTTGAGTGTCGTCGGTTCCGGGCCCGTATTCTCTTCCATCCCCAAGTCGAGGGGTCTGATGTCGTGGTCTTCGTAAATATGGTCGTAACTGTTGGTAAGGGTTAGGGCTCTGTAGATGGTGGAGTGGAGTGGCGTAGAAGAAGCACTGGGAGGACTAGCAGACGATTCAACGTATCTCAGTTCGGGTTGTGACAGAGTGTTTAATGGTGTCAACGGCTGACGTTGCGTCGGTACTGGTACCACGGTCTCGATTATTGTTGCTCGCTATTGAGAATAAAAGAATCACTCTAATAATAAGATACTAATTTCTTTCTTGATACTTTCGGTAGTGGCACCTGCAGTATAAAACTGTAACTATAGATGCTCGATATGTAATAATAATGATGCTACGGAGAGCTTTAGAATGTTCCTAAAGTAGTAATAATTATTATCTAACTTGGCACTATGTACCAGTTTACGGTTCATGTGCAGTTGTACAAATCATTTGTTTATTTGGCGGGTAGGCAGATGTCAGACAATGGTAGCCACTAGTTGAAGCAGTACACTACCACTCACCAAGCTCTAATTCCTGGGGGCCAAATTTGGACGTCAATACCTCTGCCCAGACAGCCACCACCTATCTACAGCACGTCTAGGCTGCCATTCCATCATTCCCATTTTGCCAATGAAAATAGATATCCTCGTCAGGTAATATGAGGTCAATGTGTCAAGAGCAGCTCTCCAATCAGACTTCACCCTTTTCATTGTACTGAATCCCCTCTCACAGACAGAAGTTGAAAGTGGATACATGCCATCACATGCCATCATTAACTCCTTTAGATAAACAGCCAACTGACCTGCAATTTCACTTTTGAATTTCTTACACCCTTTATCATTTTTGTATGAGGCACCGACCTTACACTCAAAGCAGGCATTTTTGTTTTGCAAGCAATCAGATATGAAAATTCTGTGAATGGGCGCTCCATAACAACCACATACAGAGCAGTGTTAAATAAGCTGTCCATTTGCTTCAATACTTTGTTGTCAAGCTCTTTCATTCCAGCTTCGAGAGGAGGCATTTCATTTTTATCCAATTTGTTTTGAGCGTGTTTTGTATCGCACCAATGTTTATGCTCCAATGACTTCAGATGGCAGATACCTGCTTCCTTCTTCACATTAACTGTTCCACATACATACTAATTGCTTAACTCTGAGCTAAGCTCTGCAAACAGAGCACCATACTGTAGAAACGTTACTGTGAAAATCAAATTCATAACATAGCCAATCAATGTTCAGTTCTCGTTCCAATTTTAAAACTGTTCTTAGTTGTAGGTGGCGGCTTGAAACTTCACTTTTCTTTTTAGGAGGCTGAGACTTTGGATACTTTGCTTTGGTTCATCGAGTGAAGCATCACTATTACTTTGGCCAGCTTCAACACATCCACTACCACTAGCAGGATTACCATCAGCCTGGTTGTTAAAAATTGTCTTAATATCGGACTGTACAATTCTCTTTCTTCCGCTGCTTTTTTCGCGATCACCAGAATCTGGCATTTTCACTTTTTGCCATGCAGTTGCTGGGGATGAAGCTGCTGAAACCTAACGCTTCTCATTATTGGCCCGTTCTCGTCATTGGCCCGTTCTCGTCATTGGCCCGTTCTCGTCATGTGCTATGCACCACTAGCCAATTACAGTGACTTTAGAATGGAGGGTTGGCTCGTTTTTTTCGAAGTGTTGCATTTACTCGTCTTCAAATGCGTACCGCCTCGATTAATTAAGTCTGGGCGTGACAGCTAACTAAAAAAAGTTTTTTGACAGTTTGTTTACACTGTTTGTACGTTTGGAAACGTTGCGTGACTTGGGTGACTGTTTCTGGTTTGCTACATGTATATTATTCTGCACTAGCGAAAAATTGCTACTATAAATAAATCCTACTTGCAAAATCATTTTTTTAACTAGCATTCTGCTAGTTGGCTACCGCTAATTTCTACCAGTGCCATGGCTTAATAGCCTTTGATTGAAGATGTAGCGCTGGGTTTATATTTCTTATGGCCTCTTGTGGATCCACAGCTTACAAGCCTGGAAACGTCGTGACACAATGTGTATGCTAACCATTCAACTGTCTTCTTAGATTTTCTCACATGGCTGCTCATTTGATCTGATAGCGACCAAGATTTGTTGCATGTTTTGGGCTTCCATAGTCCACTAGCTTTCCATACTTTGAAGGAATTTCAAAGTTTTCAGGCAGATCTTCTGTCAGGTAATCCTCAATTGCAGACTGACCTACATTGTATGTGCTTGGAAGTGCTTTTTCTCTGTATACTACATGCTCTTTCTTGTGAAAGTGTTGTCTGTGCATATGGGCTTGTACTACTGTTGGAGCTTACACTGCTGCTCTTGGTGCTATTGGAAGCCAAGAAAGTTTGAAAGCTAGCTGGTATTATCTCTGTGCTACCATTTGATTTTGATGAACTGGTTATTGTCTAGCTCGACTAATGGCACACACTGGTCTGAAAGGATGCTGTTGGTTAGCCAGTCCGAGTCCACTCTAAATCAAATTTCAACTCAACAGGTCTTTAATCAATATCCACGAGTCAATATTCTCAGTACAACACGAGAACAAATCAGTCCTATCACGAGGAAGAATTCGCTGAAATACAATACAATATCCCACTTATAATTACATTTCAATCATGAAAATCAATTAAATACATAAAGCAAACTTACACATCTGCGGATCTTGAATAGTTCAGGTATTTCAATACAAATATTGAGCAAGAAACGGACGAGACTATGCAAAACTTTACTACAATCCAAAATGGCTGAATTCTAACTCCCGCTAAAACGTTCTCCTCACGTTCTGAGACGCAACCTCTTATGGGAACGGCCATGGGATTCCCGTCATAACATATGCAATATCTGTTTCGAGCTGTAAGTTGAGATCTCAAAAACTTAATTTAGCACCATGTTACATCACTGTCACTATTTTCATTTATAATTAACGCGTTGAAATGACTTCGCACAGGCGGTATTTAGCTCAGTTGCCCCATGTTAGCATTTGGTCCCATGAGAATAAGATTACAGGTTAAAAGACCGGGTTTAGCTGTTATCCCTTCTCTCTAGCGCGTATTGCTGCGGTGCCTTAACGGATCTCTGTTAAGTGGATTTCTTCCTCGCCGTCGCTGAGCATGGCCGAAGCTCCTATAGAGAGATTTAGAGGTTATTCGTCCTGTACCGCCACCTGCAGTGGAAGAACCAGCAGCGGTAGCAGAAAACCCAAGCCCTATAGCTATGGATGCCGAGGTTACGTATACTTTACCTTTCTTTGGTTAGTTTGGTTTTCAGCAGTTATATATTTGGTTATTTCATTCCCCTACGGTCTCTAGACAAGCTAGATGTATAATATGTCAGCTTGTTTTGCGAACCATGTGTCGGTTCATAATGTTATATAGGTTTCCTTGGTGTTCCATTGGCCGTTTATCGGCTCGTTTTGAGAGCCGTGTGTCGGTTAATAAGGGTCAGTCGGGTTATCATAGTGTTCCAATTTGGCATTGGCCGTGTGTCGGCTCGTTTTAGAACCGTGTATCGGTTCATAATCTTAGGTTTTCTTAGTTTGCCATTGGCCGTATGTCGGCTCGTTTTGATAACCGTGTGTCGGTTCATAATCTTAGGTTTTCTTAGTTTTCCATTGGTCGTATGTCGGCTCGTTTTGAGAACCGTGTGTCGGTTTATAACCTTAGATATTCTTAGTTTTTCATTGGCCGTATGTCGGCTCGTATTGATAACCGTGTGTCGGTTCATAATCTTAGATATTCTTAGTTTTTCATTGGCCGTATGTCGGCTCGTTTTGATAACCGTGTGTCGGTTCATAATCTTGGGTGTTCTTAGGTTTTCATTGGCCGTATGTCGGCTCGTTTTGATAACCGTGTGTCGGGTCATAACTCTTAGGTTTTCATTGGCCGTATGTCGGCTCGTTTTGATAACCGTGTGTCGGTTCATAATCTTAGGTTTTCTTAGTTTTCCATTGGCCGTATGTCGGTTCGTTTTGATAACCGTGTGTCGGTTCATAATCTTAGGTTTTCTTAGTTTTCCATTGGTCGTATGTCGGCTCGTTTTGAGAACCGTGTGTCGGTCATAACCTTAGATATTCTTAGTTTTTCATTGGCCGTATGTCGGCTCGTTTTGATAACCGTGTGTCGGTTCATAATCTTAGGTTTTCTAGTTTTCCATTGGTCGTATGTCGGCTCGTTTTGAGAACCGTGTGTCGGTTCATAACCTTAGATATTCTTAGATTTTCATTGGCCGTATGTCGGCTCGTTTTGATAACCGTGTGTCGGTTCATAATCTTAGATATTCTTAGTTTTTCATTGGCCGTATGTCGGCTCGTTTTGATAACCGTGTGTCGGTTATTTTCTTAAGCATTTAAATTAATTAATCAATATAGGATTAGGAAAATTTGATAATCTTATATATTCTTAGTTAGTTTTCTATTGGCCGTATATCGGCTCGTTTTGAGAACCGTGTCTCGGTTCATAGTCTTAGATTGTCTTGGTTTTTCTTTAGCCGAATGTCGGCTCGTTTTGAGAACCTTGGTTTCCTTAGTGTTCGTTCCATTAGCCGTTTCTCGGCTCGTTTTGAGAACCGTGTGTCGGTCCGTAATCTTAAGTTTTCTTCGTTTTTCAGTAGCCATGGGTCTGCTTGTTTTGAGAACCGTGTGTTAGCTTGTTTGAGATAGTTTGTTTGAGAACAGTGTGTCTGTTTGTCTTACGAGGCGTGCCGTGTCTCCTCATAGTATTAGGATTACTTCATGTTCATTAGCCGTTTTACGGCTTGTTTACGAGCGGTGTGTAACTTCATCACTATTCGGATTCCTGCATTTGTCATTTACTAGCCATTTGTTGGATTGTTTTGCGAGCGGGGTGTCACTTCATATAATTTTTTAGGATTACGTCATTTTCATTTACCGTTTAGCGGCTTGTTAGGTGTCACTTCGTAGTATTCGGATTCTTTCATGTGTCATTAGCCGTTTGGTGGCTTGTTTTGCAGACGAGATGTCACTTCATTAGTATTGGGATTCTTTCATTTGTCATTAGCCGTTGGGCTGCTTGTTTTGCAAACTAGGTGTCACTTCATAGTATTAGCCTAAGGTTGCTTTTATTAGCCATTTGTCGTTAGGCGGCTTATTTTGCAGGCTAGGTGTCACTTCATAATATTAAAATCCTTTCATTTGTCATTAGCCGTTGGGCAGCTTGTTTTGCAAACTAGGTGTCCACTTCATAGTATTAGCCTAAGGTTGCTTTTATTAGTCATTTGTCGTTAGGCGGCTTATTTTGCGAGCGGGGTGTGTCAAGTCACAGATTTCCTTCATTTGTTATTTTTTGCCATGCGTCGGATTGTTTTGCAGAGTGGGGTGTTCATAGTATTATTTAGGATTACTGCGATTTTCGTTAACCGTTCGACGGTTTGGTTTTGTGATAGCGGTGTCACGTCATACTAGTCAGTTTATTTACCATATAAGTACAGAAGATTACAATACAGCTGTCTTGTCAAGATAATAAAACAAATAATAAAGATGACATGATTAATAGTGACAATAGATAAGGGAGGTGTGCAGTATGTATTAGGTTAAAGGCTTAGTTGAAGGTGTATGGATGGTTGATCAGTAAAAACTCCAAGGAGCTTTGTAAGCACTGTACACTAATTAATATATATATATATATATATATATATATTATATATATATATATATATATATATATATATATATATATATATATATATATATATATATATATATACAATCATCCACATCTGTCCAATTCGCTAGGTTTGAACAAACATGGAATCATGATACAATGCGCCATCTCGGCTATCACCATAATGGCTTTATGGCAACTCTGCACTTTGGACAATGAATTGAATCGATGTGATTGAGTTTAGGCTGAAAAGCCCTTAATGATGTGGATTGGGTAATATAGTCATCCCGAGAGTTCCAGAAAGCTGTCCCACTGTGCTTTAGTGTAAGTTGTCTGGTTGTCGTTATTGCCTTGTTGACGTGAATTTTGTTGGCACTTCCAGTATCTCCTTGTCAAGCCTGAAATAATCTAAAAAATGTCGAGAAAGTTTTGATGAAACTGTCAAAGCATTTAAACATAGTTGCAGGATTACTTCATTTTCTATTGCCGTTTGGTGGTTTTCTTTTGCTAGCGAGGTGTTTCTTCATAGTTTTAGGATTAATGCATTTTCATTAATCGCTTCTATGCTTCAGTCGTGTTTTGCGTTATCGTATTCGCTTAAATTCCTTTTTTACCATTTGTCGGCTGTTTTATAGTCGCGTGTGTGTGTTGATGAACTGTCAAAGCATTTAAACATACAATGTAGTTGCAGGATTACTTCATTTTCTATTGCCGTTTCGGTGGTTTATTTGCTAGCGAGGTAGTTTCTCTTCATAGTTTAGGATTACTTCATTTTCATTAATCGCTTTCTATTATGCTTCAGTCGTGTTTTGCGTTATCGTATCCCTTAATGCATTTTTACCACTTGTCTGTTTTTTTAGTCGCGTGTGTATTGGGGCGTTACCTTAGAATTGCCTCTTGCTCATCAACCGTTTGCCGTTTTGAATAACGAGTCGTGTATTTGTTTGGCATTATTAGGATTCCTTTTTGCCTTTCTACAGTTTGTCGGTTTGTTTACGATATTTCCTGGTCTCTATTGCTGTATCTGCAACGTCGAATTTTTAGGTTCAGTTCCTCCATTATATGTGAACCGGGATTTCTCTGGTTAGAGAGGGACCCTCCACAAGCAGGATTCTTGGGCACGCGCCATCGCCCCTACTTTCCGGCTCGCTGATCTCGGGTGCCACCTGTGTGTTATAATTGCCGTGAAATGGGACACATCGTCAGGTTTTATCATCGCAAATAACTCTTTAACGCCTCGATATTCTTGATCTTGGGTATTTTCCCATAAGCGGGTTTATCACATTGTAACACACTCGCACATATACATGTATTGTCCAGTCACATAGGCATTTCAACGGGGTTGTTGTGCTTTAGTTATCTACCCTGTAATAAATTATCACTTTATATTAAGTTTGTGCGTGCTTTCGCGTTTTACTTATCTCCCTCTCCCTTGGCCACCTCGTCGAATCAGGACGGGCTTTCTAAGCATATCCCGATACTCTGTCTTTGACGGAGTCCCTGGTTCGGCCTGGTTGGTGTCTTTCCCTTTCCATTGCACATTTTGTCTTCGCGTCTTCGCTCTTTCCCCTGCCAGTTATTTCTACCCTCCTTTATCATCCTCCGCAGTGGTTCCTAGTTCGACTGTACAGCGCTGGCAGTAAGACGCGACGTTCAGTCTTCTGGTGTGATTGGAGGGGGAAAGCCACTAACTGGGCTGAACCACTCCCGTCTGTAGAATATGGTTGCACTCGCCCAAAGTACGGGCATCTACCTGATGTCCTACCTTTCAGAGACCCCACGAATTTTATCCCAGGTATTATTCATCAGCATTTGTCAGAACGAAAGAATATTTTGAAAGTACAAGCTGACTCACGAGATTCTGCATGACCTGGAAGGAGCGCGCCCGAGGTTTTTCGGCCGCTGTTTATCGTTCCATTTAGGGGCTCTTTTCAGGAGAAATACTATAATAACCCTACTCCACCCCAGATTTGTCTCCCGAATGATACGATTTGTCGCAGCTTGAATGAATTCATCTCTCAGACTATATTGAAGCGTGTGAAGAAACGGATCCTTGCCGTTTGGGGGAAAGTTGGAGAGGCGGCGGCGCCTCATACTGGTTATGCCTATTACAGTATAGAGTCATCTAAACCTCGCATGTGTCACGATGAGAGGTTCCTCAACCTATGGATGAAAGATCTCATCACTGATTGTCTTCGTTCTGTCCATAGAGAGTTTACAAACCACCTGTGACGATAAAAGCGGTTACAACCACGTCCTTCTATCTCCATCGGGTACCACTTTCTTTGATCTCTAGTGGCATGATTGGTACTTCGTACTGATATAATAGTCTTCCATTTGGCTGGATAGCGCTTACCTTTATCATGCTATCGGTTTAGAACCTACGAGTTTTATCCGTTCCTATGGGGTCCCCTGTGCTCAGTATATCCATGATCGCCACTTCGGGAAGCTTCATATTACAAACACCCCACAAGCCTTGCGACTGGCCCAATTTCGCTCTAGCAGAAGCAGCCGTAATAATAACTTGCTCTACCCTTATCGACCTAGGATACTTCATATGACTTAAGCAGTCTTCTCTGCTCCCTTCTCAAACTCCCATTTCCCTCGGCTTATCATTGACCTTGCGGGAAGATAACTCCCTACACTCTTACGATGCCTGCGGCTAGATTTTATTCTAGGTGACTTAGCTGCTCTATCTATGGAACTCAGGAGAGAATTTCAACATTGGCGTTTCCTCGACTTCTGGGAAGTGTTGCCTGCGTTGGAAGGACTGGAAAAGCGTTCTCACTTAGAGATCTGTTCCGATGCCTCCAATTCAGAATGGGGAGGAATTCTTCATCTCCCCTTTCGTCCCTCAGAGACACGTACGTTTTCTCGTCTTTGGGAAATCGATCACCTAGAGCTGCCCATTATTGTTAGGGAAGCTCTGGCTTTCCAGTACGTGTTGCAGTCAGTCGCCTGTTTGGTTCCCAATTCTAGAGTAGACTGCTTAGAGATCTGTTCCGATGCCTCCAATTCGGGGTGGGGAGGAACTCTTCATCTCCCCTTTCGTCCACCACAGATGGTTTCTGGTCTGTGGGAAATCGATCAGCTAGAACTCCCCATTGTTGTTAGAGAAGCTCTGGCCCTCCAGTTCGTGTTGCAGTCGATCGCCCATTTGGTTCCTAACTCTAGAGTAGACTGCTTCACTGATAATCAGACCCTTATCGCTTTTTGGGAGAAGCATGGATCCAAGAACGAGAGTATTAACCAAGTCCTCAAGACGATATTTCATCTCTCCCTTCAAGCAAATTTGGTTATTCGCCTCTATTATATTCCGTCTCGAGACAACCCTGCTGATGGCCCATCTCGAACCCCTTCGGTCCTAGCGCATGACACCGTATTGAGCAAGCTTATGGACCCCACTCCCTCGATCTCATGGCCATCTCTTCTAATGTCAGAAAGATAGTTCAGGGCGGAATCTACGTTTTTTCGCTCCTCACCCATACCGAGAAGCTGCGGGAGTCAATGTCGTCTCAAGATATTCCACATTTTGATAATACATACGTGTTCCCACCTTTTAGCCTCGTCGGCCCCTTGATTCACTTCCGCGCATCACAGGAATGTGATTACACCATCGTGGTTCCTGATTTATGTCCTATAAAGTTTTGATGGCCTATCCTTCTCGCATCCAGTTCCAGCTCCTTCAAGCTGGGCTCTAAGGGTGATCGTCATGTCCTCCTGTTCCCATGTTCCCCCGTTATGGCTTTCCAGGACAGGCGCCTACAATGGGATTCGTGGGCTTTTTGGATCTACCACTTTTAGTCTTATACGTTTTGTATACGGACATAATTTATTAGACATTTTCTTCTTCAATATATCCTGAATTTCCTATGTATTAACCCTAATCCCAGGTATGGATCGGTAGCAGCTTGGTTTATCCATAGGATATTCATACGTATTAATCTCAGTGCTGTCTCGTATTGCAAGCGTTTAGTCTTTTCTTTGATATTCGCGGTTCATTGTTTTGTAAATGACTATCTCTTTTCAATTCATTTATACATTGGAATGTGATTCACAATTTAAGTGTTTCCCACGCATTCTAACCTGGTTGTTGCCTTTCTTTCCTCGGCCGCCCCTTCTAGTATATCTCCTTCTCCCTTATAGTTTGATTATGGGATCCCCCGCCTCCTGAAGCCTGCGGTCAGATGTGCGGACTGTCTCTACGCAAATGACGTCGACTATCATTTCTGCCAAATTTGTTGCTCCCAACCGGTGCCCCCAGAACACATTACGCGTACGAAGATACCCTTGGACATAGCGAAATTGGACGAACGTCTCCAGTCTCTTGAATCAGCGAGAGCCGCAAAGCCATATGAGAAACAGAAATCAAGCCTGCAGAGACAATTGGAATCCTTTCTAGCCTCGTTTCCTTATACCAAGACAATTTATTCCGCCTCACTTTAAGACGTCGTTAGGTTCCTTATTTGGAAAGATTCGAAGGGCAAGACTAAAGTCCATTCTCCCAGCTGCGTTAATTTCGGAACCCATTCCAAAAGGAAATGTCCTTGTCCCTCTCGGTTATCAGCGGGAACGGTGAACTCTTTAATCGGTCAACTTCGGGCTATATTTAATTCTCTGGGCAGGACAGGTGATAGCGTTGGTATCCACCCCGGCAACCCCGCCGCGCACCCTACCGTCAAGCACTATCTTTCTTCAATCTCCGAGGAACAAGCACGTGCTAAGGTTACCCCTCGTCAGGCGGTTACCCTCTTCTTTGATAAATTTGCAAAGCTGTGTCATCACCTCAAGTCTCAGATTTTTCTACCAGGAATTTCTTCTCTCCAGCGGTTCATTTTTTGCCGTGATCTAACTTTCTTCTGCCTGGATGTTTACTCCGGGAATCGGGCCTCGGATCTGGGTCGCATTACTACTAAAGAGGTTCTTCGCCTCCCGAACGACGAAGGACTCTTATTTCATCATACGTTCGGCAAAACATTGCGAGGGAACAATTCCAATATTTTCGCTATCCAGAAGTGTTCTGATATCGTTATCTGTCCTGTAGCAAACCTTACTATGTATATTAAACTAACGGATCTTCTGGGCATTTAAACCTTCGTGTTGATCTCCTCTTTAGTGCCACTGATGCAAAGGGCCGCATCACTTCTAAACCTTTTATAGGATCCACAATCGCGAATCGTCTACGTCTTCATGTATCTACACTGAACCTAATGCAGGGGGAGACGATGCATAGCTTCAGAAGTGGGTGCTCTATTACATTATCTCTTCTGGGCACATCCGACGTGCAAGTAGCTAACCACGTTGGTTGGAGAAGTTTGGACACTGCTAGATACTACTCCCAAGTCCCCAAGGTCACGGAAGTGTCAAAACCTGCGTCAATCCTAGCGGAGAGCACTGTTGCAACAAGAGATGCTGCGGCCCCGGCGGATATTTTGGGGTCACAATTCCGTGCCCTTAATAACTTGGAAGATTTTACATTAGCTTTTCCTTAAGGTATCTGCACTGGCAAAATTTAGGTCCTTTAAAATTCCTCTTTTTCGGGTATATTATAGTTTATTGCATCTAATATCACTTTCAATAGTTTTTTTCCACTTACTCATAATCTGAACGTTGCAAAACGCTTTTAAAATCACGTCTTTGACCGGAAGTTGCAGCTGATGGACGAGCGGAAGACTGGGTCGGTTACTAGCGAAGACTAATCGAGTGTGGCAAATTGCCCGTATCTCTGACAAAACCAAGATAGCGGAAAGTTTGGGGTTGCAAGACTTGAAGACGGTTCTGAGGTCTACATTCAACGCTGAAGTGATTAGAAGTGTACTTCATTCATAACTTGACCGATATATTTATAAGATCCTTTATAAGTTCTTTAATATACAGTCAAGCTTTGTCAGTTTGTGAGAATAAATTGTCGTGCCTCGAT
This sequence comes from Actinernus sp. WN-2022, assembly GCA_030867875.1. Taxonomy (NCBI): domain Eukaryota; kingdom Metazoa; phylum Cnidaria; class Anthozoa; order Actiniaria; family Actinernidae; genus Actinernus; species Actinernus sp. WN-2022. The sequence continues at coordinate 55,110,841 of JAOWCC010000019.1, forward strand.
CATACATATCAATTTCAACCGCATAACTAAATATATAAAACAACGTTTCAATAAATCTTCTTGCTTAAATTTTATCTTCCTTTCCAGGCTTGGTATGTAGTCAGAAAAACACTCTCCGCTATATGAGGACTCATGATAGGACTGTTCAAGACACATTCAAATATCATGCATGTTGTAGCACGTTTCTCTGCGACGAAACAAACGATAGCGACCGATCGAGGCCGACAAAGGCAATTGCATGGCCTCCGCTTCCCATTTCTAGGGAAGAACCAATTCCTCTTGTGTCTGTACCTTTTCTTCCTTTCATTTGTTATTCGCTGAGACTTGTTTTTTCTTTACTTTTTCTTATATCCTCTTCAGAAGAAACGCCATCAATCGACTTCGACATCGTGTTTACTTGAGGTCTTAGCCCCCATTTGGACAGCGGATTAATTATTGACTATGCGTACAAAGGTACCGGAAGTCACGCTTGAGCTCGTGAGGCACGCCTTGACAACGGATAAACAAAAACAACTTTCCAAAGGGGAGAGGACTAAAATCACGGCTTTTTAGAGTCCTTGGTGGCTCTGATCAGCGGTTTTGAATCCAAGATGGCCGACAACAAGATACAACTGAAGTTATGGAGTTTAAAGCATATTTTGAGGGTTCCAGAGGAAAGTTTGTGAATACTTACGTACGAAAGGACATTTCAAATACATTTTTCTCTGAATGCTTTTATGATATTCCTACGAAACCACTCATGAAGACTTCATAAACTGTAACGAATAATCGTGTGGTTGGAAGTCATCGAAATCATTTTTGTTACGGCGTTGTTAATATTTAACTTTTATTTGTAAGAATACCTGATATCGCGCGTTGTAAAACCAGAAAATGGATTTCCAACCACACGATTTTTTCAAATCCCATTTTCAACAATATTATAAGGTCAAATGGACTCATTTCAACGTGTAAGCTTAATAAAACGCAAAATATAAAATACTGAGGCACCAGGGGGTCTAGTGATAATTCAATTAGCAAAAAGGGGATGTGTACAAATTTATACCAAGCTAAATATTTTTTATGTGGCCCTTCTTCATGTAAATGTTCGATTATTTACTGTCTATTCCAAATCAAATACAATTTTTTCAAAATTGGGTAAATATTGACCATTTTTGCCAGTGCAGATACCTTAAGTCATTGTTTTCAATGTGCCAAGTCTAATTCGCACCCTTGTTTCTGTGGAATACCAGTGTGAAACCCTGAAATTTCTGAGTATGGGAGATAAGCTTACCCATTTCCATCTTTTTTGGGGAAGACCTTATCTCTGTGCCCAGATGTTAGGCACAAAAGTATATCTTCCCATACCTCATCTCCTACTGTGCAGGTCATAGAGGCGCACCTTATATCAATGAAAATCAGTTACTATTTTCATTTATAATTAACGCGTTGAAATGACTTCGCACAGGCGGTATTTAGCTCAGTTGCCCCATGTTAGCATTTGGTCCCATGAGAATAAGATTACAGGTTAAAAGACCGGGTTTAGCTGTTATCCCTTCTCTCTAGCGCGTATTGCTGCGGTGCCAACGGATCTCTGTTAAGTGATTTCTCCCCACCCACCTCCCCTCAGCGACGGTTGGCCACTTGCATCTGCACCTCTATGCCCTGCACAAAAGTATATCTTCCCATACCTCATCTCCTACTGTGCAGGTCATAGAGGCGCACCTTATATCAATGAAAATCAGTTACAAACAGACTTCGTCTGTTTGAGTTACCACTTTCTGTAAAAAACGTGCGCATCGTTATTTTACTTCTTGGCTAGTGACTGGTGTGGCTGATTTGTACTGGATGTTGTCGGCTATAATCCTGGTTGTTTGGAGGTATGGTGTGGCTGATCTGCTGGATGTTGTGGGCATTAAGCCAGGCTGTTGGACACCACTTAGTGGCTGATTCATGTTGGGTATTATATTGGATATTTTTCTAAAGCTGAAGCATACGACTTGCTACCGTGAGATCCTATGTCAACTGTTACCTGCGGTGCTATAAACGTATTAGTAGGCTGAGGGACGCTTCAAAAATCATTGTCTACCGGTATAAGAAGGTTAAAATGATTAGAAACAACAACATTTATTTCACTCTAGATGTAGGAGTTACATGTGATACAATGATAATACGAATTTAACAATGGAAAGAAGAGAGTGAACTGGACCTGGAAAAAAAAACGAGAAGCTATATCGTCAGGAACACTCTAATAGGCGGAACACAGGAACACAACTTTCCATTTTACGACATACTTCTTTTCAAAACATAAGGTAAGATGCAAAAACTGCATTTGACTAATTTATGAAATATAGACATAAGGAATATTATTGAAACTGATAATTTTCCAAGAAATGAGCTATTAGTTTTTTTTTAAGGATTTTTTATTGAGATCTTGCGGGATTTCTTTCCAAATTTTAATACCTTGACTTGTAATGAAGCGCAAACTGTAATTTGTTCTAGAACGATTAATAAAGTATGTTTATTTTGAAACTTGTCTTGTTTGGTATTGGTGTACATGAGATAGAGGGACAAATAGATCAGTGAAAGTAGAACCAACTGTTTTATAATAGACATGTACATAAACAAGCTCGCATGCAATTTATATAAATCATTAATGGTCAATAAATCTAGTTTGAAGAATAAAGGAGGTGTATGGACATTCCACTTTTCATTTGAAATTGCTCTAATTGCTCTTTTTTGAAGAGTCCACAAAGGCTTCCTCAAAGTGGGATAAGAATTTCCCCAGAGTAAAAATACCATAATTCATATGTGGGTAAAATAAAGAATAGTATATTTGTTTTAAAACTAGTGGGGGTGCATGATGTTTGGCTTTGTATAGAATAACTAATGATTTTGCAAGTTTCAGCTTAATAGAGTCGAGAGTTAGGAATTGTTTTTTGTTTAGGATGAAAAGTAACGAAATTGGATTTAGATACAGTCCCTGTCAAAAGTTTTTCAACCGTTGGCAAATGCAGGTAAATATTGTCAACAAAAAAAGTGATTAGCATATTATGATCAACTCTCGCCGAACATTAAAACAATTCATCTGATTGTTTATGGAACTTTGAAACCTATCCGAGCATTTATAGGACTTTTAATAAAACTTCCAAGGGTTTTTTTTTTTATTATTCTTATCAAATGTTTGGTTTTACTTGACGACTAATCCGCCGCTTCTATAAAATCAAATCAAACAACGTAAATCTCAACTTGAATCCCAGCTGACGTGTTATCATAAACAGTGTGTCACTTATCAGTACAAGAGATCGAGATGTTGAATATGTTTGCTTCTTTATAATTTTACTTTACTTCGATTCAATATAGTTTGAATAAATTTTACATATGCGCAAGCTTGTTTTAATCGTCTATGAATTGATTGTGCATACTAATTAGCGTGGGAATTAACACCTTATGATGTCCTGGCGCTGCTTTTTGGAGCTGGAAGTGAGCACTACGCGACCATCGAACAACAATTGTGGTTCAGTTCAGTCAGGACAAGATTAGCAGTCATTAATCGCTTAAATCGATGTACTTGCCGGTACTATTGGAACACAAGCTTGGCCGGAATGGGGGGAAAAAACCCAGGGCCCGACACAAGGCTGATCTAGGATGGGTCAGGAAGGATGCCGAAAGCTCAGAAATACTTGCCACTTGGAACGCTCGAACCAAATGCGAAGCTAGTTTGAGGCAAATTGCTACCCAATGACGGGACATAGGAGGCTAGTGGCAATGAAAAGTGTTCACAAAGGACGGCACAAGAATCGATGACCTACCAAGCCCACCAGGGGCAGCCGAAGACGATCGAGGCGCCACAAAACCAGTCCCCAAAAACAACCACACGTGGAAGGGACGCTCGGCGAGAAAGAGATTGTTGAAACCAGCGAAATTGAGGACAGAACCGGATTTGAGGCTTGCACTGCCGCCAACGCCTCTTGTGAGTCTGCAGCTTCAATCTCCGCCAAAACCCCTGGTGACAACACTCGGCGAAGAAGTTGAGGGGAACACCGAGCTGGATGTTCGTCGTTGTGATCCCAGCGCCAAATTCGAAGTCGTCAAAGACGCCACAGAAAGAGTGAAGCATCCAAACTATTTCGTGTCTGGTGAGCCATAGCTTATCTTCAATAAGCAAAGCAAATTTGCGAACAGCAGCGAGGATAGATCCGCAACGATCTGCCAATAACCAAAGCAAATCTTCGTAACGCAGCGAGGAATAGATCCGCCAAAAGGTGAGACCGCTGACCAGCAATGCCTCGATTTTAACTTTGCCTAAATTACATTTATCCACATATCCAGTTACAAATGTTGACAGTCCTACGTAATCTTTAACAATATAATGTACAGATATAAAGTTCCGATTGTCCATCAGATCATCCGTCTGGCTTCTCCTGCTCTGCAATGTCTGATGCATTCCACAGCTGCCACCGATGCTCGTCGGCGTGAACGCTCTCGCGCTGGGACTCAGCGGTTGGTCCTGTTGCTCTTCTCGCCTATCGCAGGATAACTCCATGGGACACAGATGTTGTATTGCTCGTTCTCAAACTCCTGAATTATTCATGATGGTAGGCCACCAATCACTGGATGTATACCACATCACGTGCATGCAGTTGGCCCAGTGAAAACATGTACATGTATACTCATCAATAGTGTAACTGGTATATACCACTTTAGTAATCTACATATTCATAACTCTAAATATGACACTTGGAATTAAATATTGGATGACATCCTACTGTAGTTTTACATACATGTAAGGAGAAGTAAAGGAAAAGATAGAAATAAAATTCAGCGTACAGAGTATGACTCGAACCGCCAACCTCATGAATGCCCTCCACTTCTAGTCCTCCGACATGCCCACTACACTATAGGAATTCGTGTTGAAATAACCAGAGCAAATGACAATGACAAGCCTTATGATGAATAACTGCATGCAGTACAATACCAGACAAACAATACTCCCTAATGTTCTATGAATACAGGTATTGTTTCAGCTGGAGAAGTAATTTCGTGTCCTGACTCATGTGGAGTCTTAGAACAGATGATCATATTATTTGGCTCCTAGTATTTTTGGGCTACCTGCCTGTGTTATCCTAGGGTAAACACTGGTATATAATCAACTAGTCGATTGAGGTATGCTAACCACCGTGGAAAGCGAGTAGCAGCTGACGTTTTGAGCGCTAGCCCTTCGTCAGAGCATCCTAGGATAGCCTGGCTTACTTGAAGTCGCTTGTGCTCTGACTCGTGGAGTTTTATATTAGATCCACTGTGTGCGCGTACTTTCGCATCTGATTGTGCGTTGTACTTTGGCACACACGCACTGAGGTGTATGAGATCATCCGCGTTACAAAAGATACGCCGGAGTTCAAGCTGCGTACAGCTTCTTGTTAAGTGTATAGAATTTAAGGGCTTTTTCTGCTGAATGTTTTCACATTTTTTTCCACATTACGTTTCGGTCGCTGCCAACTGTTCTTTGACAGCACGCTCTTTGAACTCATGTAGCTCTGCAACCCGTTCCTTAATCAGCTCGCATTCTCGCTCCTTTTCCTGTAGCTTCAGTGTTAGGCTACTGCCCTATCCATTGGTCCCTCCGTATCGGTATCAGGAATCTCAACCTACATGTAGGTGTCTTTTTGGCGCGGTTCGACTGCCACACTGCTTCCCTCTCCCGTTGCTCTTGAAGGTACACATTGTAGGGATACACTGGCGAAGCAGGCGTGGGACTTGGCGGTTCTTCTTCCGTAGTCTCCGAACTTTGCATGGCCGATTCTGTCAATGTTGATAATATGGGCACGTTAATTAAAGAAACAAAATTTAAAAAAACTTGCTTTGAGTATTAAATATCAGATACAAGCTGCTCACCTTTCCATGACCTAGTCTCCCATTTCTCTACTACCTCCGCATCGTACCACTTCGTACCAAACTTTATTTTCACTGCATCGCCGGGATTCAGTGCTGGCATGCTCTCATCAACATACTTGATCTCTTTCCTCTTTGGCCAGTGAGGTTGATCTCGCCATTTGCAATCAGTTTTCCAAATTACTTTTACTTTAGAGTTGGTGGACATTGGGATATCGAGAACAGTTGTGACGGATGTGACTAAATCGACTGTCGATAGATCGAATGACGAGTCCATTTTTTTGTTTTGTTTTTTATATTCTTCCCATCGATCAAACTCATGAGAAGAAACCACAGGGAGCCCACACATAACGTTTGTATTTGATTTTATAAGGGAAAGTATGAGGATTAAGTTAAAGGATCGAAGTACTACAAAAACATGCATATTTGAACATAGAATAAACGTTAAGTTACCTTATCTGTTGGTTTTTGTCGTCCTGGTGGTTTAAAACCACCATTTATGAGGGTCTTGAGTTTGCTGTGCCCATGTATACTAATAGAGAAAAAGGGAGGAAACACGCTTTTCGACAGCTCCAAACTTCGAGGAACTTTTCACCCGGAAAATCGCATTGCCCAGCCTTCCAACCCCATCACGAGGAAAGAGGATATATTTTCCCTTCTTTTTATACCGGCCACCCGAAAATCCATGTCCGTTGCCAAGCGCTAGGCGATCAAACGGGAATGAAAGTTTAGCTTTCGAAGCTGTTTTATGCGTAGCTGGTTTTCTGCGTGCAGGCGATTAACGGTCACACTGATTGCTCCATTCTGATTGGACGCGGCTCAACAATGCCCTTTCAAAAATCCATGCCGTTGATGGGGAGGCACAGGAAAATAGCAACTCACTAGCCTCGGGTGGGTGTAAATTGTGCCTGGTTCATTGTTCCGGTGAGCCAATGAAAGTGTGTTATGCTACGCCGGGTAAACTCCCGCTCGCGCACGATGAGTCGATTCCCGTGCAAGCTACATATTTCAAAACAGTTTAAATCCTAGATTCGGTTGATTGGTAAGTAAGGTCAGTGAAGTAAACATGTTGTCTACTCTATTAAGGGGTAATCAAGAACATTCAGTCTCAGTTATATTTTGCACCCCTGTGACTGAAGAATGTTTTTTTTCCAGATACCAGCTTAAATTTCACCAGCACATACATGGGCACCATTATATACAGGTAAATACAGTACCGTAACTAAAACACTGCATAGATTGCAAATCTTTCCAACGATTGCAAGTAGTTGCCAAGTTTAGAGGGTGGGCTGGCATGAAGTTATTTATTACATGTACTTACATAGAGCATATTCTGTAGAGGAGGAAATATCTTTAAAACTTCTCCAACTGGTTTAACTTCCACTAGGATCATGTCCCTCCTCTTGACATACGTTCTCTCCATCATTTTCTGAATCTTCCCATGGTCTTTCCTCGTTTCCTTCCACTCTTTCTTTATCTCCTTTACCACTTCTCAAATGTCCTACTCACTTTCATTTTCCATGGGTACATCAGTCCAGCATTTACTCACACATTTTTTGGGCCGTCCTCCCTTGCTGGTGTCTTTCTCAGACTTCTTTCTTTGTAACTTCTTAAACCTGTTTTGGATTTTCTTCTTCCAAGATCCCTTTAAAAAAAGTTTGTGTAATTAGAATGATTGGATTTCTCTTATATGATAAGTAATACCATGACATGAGGATGATTATACTAAATTGCCCCACAAACCAAGGGAGAATTTGTGAAGTCCCAATGCCACAGGTGCAGCGACTTTCACAAATCATCCCTAGGCTTTTGCATTTAATGCATTACTAGTTATTGCATTTATAATGCACCTAGACGGCATGATTACTGAATTATAATTGGCTTATGAGCAGGGCATTCTTTCTTAAACAAGGGCGTTATTACTGGCGTCTGATTGAAAGTTGGTTGCTTGGCAACAGGTTTTTCACTGGTCAAATGTTCAGCTTGTGTACACTTCTGCTCCAAAAAGCAAACCAATAAAGATTTTACAACCCTTTCAGTTCTAAAGTTGAGACGTAGGTCAACTAATCTGGTAAGAGTTATTTTACAAATGTCGAAATGATATTTTGAGCAAATACTGTGGTATTTATCGTGTACTATTTTGTCACTGCAAAGTTGACTCAGTTTATCCTTGATTTTGACATTTGTTTTTTTCTTCAAAATAAGTCCAAAAGCTTCTCCTTCCCACTTTACACATCTGTAATTGCAAATTATAGTTATCAAGTTAAAAAACACAGAAGTTTCAAATAATTTCTTTCAAAACACTGCATTTTTCTGTCGAGTAGAGTCTTAAGCTTTTCACATGTTCAGTGGCAATGCACTTGGAGAATTCTTGCCAGTTTGTAAAAACTATAAAAATTTTGAATAAACTATTAAAGACACTTCGGAAATTCATTGTGAGCAAGGAGCAAGGTGAGTTGGAATATTGTTATTAAAGTTTGAAAGTGTCATGTTGAATCGGGAAAGTGTCATGTTGAATCGGATCCTAGATGTCTTTTGCTTGAGAACAAAATATCTATAATATCACTTGTGTTTTCAAACTTTTCACCAAATTGCCCTTGTCACTTCACAACATTGGGTAATTTGATGAAATGTTTGAAAACGTGACTAATCCTTCTCGGCCCCATGCCATTACATATACAAATCATCCTCCATCCTTATTCTGTGAGAGTTGTATCATTGACCACCTAATATCACTTTTAATCTGAAAACTATTAAACTAGAAGTAAAGTAATAGGATTTGGCAAGTACATGTACTGACAGAAGGTTGATTCCAATCTAAACCCAAATTAAACCTCTACTACCCCAAAAACCTTAACCAAAATGACAACTTTTTCAATGGTCATGTGAACTAATCCAAACTTGAACCTGCATGACCCCTAAAAGGAACCCAAACAACTCTGTAAAACGTTCACAGGTAAACAAGTAACTCTCACTGGCCACATGAAAACAAGTTATCAATGGCCTGTGGCTAGGGGGTAGATATGTATTACCATCCAAGCAACTGCAATTGAGCCATTAAAAACAATTCCCCCAAAATGTACCAGTTCAAAGAAAGTTGAATAGTAAAATTTGAACCACAGCATATACATGCACTCCCATAATAATTTCGATGTAAATAGTCCTAAAAATAAAAACAAGTCTTTGTTTCCTCATTAAATAGAGGGTCTTTTAGAAATGGGTACTTCTGGACCACCATTTTTGCAACGCCTTCCCTGTCTCTCTTGTTTGGACGGCTTGTACAGCTGAGTACACTAGTACAAACATCTCGCACCATCTCATTAATCAAGTTACCAGTCCTGCTTCCACAGCACATGAAAACTAAAAGATAGTAATTATTGATTAGTTTGATCCCAAATTGCAGGATTGATTCATCTTGTGATGTCACAATGGAAACCTAGGGGATTTTATTGTAGTAGTTTTCTCTTTTCTCTTGACTAATCTTATAACGTCACAGGATCCATGAAAAGTAACCAAAATTAGGGATTAAATGCCAGAAATGTTACAAAATTTGCAAGATTAATACCATTTGTGTCAGAAAGCAAAACAATAATGCAATATATTTTTTTACATGATACTTTCACTTTAAGCAATTATTTGCATCTGTTAAAATTGCAATCTAATCCTGTGCAGAAATATCAATTGGTTTATTTCATGTTCAGTTTAATGAAATAAACACTACATGTTGTGAAGTAGCACACGCCTACAAAACATGACAATTTATATCATTTTATATCATCTGGGTCCTTTTTTTTTGCATGATGCAGCCCACATAATAAAATGTACCTTTGGAGTAGTACATGTGTGTTGTATGGTCTATCCACCTCATTAAGGACCACAAAACCTACTATTAACCTTGATGCTGGTAAATAAGTAAATGTCACACCCTGGGTAGGTTTGTATTTATGAATGCATGGAGTGTGATTCCTCAGTGGGGATCCTACCGGGTTGAGGATCAAAGTTCAGATTGTTTGAGAGCCTGAAAACTAAATATTGTACAATTTTTTTCACAAAGATTTTGCAACACCTATCTCTACAATGTGATTTTGACACCTGTGTAAATAATATGTCAGTTCTGTGTCTTTGTTTGTTTAATGCTTGCTTTTCCAAGATTATCCCTTCATGTTTTTGGGTAAATGTCTGCCATTTTTCAAGACAACACTAGTTACGTGTTTCCAAATATGGCAAAAGCTACTTTATATGGTATACAGGGCTTGACATTAACGCTTGGCCAGGGCAACACAATAATTAAACAGGGCAGGTAATTTTTATACCTGGGCAACTAAAAATAAATTAAAGCAAAGGAAAACCAGACCTTTGGGCAACCAGCCTAAAACCTTAAAGTCGAGTATGTATACTGGGTAGAGGTTTTTAATCATTCCCACTCCCTCTACCTACTGCATGTAGTTATTACAACTTACACTGAAATATCACTGCCTTGACCAATCAAATGACAGCAGTTTGTTAGTTTGTGTTATATAAACACTGTTATTTTAAATATAATTATGACAAATGAATAGTGTAGCGTTTATCCTAGTGGAATTGCTGCTCTTGCCTCTCAAAGAAAACTAAATTAGACAACTAAAGTGGTATATCAGGAATATAATTTTGGGCCAAAAGAGTTCATGTTGTTTTATGGGCGCTACTTGCACTTTAACATCACGTTTTAAATGTAATAGTCTGGCTAAGAACAATAGCACGAATGAAAAAGGAATGTAAAAAAATAGAATTATATTCTTACTCACAATTTGATTGGCTGATACTGATAAATAGAAAACCAATGAACACTGAGTCTGAAAGACCACCACGAAATAACTTTACACACCCAAAATGAGGCTAATTGGTTAAAATGCGACTGAGAAATGAGCAGCTGAATACATATTTTTAAACAAATTTCTGTATTTTCAGCTGTTCTAAACTTTTAGAACAGTCAAAAATACAGTATTATGATGTATTCAGCTGCTCATATTTCAGCCGCATTTTAACCAATTCACCTCATTATTGGTGTGCAACATTCTTTTGAGTTGGTCTTTCAATATCGATGGAGCAAAAGTTAAAATTCCGAATTTTGCAAATTCATGACGTCACACTTCACTACTCTATTAACATCCCATAGGTCGTGATCTACCTAGATTACCTTTATCAAACTCTAATTCAAGATTCTCAAAGTCTCTGTGCAGTAAAATAAAACCTCCCTGGTTGAATGAATAGCAGCATTAATAATACATTTATTAGCATTGATTTTTAACCATCCATCACCAAATCTTTTATAAAATATAAGGTATCCCCACATGGACAACAAAATAGCACTAAATATTTACCAGTCATGAATGTGTCCTGTGGAATGTTCTTTAATACATTTGTGTGTGATTATGCAAAATACAGATTGTGAAGACAAACAATATCAAAAGTATTACAACCACATTTTGTAATTTTGTTAACAATGAACAAAGAAATGTTGCTCTGGACATAAACTCTTCACAATTAAAAAGAGATTGATTTTAGTTTCTGCAATACATTCTTTGCTGTTGGCATTTCAAGTGAGTTATTTCTCATGCATGCAATGGACATGTCAGAAAGTATTTGAGAACTGCACACTCGCTCAATCTGTCGTACCATATAGCCAAAACTATATAGATCAGTTAAAGGTGATTTATTTGCTAACCCACTTATGACCTCTGGTGCAATGTGAGGAAAACGCTGAATGGAAATGTACGGCTCTTCAACTGACAAGGACTTAAGAACACAATCCCTTATGTATTTAGCCTTGTTGAAGTCTACTATTTTAGGTAGGTAAACATCATTGCACAAAGTAAGCACAATATTATCAGACTTTATATCATTATGGACTACGGACTGTACAACATGTAAATAGTCCAGGACATCTGAAGTCAGCTATAATGCCACACCACTGCTTAATATTAAGACATTCACATTGATTTGATTTCAAAACAGAATAAACTGTTACTGGCAGCTTAAATGTACCAACTTCAGAGCAAAGCTCAAAAACTATTTGTGGAGTATTTTCAGTACATATACCAAAAACAAATGGAAAGCATTTATGCGACAACTGCTGCACAATCTGAACTTCGTATAACATATCTCTAATCTCCACACTTGTGGACATATTCCTTAACAGCAACAAAGCATTTTGTCCCTGATGCAACAAACTGCTTTAACTTACAAACACCAAACTTGCCCTTCCCAAGTACAATTTCATTGCCCTTGTTGTCTCTAACTGTTTTCAGTTGATCAGGTTGGATCCGATGAACTAATATGTCTTTTAATGCCCTAAAATGTCTTCCGACTGATTTCAGTTTCTTAATATTTTCAGCTTGTAATCTTAATTCCTCTGTATTCCTTTTTAAGGCTGTTTGGAGGTTTTCATTTTCAGCTTTTATTGTAGAATGCTCCTGCTGTAACCTATTATATCCAATTTCTTTGAAATATTTTTTCTTTTCCTTTTGCTTAGCTTTTCTCTATTTGCGGCGTTGTCTCTCTGTATTCCTACAAGAAATTCAATACTCTTTGTTACCTTAAACACACAGATAAAGCTCCATACCTATCCACTTATCCACACGCAATCATGTTTTCCAGAGGCTACAAGTAGAACTTGAGCTTCTACCACATGAGGTGTGGTTCCAAGAGAATGGTATATCTTTATGCTCAGTGAGCCACCAAGGTATCAAAAATATATTGATATATTATTGTAACCCAAACGATATATTTAAAGGAAGGTTAGATTGCAAATGAACATTTGAAAATAATTACTTGAAACCTGTCAAGGGTTTGTTTACTTTTTCTATTTTTTCTAATTCAGCTGGGGGAAATGGCTCTTGGACCATTCAGCTATTGTCTACATTACTGTTTTATTTGCTCACGTCTCTTTTCGCTTAATATTTAACCTTACTCTTTCTTCAAAATGAATATGAAGTTTAAAATAAGCACCCCCAGTAATAAGCCATTAAAGAGAGAATGTATCAATAATATTAGAAAGGCAACACCTTTATTAGTTTTTCTCAAAATATATTAGTAAACCCCCTTCAACTCTTGAAAAACAATTGAAAGTATGCACCACAACCACTTACAGTTAAAATCTAGGGGAAATGGAATATACAAACCAAACATGGGAATAAAACTCACCCTTTCTGTCTGCACTGGAGAAGACTTGTGACCTAAAACTCCCAAAAAGAATTTTAAATAAAAATTCCTATAAATGTGGAATTTATTATTGCAGAAACTGTAGGTTTTATTTTCAGCTAATACCTGCAAGTAATTATTTGAAATATTCAAGCTTCTAACTACCAGTACAATGAATTTAAATATAACATTTTGATGCTAATTGTCGAAATATTCCTGGGATATTTCACTTAGAAGTGAAATTTCACTGCACAAAAGGAATTGAAATTGTACTGCCCCTTAGTGAAATTCCGGCTGATGGCAAAAAGGAAATACAATTTCATAAAAGTGAAATATCACACTAATTCAACACCACTGCTGGAATGCTAAGGATGGCTTCATATTTTTCCAGAAACATGATGATCAGTTATTTTTATGCTGTTCTGAAGCTTGAAATTAGCAACTTGTTGCTAATTAAATCATATCATGTTGTACAATGTAATCAGTCCTGATTGGCTATGCAAAGAATAAATGGCTGCTTATAGACCTCTTGTTGATATACATGTATGCTTCACAACGATTCAATGTGAGGCTCACAAAATAATGCATTTAATGTTTCTTTTGTTATTATGATTCACTGCACAATTTTGTCCCCGCGCCTCGCATTGAATTGTTTGTGAAGCATATATTGAAAGTGGTCTATTAATAACTATGAGAAATTAAACTGTGTCAAATTTCTTACTGGAATATTTGTATTAGTCAAACCAATGGTATCCACTGAGTCAGACATTACACCTTCAGATCAATCTGCTGGAATGATGGTGCTCAAGTCACAGATGGCTGAATTTGTAGAACTAAAACTGAATCTTCAGAATCAGAGTCATCAGATTCAGGCTGCAACATACGCATTTTCTTCCTTGGTTGTTTTGGCGTTGAGGTCTCAACAGCACAGGAACTCTGTTATTGTCAAAATGCTACATGAAAAACAATAGAGCATTAACTCTAAAGTTTGTGCATTAGTCATTAGCACTAGTCAAATCAAATTTACCCTAACTCCCTCAACTAGGGACAGGGCAGACAAAAGGTATGGCTACCAATCACATATTTTATCACCATGGAATGTTCCAAGGGGTGGGAATAAGTCAAGTTCTTGACGCATTAATAGTTGAAGTGGGAAAAAGGTGAATTTTAACCAATTTAGGTGGAGGATTTTCTGCCTGTTGCTAGCCATGATTGCCCCAGTAGATGGGAGTCACATTTTCAGCTATTTGTTACCACCAATTTTCAAATTCCTCATCATTCCCCACACTCTCTGGGTTGGGGGAGTGGAGTTTACTTTGGTCTTTGACAAGTGCATTTTCACAACTTGCAGTCTGATTTCGATTCGCTAATTTTCATTTGCACAGCTTTTGGAGTGGGCTTTGCAGAGATTTGTGAATTCAGGTTGTGCAAACATCTGATCCAAAAATCAAGGAAATGAGGATTTTACAAGCATTTCATCACTGGGAAGAGTTAATCAGTGAGTCAAATTTCATTGTGTGGTGCCATTTGTCCAAATTTGAGCTCTTTCTCAAGTTTAATAAATACATTTTGGCAAAATGACTGACTGTTGGATAGAGTGAAGAACTACATGTAGAACTAAGAAATGGGCTTGAATCAGAAAACATTCCAGTTTGTGATTAAAATCTCTCGTTCAGGATATTTACATAACTTTCTTAAGTTGAAACAAACAAACAATTTTAGTAGGTTAGATAGTGTTTGTAGAGTTTGGGCAATCTTAAAAAGTTTTGGTTTACATTTTGTACTTTTCAACTGGAAGGTAGTTTGTATGGTGAAGACACCTCATGGATCCACAGCTCTATTTTGGCCATGATATGATTAAAATCATTGTCAATATTAGGGCAGATGCATAAAAAAACTAACTTCAACTTGTTTAAAAGGACTGTGTCACCAGGATTTTTCTGTCAAATGTTGCATTTTTTTTATAATAAGAAAAATACTCACTTTACACTAAGTGATACGGAATGATGTTAATTTTCGAAAAGAAAGCAAGCTAGAGTAGAAACATTAGCTAATATCAAAGATAGTTTAAAAGTTGAAAACGTTAGCCTATTTTTTCAAGATTTTCATAATCCATTTCCATCCTCGCCATCTGTTGTCCGATTAGCTTCTCTGTATCTTAAATTTACTAAGGAAAACGCTTTTAATAAATCTACACCATTATTTATTGGTTCCTTTTTGTTTGAATGTAATTTTCAGCGTTTCAAAGTGATGCTGAAAATAGCTGGACAGTCCCTTTAAATTCATGCTCATTTTTCCCCCGCCCCAACACCTTCCATGTGACACGAATCTGTGACACGACCGTAACTTTTGAATAATCGAACATTTTCATGCTTGAAAGGTTTACCTTATCTTTATCTTGTGCAACAGCACAAAGTTTATAAGCTGTAAAGGGCCATAAAATTGTAAAGTTACAAACCATGCCAGTGATCTTTGTCCACGTTTCAATAGCGGCACGCTTCTGTCTCAGGACTTTGAACAAATCAGAGAATTCCACTCTTGTTAGAGTCACGAATACTTCACCGTCAATTTCGGAATCTAAAAGAGAAGAAGAACCAAGTACCATGTTCTCTTAAAAGCTCTGATAGGTCACCTACAGATAGTTTCTGGATATCTTCAAGCTCCATTGCTGTTTAAAAGACAGATCCTAGTAATATGATATTGAAATGCTCTTCTCGGAAATGCAGCGAAATGAAAGCGAAGCCACATGTGTCATTGCGATGTGTTGCTTTGGAAGCTTACGAACGTTGTCGGCTTTGTTCGTTTAACCAATCAGTGGTGAGTATATATAGCCGGTTTTATTCCTCACATGGCCATGTACATACCATACCAGAAATCTACCGGTGAAACCTGATACTGGTACAAGTGCAAAGAGACTGTGCCAATATTACCAATAACTGCAATATAAACTTTCTCTGATTTGAATTACATTCGTATATCAAAAACAATGAATATGATTGATTTTACTTATAAAAGAAAATAACGATTATCATACCAGCTATTAATGGGGAAAAA
This sequence comes from Actinernus sp. WN-2022, assembly GCA_030867875.1. Classification (NCBI taxonomy): domain Eukaryota; kingdom Metazoa; phylum Cnidaria; class Anthozoa; order Actiniaria; family Actinernidae; genus Actinernus; species Actinernus sp. WN-2022. The sequence continues at coordinate 55,126,942 of JAOWCC010000019.1, forward strand.
TATATTCCATACAATCCCGTAAGAATGTGGTCAGTTTGACGTTGTCTTGTTCCTTATTGTTTTAGGAGCCAGTACGAAGAATATTGGGATTAACGCACGGTCACAGGAGAAACGGTGTGAAAAGAAAGCTGTTGGCAAGCCAGATGAAGTAATAGAAATACCGTTTTTGAAAAGTTTAGAACAAATGCTAAACGAACCATCTATTTTACATGAGGTATGTGTTGTTTATAATAAATATTATACATTCATACCAAATAAGTAGGGACTAGTTCGTTTATTACTCGCTCAAGAAACGCAACGTAAAATAAACTTACAACCCTGTAATCGTACTGCTTTTAAAATGTGGCTAGATTTCGCGATGTTTTAAATTATAAAAAACCAAGGGAGGAATTGTTTACCTCTGCCTCCCCTCCCCCTACAACCCCGGTACAACCCCCTCCCCCTCCTCGGCCCTGCGACTGGATAAATCGAAGCACAGGGAACCGAATTAGCTCGACTAAATAATGCAACGACTCACGAAAACTCCATTTATGAGGAAAGCAACTAATAACACATCTATATACATTAGATGTGAAGCTTTACACTTGTAATAGTCCCCGGCCCGTCCTCCGGCCCGTCCTCCAGCCCGTCCCCCGTATAGCGTAGATGAGAGTCAAATAACACAGTGACGTCATTAACCAAGATGGCGGCGATACATCACTGGCTTCAGCTGTTTTATTGACTTTGCCAATTACTGTTTACAATTACAACTGAATTGCAGGTAGAAAATCCACACCAAAGAGCAGATAACATGTTAGCGGACTACTGTGATGGAGCAGCATTCCGAAACCGCCCACTGTTTTCAGTAGACCCAACAGCGCTACAAATTACACTGTACTATGATGAAATTGAAATTGTGAATCCCCTTGGAAACAAGACTTCTAACCACAAACTAGGTACGTTCTACTAATACCAGTAATCTTCGAGAATCCATCTTGAACCTATCGCGTATCACCGCGTATATCAACAGCCTTGTGTCGGCTATCAGTGTATATGTTGCAGGTCCAAAAAATATTCAGGTTAAATTTGTCCAAACTAGTTTATTTTTTTTCAACCTCGTTCATTTTTTTCAACCTAGTTTGTTTTTTTCAACCTAGGTTATTTTTGTTAGATATCAATCATTCTAAAAAGGGATTCTTTCTTTTTGGGGAGTCATAAAAAAATGGGGTTTAGTTTTTTTAGGGGGCACATTCTAAAAATAATTGAGCAGGTTTTCGTACTCTACCTCCCCTCCCTTCCCTTTCTTTGTCCCACTATATTCCCTCTACACCACCCTGATCCCCCTTACCACCATTACATTACATTAATTAATATTACACATCATTATTACTTACTTTGTTTCATCCCAGACGAGACTCGAACCCTGAACCATCGGCTTGGAAGACCAGAACTTTACCACTTTACCACAGAAACATTCGATGACGTGGTAGTCATTTAAATCATTAATATAACTACGACATCAGGTCTTATGCAAATTATGTAAACACGCATGTGCACTGCTAACGAAATCGGACTTTGAAAAATGTAACACGGACGATAACACAGACGAAGTTTGTGTTGACTCTGCGTTCTTTTATGAAAACTCTAGGAAGTAAGAAAGCTAAATTCAGAAACATATATTGTTTATAGATAATCAGGTTTACTTTACGGCTCCACTCCGTCGTACTTCGAAACAAACTGTGAACCGAACCGACTTTTACAGAGTAATCACTGAGCTAAATAATATAAAAGCGAATCAACGCTAACATTGCTTTGAGGAAGACTTCTACGAAAGAGCTAAACAGTATCTTAAAGTAACGAGTTCAGAGGATGTTGGATAAACCTCGTACGTTAGACTCAGCTTTCCAAATAGAATAACACGCTGTGACTAGAACAATTCCAAACATCTAACTCCTGACAATAAAGAAACAGTTTGTAAATTATATGTAGTTTATAGCGATAATTTGTGACTAAAGACATCACAGGTAAACAATAATTAACAAGTGAAGAGAAATTCTACTGTGATCGAACCCATAATAAGAAATAAACTAGGTTGAATCAAAATAAACGAGGTTAAAAAAATAACCTAGGTTGAAAAAAATAAACTAGGTTGAAAAAGATAACCTAAGTTGAACCAAAATAAACTAGTTTATTTTTTTAAACCTAGTTTATTTTGGTAATTCATATTAGTTATTTTGTTTTCAATGGGTGCTCACTAATTTAGGATGTTTAGAGCTATATAGTCACTATTATTTTACGGCTAAGTCACTAAACAACAGATAAATAGTACATATTTAATGGTCCTGTGAACTGATACAAACCCTACCCCTACATTTAAAAACACCCTAACCGTCAACAACTGGTGCTCACTTATTTAGGGTGTTTAGAGCTAGTCACTAATTTTGTTTTTCTTTACGGCGAAGTCACTATTAAACAACAGATAACTATAATACTTCTTTAATGGTCCTCTGAACCACTACAAACCCTATCCGTACATTTAAAAATACCCTAACCGTCCACAATGGGTGCTCACTTATTTAGGGTCTTTAGAGCTAGTCACTAGTTTTTTTTACGGCTAAGTCACTAAACAACAGATAAATATAATGCTACCCTACATTTTAAAAACCCTAAAAATTACTGTTTGGGAAAAAAATAAACTAGGTTGGACACAAAATAACCTAGGTTGAAAAAATAACCTAGTTTGGACAAAAATAAACTAGGTTGAACCAAAATAACCTAGTTTGGACAAAAATAAACTAGGTTGAAAAAAAAAAACTAGTTTGGACAAAAATAAACTAGGTTGAATAAAATAAACTAGTTTCGACAAAAATAAACTAGTTTGGACAAATTTAACCTGAAGTATTTTTTAAACTACAACATATATGTATAATTACACGGTTGTATATGTATTCAATTTATGATTAACTTAATCAATCTGTTGCTATTTTAATGTGATTTATATATGCGTTGAGTCGATTAACAAAACTTCTTTCAGATAGCCTATGCCCTTATTTTTACTTGTATAAAGTCAGTCAGATGCTATATCTATTTATTACTGACATGTATATTGTAGTATAACGTAAAATGCATTATTATTATTGTTATTGCATTTTGTGCAATTAACATTTTAATTAATTAGATTTGGCTAGTTTAATGGACTTCAGAAATGAATTCAGTACATTGTATTTGGTCTAGATTTTGGCTAGTTCGATTAATCAATATTAATTGTATCAGCAATTTTATTGTCTTTGGCAGTGACGTGACTATTGTGTGTAGTTGCTATTATGACTGTTGCAAGATCTTTGAGCTGAACTGCTGCAGTAAAGTGACCACTTATTCGTGAGATCCTAAAGCAGATATATTGGTATTTATAATATAGATACGATAGTACGCACGCTCTGATTGGCTAAAAAAGCATGTTTTACCAGAGTATATAACACGCTTGAGCGTGTAATATAGTTTTGAACTGCTTGTTTGACATTTCAAAATGGCGGAAAACTTTGATGTTGAGGCTGAAATATCAGACGAGATTCTTTGTCAGGTGTCTGAAAGCAGTACATCAGCCTTGCAGACTAATGAAGGTGAAAGTAGTTCTGAAACTGCGAAGAAAGCGCATTTCATGGACCTAACGGAGGATGATCTGGATCGAATTGTCGACAACTCCGAGGCGAAAAACACAAAAAATGCTACCAAGTGGGGTGTGAAAATATTTGAAGGTAAGAAAATGTTTCTTTTCTAGTGCAAAATATTGACGTACAACTGGTTTTGACACCTTTTTGATACAAATTCGTTTATTTGTTAAAGTGCATATAAGCCCTAGCCAATTATCTTTGATATCGATTGTACATGAAGTGGATAGTCCAACGGTAGAATATTTCTTGATTTGGGTGTTGCGTCTACGAGATATAAAGGTTTATATTTCGAATATGCTAATGAAGTGATGTCATCACCGACATCACTTATTATACAAAAGCATGCTGGTAGAGACAAATTACCTATATTTAAATTCTAAGTTATATTTGAAGCTTATCAAAGTGATTTTACAAATAAAAAAATCTAAATTTGAAAATAGCTTAATTCACAAGCACAAAGAAATTCAGCAAATGTCGGTGATGACATCACATCATTAGCATATTGGAAATATAAACCTTTATATCTCGTAGACGCAACACCCAAATCAAGAAATATTCTACCGTTGGACTATCCACTTCATGTACAAGCGATATCAAAGATAACTGGCTAGGGCTTATATGCACTTTAAGCATTTGTTACATTTGGTATTGTGTACGGGAACAATGTCAATGGCTGAATTTAATAGTAATACTAAAAGATTAACAAAAACTAGGACTAAGCTGAATGAAAAAAAGTTCATTACGTGTTACTTTCTAGATTGGTGTAGTACCAGAGGTGTACAGAAGAAGCTAGCAGAGCTAAATGACAGCGAACTGGACCATTTCCTGCGGCGATTTTATGCCGAAGCTCGAGCCAAAGATGGTGAACTTTACAGTCGTTCATCTTTACTCGCCATACGAAATGCAATTGAGCTTTCAGCATTTCTCTTTTGTTCTCAAATGCCCATCGTGTTTTATGACAGTATAATACATGGCTTAGGCTTCTTTATTTGTTAAATATACATTTAAGTTCTTACATTCGAAATACACGCCAGGATACACTCGCATATAGCAACTGTGCAGGTGTTTGCTACTGGCCGGGATAGGCATTTTGTTTTTCTCAGTTTTGTGATATCATTTTTGACCATTTAATCTGTCTGGTGAGCCTTTCAATCTCAAAATTACGAGATTTCGTATTTGTTCGAATGTGTTTTGGTAAAATATGTAGGGTACATGAACATTTCTACTGTGAGGGTACGAATATGCCAAGTTAATATATGTCGCATTAGTCCTTCACACTCAAGCTTACAGAGTACACGAGGTTGACGTACTTGAAAATCCTTGAATGATTTTTTTACAAGGCGTAATATTACGTATTCACTACGAATATACCAGCAGTATCTCGCATGTAATGTGCGACTTTCACACAGTGGGTGTTAACCAAATATTCCACAATGTCATGTATATTTTGTGCTCAGCCTTTGTGCTCAGCTCAGCTTTGTGAAATTTCTTGAAACTTGGTACATTTCTTGATCTTCATACAAGTAATTATAAGAAAGTTAACTAGTAAATTTTGACTTTAATGAATTGGTCAATACAAAAACAATCATTATGTAAATCAACTTATTTTAATTGTATGCTAAATATGTTCATACATTCTTTTCTTTCATTGAAGGGTATATCAGCAATAGTCAACTAATATTACAAGAAATACGCATACTTTTTTCAGTGACCCTCCTCTCTATAAATATTCTCTCCCCCCCAAGTACAAATAGTGAATGGTCCCTAACCTTAAACTGGGTGACAACTTATTTATTGCCAAGAACAATGGACAAATAGAGACATTTGATGACTTAAAAACTGCAACACCATCTGTATTCAACTAGAGGGACAAATTGAGTGGGTTGTAAAGGAATTCCCCTTGCGTAAAACGCTGCTGGTAAATTAGCCCATCCAAAACATCCTTAATTAATGCATCTTCTGTTCTTCTCTGAAATCGATGCTGCAGTGCCACTTCAAAGTCTGGATCTATAAGTTAATTAAAATTTAAACAATTGAGACTGTTTTTGCAATGAAATTTGCCTATTACTGTTTGTATGTGATTGTAAAAGTTTCAAGTCTAGTTAGAAAATTGCATGTAGCTGAACGTCAATCAAAGTAGTACTGCCTAGATTTAAATTAGTATACCAGGTGGTATATGCCTTTGAAAGCTGGTTGAGAGTAGACTCTGCATTTTTTTTTTCATTAATGGTCGGGTACAATGCGATTCACATATTGCACTTGTATGAACTCAAATATTAACATTTTCATTGATATACATTGAGTTTGTCATCAGGGTATCCTGGAGCAAAGAACAACAAAAATCAGCTGTGTTTTGTTTAGGAAAAACAAGTTGCTTCGCTGGGTGCAGCCTATATGCAGGTACAAGCAAGGGTTATGTGCCTGGAGCAAAGGGGTATGCGATTTGTTCGCCAAGGCTACGTGTTGCCCAATGTTGAGGTTTTATCATTGTACGCAATAACAAAATATAAATAACAGAAATCATTAGAAGTATTGTTTGTTTAATCCAAAATTGCATAACACTAATGAACACAATAGGGCTTTGCATTGTTTTGTACTTGCAACCAACATAGCTTGTTATGTTGAATGTTGGAGAATGCATCCTAAATTTGCATTCAGTGTCACACAGGCAGCAGAAATCTTAATGTTTGGCTAGTCGGTTTTTAATAAATTATAACAGACAGCATGCGAAAGGAAACTGATAGCTAGCGAGGTCTTGTAATCAGATTTACTTGGACATCTTAATTTCAATTAAGAAAACCTGTAGCTTTCCAATTTCCTTTGCAGACAACAATTGAAATGTTGCGACTGCGTGCATTTTCATGTGCAATTATTGTATTTTGTAATTAAGGCTTTTGTTTTATGCCGTCGTCCTAGAATTGGCGTCGTGGTTTCTTAAAACTCCCTAATGTGGCTGGGCTGCTCCTTTCAATAGTTTATATATAGTTTTATTTTCAAAGAACGGAATATTGCATGGAATAGGAGTTATATAGATTAACGATTTATTATTAGAACTTCGATTGTAGACAGGACCCCTTACAGGAGTTAGGAAATTAAATTTTACATTAAAATAATATACAATTAATAGTGTATATATTAGCACTTACCCTTGAAGAGATTTCGAATTTGATCATCAACTGGTACTCAATGAAAAAAGATGTGTTACCAGTGAGATAAGTCTTAAAATATTGGAACAGTTTCTTCACAGACGAAATGCAATGGATCGGTTTTGGACAATATGCTTCTATGACTAATAGAAGATGTGTTTTGGGGCGTATGTTAGGTTCAGTGAAATACTGGCAAAAAGAGGAAAGGGAGGAAAGGGAGGGGCAGCACACGTACATGTAGCACAATCCGAAAACAAACGAGCAAAAAAAAACACCAGAAGAGCTGATACTAAGTGGCACTAGTGATTAAAGACTGTTGTTTTACCTGAAGAATTTCAAAATGAACAATATTCATGATAGTGCAGCAAAACATTGTATATGCTCCATACTTTGCAGAATGGCCCATCGAATCAAACCTTCCATCCCCACTCCATGCAATGCTGGTCATTTCTCTCAATTTGTTGATAAGATTGGCTCTGTATCTTTCCCAGTGATGCAGCACTATAGGGAAGAGGAACATTTTCTGGTGTTTGAAATATGCCCGCACTCCATACATGCACAGCCCCATATGCGTGAAAACCAGACATATTTTGCTTATTGAAGCCCCAGCCATCAAAACTGCAAAGCTCAGCAAAATATTTCCAGCTGGATATCTGCCAAGAACTAAAGGTTGGGACCTCCACTGAAATGCATTCTCTCCGCATTTGCTGCAGTACTGTGATACTGTAACCATGGTGCCTTCTCTTTTCATGGTTGGTATGGGCTTTTCTTGTTTGCACTTGAAGCAGAACATGCTAAACAAGCTCATCAACATTGTGTCAAACACAATAAATTTCGGTTCTTGATAGACTGGGGTGTCTGGATCAACACTGTAATCAAGAAAGATAAAAATAAGCCGCTCTGAACTTACAGTTTGAAGTTATTAACTTCTTTTAATGACATACAATGTCAATAAACATAAAAGGGTCAGCCTTGCTCATTCCAAGGGTTCACCCTTTAATAATAATAATTACAGTTACAAAATTTTCATTGAATTATTGCATTATTGCATTATTCGCCCTTTAAAAATAATACTAACAATAATAAGAGTTGTAAAATTCATTAATAATTAATTTAGGGTGACAACCAATCCAAACACAGTATTCAGGTCACATGGGTGCTGCTGTAAATCCCAATAAAGACTATTAATGAGGTACATTAACTTTGATACAGATTTCTTACTGATCTAATTAATTCATTAACTTTGATACAGATTTGAAAAGACGCTAGAATGTGGACAATAGACCTACTCGTAGCAATTTAGCACTAAATAGTGATATTTAAAGAAAAAAACTAAAGAAATAGCAAAGACTAGTACTATTTAGATTTAGTAGTGTTTCACGGACGTCAAATGCAAGATGGTACATATAAAGAGTTAATGAAGCCGTTACTAACCTTCTGTCTCTTTTCACGAAGATAGTCATTCCCTCCTCTCCTTACAGCTCCGATAAATGGCGATTAATTCCGCATGTTAGCAAATATATACTTTTTTAGGGGGGGGGGGGGGGGGTAACGCTCGCCACACTGCAACCACGTTAACTTTCAAATGAAATAGTGCATAATTTGAAAAATCAAATCAGATCTGCGCTGGAATTCCCTGGAGAGATGTATGAAAACTTCTGTATTTGTGTTGTCTACATACTTGAATAGATTTATTCTTATCGTATGGGACAAGTCAGTTCAGTAATCAAAACCACTATTGTTCATTGCTCCATTGTATTTTTTCATTTCACAAGTAAGATAAAATATTCGCATCCGATCTGTATGTGATTTACAATGACTCATACAGATCGTCTGCTCATATTTTATCTATTACTTACAACATTTTCATATAGGCTGATAGGCTACCTAAATAATAATCACACTATTGTTATCGGTATATGGTGTTGCACTCAACTGGCAGAAAAATAATCAATTTTGTTGTGTTGCTGACATTCTTCTGAGAGATCATCTGCACCCTGTTCTCCATCACTAGAGTGATGGCCTTCCACAGCACGCTCCTCCATACCAGCCCAGTCAACATCAGCCATGTCCTCCTAATCTTGGCTGGACTCTGTGGTTGTGCACATGTTTTATCAGATCTAAAAACACTCTGACTTAATAAGCTAGCTGCTAATTTTGAAACAGTACATACAATACTGTATGTAATCTGATTTATTGCCTTGTCTATGCGTTTACTTGTGAAATAATTACTTTTAGTAGAAAACAACTAGCGTTCTATCACCAATGGCAATCCTGCAATCTCATTGGCTAAGCTACTCACTATCTATTCATAGATAGTGAGTAGCGAAGTGATAGATAGTGAATAGCCGGTTTTCAAAAGCAAAACAATGGCTGCGAAGTCGTCAAAATGTTAAAAAATATTGCTTCAGTTTCAGATTGAACTACTAGTTGGTTTCTACTAAAACAATTAGACTACTCGCTCAAAGTTTCTATGGCTGATAGTTGACTCGGAGCTACATGTACGCTCCTCGTCAACTATCAGCCGATAGAAACTTCGAGCTCAGTCTAATTGTTAAGTAGATACCTCACATGAAATTTAAATGAATCGTGTTCCATCGAGTGAACATTGTAATAAAAATACCGGTAATAGTATTGTACAAATAATATTTTAAGTTGTTTTACACCACAACTGAACATGTATTTTTATTAAACTTTTCTCAGAACCAAGAAATAGTTCAAAGCACCTTTTTATGTTTGCTATTTATAGAATTATAAACCAATCTACATGTTATGTAATTTTCATCGGCTTCTCCAGGGGGGGGACCCTGTGCGGGGAAATGGGGACTTTGTAGGGACTTCGCAACAAATCCGTGCCCTTGGGGTAGGGGAAAATGTGGGGACTTTGCTTGCAGCATTTTTCATGGAAATATTTTAATTGTGGGTTAGCTGTATATATATGAGGTGTTATGTCCCTGACCGATACCAGTATACTTAATTATCAGATTTAACTCAACAACACATTTAATACTCATGAACTAGATCCAATATGGCCGCCGCTTACTCGCCCATGGTCCCTAATATCCAGCATGCTTAGCGAGCTAAAACACTACATCTCTCCTTTTCTCAGATGAATAGTTCTATAACTCATACTAGTGTTTCTGAACGTGCTGAAAATAAAGCTATGTAGTCATTCGTTGATTACATACTCTAAATGGAACTCAAAATCTGATATAAATGTCAGACAACATAATGTTCAGTGTTCCTTTGAGAAGTTCTGTCACGTTACACAGCATAGTCCTTAAATCTATCGGGCATCCTTCTTGTTCTCTGGGGTCGTTGTGAGGTGGGTTGTATCTCAGACTTTCCTTGTCCGTTTCCTTGGGATACACTAGATCCCTCACTGTTCGACGCTTGTACAGCTGGTACATCTGTGGTTCCATATGAAGGTTCTGGTGTTTCCTTCACCTCTATCTCTTTGTGTAGGACATCATCAGCTTCAGTAACATACTTCTTTACGTGGCTTGTGTTTCTGGAGTATTGGATTCCACCTTGACTTTCTATCAGGACACTATTACCACTTTTGCTGATAACCAAGTGTGGGCTATGGTTAAACGTTGTGCTGAGCTTGTTTGTCTTGTCCTGCTTCACTAGCACCTGATCGACTGCTTCAACACTTGAATAGCTAGCACCGCGGCGTGCATCTGCATAATCTTTGGCCTTTGCTTTGTGTTCGGCATCTCGGTCATGTACTTCTTGGTCATAGCCGTGATCAACACTCAAGTCTGGGATCTTCCCTCTCACCTTCCGGTTGAATAACAGCTCAGCGGGGCTCCTCCCTGTTGTATTATGTGGCAGGCTTCTGTATGCCACCAAGTACTTCCTTAACTCTACTCTCCACGGCTTGTTTTCTGCTTGAGCAATTTGGAGTCTCTTCACCAGTGACCTATTTTGTCTTTCGACCTCGCCATTGGCCTGTGCCCACTTTGCAGTCACCTTGCAATGAGTGATACCATTCTGATCACAGTACTCTTTGAACTCGCTTGACTTGAACTGGGGACCATTATCTGACTTGATAGTTAGTTATTGGTAAACCATGTCTACTGAAAGTGTTCTCTAAACACTCTATCACCTTCTCTGCAGTAGTGGACTGCATGATCTCAACCTCATAGAATCGGCTATAGTAATCCACAATTACCAGTAGTGAATGTCCGGATGGAAGTGGTCCCATCAGGTCAATAGCCAAGTCTTGCCATGGTCCGTATGGCAATGTAGTCGATTTAATTGCACAGGACGAAAACAGAGATTTAAGTATCAGTAAAGTTAACTTAAAGGTTAATTAAAGAACAGATTAAATAACGTAAACACACATTTTCACAAGTTTTCACTTACAGTCAGTAATGAACAATTTATTAGCCTTTAAGTTTGTGATATTAAAGGCCAATTAAAGTAATCTTTACTATCTTTAAGTTGTCTTTAATGGAAAAGTAAAACCTTGCTTTAAAGTAACTTCAAAAACTCATGAATAATTAATGAGCATTTTGTCCAATCAGATGAAGCAAATCAGTCACGTGCATGCTCCTTTATACCTGATAAAATCTCATCATTCTAAAAGGCCCGCGGAGGGATTTTAATTCTGTCCCAGAGGGAAACGGGGTTAATGATTGAGACAATGGAATTTTTATTGATGTTTCAGCTTTCTCATTGAATTGCTAATTAGGATGAACGTTTTATATAAAGAATACTAATGAACATGAAATTTTATGTAAAGTTTCATCCTAATTAAGAATTCACTGATAAAGACCCAAAGATAGCAAAAAGTACATGGAACATAAGGTACCTAGATAATAATTTTTGCACTAAATTTACTAATATCAGCAGACAACCGAGATAGACAGATAATATTTTTTAAATGAAGTTATCCAACTACCATTACTTGTTTACCTAGCCACTGTTTAGCTCCAATTATTAAACCAAACTCAAAGCCGTAAAATAATAAAAACGTGCATTTAAACTTACATATTTTGTGCCGGAGTCAAAAATTTAGAGTCTGCCGTCATGTCAGTCACATCGCTTTCCAAGTCTTGAACTTTATCGAGGTAAACCACGACACCAAATCCAGTACTTAAAGGTTCAGTAAAGTTTATTAAAACGAATATTACTCTCTTTAAGAAGCTTTAAGTTACCTTTAATTGCAGTGTTTAAGGAGCTTTTAATTTACCTTCAATTCATTGGAAAATGAAATTCTTCAGCTCTCAATATGTTATATATACTTTATTTTCGCTTGAGAAAGAAAGCTACATGTACTATCATGTATCATTTCCCCAAATGAAGTGTATATTACTGTACAGTGAACTCTGTCAAGCTGGACAGTGAGTTTTGGTCCCAACGAAATTAAATCTGATCGTTGTCCTGAATGTAAACTCTTGATCTCTATAAGGCGGACACCAAGAGCTGGTCTCGATGGTGTCCAGCTTAGAGAGACTGCATCAGTACCCACATACATTAATGAGTCATATAACTGTCTTGATCAGTTGCAAATAGTATTTATTAACATTTAAAGGATATTCTGTATAATTATATATAGAAGTACATGTACTATAATTATTTTTGTCTTTATCGTATACTGTAACTAAACTTTCGCTTAGACATGTTTCAAACATTGTATCACTGCAGTTGTGGCAAATGCAATTCGATCAAATACAACAGCCTAACATATTATTGTCACTAGTTATCTTTTCTTTTTAATGCATTCGGCATGATTATATATAGTATGATGTCTTAAACAGACCACAAAATAACTGTATATTAATTGTTGCTGATTGACTGATCAGTGTAAAGACTTGCAATTATAAGTTCTAGTAATAAACACAGTCATAGTTGTATTCTTTAAAAAGGTCGTCAACAAAAGTGGAAAATAGTGTTTTACTAGAAAATATACCACTTGTACAAAAAAAATTATACAAAACTATACATCTAGACCCGAGTGGAAATTAAAATAAATCCTGAAGCAACGCAGCCTGGGTAAGAAGTTAAAGCACAGGGAACCCAATTTAAATATATTATACTTTGAAAGTATAAAGTCTGTAGTTGGAATTATACTCCTTGTATACCCAAGGATGGACAGCAAATTAGATTTATTTTATTCTAGTGACTTAACTTGTTTTAATGTTTTCTAATCAACTCTAATCTACTCTGCACTTTATTTACTCTGTACACTAATCCTGGAAATGTGGCACTATGGGGTCCTTCTTATAGATTTATAATTCATGGGAATTTTTGAAAATTGATTCCAGAACGGAGTTGAATTTGGCTAACTTTTATCCAGTTTCATGTTGTGACTATGCATGGACCACACCACTTTGTATTGCACAATAAACGCTTGAGTTATTTGTTTTCAATAAAAAATTGGCTCAACATTTGTGGGTTGGTGGCAGGTAGCTTTAATGAACTGATAAGCCCTAGTAGCTTCCCACCCATATGATCCCCACATATCAAACAATTAGCTCAGCCATTATACTGTGCAATACATAGCAATAATTATGGTCCATGCATCCTCATGAAAATGGATCAAAGTTGGCCAAATGCATCATGTTCTGTGATAATATTATCTCTTTCAAAAATCATCATGAAACAAGTAAGGACCCCATAATGTGCCAGGTTTCCAAGATTAGTTATATTCCAGAATGCATTTCAAATTAATTTGAGGCAAGTTCAGTGGTCAGAAGAATGTAAATCTCATTTGCTCAGTCCACTCTTGGGTATAATTAATCAAATATTATAACTTGATAAATTATTCAAACTTGTGTTCCTTGTGGTTAAAGTACCAGTTATTTATTTAGTGCATAGGACCACACCCAGGTAACAACTACAAACTCGCAACCCACAATGCAAACTATTTATATAGTAAATAATTCACTTTTGAAATATATTTTTTAAGAACCTTATCCTGATCTTTTCTTGTGCATCAAAATCATGGAAAATAGGTTCCTATATGCAGGTATTTACTGCACACTCATTTGTAAATAAAATTTTTGAATAAAGAAATAGCCTCACTCATGCATCGTGTAAAAGTATGGGGGACCCTGTTACCTTGATGTAGTCCTATGCTGACTAAATAAATTACTGGTGTTTCAACTCCATACACATGCATGTACTTGTACTCCAAGTGTGGTAAGCCTTCAGTTTTCTTTTTAAGTGCCATTAAACTTTAACTGACTTCTCAAATAAGAACCTATTTCCAACTTCAGGCTGAAATAAGTTCTTATATATTGGGGTCTGAATGCCAAATTTCTGCTTGTGGGTTCTAAGCCCACTAAGACATTGTACACGGACTTTACTATGGAAGTGTGTGCACTACAGCCATGTAATAAAATAAATGATAGGCATGAACAATACCTTCACAACAAAAATATACAACAGCTACATGTACATGTAGCATTGGATGTATTTTCTACGCCATGGGTTGAATCAAGTTCAAGTAACCATTCATTATTCAGTAATTGCATAACTAAATTTTTGAATGCTTATTGCTTACATGCATGCCCACTTAGGGCAATCCTTAGGGCAGGGGCGCTGTGAAATCAAGCCTGTTCTCACTCGCTTGATCACCCTTCCCCTGGCCCTTTTTGTTTGAGTTTCTACATCTAACTCATCTAACTTTCGTTTGCGCCGTGCCAGCTTATCGGAGGCCCAGGGTAATTCCTTTATGTTATACTGTGCTACAGTTTCTGAGCCTTCTTCGTGGGAAGACTCCTCGGAGGACATATAGTCTTCTTGTAAAACTTCTGCCATCTGTCCTTTTGTTTTTTTGGACCACTTGATATTCTCGAGCATCAAGGTTCTCCGTGTTACTTTCTAAATAATATTGGGGGGAAAGAGAAATACTGGTATTTACGGAGTAAGTCTTGCAGGTACCTGAAATTGCATACAAAATACCATAGAATCCGATTAATAAGCCCTCCACACACCCCAGACCTAGGGTTATAAGCCCTCCCAGTTATGGTGCCACCAGATTGCTAAGAGAAATCTCCAAATGGTTATAAGCTCCTCCCAGTTATAAGACCCCTCCCATATCCCCATCAAGTAATGAAAAAGAAAATATCAAAACGTAAGAATCAAGAATTCTTAATATATATATACATGTATGCTCTCTCTTTAAAGTGCCTATGAGCCCTGGCTGATCATAATTTTTTTATGAAAGTGGGAAGCCTCAAAATACATATTCAAAAGAAAAAAAATGATTTGAAATTTTTGTCTTGATTTTATCGGCCTTCAAATCTACAAGTAAACCCTAATAAACTGTGAAACAAGGGAGCCTGTTTGGAGCAAGTGCTGATGTGACATCCTTTAAGGGGTTAGGGTTAGGGTCACTTCAGTGACGATTTAAAACTATTAAAACTATAACACAAGCATTGTATTTCAGTAAATGATTAAAAAGAAAACAATCAGACATTAATAATAATAATAATAATAATAATAGTGTACTTACATAGCGCCATATCCATTAAATACTCTATGGCGCTTTACAATGTTGAAAAATTAAAAACTAAATACAAAGATCATTAAAATACATTAAAAAACAAAAGAAAAAATATTTACAAATACGTTTCCCTAAAAATATGAGTCTTTAGATGAGATTTAAAAATATTTACAGTAGAACTACATCTAAGGTCTAGTGATCTTCATACTTCCCACTGGCCCTCTTCTTGTTCGTCTCATAAACAGATAGGAAGTACCTTTGAAATGCACCTTAATATCATAAAAAGAAACCAACATTAGAATAATTTAACTTGTTTGGGTACTGCACTAATAAGTATACAACAGTATGACATACCGTAAGTGTTATATTTAGCACTGGGATGCTTACTTAAAAGAGCAGTGTCACGATTCTGATTGGTTGTTATAGACAATGGCAAAATCACGCTATGTCACGCGCCGCTGCAAATTTCCCTTTCGATTGAAATAAATAAAATGCTGCTTTATAAAAAATTCAACATCAAACCTAACCATATAATACTGAAGTATAGTTTTAAAGCAATTTCGGCTCGATATATCGTGCAAATACGCCGATGCAAGCGGATTACTCACGGACTTCTACTTCTGTCACATCTTTTGATTTCTTGTCCGCCTGACACATTTTCAAAACTTTGGGCATGAATACTAATCGTGACACTGCTCCTTTAATTTTGAGGGTTTAAGAGCGGGCCCTGAATAAGAAGAGGCTCTTATTCAGTATTCTCTTACAATCATCCTTCAGTCATCCAAAATATTTCCTATATTTCAGATTTGAAATTGAAACACTGGTTTCGACGACTAAGCAGCAGGATGTAGGGTGAATTTTACAATTTTTACAGGGAAAATATTCAACCCGATATTTTTCAAAAATCCTCTCATAATTTTTTTTGAAACTTCACAGTCTTGAAGGACACCATCTAGGCTACAACGTACATTGGGTCATTTTAAAAGTTTGCATCTAGAAATCGAGTTATTTGGTAATGTGTAAAACGAGTGATGTCATCGCTGCATTGCTATGTAAACTCCGATCTCAACCAAACCTTCTTTATTAGAAACTTTATTCTGTCTCACGAATGTATGGCATATTAGCTAACCCAATCAAATTCTCGCATGAGCGTATCACGCGTTCAAAGTTGAGATGGTGTGCCCCAGAAAAATCCAGTCGGGCCACCTTAAATTGTGCTTCAGGGTGCAACATTGAACATTAGTGTTGTTTATAAGGCTACCACTAGCTGTTTTCTTTACTTTATGTAGGGGTGCTTATTTGGGAGAAGGTGCTTATTTGAGAGCTGTGCTAAGTACAAAATCACTTCAAAGGGGGGAGTGAATAAATTAATATCAATATTAGAATCACATGACAACTAACTGCTAATATATTCTTGTAGCATTGATACAATTGCATCATTGAGATATACAATGTTGACTTTTGTGAATATTTGCTAAAGGTATATTAAAAAAAATCCAACAACTCTCCAGGCATATATTCGTCTCTTACAAAGTTTGCTAAAAAGATATTGACATCCCTCGTTTCAATATCAACAAACTTCAAAAACAAAACTAGCTAGTCTCTCCTTGTGGCTAAGGAATTCTGTAAAATAAACTATTGGAAATTCAGTATCATACGATCAAGATGGTGGCTTTCTTTTAACATCTTAACCAGTGAAAAATGGAATAATATGCACGAAGTGCCCTTTGAGCTCATTTAAAATCAAGGACACGATCTTGAGTGGTTGTCCATATTTTTGACACAGTGAAGTTTACCTTAAAGAAACTCTGACCGTGAACAGTGATTTCCCCCCCAGTGAATTATCCCGCTATGAAATTGAAACCTTTATTAGGATTGGATAGGATTGGATAGTGTTGCAGAAATGCTGTTTTCTGAGATGCTGCTGAAAAACTAAAGAGAAAATAAAGTCTGTGTGATATTCATTCGTGTGAGCCCTTCTCCGATAAGATTGTTTCCCAGCAAATGACCTGAAAATCCCTCTGCATTTCTCACATGTCTTCTCATCCATCGGTCTCACCGCCACCTCACTGTCTTCTTTTCTGATGTGTGGGGCCACGGTGGCAGCCCCTTTTCGTCCTGTACTTGTAGTAACCACATCATATCCTCAGCTCTCTTCATATGAAAACTACAATGTTGAGCTCCCCAGGTGGTTCCCTGACCCTGGCCAGATGTGGGTGAGATAAACAGTTTCTTTCACTCACGTGTCAAGAGGTCTATTAAGTAGTAATGACACATATTTGAATTATTATTTTGTCTGAGATTAATTTCTTATTAAAATAAACACATGTCACAAACTAATCATTGTAAGCACAGCCTAGTCAGTAACAATAATATTTGACACACTTTAACTTACAAACTCAGAGTTCCCAAGAATTATATACAACCTCAGCACTTACATGAGAGAATTCCTCGCTTTGTGGCTTAAGAATTTAACTTTCATCAGTGAAGAATTGATAAACTGGCAGCGTGCAAGCAAATTTTTGATGAGTGAAATGGCTAATACATTCAAATTTGAAAAATTGATATGGCAATGCAATGCAAGGCAAAATAAACACAAAAAATTACCAATGGACCTTAAACCTTTCATGCCGGTACACATCATTTGACGTATTTTACTGGTTACTTGCTTCGAGGATTTCAGTCTTGTTAAGTTGAAAGAGCAAGGCCCTGAGATTACCACACAGCAAAATGTAATTTAATTGTAATATTATGCATTTGGAATCACTGGATCTTGAATTCTTACTGAAGTGTTGTGTATTTTCAGATCTTTGGGCCACTAAAATTCTAATGCTTAATGCTCAATTTTCTCACTAAAATGCTCATACAGTTCTCCAAAAGGCACTAAAATGCTCAAAAATGCATACAATGCATTTTATCTTATTTTACATTTCAAACACGTCATATTAAATTCTCTACTATATGTGCTGCAGGACTGTGGTGACACACTGGAGAGTCAACATGGACATATAGATACCTTGAGTAAGGCTTCATGTTATGGCACACCACAATTCTTTAAAACAAAACTTTAAAGAAATAACACCCCAGAGAGAAGATATTTAATACCACTATTGTAATTTAATATTACAATTACCTCAAATGCAAAGTATCTATACATACTATAGATACTTGCGAGTCGACTAGGAATATTTTCTTGCAGCTTGTTCCTGAAGAACCTTGCATTGTCTTCCAGGGAAGCATCATCAAAGCTCTTTGCCATTATGATTATAGAGGGTATGCATGAATAATAATAGTTTATTTATATAGTGCTCTTTCCTTCATAAATCAAAAAAGCGCTTTACAATAATATAAAAAATATTTACAAGGTATCCTAATGCTAAAAATAATTACCTAAGAAAATTATAGAATAAGAAAATTTAAAAAATATTTACAAGGTATCCTAATGCTAAAAATAATTACCTAATATAAAAAACAAACAGCAGAATTAAACCAAAATAGTGATAATGATAAAATACGTATGGATAAAATGTTATTAAAAGAAAAAAATATTTAATATTTAAATAATCTTTGATTTGTTTTGAGATATTAATTAATATAACTTATATTAAGCTACTAATTGAAATAACTATATGATGGAATGACTAGCTTGTGCCATTACTACTCTTCTAGCCTAAACAAATTCTGTGGATTTTGTGCTGTTCCATATTTTGCCAAACATAATCGGAATAGGCGACTCCACCACCCTTTCCCGTTGCCCTTGGGACCTGTGACACCGTGAAGTCATTAAGCGTGTTCAAAATATCTGCATTGGAACAATTATTCACTCCAGGACTAAGCCAAGTTTCAGTTAAAGGTAAAATATCTAGTTTGTTTGATTGAACAATATCACAAATAAGAGCGGCTTTCTTGGTAATAGACTGACATGTCCATACAGCAAATCGTACAATGTACTTTAGGAAAATTGCTGAATTGTGTATTCCTTGATCTTGCATAATTTATATGAGTGTGCTGTTGGTTCAATGAAATAATAGTCAGGATTCTTGTTTCCTTCTGCATAATTTTTCCCTTGTTGGATTTACCAGCACGCTTACTACGATACCTTGAGTACATTTATCTTTAAAGTAGACAGAGTCAGATAATCCGGTTGGTAGTGTTTTCCAAAATAGCATAGCAATAACAGGTCAGTCCATGAATAGATTGTGTGACATTCTTGACTACTGTAGGAGAGCAGCGAAGTTTATGAAATATTCACCTGATTTGGTAGATTAGTAATCCTCACCATGTCACATGATAGAGCTGACCCAGGGTTAGATGCAACGTCCATGCAGACAGTAAGGTCTGCAGGGCCGGCGGAAGCATTTTGGAAGTGGGGCGGCCGAGCGGCGAAGGCGCGAGAAATTTTACATATTTTTTAAATGATTACGTCAGCTAAAATTTCAAACTTGGCCGAAAAAGTGGGGCGGCCGCAGCCGCCCCAGACGCCCCTGTTCCGCCGGCCTTGGGTCTGTGACTGGCAAGAATAACAGACATTAATCCATGTTTGGTCCAGGCTGTAATTGGTCTGCGAGCAGCATTCGGCGAGTTCAGGTTTGTGAAGACTTGGGTATGGCAAACAAATAACATACACCATCGAAAATTATTTTTAGCTTGTGTAGGATTAATTGCAACAGTTTGCTGAGCAGTAACATTCCATATAAGGAAAGAGACGCTGCTGATTGGACAACAGATAAAATAATGGCTGCATGATATTCATTCGATAAAGTTGTTTCCTACCAAATGACCTGAAAACCCCTCTGCAATTCTCACATGTCTTCTCATCCATTGGGCTCACGACCACCTCGCTGTCTTCTTTGCTGATGTGTGGGGCCACGGTGGCAGCCCCTTTGCTTCCTGTACTTGTAGTAACCACATCATATCCTCTGCTGGTGGGTTAGCTCTATGCGTGTTCCTTGACAACTAAGGAGGCATGGTATTTCCAGTGTTGCTAGACCAACACTGAAAGCAGTATTATCTTTTTTAGGTAGCATTTGAGTAAATTACAAGTGACCCAGCATTCAATAAATTAGTCTATAGTCTTGCTTTCATGTTCAACCCATGCCTTAACATACTTGACTGCCACTGACAATCATATTGAAATTGGATTTTCCTATACCTAAGATTTCCGTTCGAAAACACTCTTGTGAATTGTATGGTGCTGGTGGCTAATTTGTAGTGGCCGTGTGTTGTGTTGCTGACATTAACCGTTCACAGGGCACAAATGGGTTCTGTCCATGGTGTGCCACACAGCTCCAATTTGTAAATGTTCCTTCCTAAGTGTTTGTACCACAAAGGGAAGCTTCTCCTTTCTCGGTGAAATGGTTCACACGACCAATTAGAAGTTTTGACTGTGCAAAGGTGCTATCTTCTTCCCCCAAGCCAACAAAGTCACCTGGTTTAAAATTGTTAATTTGGGCTGATGGCCTGGGCAGCGATTCCTCCTGTTCTTCATTTAGGGAGGTCTCCGCTTGCTGTCTACATAGCTCAACTGCCTCAGCTTTCTTTTTGTTGGCTGTCCGTTTATCGTAGGTCCTCTGGGCCTCACGTCGAATGTGCCTTAAGGCTGAAGCGAGCAAGTCTTTCAATGAGTCGGTACACCTTCTGTGCAAAGAAAAAAACATTTTATATAACCTTAGTACCATTTCTGTCTGCATGTTCAGAGGTAACATGGAGCGAAAAGATAAGTAATAAGAATTATATAGAAAGAAGATTAACAATTTCAATTTTTGATAGTAGGTTCCAGAAGCTTATTGGTAAAACCAAACGCTTCAATGACACTGTAGCAATGAAATACCAGTTCTGAATTGGAGCAACACTCGATTGATACTTCATTTTCTATCTATATATGATATATATAAATGTATTATTACTTGTTATATTGTTTATACAGCAATCCCATAAATCAGTATAATTGCTGACAGTCCCTCTGTAATTCAGTCCCCAGTGACTGTAAAAGTGGTGAATAAACTAAAATTAATATTAGAATCACATGACAACTGAACTGATAATATCTCCTTGTATCATTGATACAATTGTATAATTGAGAGATACAATGTTGACTTTTGCCAATATTTGCTAAAGATATATTTTTTTAAATCCAACATCTCTCCAGGCATACATCCGTCTCTCGCAAAGTTTGCTAAAAATATATTGACATCCCTCCTATTGGACCGTGTTTCAATGTCAACAAACTTTCAAAAACAAAACTAGCTAGCCTATCCTTGTGGCTAACAAATTCTGTAAAATAAACTATTGCAAATTAATTCAGTATCATATGATCAAGCTGGTGGCTTTCTTTTAACATCTTAACCAGTCAAAAATGGAATAATATGCACGAAGTTCCCTTTGAACTCATTTAAAATCAAGGACACGATCTTGTGTGGTTGTCTACATTTTTGACACAGAAGTTTACAGTAAAGAAACTCTGACCGTGAAGAGTCATTGATTTTTCCGCTTTTTCCCCAGTGAATTATCCTGCCATGAAATTGAAACCTTTGTTAGGATTGAATGGCGTCTCAGAAATGTACGTTCCATTGTTTTCTGAGATGCTGCTGATTGGACAACAGAGAAAATAAAGTCTGCATGATATTCATTCGGGTGAGCCCTTCTCCGATAAAGTTGTTTCCCCAGGAAATGACCTGAAAACGCTTCCACAGTTCTCACGTCTTCTCATCCATTGGGCTCACTGCAACCTCACTGTCTTCTTTGCTGATGTATGGCGCTATGGTGGCAGCCCCTTTTCTTCCTGTACTTGTAGTATAACCACATCATATCCCCTGCTGGTGGGTTAGCCCAGCAGAGGTGATAGAACGTCAGTTTCACCGGTTATTTGTGACTCTCACTACGAAAAGGTCATCTATACAGAGAGGCTGTTCACGGTTGGTTGGAGTGTCTACACTGTAAGTGTAACAGTTTATTTACTTCAAGTTTATATGATATAAAATAATGCTAGCTCTATGCATGTTCCTTGACAACTAAGCAGGCATGGTATTTTCAGTGTTGCTAGACCAACACGGAAAACAGTATTATCTTTTTTACGTAGCATTTGAGTAAATTATAAGTGACCCAGCATTCAATAAATTAGTCTATAGTCTTGCTTTCATGTTCAACCCATGCCTTAACATACTTGACTGCCACTGACAATCATATTGAAATTGGATTTTCCTATACCTAAGATTTCCGTTCGAAAACACTCTTGTGAATTGTATGGTGCTGGTGGCAAATTTGTAGTGGCCGTGTGTTGTGTTGCTGACATTAACCATTCACAGGGCACAAATGGGTTCTGTCCATGGTGTGCCACACAGCTCCAATTTGTAAATGTTCCTTCCTAAGTGTTTGTACCACAAAGGGAAGCTTCTCCTTTCTCGGTGAAATGGTTCACACGACCAATTAGAAGTTTTGACTGTGCAAAGGTGCTATCTTCTTCCCCCAAGCCAACAAAGTCACCTGGTTTAAAATTGTTAATTTGGGCTGATGGCCTGGGCAGCGATTCCTCCTGTTCTTCATTTAGGGAGGTCTCCGCTTGCTGTCTACATAGCTCAACTGCCTCAGCTTTCTTTTTGTTGGCTGTCCGTTTATCGTAGGTCCTCTGGGCCTCACGTCGAATGTGCCTTAAGGCTGAAGCGAGCAAGTCTTTCAATGAGTCGGTACACCTTCTGTGCAAAGAAAAAAACATTTTATATAACCTTAGTACCATTTCTGTCTGCATTTCAGAGGTAACATGGAGCGAAAAGATAAGTAATAAGAATTATATAGAAAGAAGATTAACAATTTCAATTTTTGATAGTAGGTTCCAGAAGCTTATTGGTAAAACCAAACGCTTCAATGACACTGTAGCAATGAAATACCAGTTCTGAATTGGAGCAACACTCGATTGATACTTCATTTTCTATCTATATATGATATATATAAATGTATTATTACTTGTTATATTGTTTATACAGCAATCCCATAAATCAGTATAATTGCTGACAGTCCCTCTGTAATTCAGTCCCCAGTGACTGTAAAAGTGGTGAATAAACTAAAATTAATATTAGAATCACATGACAACTGAACTGATAATATCTCCTTGTATCATTGATACAATTGCATCATTGAGAGATACAATATTGACTTTTGTCAATATTTGCTAAAGATATATTTAAAAAAATCCAACAACTCTCCAGGCATACATCCGTCTCTCGCAAAGTTTGCTAAAAATATATTGACATCCCTCCTATTGGACCGTGTTTCAATGTCAACAAACTTCAAAAACAAAACTAGCTAGCCTATCCTTGTGGCTAACAAATTCTGTAAAATAAACTATTGCAAATTAATTCAGTATCATATGATCAAGCTGGTGGCTTTCTTTTAACATCTTAACCAGTCAAAAATGGAATAATGTGCACAAAGTGCCCTTCGAACTCGTTTAAAATCAAGGACACTATCTTGAGTGGTTGTGTACATTTTTTACACATTGGTTTACCTTAAAGAAACTCTGACCGTGAACAGTCATGATTTTCCCCGCTTTTCCCTTAGTGAATTATCCCGCTATGAAATTGAAACCATTGTTAGGATTGGATGGCGTTGCAGAAATGTAGATTCCATTGTTTTCTGAGAAGCTGCTGATTGGACAACAGAAAATAAAGTCTGCATGATATTCATTAGGGTGAGCCCTTCTCCGATAAAGTTGTTTCTGTTGTAAATACCAACAATAGTACTGCTTGGCATGTACTGTATTTTTATTTAAACATATATATTCTCGGCATGTACTGTATTTTGATAGTGTCATCAAATGTTTTCACAGAAGAAGACAATTTACATGCGAAGTTGGCTCCTAATTTTATACATTTTTACATTTATAATACCCTGTTTCCGCCAGTATCTACTTATTCTGTACATTGAACAGTTGTGATATTAATATACAATCGTATAGTTTGTATTTACATGGACTGGAATATTTTCTTCAACTGTGTAACTGTAGGTCTGTTATTTAAACATTCAGACATAGCTTTATTTACGATATCTAAAATGTCCTTGTGAAATCCTAACAACTGTGAAACTGACATTATCCCGCTATGAAATTGAAACCATTGTTAGGATTGGATGGCGTTGCAGAAATGTAGATTCCATTGTTTTCTGAGAAGCTGCTGATTGGACAACAGAAAATAAAGTCTGCATGATATTCATTAGGGTGAGCCCTTCTCCGATAAAGTTGTTTCTGTTGTAAATACCAACAATAGTACTGCTTGGCATGTACTGTATTTTTATTTAAACATATATATTCTCGGCATGTACTGTATTTTGATAGTGTCATCAAATGTTTTCACAGAAGAAGACAATTTACATGCGAAGTTGGCTCCTAATTTTATACATTTTTACATTTATAATACCCTGTTTCCGCCAGTATCTACTTATTCTGTACATTGAACAGTTGTGATATTAATATACAATCGTATAGTTTGTATTTACATGGACTGGAATATTTTCTTCAACTGTGTAACTGTAGGTCTGTTATTTAAACATTCAGACATAGCTTTATTTACGATATCTAAAATGTCCTTGTGAAATCCTAACAACTGTGAAACTGACATCAGCATATATCCAACAGACAAGTCATCGCTGGCTGTACTTTGATTGAGTTCTCCATTCCCAACTTCTGGAGCTATGTAGCCGGCACCGTTCTGCCTTTGGCGAATGTCTATCGATTCTTTATTTTGGCTTTTGGAAAATAAAGAGCGTTTTCCCACTCTTCGAGGATATAATGTTGTGTAAATATCCTTTAAAATGTTACGTTCTAAAGTACTGCAAACATTTACAAAAATTCCAATGCATTATGGTCTGTTGGACAAAAGCTTCTTGTTGGCAGCCCGGTATAATGTAAGGCTATTTCCGTTCATGCCATGAAATTGAAGTACCAAAGAGAATGGTTCCTGATCCCTTATTTTTGGCGGGCTTTCAGATTTTCACTGGCCAGTTCAACTCAATTATGCCTTTCAGGTTGCAATCTCGCGATTAAGAGCATCCAACTGCCTTTGTTTCTAATCAGAGCTGCGTTTGAAGAGCACATCTTTGCTGGGAAGTCATTGTGCTCCAATTCAGCCAACTGAACTTGCGACTCTAAATCCAAGTCCAAATGTAGCTTTTCTATGGCTTGGATTGCCCTCTGAAACCCTGGAACTGACAAGGCCTTTACTAAATAGATATCCCACCGATTAAAAATACCACCAAAATCACCAAAAGCCATTGCAACAAACTTCTTCCACTCTCGTTATGTTCAAATTGGCAAAGAACGAACTGGCTGGTACTGCACCACCATCTCTTGTAGTAAACTTGCTTAAGTTTAGTTTTTTCAATTCTCTCGGGAAGGCTTTGAAAAACCACCCGATAGAAAACTTTCTCGGTGGCGTAGTACAAATATCTGTATTCAGAGTGTTCCAGTTCTTTGAAGAATCCAAACTGGAGGAAAACACCTGAGGAAACATTAAAGTAGTACACACAATCAAATTTCGTTGTCTCGAGTTCAAGTAGGAATGAGCAGATATTTTGAACCAATTTTGATTATATCGCCAAAAATCAATTTGCCCATATATAGTATAATCCAATAGCGAATACAGAAGGTACTAACAAACGTTTCATACTGAAACTGAACGAAAGTCAACGTTTTGGTTATAATCTCATTAATGACTTGCTGACATAAACGAAACCAAAGCATGCGACGATGGGACATTCCCGCTGTGACAAATAATCAGGGCTTGGGGCTCAACATGTAATAACCGGTTACAAATATTATAATACGACAAATAGCAATCATGAGAAAAAGCATTTGTGTGCAGTGACCAAAGTAGCAAATGCTTTCGAGTTGGTCACTGCCTATGTTGAAATTAACGACCATTGAGACATAATATATAACTAGCTCTTTTTATCAAAAGCGTAGTGCTGTGAGTCATTCAATATTACAGTTGAGAAATTTATAGATTAAAAAATGCAGGAGTTATGTTGTAGTTCCCCTCCCTTTTTTTGGCGGTATTTGTTTTTAGGTGTAACACGAGAGCAAAATTTTCAAATATTTGCCTTTTGTTTAACTGTAAACGATGGCAACCTGATGGAAGCGTAAGCAACAGTGAGAATCATAGCCTAAAAGTACCTTCCACAAGATTAAAGTCAAAATAATTTTAATGAGCTGCAAATGCATTTACTGCGTTTACATTGTCATGCCATTGAAGTCATTATAAACAGGGGCACCCAACCTTACCTAACGGAATATTTCTGTGAAATAACTGTTCGGAAGCAATTTTATCAGGATAGCTTTTTATGAATTTGGAACACAATAAACTACACGATTTGTACTAATTTTCGTTCATTTTGACTCCTAAAAATTTTGAATCATTAATTTTCACCTTTTATTTTCGTAAATCGTTAAATTTCCGCTAAAACATCCGAACAGATTGAAAGTTTTTAGATGTTAAAATACTTTTTCCAAGAGTACTTAACACTGTTAATTTTAATGCTAACTGCTACTTTAACACATTTTCTTGCCTTTTTTTGTTGCATGCCCCTGTATAAACTGGAACAGAAAATAATATAAACGATTCTAAAGCTGACCCTGTTTTTTTTTTGGCATTTCCTGTCTTTACTCTGTATGAGGGTATGAGAAAGTTTTAAAGTCAATATTATAAACTGCAACTGAAACAATAATGAAATGCTCTAAATCCAAGAGTCACGGTTTGAAGCATTCATTGCCTTTATATATAAACTTTGACATTATAAATCATTCAACGAGTTGACTATTGCTGAACTCGTGACACCTTACGCGTTTACTGCTTTGACAGTATATGACGTGAAGTCATACGTGATGGTCATGGTGTTGAATGACAGGAGAATATCTTCTACCAATTCCCTTGTGAGGGCACATGGGTTGATTTCAGTGTTATTCACATTGTAAATCTGGATGATGGCCACTATTCATTTTGCATCATTCTTCTTCATTATTATCTTAGCGTAGTATTGCTGCTTGCATTTCTTTTTGTTGGTGGTGATGTTGTAATTTTGGCATTTAATAGTGCTGCTCTCGTTTAAGATAATTTTCTTTGTGCAGTTGGGACACACATGATATAAGCCCACATGATATGAGCCCACTGTTGCCACCCGCAAAACTTCAAGTTCCTCTGTTAGTGTTGTGGAAGGGAGCGCCTCTGGTGGTTTCAGGTCAGGAAATGGATTATCTTCAGTGATTGAGCACCCTGCTTGTGTGGTGGTTAATGATAATTTAGTATTATCAGACTTGAGGCGTAAATTGGCGAACAGGTATGTGTTGCCATCATCAACTTGGCTTGTAAATGACTCCCACATGACTAGTTTGACAGTCCCTGTAGGATCTGTAATCTGGCACTCTTACTGTAACCTTCTCACTTGTGGCCTTTTTCGTCACTTCTTTGGTGGTGCCCAAATTACTCACCATGGCTTTGAGAGTGAGTAGCTGCCCAGGCTTGAATTGTATGAGGGAACCAATTGTAGCAGTTTTGGACGTTGTTTGTGCTCTCTCTATTTGTGTCAAACCTTTTAACTGAGGTGGAACTGGAGAAGGAATTATAATTTTCCGTTGAAAACTTCTTTGGTGATTTTTTATCCCTAGAGCAGCGTGCGCAGACATAGCTGTCTGGTGATCTTGGTTTTGATTTCAGTGGCCATGCCTCTTGGCAAACAGTACACTTAGAAATTTAAAATTCAACAGACTTATGAAATTTGAAAATATTGGCTTTTGACCATGTTCGTTGATGAATTTCACAATGTTCAATGCTGTTAAAATCTTTTAGATAATCTTGTTGCTCTATGTTAGGATAGGATCTCTTCTTACTTTCTCTAGCCTAGCTATTTTCTGAGGGACATTTTCCTGTGACCTTGTTCTCTTGTGACAAGCATTGTTTTTCTCAAACCTGATTTGTTTCTCAGCATCAGTCTCAACAGATTATTTTCTTTTTTGGTAAGTTCTCACTTTCTCTAACCTTATTTGTCTCTCAATGACAGTTTCCATTGATCGTTTCTTTTTCTGGGAAACTTTCTTTTTCTCCAATCTCAATTGCTTTACAATTTCAGTTTCTTGAGAAATTGTTCTCTTCTTATAATCTCTGGCCTTTTCAAGCCTGTTTTGCCGCTGAGTTTCAGTCTCTGTTCTTTTTCTTTTACGTGAATTTTAACGTTCATTATTCTCAAGGCAAAAAACAACTGGTACAATTTCAAAAACTGTACTATTTAACGGAAGCGACAGAAAACATAAGTATTGTTCTAAATTGCTTATATTAGCACATTTCAACAACAGCAGTGCCATTTGAATCAGGCATTCCACAGCAATTGCGTGCATGAGAATCAAATACATAAATGGAATCTTCATACTTTATCAAAGCCATAATATAGCCCTCTAATATAATAAACACATTATGGTTGGTGAAAGCATTCATCAAAGCTGAACGTAAAGTAATGTATGGAGTATCGTTTTCTTGCTCCACGCTGAAAATGCTTCCCTGGAAAAATTCCTCATATTTAATCAACCACGAATGTTGGTTTTGCCATCATTTGTGTTTCAATAAATGAATGTTTTGCCACGTCGGGCGACTGTTTTGCCTCGTTGGGCAATTGTTTTGCCTTGTTGGGCGAGTGTTTTACCTGGTCGGGTGAGTGTTTTGCCTGGTCGGGCTCCACCTCAATGGGTACATTAGAATTTGTCACTGCAATGGGTGATTTATTGATTTATTGTAAGTCTGGAATAAGTGATTGTCAAAAGCATTGAAGTACATACTATCTCCTACTAGGATTTGATGGATTGTGTCGGGGCGCCATTGCGTAACTGGCAGCGATTGAGCACACAACAGCGCTGAAAACCTCATAAAAGAACATTGTCTTCCCCTTGAAACGTCACTGAAACGTTCGTGACCTTGATGAATACTTCCAGCAATAAATAAACTGAGATTTTACATAATTTTGAGGAGGAATACTCACCTAAACTTCCAGAAATCTCTCGTACTCTCGTATTATTATTATTACGAGGGAGTTATTGGCATAAATCTAATTTGTACTTGTCGCTCAAAATTAATGTATTCCTTTGTGATCACGATTCACTGCACATTAATGCCCCTGAGCCTTACATTGATTCCCTTGTGAAAATATATATCGAAGTGGGCTATTAGAATATTACTTTAGAGGAAAATAATAAATTGAACTTATGTAAACTAATACAAAAAAGTGCTTGTAATGTGGTAAATCCCAAATGTGCATTTCCAGCAAACATCCATATCCAACAGGTAGCATTTCATTTTGTACGCCTCAGAATTTCAAAATTCTTCCCATTCTTCCCATAAATTGTCTGTACCCTTTTATAGCCCTTCTCACCCCACTCCCCCTGAAAAATTATCTTGCCACCCTTGTATATTGCATCACAATATACAATATACACAAGCTTGTTTCCTGTGATGCAATACACTGTGCAAAAAGCTGAGTATTTGAGTTTGAATACGCATGCAAACAGACCGGCATACGCGACGTGTTCAACAATGTTCAAAGATATGCAAACCAGCCTGCCGTCACGTCGGCCTAGAGTATGCAACTCGAATACACCGCGTTTTTCCGAATTCAAATTGCATACTCTTGAATGGTATTCGTCTAGTATATGCCCGAAGACTAGAAAACACTCAAATCGTAGTGATGGATTGGCATTCATATTAATGCATACTTAAAGAATCCAATCTGTTTTATTTATGATATATGACGTAAGAAGGGGTATGCGACTCAAAACCTCTAAAAACGTGACGTTTACCAGCGTTTGCGATTCTCCTTACTTGACGTATAAAGGTGTATGGACTCTAAAACCTTTTTGACTGGACGTTTTTTTACGTTTGCGATTCCAGCATACGTCTGTACACTTCATGTAGGAGGGGTATGCGGCTCAAAAAACTTTTTGACTGGACGTTTTTTAAAGTTTGCGGTTCCGTATTCGTCTGTACACTTCAGGTAGGGAGGGGTATGCAGCTCAAAAACCTTATCGGCTAGACAATTGATTACGTTTGCGGTTCTGCATACACCTCACGTATGGAGGGGTATATAAATCAAAAACGATAAGAACACGTAATTCAGTGGAATTTGCAGAACAGTTTGTAATTATCCCTGTATACTTGATACATACATACATACATAAACTTTATTTAGACACGGTAGTATCATCAGTTATTTACATGTAAAATTGAGATTAATAACTAAATACTGTTTTACATCATAGTCGTGTACAAAATGGTAATATAAATAGTATATGAATATTTAAAAAACTGTTATATCACGGTTAAGCGTGCGCACCTGATAATCACATTTGGGCGAGGTTTCTCTTAAAGGCTCGCATAAATTCAGATGTTCTTACATCATCTGGAAGTTGATTCCAAACCTTGGCACCGCTATAGGATATACTTTTTTTCAGAAAATCAGTTTTGGGTTTGGGGAGGTTAAGCTTTTTTTGTCAAACCTTAGGTCATAGACACTATGTCTGTATGTAAATAGGTATTTTAGGTATTTGGGAGACATTTCATTTAATATTTTGAACATTAGTACAGATTTCTGATTTTTCCGTCTATTTATCAATGTATCCCAGCCAAGTGTGTTAAAAGGGATTGAGAACTTGTATCGTAATCTGATTGAGTGATTATTCTCGCTGCACAGTGCTGTAACCTTTGTAGCTTATCACAAAGTTCTTGGCTTAATTCATCCCAGACGGAACTACAATAATCGAAGTACGGCTCTACTATGGTCTGATATTTTTTTATACTTGTGTTTTCATTCATTAAGTACCGAATTCTTTTAAGGGCACCCAAACCTGCATATATTTTCTAATAAGTTTATTTACATGCCCACTCCGTGAGAGATTGTCATCTACAATAACACCTAGTGTCTTAGTGTTCGGTACTCCATTAATACTTTCTTCCCCAATTTGTATATGAATTGGATTTTGAACCTGTGTCGCAAGTCTTTGCCGGGAACCAATTATCATGAATTCAGTTTTTGTGACATTTATTTGCTCTAAGCCAAACACTGTTTTTGTCTAATGCATTATTTATAAGGATCTGAAGTTCCTCATTAGTGGCTGCTGCGACAGTTATACTAGTGTCGTCTGCATACATTGTGGGGGAGGCAGTGGTTAAACAGATCGGCAAATCATTAATGTATATTAGAAATAGTAGAGGGCCTAAAATTGTTCTGGGGAATACCATAAGATAAGTGGCTAGCATTCGATATGTGACCATTTACGAGGCATTTTTGGGTACGATCGAATAATTAAGATTGGAACCAGTCTAGAGTAGGCTGAACCATACCATAGTTTCTCAGTTTCCTTAGAAGAATGTTATGGTCTATGGTATCGAAAGCTTTCTTTAGATCAATAAAAATGGTACCATTTAAGAGACCTCGATCAATATTCATAGACCAATTGTTAGTGGCTTCAAGTAATGCTGTCATAGTACTGTGAAGGGCTCGGAAGTCAGATTGACAGTCTGATAACAAATGGTTATCGTTAAGATATTTATAAAGCTGGTCATATATTATTTTTTCGAATACTTTGGCTACAGCAGGAACGACAGAGATTGGGCAATAATTGTTAACATCCGTTTTGGTAACCGTAAAGACAACATCTGATACAAGTCTGCTACCTTTAATCACAAAGCTATCTATTAGACAACACCTTTGGCAAACGCTAGCTGAATCTATTATATATTTAAAAAAACTGTTCATGGGCCAGTCCAGCAACATATTAAAGAAATACATCAAATAGCACTGTTATATAATTTGCTAAATAGACTATTAGTATGATGTTTTTATGCTTAAACATAACTTAATAATTCACCTTACTAAAAACTTTGATCAATATCTATAAAAACGCGATTGATGAATCTACTATTCTTACTGCCATTGGCCAGTTCAGCAACATTAATTACCGTAAAAATTCGATTTAGTGCCCCCTTCCAATAAGCATAAGCACCCCTCTCTAATAAGTGCTCCCCCTTTGACAATTGTTGTAAAATGAGTGCCCCCTTTCCAATATGCGCCCCCCTCCAATAAGCACCCCTCCTCCGTCGCTTTGAAAGTTTAGATCTATTTTCCGAGAAAATCAGTGATATATCAAATACATGATGTCATCTTTTCGTCGCTATGGTATGACCGATGTCGACAAAACTACCATTTTTGGAAACTTCATTCGCAGCGGAGCTCTAGAACGAAAGGTGTAGCTGTTTAAACTTTGGTAGTTAAGTGCCTAAAAAAACTAAAGGTGAGCCACCTTAACTAATTTACTAAAGCATTAATGAATTAATGAATTAAGTCTTAATTTTGTTTGCTAAAATATAACGAAAACACAAACAATAACAATTTACGAATCTGCTATTCTTACTGTCCAATGGCCGCCAGTTCGGCAACATTAACAATAATTATTAACAAGGTAAAAATGTTGTATACACCTAATTCAAAAAGGTTGCTTTCTTGACCTTCTGTTTCACACGAAATTATGCAGAGATTTTGCCATGATGTCACAACTTAAACAAAGTGGAGAATCCGCCATCTTGGATTCAAAGCACCAATGCGTTCAATGCTTTGAATCCAAGATGGAGGCTTCTGACCCACAGCAATCCCACAGTGCAATGCACAAGAGATTGTGTTTATATTGAGACATCATATCACTTCAGGTCTATTAGGTGTAATTAAAATAATCTACATGTATGTAGTAGAATGATTTTACAAAGCCTGTGAAACAACGAATCCCTAATAGTTAACATCTATTAAATAGTCAAATAGAAACAAAAGAAAAAGACAGAATTAGGATTTAGTAGTGGCTATTTACGCTAATATCTATTTCACTGGTTTTGTGAATTCACTCCAATTTGATATCAGTAGTTAGTAGATGGGCATGTATGATAACTGTAAGTGCCCATCTTCGAATCGGCCTCTATGAAATTAATGGTAATAACGTCTAACACAAATCCACTGCAAACGTATTAATTTGCAAAAACCTATGAAAGAGTTCAGTTAATGATAATCTTATCTTGTTTTTTGTATCACTAGTCACTTTCTGATTTTATTACCCTTCTTCCTTCCCTTTACTCTTAGAGGCTTCAATTTATCTGTGTTCTGCACTCTAAGGAGGTCCGGGATGGTCTGATGGGTGACTGGAGGGGATAATGGGCTTCTTGATCTTCTCCCCTGAACCGGTGTGCTCATTTGGAAGTCATCATGTAGATTTTCATCTTCACTAACAAAACCTCTGGAACGGTTTCTTGATCCCTGTATCTCTTATCCTCTTTCAGTATTTCTCTGTCTGCTCAGCTCTTGTCCTCTGTCTGCATTTCTTCTGGAACGGTTTCTTGATTTCTGCATTTCTTCTCCTCTTTCAGCATTTCTCTGTCGGGTCAGCTCTTCTCCTCCGTCTGCATTTCTTTGTCTGCGCCCTTCTTGTTCATACTCTTCCCCTCGTGGCTCACTGAGTTCCCAGCCAATAAGCTTCATGGGCCTGTCTCGATTGGACTGGGCACCAGGCACCCTTGCTTGCCGAGGATGGTCAGCACTCTGGCTTTGTACAACTTTTAGTTGCAGTTGCTGCCTTTTGCCTTGCTTTGTACTGCTGTAAAATAACATATTCACATATCAATGACCTAGGACACAACAGGGATAATAGTGTACATGCTTATGTTAAGCCCGAAGGGGGTGGCCCACGCGCAGAGGTGGGGCCATTGTCTGCATGCCCTTGCTTTCCCAACGTCAGGAATTATAACCAAGTTTGACCAATGACTTGGCCCCAGGTAGTAGAAGTTTGAACTGGAACAAAAACACTGGGACCGGGTTATTTGAATTATTCGTGTTTGAATGACTTTGTTTTCTGCTACGTGTATATCCGATCATAGATGTTTCTCAAAGCTTTGTTGAATATGATTGTCGAGTTAAACCAAAGTTTAATGCAAAACCTGCAGCTTTGATCAACCGTGACAGTTCAAGTAAAGTTGGGGAAATTCTAGGGTGCATTTTCCCCTTTTTTTTCGGTGCATACACGTATAGTTGTCTCGTAGGGTAATGCGTGCCCAAACAAAAAAACAATTATATGTTCATGATTCAGGTTCATTGTTGCATTACGTTTCATCTCAGACTAGAATTTCCCGTTGCAAAGAAAGATACAAAATTAATTGTTTAGCCAGTTGTGCATATCTTAACACCGCTGTTCATAACTTGAATTGGAATACTCCAGCACGCCTTTAGAATTTATACGATTTTGCACCCCGAAAATAGTGATCGTCGAAAGTAACAACCCCCAAAAGTAGCGACTCCTGAAGGCTACAAAATGAAATAACATGGTTGTTAGATGTTACTTTTGCAGCTTTATGGCAGTATATCAGACAGGTAGTGACTCATAACTTTTTCGGTCATCTTATGAAACTCCCCCCCGGGGGTGGGGAAGTTGACTCTGAATGCTGGCCCAAGGGTCGGGAACTTCGATCAAAGTCCACATATCTGCCCGTGGTCCCCTCCCTTTGGCTTAACAATGATAGGTGCATTACTATTGCCACCCACACGAAGTTTCTGACAACATTTTGACAACTTCTGATTTATTTTGTGTTCCTCAGACAATCAGAAGCCAGCTTGTCTAGACATTCAATGTTTGCAAATCCACCTACCTGAAACTGATCCGATCTCTGATTGTCTAAACAGCACAGAAATCAGTGGGAATTAATATTATTATTATTATTCTCACCCTTTTGCGTCTTGACCTCTGCTTGTTATCCTCTTTTGCTTGGTTTACCTTATCCCTGTTTTCCGGCAGAGACTGCAAATATAGTTTCCGTTTTGTCTCGTAGTATCTCACTGCAGCACCTAAGAAAACAGTAACGATAAGAATAACATATTTGTTGACCACAACCTCACCGTTTCTTCTGAAGATGGCGTTGAGGAAGCATTGTGAGAGTTGTAAGAGAAATGTCGGTAAATCTGCGATTTATAATCTCCCTTGCCCAAACGCCTCTCATTCTGATGATGGTAAGTCTATTGATAATATTTTCTGTAAATAATGTTATTTTTCCAAAAATCTTAAGCATTGTTACAGTTCTTATTTCCCGCCAAACATTGAAACAGGCAACTCATACCCGAATAAATTACAATTTAACTTCTCCGGAATATTGGTTTCTGGTTTGTGAATAGCCAATAAACCGTATTTAATTTATAGGAGTACATGTATCTTATACTCGGCTCGATAAATGTAATTTAGGCAAAGTTAATTTGTCCCTAAGCCCCCTTTTGTAGACAGCAGACTTGCTTACCTCCACGGAGACCTGGTCATGTCCAAAATATTTTTTGGTCTTGTAATCTTGAAAGTGTAGTATTGAAGTGCTTTCTTTGATATACCGCTGTCCACAACCTTGGACGAACCAAACAATGGTAGTGCGCATGGCAAACCTTAGACATCGCGTACACTTTTCGAACCCCCGTCAAAGTCAGGTGGATGATTATAACTAGGGTTGCTAGGTAACCCAACGTATGCGCGACAGAGAAAGCGTTGTATAGCAGCAGTGGTCTTCTCACTTTCGAAGAGCTCTCTGCTAGCAGGGAACCTGCAACGCTGCAATACCAAACACATCAACCTATACTTACAACATATTTGGAGAAAGTGGCGTCGGATATAGGTGGGCCAAGACGTCCTAAATGTAGAGTCTTTGTGAAAAAGTTCATGACATTTGAGACCATTTTTGAGACTGTTGATGGCATCTGATCAAGGGAAATCGCGCATGCAGTCCTATTCGTACGTCGCTTCTTGCAAGGTCTTTGCTGATCTTCTAGAGAGCTGACCAAATGCGCTCCTTGGAGAGAAAGTGATAGGCCTTGGTTGAGCTGAGTTTCATTTAAAATTTGTTCTACGTCACTTAGATTCTGTTCCAATTCCGCCACACTAGGATCAGAGGAAATGGTACTGCTTGCCGAACTGGCAGAATATGGAGGGCTTAGGTAAGACAAATCCAATGCTTTGTCCATTTTGAGGTGTGGTGAGTTGACATGGAGTTCCAAGGTTTTAGCTAATGGAGTAATGCTAGCATACATATCATGTTCGCCTTTGCTTGTGCTGTCGCATAAAGCATTCCCAAAACTGTCTTGCACTATAATCCTACAAACTCTTCTCCATCCGACTACTCGTAATTCACTATCTTCAGTGGCTGTGGAGAGGACAAAGTCCTGCTCTCATTCGAAATCTCCATTGCAATGCCTCGAGTCGATCGATCATTTGAGGTGTGAGGTGAAGGCAGACACGTTGGTCGTGCGGAAGACTGGCAACTAGGTTTGTTTGTTTACGTTTGTTTGCTTTGATCCCAATCTAGGCATTAATTAACTAAATTATCAGTCAATACATCTGTAACCTTAAGTAACAGATGAAGTTCATCAACTATGATGTGATCAACCTCGATATTAAGGAGAGGCTCATACTTACAACCATAGTTATCTTTAGCCCTCTTTGACATTTCTTTTATTTCCTCTAGAGTTCTAGCCAGGGGAAAACAGTTATAGTGACTGTAAGCATGGTCCATTTTCCATCCGTCGATTTTATGGATCTTGCACCAAGCACAAGAATAGTTGGCAGTGGCTGGATTTAAGCCCAGCATAAGGAGAATGTACATGTACTTATAATCACCTCCAAGAAAAATATCAGTCTCAATTTCCCTTTCATTAACAACTATTTTGCTTTCAGCAATCAACTTATTAATTTCAGAGAAGATACCTACAAATGATTCTTGTAACGTGTTGTGATCTTCTTTTCCATTGAAAATTGCTATTGTTCTGTTCCCTTTAGCTGTCATTACATTCTCTCCAGTTTGCAAAATTGAAAACGAAAGAAGAACAAAATTAGAATTTCTGGTCAACCTTGCTCCATCACAGTTTTATTTTTTCATTTTCATAGTTAAAAGTTGGGTTATCCTTTAACCAGTCTACCACATGCTCCTCTATTAAGCATTTAACAGAGTGGACTTTGGCTCCTGGGGTTTTCTCTGGTAAACAATCGATATGACATACTTTGTCGAGCTTGGTTCTCCTTCGCTGAATGAAATAGGATCGTGGAAGGCCATCAACAACAATAGAGAGTTCATGATAAAATGCATCCCCGAAAACATCCCCACAAAACTTGTCCAAAAGGAAAAGAATCTTCTCTATCAAGTGCTCCTTTTCTTCACCAGGAAGAGAATTGTACTTCGTCTGCTTCTCATGATCCATTGTTGGAATTTCGAGATTTCGGCCATTGGCAGATGCTGTGGCCAAGCTACTAGTACTGCCGGATGATGTGAAAGGTATCGTGTGCCTTACCTTACCTCGTGTGTCTCCTTTACTGCAATGCTCTTAATCTCCAAGCCAAAAGACTTACAAAACCAGAGCACTTTCGGCTCGGGACAAAAACGTTTTTACAATTCTTCCTTTATTTCGACAAGAAGAGAGGTTTCCCTTTGTATGGTGCTTGAACATCCGCCAACTTTTCTAGGTCACTTACATTTTCAAGTTCGATGTTTGTGGAATGCAGATGCTCAATTACGACAAACACCTGACTACTCTGACCATCCGCGCTGCTGCAAGACGAGCCCCGTCGTTGGGATCGTGGCTGCATAGGCTGCAACATGCGCGATTCCAGATACGTAAATGAGTCTCCCCATCGCGCCCTGCCACACCCAATCTCAAACAACACGGCCACGTGCAAATTCCGCACGGACTCCCACGAGAACTGTGTCGCCAAGTACATCGGGATGAGAAATGGGTGATACACGCTCGTAGTTGTACAGAGGGAATATGCCCCAGAATAGTGGCATAACCGGCCACAAACTCAGCCATTGTCAATTCGTCATATTTGACCACCTTTTCGACATAGGACAGATTTAACTGACTGTGGGGCCACAACTGTCTATCCTGTACGTGACTGGTTATTTTGCTATCTTTTCCAGACTTCTGCGTCCAACTACCTTTAGCTTTCCCTCCTTTTTACGTGGTTCTTCGTTCGTCGTCGCTACTATCGCTGGATAAATTAAACGGCACCAATGCGTCGTTTACGCGTTTCGTCAACGCTTTGTCACCACGAAGCTCTGGCAAAGTCGGCGAGGAATGGCGCACGTGTGCGACCGAAGGGGGCGGGGTACAATGTTCTTCTTCCAGCGACGCATTCTCCTTGCGCAAAACAGCTAACTGTACCCTTAAGTCTTCCAATCGACTGTTCTTCTGTAAGGCTTCCTTTTTAACTCGTGGATGCGCGCATGCGCAGGAACGAGTTTTTGCGTGAGGTGGGCGAATGATGGCTAGCTAGCTAGCCGTTAGCAAAAAATCAATCAATATCAAATCGTATGCTGTTCGGAATACGAGCGAGGAAGCCTCGGGGATGAGTTTTGAGGAACTGTGAGTTGTCGGGCGAGTGGCATTCAGAGCTGCAGAAGTTTTTACACGGAGACTACACACTGTGATGGCAGAAAAATCAACTTTATGAAATGATGGACTTGTTTACAAGGTTCTGTATTGCACAAAAGGTTTGGTTTCCCGGGAATATTTGGCCACTTGACTCGCAAACATGTCTCACGCCGAAGTCTAGCGTTGAACGGTTCTTGAAGGGGATGAGTATCGAAGGCAGAATAAAATACTGGTGAGTGTAATAAATCACAAATATAAATGTATAGTTTAAAATTGTACCTCAATTCTAAAGTAGAATTAGAATCGGTTTACTCTTATTTACAAGTATTTGATCGAGTGTGTGTTCTTCGTGAAATTGTATGGTTGCTTTCCGAGATCATTCCGATCCGAAGTACACACGTGTAAGATCACAATGAAATGAGACCTTTCCCACGGTAATTCTAAGATGTCGATCACTTTATATTTTACTGGGCCTTCTGCCAACGAAATGAGACCTTTCTCGCGGTAATTAGGCGTTACAATCTCAAGATGTCGATCAGTTTATATTTTACTGGGCGTTCTGCCAACTCAGGAAACGGCCCAGGAACGAACATATAGGTTTTTTGTAATTTTGAAATATAGAAGCTCTGATCATGAAATGCCATTTTCAGCTATTTCAGATAGGTTTATACATGCGTAAAACGTATGTAAAACTCCCCAAATGGTTAAGGTTACCGGATACCTTCAAAACGAAAAAGATGGGGAATTTTTTTTTTCGCACAGAATTGTAGTTTTAGCAGTAGTTTATCATATACCAAAAGCTCCGTACAAAAAAATAATAATATTGACGGAGAAATACCAAAAGGAAGTTTTTAACCGGAAGTAAAATGTTCTGTTTGATTGACAGCAGATCGATAAACACATGACAAGTACTCACTCGCCCGTAACGACGGTGTGGGGAAAGGCTAGCGCATATTAAATTCATGTTTACGTTTATTGAGAAATGTTTTTCCACACACGATTCCATAATTCCATCGGTTGTTGGCCTTGTCTTCCAAAAAGCAAGCAGCTGCACTTCGCTTGGAAATAAAGAAAAAAGAAAAGCAAAACATGACCAAACAATGCATACGACTACGAGCCAAATAGCTAAATAGAAGTCCTCGCAAAACCCGACAAGGGTTCGTATTTTCACTTTTAGACAGAGTGCCGAGTGGTCCACATCTGAACATAAATAGATACTGATAGGAGCCGGCCGAGAGAACATTTGTTTACAAGAAACCCGGGCCAAGAAAGCTTAGATGGAAACGTAAAGTCTGACGGTGACTCGATCTGAATCGCTTGAAACGATTGCCGCGCTGTTTCAGGCGCCTGCAAGTCGCTGTCTCCTCTACTAACTATGCTGGCATTCAAGGCGTCTCTAGGTGTTCACCTTGGCTTTGTCCCTTGAGGTCTTTTTGTCTTTCCCATTTTCCAAGTCACACAAGAGAACAAGAACAACCGGCTATATTAACATTTTCTCGATGCGGCGCATAGCTTTGATCGGAAATCGACATTAGCGGGAAATCGTGACAGATAGTTGAACATTGGCCAAGAGCTGGCTAATTGTTGGAGAGGCGGGACTTCAGATTCACGCACGACAGATGGCTAAATTTTTTGAAGTGCTATTTTCTACGCTTTCGATTTTCAACCAAAATAGAGTTTTAAAAAAGCTCCCACTCAAGAGGAATTTATTCAATTTGTGTGAAATTTTCACAAAATGTCAATTGATATCGCAGCTGCAAAAATGTGTCGGGGAATTGGGAAATTCTAAAAAGAGAGCTCTTGCCGGCGTTTCTCGCATATCTACTCGCCTTTTCACGAAGAGCATGATAACTTTTTAACTAAATCGAATTTTGAAATTCCCCGAGACTCTTTTGTAATACGACTCATCTGAAATGCGACAAAGCAAACAGATTTTAAAACTTTAAAATATTTTCGGAGTCGGAGCTTCTGAAAGCCATCTCACTAGATCGGAGAAACGGGATCGCGGAAAATTCGAGATTTTCAAAGAACTCAAAACTTTTTATGTATTCTTGTAGCCAATTTTATAAAGCTTTAAAATGATGCATGGATAATTTATGTACGATGTTTCCTCGAGGCGCTACGTACTTTAGACTGGAAACGCACCCTGAAGGTATCCGGTAACCTTAAGCAAGTATTTTCTAATCTTAAGTTTCTATTATTCTTCACTAGGTTATTTTTTGGGGGGCGGGGTGGGGCAGATACCCCGCTTGTCTCCCTGCTAGCTACAGCCAGGGGCCCCGTTTCTCGAAAGCCCCGATAACTTGATAACTTACTGGGCCCGGTAAGCAATACGTTTTTAGCATTTTTAACGGTATTACCGGGTCCAGTAAGTTATCGGGGCTTTCGAGAAACGGGCCCCTGCAACCAGTTTTTTAAATGGATCAGTCATCTCATTTGTTCTGAAGAGCGCGCAAGCTTTATTTCAGCTCTTAAGTTTGGATGATATCTAGGTACATGTAACTTAACATTACCTATCCTGAAAGTTGTCACATCATCAACAGTACATCTCATTGTTACACCAAATAGCATGAAAGTTAAATGGCAATATGAACTTCACTACTAACAACAAAGTTAAAGATTACATGGCTCCTGTTCATTCCAAGCATAATGGACCAGTGTTGTATATATACTTTTCAGATGAAGGCTTTTCTTAGCAATCCACTAACTTCGTCACTACATCCACGAGTTCACCATTGGGTGCCTATGTTTAGTCTTTTCTCTGGCGATAGCTGTGGATAGCTCCGCCAGTTCCTTTGAGTCATCTTCATGCTGCACCGAGGGAAGCGGCGAGTATCCGAAACTCGGGAATTCTACCGACGTTTCTGCGTGAATCTTCGCGTAATCCACGTTTTGTGTCCGTGGACGAAGATTGTGAGACATTGTAACTTAAATATTATCTAGATTAAAAGCAATATACAGCAACAGTAAATCAACGCGATACTGCACCTGAAAGCCGGAGCCAACTGAGTTCTAAGCCTATCATACGATATCATTATAAAGTGGTAACATGATACTAGCCTGTATCTGTGGTAATGTAGTCTAATCTATTTACATGGTGTCGAATTAAATATTTTGAAAGTTATCCAAAATAACACAATGCAAAACCTGCAACTTTGATCAGCCGTGACAGTCAAAGTAAAGTTGGGGAACTTCTAGGGTGCATTTTTTGGTGCATACACGTAAGTTGTCTCTTAAGGTTATGCGTGCCCAAACAAAATAAATAAATTATATGTACACGTAAGGATGAGTCAGGTTCATTGTTGCATAACATCACATCTCAGACTAGAATATTCGGTTGCAAAGAAAGATACATAATTAATTGTCCACACGCTGTTCATAACTTGAATTGGAATACTCCAGCACGCTCAGCACT
Organism: Actinernus sp. WN-2022; assembly: GCA_030867875.1. Classification (NCBI taxonomy): domain Eukaryota; kingdom Metazoa; phylum Cnidaria; class Anthozoa; order Actiniaria; family Actinernidae; genus Actinernus; species Actinernus sp. WN-2022. The sequence goes on from JAOWCC010000019.1 coordinate 55,169,065, forward strand.
ATTAAGGCATGGCTTTTTGTTGAAAATGGCCAAAAATAGAGAAAGAAAATTATTAAAATTATTTACATGCATCCGATTTACGTGATATTTAGCACAAATGTCATATGTGGTATAAGCTTTATAGTGGCAAGTTTGGTTTCCATAGAAACGATCACGTGACGAAGCTAATTTGCATAATATAGACGAAAAATGTAGTCTATCTTTAAAGACTCTATGTCGACCGGCATCCATTGCGGGCGTTTGTTTTGATTCAAGAATTCGACCTGGCGTTCCTCGCTAGCCTTCGTGACGGCCATCTTGATCTCACAAGACATCGGAAGACGAATTGCAGAGGATTAATGTTTATGGTGAGTTTTAAGTTTCTATGAAACGCCAACAAGTCAATAGACAATACGATCTGTATTTATCTGTGTTTCTTTCAATTCAATTCAATTTTACTGAAGGTTGCCGGCGAAGCCGAAGTTCTACACGAAGACAGAGCCGATATTTGCAGTTCAACTTATACTTGTATTATTTTTATATATAAAAAAAAAGGAAAGATGGCCAAACACGTGGCTGCCCTTGTAGCACGGCTGACTGAGAATGTATGGCGAATCGGTATAAGTGTGGTACATCGAGAAAGCCATATGCAACTGAAGGTATGAACAGCTGAAAAGAAAGTCAAAAGTTTGTGCAATCAACAAAACACCCGACTAAATATTTTTATCACAGCCAAACTAAAGACAAAAATAAAAAGGTGTAAAACATGTTTTTGTATTACGAACATTATTTCAGAATTAGAAACAGTTCCTCAAGGAAGTGCGCATTATGTAAGTGTACCAGACTGTTCACTAGTGAGAACACCAAACAGGAAATAGCTAGTGTATTAAAGTACACGATTTATATTTTTCAGAAGGATTTTAGTATAATCTCTCCACATTTCTTTTTATAAAGATTTCTTTAACGATTTAGCACGACGACAGAGTTGAAATTCTTGTAAAACTCCAGGGGGGGGGGGGGGGGGTACTCCCTTATGTGGCCTAAACAGGGACGTGCGCTGGACAGGGTACGGTTTTTGGCCTCTGTCCTGAACAGGGTATATAATTTCATGAGTCTGTCCTACCTGTCCTAACCAGGGTATTGATTGCACGATTATCCTCATCTCACCGGTCTTTAACAAGTCATCAGTGACTCCACAAGATCATTGTCACCCAATCATTGCAATTGCCAATAAAACACAATTGTGTAAAACAAGACAGTCTGTATTTTGTCATTTGTCCTAAACAGGGTCCTAAACTAGAGGGTGTTGTGCTACACAGGGTAGGTATTTGGAGTTTTTCTGTCCTAAACAGGGTCAGGGTTTCAACCCTATACCCAAACATGGGTCCAGTACCCCCCGGGGTAAAACTGTCGAACAATGGCTGTGGGAGCTTAGATTTTACAATCTTCACGAGTCACAAATCCAGGCCCAGAACCCGGAATTCCAGGAACGTTGTGCCTTGCTCCTGAGAATAAAATTTAATGTTACAGACGAAGGGAATGCATCACTTCATACGCCCTGGACGAAGCCTAACATGTCTAAACAGACATGTTCTCGAAATTGCCATTCGCTGTAGGTGAAATTAGGGTGGATCTTCTAGACATTTCAATGGCCAGCTACTGCAAGACAGCCTAGACAGTTTGTTTTGTGGGAGCATGGCTATTTGGGGAAAGGAACAGTTATTCCTTCTTGTGCCATAAAAAACATCCATCAACAGATCCCTCCCCAGACAATGTCTATATAGCCTTGAGATCTGATTAGATGGGATGCTTGTTGAAAAATTCCAAAGGAACCAATACCATAAAGGTACTGTTGGCATTTCAAATTAAACACCCAAAATATGCATTTTTACCCCAAAAGGTATGAGCATCGCCATCAGCTAGATATAGGGAGTCACCCCCAGGAGAGTCCCCGTCATCCGTCCCCTCCCCCCCACCCCCCCCAGCTGAGTTCACACAAACTATGAACAGGGATGGACGGATGGATTATTAAAGTGAGGTGGGACCCATTGAATGCCCTGGTTTGTTGGAATGTGTAATATCTATATTTTCAAACTAATTTATCTTCAGAATATTCTTTAAACAATTTAATTGCTTGCATGAATTGTTTTGCGATTATCAATCTGCTTGTAGGAATTTCTTGGTTAACTTTTTACCTAGCACAATTTTTTTAGTGGGGAGTTGTCAACCACAGTCCAGTCAGTGGTTTCTAATGATCCACCCCTTACAAACACTTTTCCTATAGCCCACATTCGATATAGCATAGGGGGTGGAGTCAGGTGGGCTCTCACAAATATTAGTCAGAGAAACAAAGTTGAGGGTTTATATCAGGTTTATACAACATCAAATTTCCAAGGAAAATATCGGATTATAGGCTCAAGACAGAAAGTCTGTATTCACTGCTTTCTTATCCCAAAATTGTGGAATTTGTTGGAGGACACTTTGTATAAATACAATAGTTATTCATCTTTCCTGGAACAACTCATCTTTTCCAAAAACATTGTCCCATGGAAGATAAGAAAGCTATTGTGCTTATGCAAAGTGCCCTCCAAGAATTGAAAAATTTTGGGTTGAGAAAGTGGTGAATCTTTAATGTTCAAATAAAATAACAATTCCTTTGCTCTCATTGGACAAAGATGACCAGACACATGACTAGGCAATATGAGAGCATAGTGGAAAGTGCCCAGCTAGCACTATTGCAAAAAAAACAAACAGTAATAACAACAACAATAGAGTTTCTGTTGTGGGCCTATAGTGCAATATTCATTTACCTGACATATATTAGTTGTTAGAAATCAATTGTGCTCTATCAGCAATGCTGCAATCTAATTGGCTAAGCTACTCACTACAACACTTGTGTGGTATATACTAAAAACATTATTCAACACAGATCCAGTGACAATTGGTGGATATTTACCTCCCAGTGAAGTGACATGGCAAGTTACAGTGTCACAACTTCAACATGGGCCACCACATTGTCAAATTTGATTGGCTTGGAAGCTACTGATGTCTAGGCCTTTAAATATTATTGGCTTGGGGACTACCAAAGTCTGGATCATTTGTTATAAACTTGTGCTGTGACTGGCTGGTTAGTGTTGGGTGGTCCTGTTAGAAGTAGTCACATTGTAAATATCCACTACTAGTCACAGACACTGTAAGGGATATTTATTTAATTATTTCTTAGCCCTAAATCTGCTGCAATATTAAGTAATCAAATAAATCAATTCTGGGCTTTCTCGTAAAGCAATAGTTGGAGCCAGATGTCTTGGATGTTGTTGTGGCAGAGGCACAGTACCTTTAAAATTATGTGCTGTAATATAAGGGATAAGTGTTTTTGAGGAATAATTCTCAAGTTGTGATTCTAATTGTCACCACAGAGCTAAGGCTTATGATTTGAGAAATAGGATTTTAGTGTGAAACCCTGATCCTTGGGCCTATGTAGCTACAATGTATTACAAGGTTACTCTTGTAATTTTGAGAATGCATTCAAGAAAAAATGAAATTCCCTACTCTATAGAAGACTTATTAACCTATCCAAACTTGAAGCTAAATACTGAAGAACTTCAAGAATGCTAAAGGTACAAGTACAATAGTGTATTAGCATTCCCATATACATACATGGTATTGCCTAATAGTAATTAATATACAATCACACTGAGATTAGAGAAGTGAAAAAAATTATACAGTTCTTTGTAACAAGATATTTCTCCTCTCAAAAGGAGAATTTAAAAGGAGAATTTACTAAAGGTAAATTGTATAGCCTACGTGTATATCAGACCAATACGACTGTGAAACCTGCATGCAACTGTACTCACTCATGAAATTACATAATGATAGTGACATGACATGTATAAAGTTCTTGAGGTAGACTTTGCTCGTGCTGATCACCTCCAGATCCTGTTGTGCTGATTGGACATGAACTGAAGACAAGACCAATACGTAAAAAAAGATAAGAACATATTTACGTGAGTAGAGCAGAGAGTGAGAACAGACTACAAACTCAAGTACAGAGCGCAAAGAATTTCAAGTATTACTTACTGCAGTAAAACTTGAGCGAATTCACTGTCCGCGAGTCTTGAATAACCCTTCGAGGCTTTCCAATCCCTCCACTGGTCTTGTACCGATTCTCTTAAGTATATCACTTTCAAAGTCACTGGTTTTTTGGGCCGTCCTCCTCTAACTAGTTGCCGATTTGGTTCGGCCTTGGACGCCATCTAAAAGATGGACGTCTCTAAGTTTAAACTCATGACTCATAACAGGTCTAACAAGAGTATAGAACGGAATGATTCTTGCCAAATAACTGAATGTGAAGTTAACTGATTGACTTATACGTCTTTTGAGAGTAATTCTTTCCTAAAAATCGAAATGATTACAAGGATCAAAGAAGATTACTGAGCGACTACAGCTTTCCACGCTAAAACTCGACTTTCGTATGATACGAAACTCCAAAGCGCCCGCATTGCATGCCGGTCGACATAGAGTCGTTAAGCACTTTGAAGCCATACTTTTCATGGTGAAATATGGTTATAAAAGCTATAGTGCAATTAAACAAACACTGAAATTACACAAGCTAATTGGAAAACAAGAATTTGATTAAGAATTAGAAATAAAGTCGAGTTAAGCTCGGAAAAGCGTTTATATCGCATTTAGTGATAATTTTCTCAATTAAAAATGACTATTTCCAACCTTTCCAATTAGATTCAGTAAATACATCAACAGCTTTCATTAAACTGCGAAAAGTCTGGATCTAAACACAAGTTAGGTATGTCTTCATAGCCGTTTTATTCCTTCATGAATGACATTAGCAGGCTCACGTAAAATAGGTCAGCAGTTGCTCTGAGAGGCTAATTTCTATGGTTACAAGAAGAAAGCAAGATGGCCACCAAAATGAAGAGTAGTTCATACAACTTTCTCTATTAATTCCCACAATATAAAAGGCACATGGAACAATCCAACATGTCGAACAGTAAGAAGACAGTCTATATAACTTTAGTGAACAAATATTTTATTCATATGAGGAGGAATTTAAACAAGAAAGACCGTCGATCTCAGGTGCACAACTCGACTTCCCACTCCATGTTTGTAATTTTGCTTTTTACAACAACATCCAATTTTCTCGCTTTCTGATTGGCTCTCCGCTATATGCAAAATAGTACAAACAATGAAAATGACGTCACTCGCAAGCCGTTTGTGAATTCAAATGGATGTTAACTTCGCTTCCAAAAACAAGAAAGTGAGGATTTCACAAGCATTTTATTACTAGGAGAATTTAATCGGTGAGTCAAACTTCTTT